>BSBN01001100.1:1256666-1885000 GCA_027924645.1 Cunninghamia lanceolata | reverse complement strand
TAGAGTTGATAAAAAATGAGTCCCTCATTTTCTAGGGCAACCTACTCCTTGGGAATTCCAACTTATTGCTTCCTCGACTCATTCCTTCCACCTCTTTAGGTATACCTCAAGTGATATGATGAGCATTGATATACATATGTTTTATTTTCATATCAGACGTTGCAACACTCTTTATCTCTATGGACTTGGAACATTTAAATGCATGATTAAATAACTATATTTGTTTTGTGAATGAATGAATGGTGTGTTTTGGTGTTTATTTCCCAAAGGTAGAATTTGTAGATTATTGCTATAATTTATGGTTTATATGCATGTATATGAATGATTTTCTAACAAAGATAGCCATTGGACTTGTGGATTGGGTGCTTTGGATATCTCTGGAACTAACCATAAAGGGGAGACCATTAGCTCTAGATAGCTCCAGAGTACCACCCAGCACTATAACCAATCATCCTTTCCTCAAGCCAGTGGTTGATCGACAGGTTCCACGCTAATCTCAGTCCCAACATGTGCCACACAAGGAATTAAGCAACTCTAATTGCCCCACCAATCACCATAGCGCCCAACTAACTTCGATTCTCTTCATGTCCTATTAGCTTCAATTTAATGAGTAGTCGACTGAATAATTAAAGCTCTGCTTCAGTATAGATTCCTCTAATTCAGGCCTTGCCATTTGTGTCTCATATCTTCAATTAGGGATTTCCTCTTTGTTGAATTAATGACATCTCTAGCTTTTAATAAGAGACTCTTAGTTTTAAGAATAAAAGTAGAAAGAGTCCAATCTTATCCAATTCAGTAAATAAGCTTGAATATATAAAAGTGAGCCAAGAAGGTAGCAAAGAGTTAGTTCTTTTTTTGTTCTCCAAGTATTATTTTCCAAGCAACAGTTTTTTTATTTTTCTTCGTGTAAGCATGTCCATTTGGGTTACCATTGAATGAAAATAAAAGGGGAAGTTCTCCTAATTCGGTGTTAGCTTAGGAGGATCCTTCCAAGTAGGGAGTTGGGCCCACTCCACTCGAAGGAGGAGATCTCTCGGTATTTCATTCTTTATGATTACATTTCTTTGTTGGCATTAGAATTTAGTTGGTGTGATTAAAATAGTCTATGTGTTGTTCTTCTATTATTGTTCACCTTCAGGTTATTTAAAAGAGAAAAGTCACAAAAACATTTACTTTCCAACATTAATCTTATTAAGCAATAATCTTGTTTAATTTTGTTAAGCATGATTGTTGAGCATAGATTGAGTTGTCTTTCCAACTTTGATTTTAGTCAAGTAATTTCTTAATTCTATTTCATTCATTTATTTTTGTATGTGTGTTTCAATTTAGCAGTAGTATAGATTGTAGTTGCTTTAATTCATTTATTTTTTGTATGTGTGTTTCCAATAGCAATAGTGTAGATTGGAGTTTGGTGTGCTTCCATTTCATTTGTGTGAACAATGGTATATAATATATTTTGTCTTTCACTCCAATTTCAAATCTAGAATCACCTTAAAAACCCCAAAGAAAGATCTTATTGTAGACAACTCCAGACACCACCCTAGATTGATAAAATTAAGTGAGAGGAAAATTGACAACTACGACAGACGTATCATTTTTGGTGCCATTGTCAGGGAATTTCAACTATAGATCCTATAATTTAAGGTGTTGGTAGGGTTGCATTTCAACCAAGAGCATTCGAGGCTCCTATAGTTAATGGGTAGGCCTAGAGATTCTCTAGGTCGCTTCATAAAAAGACCTCCATCTTGCACAATAGAAGAACCTCATCCACCAACTGGGTCTAACCTAGGGGAAATATCAGAACACTCAATGAGTTTCGAATTATACATAGTCCCCATACCACCCATCGTTATGGTAGATAACATCTTTGGAAAAGACGAGCCTGTTAATAGAACATTCTCGCGTCTAATCTCTTTAAACCCTGAGAGAAATGATCCACCCATGAAAACATATCATCCTCAGTGCTACCAACATTCATAGGAAAGGCTTATGAGGATCCAAATTAATTTTTATTTAATTTAAAGTCCTCTATCAAACTTGTGATTATGGGACTGATAATCAGAAGTTAAAACGTTTTCCTTCCACCTTGAAAGAGTCCACCTTACGTTGGTTTATGGGTTTAACTGTTGATTCCATACACACTTGGGAAGAAATATAAAATGCCTTTCTCGATAAATATCAGGACTACTGTAAAGTTCAATATAGGAAGGAAGAACTCTTCAAAATGAAGCAACTCAAGGATGAAAATTTAGAAGACTATGTCGATAACTTCTTGTTTGTCCATAGGAGGTATGGTAGTAATTTAGATGAAGAGCTCACCAAGACTATTTTCTAAGAGGCGTAGATGAAGATGCTAGGGAAGCTTTCAATCTCATGGGTTGAGGAGATATCAACAAGCTAAGTTTTGGTGAAATCATAGAGTTCAACAAGAATTTCTCTCGTACACACACTAGCAACAGAACAATTAGGAAAGGAAAATGTGGTGGTAATGATTTTGCCAAGGTAATGGAAGAATTGGCTAACCTCAAAACTAACATCCTACTCCATTTGAATACCACTTTATATGGAATACATGCAAGCAAGAAAACCATTAAGCCAATAGCCATTTATTGTCCACGATGTAGATAAAAACATCCACTCTGAGAATGCCCATTAAACTAGATAGAGTTGTGTGGAATCTGTGATAAAAATCATCCCATGAACAAATGTGGTTTGTTGTCCTAAATCAAAAATTGATTAAAATAGATACCACAAGTTGAGGAAGAGCTAAACTTCAGGCAAAATAACCAAATTTCAACTTCAATCCCTATTAGGGGTAATTTGGGCCACGAATCCCTCCAAATTGGGGACAAAACCAATGATCTGGGTCATGGGGAGGCCCTCCTCTGCAGATGACACCTCAGTGGGGATCATCTTGGCCTTAGCCCAAGTGGATGAATTTTCCCTAAGTTACCCCCCAATGGCACAATCAAAGTCAATACCAATAGCCATAGGTGCCCTAATATAACCAAGGGTCGAGATGTTATGGTAATCAACCACAGGCTCTACTACTCGGACCATCACAACCACCATCTCAAAATTTTGGCAAATAGGTAAACAAACCACAACTTCCTGCTCAACCTATGCCAAATCCTAAAAATAATCACCCTCAACAACAGTAGTGTAGATTATAATTTGGTGTGCTTTCATTTCATTTGTGTGAACAATAGTATAGAATATATTTTGTCTTTCACTCCAATTTCAAATAGAATCACCTTGAAAACCCCAAAGAAAGACGTTACCGCAAACAACTCCAGACACCACCCCAGATTGATAAAATTAAGTGATAGGAAAATTGACAACTATGACAGACATATCATGATCCATCCTATGTATTTCTTTCTCCTGCATTGCTACTCATTTCATCTATCTTCCTTTTTGGCTATGGTACTTTGTTCCACCAACCATCTTCCACATCACTTTCCTTTGACCTACAATTAACTACTATCTTTTTCCCTTCCTATCTTCCTCAACCAATCCCTTACATCTATCATCCACCTTCATGGTCACCACATACCCTTCTATTATGTCCTTCCCTATTGCATGTTCCTTGGTACACCTCCCCATCCTCTCAGTCTTCTGCCTTGTTCTCTGGATGACTTCTATTTGGGGGCCTCTGCTCTCACATTCCCTCTTCTATGGTATTTCCTTTATAGTTGTGGTGCTATCAGACATTTGAGAAATACCACACATACTTGGGATCGATACATATCATTCCTCCTTGGCACAAACTTTAGTGCTATTGTAAAATTATCCCTCACTTTCCTTTAATGGCATCAACTTGTGTCTATAATCGTCCTTCCATATCATGTAGGTATTAGCTCTTCCATCATACACCACTTCTATCCAATTGCCAAGGTCTCCCTAACAACAAATGGCACACATCCATTAGCAAAATGTCACACATCACCTCATCATAATATGCTCCTATGTTGAATCACTAAACATTGTTCTTCCACCAATACTTTGTCTCCCTATTGCAACCAACCAATTATATATGCGTGCAAATGTTTCAATCTCCTTAGCCCCAACTTGTCAACCATTGACCTTTCCTTTGACCTACAATCAACTACTATCTTTTTCCCTTCCTATCTTCCTCAACCAATCCCTTACATCTATCATCCACCTTCATGGTCACCACATACCCTTCTATTGTGTCCTTCCCTATTGCATGTTCCTTGGTACACCTCCCCATCCTCTCAGTCTTCTGCCTTGTTCTCTGGATGACTTCTATTTGGGGGCCTTTGCTCTCACATTCCCTCTTCTATGGTATTTCCTTTATAGTTGCGGTGCTATCAGACATTTGAGAAATACCACACATACTTGGGATCGATACATATCATTCCTCCCCAGCACAAACTTTAGTGCTATTGTAAAATTATCCCTCACTTTCCTTTAATGGCATCAACTTGTGTCTATAATCATCCTTCCATATCATGTAGGTATTAGCTCTTCCATAATACACAACACTTCTATCCAATTGCCAAGGTCTCCCTAACAACAAATGGCACACATCCATTAGCAGAATGTCACACATCACCTCATCATAATATGCTCCTATGTTGAATCACTAAACATTGTTCTTCCACCAATACTTTGTCTCCCTACTGCAACCAACCAATTATATATGGGTGCAAATGTTTCAATCTCCTTAGCCCCAACTTGTCAACCATTTCCTCAAACACCAAATTGTCTATACTATTGCTATCCACAATAACATTGCTACACTTGCCCCCACCTTACACTTGATCCTAAACAAATTTATTTGTGTTAGTTCATCACTTTTGTCACATCTCAAGGCTCTCCATGAGACCGGTGATTCTCCATGTTCTAGGTCCCTCTCTAAACAACGTGGTCTCTCATCCTTCCTTTTCACTCAAATGCTCTCCTTCCTTTACACTCAAATTCTCTATGGCCTTCTTCTCCACACTTTCAAAATAGGTTCCTCTAAAAGATTTTTTCCTTTTGATTTCATATCCTCTACCCCATTGAGAGTCTTTGTAGCATGTTTCTCACCTTCTTCATCCTTGTAGTAACTCTTACCAACATCTTTGCTTTTGCAATGGGTACTACTGTCATCTCTTCACTCATTGCAATATAAATTATATTCTTTCTCTTTTCTATTAAATTTTTGGCTTCCTCCTTCATTGTGATAAGGGATACCTCTCCCTTGAACCCTTAAGTACACTCCTCTATCACCACATCTCTCTCTTCTATTGCCGCATATCGCTGCATCTCCCTCTTCTATCATTACATCTCTCCTTCTCCCTTTTTCAATTCAGCCTCTTTTCTAACCTCCAATTCAATTTCCTCTCTATGGTGAGTGCCAACTAGTAGGCTTCTTCTATTGTATGGATATTCCACATGCCCAACTCCTCCCATATAGATTCCCTCAAATCATTTATGTATTTCACCACTTTCTCAACTCCTTCCTTGTGATGTCCAAACATAATTGTTAGTCTATAGTACTCTTCGATGTATTCCTTCACCATCATGCTCCTCTACCACAAATTGTATAGCTCCTTCAACAACCCCAACTAATAATTAATTGAAATGAACTTGCACTTCAACTTCTCCGCCATCTGGTCCCACTTTCCTATGCTAGGTTTTCCTCTTCTATTCCTCTCTAGCTAAACTTCCTTCCACCATATAGAAGCATGACCTTTCAATTTGGCCTTTGCAATTTTCACTCTATCTGGATCAACAATATCCTCGTACTCAAAATGTTTTTCTAGATAACTTATCCAATCTATCAACTCCTCAAGGTTCAAATTTCTAGAATAATTGGGAATGTTTACTGTAGTCCTCTTACTAATGTTAGTTATGGATTTTAGCATTCTTTCTTCCTTATCTTCTTTGCTTCCACTTGGTTCCACAAGATATACTTCCTATTCTTCATCTCTTCTTGGTCCTAAGGTTAGGGTTCCTTCTGGGGTATTTCTCAAGTAAATCCATTTAGTTTTGTATAGCCTTCAACATCTCATACATCTCTTCCATTCTCCTAGCAACATTGATAATACCATGCCCTCTCTTTGCTAAAATATTGACTTGATGAGAATTGCCTCAGTTTGGTGATTTACCCACAATCACCCCTACAAACTATATCATAGTTGACTCTCTATTTACAAGCTTCTTGCGGATTGCCACAATTCATGATTTGCTTCAAAAGGATCTTCTACCCAACACTCCCATGCTAGAAGATACTCTATTTAATTCTTGCAAAGTATAATAACAAAATTTGGTGTGCTTCCACTACATACGCCTTAATTTACCTAACTAGATCTTCCCCTCTTTTGTCAACTCATTCTTGAAAAACTACATCGGTTAAGATTGCTCGCATCAACTTCTCAATACTCATCCCATGATCAACCTTGCTTTGATACCACTTAATGCAGTCATGGATGGAGGATCTAATTAAGGATTGTACAACCATGCTACCATACATCAAATAACACAAATTATAGAGAATCTCACAAACAACAATAACAACTTTATTGATTTTTAGACTTACACGATTACAACCATGATAACAAAACTTGCCACAGTGGGCTCCTTACATGCCAAGTCACAATCATTTGATTACTACTAAGATTCACAAATGGATAGTCACTGCAATGGGCTTCCTGCATGTCAAGTCGTAGTCATTTAATTATTACAAAAAGAAACTACTCAAAACACTATGGTGTATTCCTTCATGTTATTCCATTAGCTTACTCAAGACTACACTCCACATCATACTCCTTTCCTTCCACTCGGACTATCCATCCTAGATCTTCAACTCCTTTCTTCCTTACCTTTGCTATTGGTCTCTCTCTCTTCTTCTTTTCTCACCTTAATCTATTCACAAATCATGTTTAAATAGCATTCCCAAACCTCAAAGATGATCTATGTCAGCTATAAGGTGGCACAAAGTTCTAAGCCTCATGAAACATGTCATCATCTAGTGTTAACAAACTCCTAAACCCAAATGGTGACAACGATGGAATTTCATCACGTGATGCTCAACATACATCTCCAACGGTCCAATAAACCTTCAACCATACTCATCTTCTAGTGCAAACACCAAATAATCTTGTGCAAACATAATTGTGCAAAACTGTCAAACTATTATAGACTCACAAATCCAATATTGCTCTTATGTGCATCAAATTCTCCTCAAACATGGACGCAACATCTGCACAATCAAAACAAAATTTCAAAGTCATGAAACCATATATCACACTATGATGAAATGTAGTAGCTTTATCTACAACTAATCAGTAATCAACAACCAACAAATCAACAATCGAACTAAAACAAACTAAGAAATAATTAATTTTGGGGTGATGTAGAATTTCCATGACAATTAGGGATGCTACTGCATCACCTCTCATGGTGCCACCTTGTGATCCTTACCTATAGATATGACAAAAATAGAGTATATTAAGGATCTTGTTTACTACATGGTCCAAAGAAGGCCTTGAAAACCACAAGTTATGCCCCTAGGTATGTCTAGTGAATTTAATGCATCTTATAATTCCATGGGACCTAGTGGACAATCAACTCTTTTTTGGTATCCTTCTCCACTTGGATGGTATGTAGGTTGGTAACAACCACCATATTACCAACAATGGCCAAATCAATACCCATAACATCAACCCTCAATCTAACCATGGCAACACTCATGGAGGGCAACAATACCCTCTTATCCACAATATCCATCTTATCCTAGTATTACTCCATACCAACAACCATAACAACAAATTTTACCAACCATACCATCTATCAACCACCCACTTCATCTCAATCACTAAGGGCTACTACAATGTATGCACAACCTACACCCAACCTAAATAATAAAGTGGCTCAACTAGTCTATAATAACAAGGTCATTGGATTTCTAAAATATCTTGTTAACACACTTGATATTAATGTGCTGCAATGTAGGTAAAAAAACACTTCAAAGACCTGGGCCTCTTATAATTATAGAATTAGAAGAACCAAATGAAGAAACTCAACCCATACCTACTAAGACATTTTAAATAGTCACCACCCCCATATCTGGATCAAATCCATACTCAAAAGGAAGAACCTAATCTAGAATTTGATCTTGTTAATGAATTAAGAAATGTATGTATCAAAATTCCTCTTTTATAGGCAATCAACGATATTTTTGTTTACATAAAAATAGTCTATGAATTGTGCACAAGGAAGCATAGAATAAACAAAATCCAAAAACTGTCCAAGTCATTGGACAACATGCAAATCTCATGTTAGGAAACATTTCAATTCTCAAATATTTAGATCCTAGAAGTCCAATGATTCCAAGTATGTATTGGTCAAGTTTTCATTCCCAATACACTTATTGATTTAGTTGCTACCATCGATATAATGACAAGGGAGACTAAGGATAAACTATGTCTATAAGACCTAAGATCTACACCCATAGTCCTTTAAATGGCTAATCATTCCTTAGTTAAACTTGAAGGTATTATTGAAGATGTCAATATTTCTATTGATTTGTGGGAAAACACAATTGTTGTTATGATTTTGTAGCCTAAAGTAAAGTTGGGTCAGATATCTCTTGATCTTGGGATGACCTTGGTTGGCCACTATAGATAATTTTATCAATTTTCATATAGGTAACATGGTCATTTCTAATGGAGAGCAAAATAAAACAATTAACATTATATCCACAAGCTCAACCTTTGTTGGAAACAGACGATCCATTTTGGGTAGATAGTGACATAGAAGAATAATTCCCTACTTTCCATATTTATCAAAGCCTCATCTTACAAGAATCATCGAAAGATACAATAATCTTTCAAAAAAATTCAAAATGCATATTCATCCAATAATGTTTTAGAGAGATTAATTTTCCATTCTTGTGATGATGATAACTATCCATTCGGGAATTTTCCTTTAGTTGGTAATTTAAGATCTTTACAAAATTTCATAACATTTCATCAATTATTACCACATGATTGTTTATATAGTTCATTCTTATTTAATGAACCACTCATTACAACAAATACACAAACAATGATTGATCCATCAATGCCATCTTCCTCATGGTTAGAATATATATAATTGTTTACACCATCCAAATCACAAGCAATGGAAATCCTACTAAGAAAAACACTTAATATAAATCAACACCTGAGTTTAGCACAAATAAATTATTTATTGTATGTGTTACAAATTCACAAGCCAACTTTTGCATGGGAATATCAAGACATGTGTGGTATACATCTTGACACTTGTACTCATTACATTTATGTAGAATAGGGAGTCATCTAGTTAGACAACCATAATGCAGATTGAATCCCATTCTATAAGAGATTGTTAAAGATGAATTACAAAAGTTACTCAATGTGAGATTCATTTATCCTATTTCAAATAGCTAGTGGGTTTCACCACTAGAAGTTGTACCAAAAAAAGGAGGAAATTGACATATTTATGTTGAATATAGAACTCTTAGTAAAGCAACTAGGAAAGATCATTTTTCATTGCCTTTTATTGATCAAGTTCTTGATACTCTTGCAGGGATAAAATCTGTTCTTTTTTAGATGGATTTAGTGGATATAATCAAATTAGGATTACCTTGAAGATTAGGACAAAATAATTTTCATGTGTTTGGAGAACAATTACCTATAAGGTTCTACCTTTAGACTATGCAATGCCCCTGTAAATTTTCAAAGAGTTGTCTTAAGTATTTTTGGTGATTTAATTCATAATTGTGTTGAAGTGTATATGGATGTTTTCATAGTTTATGGTAATACTTATGATGAAGCTAACAATAATCTTGAAAAAGTCTTTCAATGATGTGAAGATACCAATCTTTGTCTCAATAATGAAAAGTGTCACATTCTAATGATCGAGGGTATAGTATTGGGTCATTACATCTTTGTGAAAGGTATTGAAGTTGATCCCAAGAAAGTACAAGTCATCTAAGAAATTCATGTTTCACGGTGTCAAAAAGATACCCATAGTTTTTTGGAACCTACAGGATATTATCAAAGATTTTGTTGGTGCTCAAACATGCAACTCCAAAAATCTTAAAGAATAACATCAAAACCTAAGGCTAGGGATATGTCAACAAAGGTAATGGACGAGACTTATTCTCAGATGGTGGCATGAATGGACCAATTATTATGAGTGGTTAAAATCACCCTCAAATTTAGGCTCTACAAGGCCAAGGGGGGTGTTCCCTAAGGTCTCAACAACATTACAATTAAAGAGATAATAATTTAAACTCTAGGCATTTAAGCAACTTGTCACTAATGTCATGTCAGCATTGGCTACATACAAGCCTATGTGAAGTCTAATAAATAGATGAAAATCAACTCCTACTCTACACCAAAGGAAAACAACTATATTGTTCCCCAGTAGATGAATCCACTTAACATTGCATACACATGAGTAAGAGGGAGAAACACACAAGCATAATCCTCTGACAATATTTCAATTTTAAGATTGCATAGGATATAACATAGTTTATAATACTAAATCATGCAGGCATGGTGGAACCTAACCTATTCCTATAGCTAACAAGAGAGATGATTAAATTGAGATGTGTTTGGTCTCTCACCAATTAGACTAGTGCCTACTACACTAGGCAACAAAGTCACAAATAAGAAAGAGGATGGAGAATATGTCTATGAATCAACACTAAAATTGAGCTTGCATATGCATATGAACTCACGAGATAAGGAAACCTGCAAATAGACATCTTAATTATCCATTACAAATCAACAACACCCCACCTACAACAAAAAAAAAAACATTGCAAAAGAGTTTGCAATGCTATAGAATGTTTGTCAACATTAGTCAAATTTTGTTACAATCATGCCAACAAATGTGGCAAGTGAGAGACAAAAACTAGGTTCAAAGCCCCTTCTAAGATATTACAATCTATCAATGGAGACATACCATTTACAAGTAAAACCTTATTAGACTAGTCCTTTCCCTGATTTACAAACATGCTTCATCATTTACAAAGTTAGGCATTCACCATTTGATACCCTAGAACCTAGTTGAGACACTTACAATCATAAATTAGCTCAATGACCAACCCTTTTTACATCTTTCCAACATGTATATATAGCATAACATTTAGTCTTATTGCCAAGATGAGAATCTTGGAGTGGTCAACATGATTCTCTAGTTTCCCATGTCCATTACATCATCTTCACATAGTTTCACACTTGGAGCCATGCCTTTTGCATCAATAACCCATGGTTTTCTACACAAATCATGTTCACACAAGATCCACAAGTGTCAGGAGGCATATGGAAGTCATCCTCCATCTTATCACATCCATTAGAGACTATTAATGGTGGTCTTGGATCATGCAAGAGAGTTGTTGTGGTAGGCAAGGTTTTTTAGAGAAGTTGTGGGAATTTGAAATGGAACCAGATGAAGTGAATGTAGGAATATAAGGAAGAACTAGACATTTAAACATTTGGAAGCAAGGGAAATGTCTGAAGCAAATCTAAAAGTATATTAGATTTCTGCAAAGGAAGAAAATAAGTGACTTGACGATGTGGAGAAATGTGGGGTGTGGTTGCAAAACTAGACAGTAGGACATGATATAGGGTGAAAAGGAGATATCCTAGAGTCCACAAAAAGTCCACAAATAGGAGGGAATGGAAGATATGAAGGTGTGGGAAAAGCATGTGGGACTAGAGGTAGGAAGTGGGCTTGTCAAATGGAAGAAGTTTGGAAGTTCAATTATATCCTACAAAAGGGATTATGATGAATGTGAGAAAGGAAGGGGAAACTAGAGGTTGGAATGGCAAGAAGAGATCCTACAACTTTGGGAAGTTCTACAAATGGAAGGAAATGAGGGAGGAGAGGATGTGATAAAATGGATGGGAGAAATATAGGGAAAAGTTGTGGAATAGGATGTCAAGATCATATATGAACACATCTGGAAGTCAGTAGGAATTTTTCATGTAAGAAGGAAATGGGAAATCAGGCTAAGGGAAAGTTGTAGAAATTCGACATGGAATAGAAGGTCAAAAGTGAAGGGAGCAAGTGGAGGAAGCCTAGAAGTTCAAAGGTTTCTTGCAAAAGGGGCCATGAAGAATGTAGAGAAGCTAGGGAGGTTAGGAGGTGGAAATGTCTAGTAGGCGAGGGAATTTTCACAAAATGGAAAGGTAGGAAAATTGAAGGAAAGTGGAGAAGGATGAAGGTCCGAAGGCTTGGGAATAGGAGGAAAATGGAAGAAGCTAGACAAACTTCCATAATATGCAAAGTAAAGGAAATCAAAAGAGAGGAAACCTTAAACAAGATAAAAACAAGAATGTGGAAGGGATGGAAGAACTAGATATCAAAGCTCAAAAACTAAAGTCTGGAAGTTCAACAGGATTCCATAAAATGGAGGTAATGGGTGGAATGAAAAAGATAAAGGGCCCAATAAGGTTTGGGGGAATTTTACGGAAGAAAGGAGGTGAGGATCAGATGGGAGGTGAAAAGGAAATGTCTAGAAGTCCATAAAGATTCAAGAAAATGGGAAGAAACGAAAGCAATAGAAGAAGTGAAGGGATGTTGATGGACTTTTGTAGGGTTTCTATCTAGGAACTTGGACATTAGAATAGGATGTGGAATGAAAAGATCATGTCTATTAGTGCCCAAAAAGTCTACAAATTCACATAAACACTAGAAAATAATCCCAAATAGTCTTATACTTAGAAAATTAATAGATTTTACAACTTGGGAAAATAACTAAAGTATAAGTGGAGACCAAGCACTACACCAAGTACACATTTTTATAAAATGGATCCCATTAAAGACTTCTCAAATCAATTATATATGATAGGAAGAACAGGGCCAATGCAACATAGGGGCACTAGACTTAGGAATTTCTTGCACTATTTTAATGCCTGTGAAGCTGAGCTCCAACATATTCATTCAAAATTTTAATAAAATTACTTCACCACTTTTTGGTTTGCTAGGAAGGGATATTGATTTTTCTTGGACTCAAGAGTGTCAACATGCTTTTTATTACATTAAGGAAAAGCTCGTAACTACACAGGTGTTGCAAGGTCCAAATTGGAAGTTACCCTTTCATATTCATATCGATGCCTCCATACATCTGATGAGTGGAAGATATCACTCATCCAAACACTCCTTTTTGTTCCCTTTTGCATGCACCACCTGTTCTGCTAATTGTACTATGGAAGCTATGAAATCTTGTTTAATTATGTTAATAAAAGATGAAATGTTGAAGTTACTGTTGTGATGAAAGGACCCATGTTTTGGATTTAAACTGACAAAATTATGTAGAAATGTCTCCTTTTTATCATAGGTGTCTATCTCTCAGGTGGAGAAAGGTTTTTGGGAGACTTTGGAGATGTTCCTAACTATCTCCAGAGTTGAGCAGAAGGTACACTACACAACACTCCAACATTTTCCAGGATGGTTGGAGGATCTTTGGAGCTGGAGTAGCAAGAAAGGAAGGGTTTGTGATCATAAAGAAATCTAGAGTTGTGTCCTAACGAGCCATATGGTGATCTCCAGAGTTGTTAACTACACAGAGTCTCTAGACTTGCATAGAATCTTCAGAGCTATTTCACTACTAGAATCTCCATCGCTGCTGTGAAGCTACAGAGTTCCACACATCAAGGCCAAGGTTTTTGAGAAGATAACTGTAGTTGTTTGGAGGGAACAAAGTACAACTGCCATTTGGTTTTGCATGAGTTAGGGACTTCTAGTAGTTCGTTGTTTTAAAATTTAACTCTCTTTTTATCAGGGTCTCCACGACCTATTTTATTAAAAGTCAAACTCTAGATTTAAAGACACCTTCAGTGTCACTTACGTCTTTTAAGTTATGCATGGTTATATGTTTATAGAGACAGTTGCATGTTTAAGTTTTAGAATAAAAGATCTTTTGTATCTCAAGATGAATTGAGAGTAAAGATGGTAAACTCCGGAGATATGATATCAACGACAAACTAATATATATATTGATGGAAACAACATAATAATATATAATTTTTAGTTGGTTTTTATATAGTTTAGATAGTCGTAGAAACATATACTTCTCGAATACACTCTATTTTTGAAATACTGGATTAAGGAAGGCAGTTCTTTTATATTTTTTTTTTCTGAAATATCTATTTAGCCTTCAATTCTAAAGGTGTGGAGCAAGGGCCCACTCTCATTGACAGAAGGAAGGCTAGTATTGTTTATTGCTTTCTTATGTATTGATTCCTTAATGTAGTTTTTCCTGCTTTCATAGAATAAATCAGATTCTTGTCAATTTAGTTTTGTTTCTATTTTAATGATTGTTTCAGCTTTTGTAATCAGATAGATCATTATCAACAATGTACTGTTTCAATTCTTAGATTAGGTTTCCTTCAAAGTAAATAGTTAGAAATATAAGTTTGATTAAATGGGAAAGTTTCATTCTAGTAGTTAGTTAAGGACTATTAATTGTCAATTCCTATTCCAGATTGCCATGGACATAGCCCTAGATTTGACAAAAAAATATAATTAAATGCCAAGGTACAACAACCCTTGTCATTTTTGGCATTGTTGTCAGGGACATTTGTGTTAGTAGCAACTTTAGTTAGTAGTCCCAGTTAAGATTAGAACAATTATGTATGGTTAGACCTAGAGACCCAAGAGGTAGATTTATCTTTCAAACACCCCAACCACAACCTATAGGTGAAAGCAGTGGGGTAGGTCAAAATCTTGTTGAAGAGGAAGATCATCTCACGCCTACCTTGGAAATGACACAACTAGATATTCCCACAAGCCCTCAAAACCTTACACTCTCAGAATATATCCAAGAATTATAGGAGAAACACCAAACAGATCTGCTAAAAGGATCTACCTTACAAGAAACTCAACCTAAATTTTGGGAAGAAGAAACACCACAAGAATATCCATTGACTATGGGAGAAAAACATGATCAGCTAGATCCTCTATAGGTTAATGCAAGGACTTTTTCATATCCCATAGTCCTCAACCCAAAGGAAAATGCACGTATGAAAAACATCTCCCTCTCAAATCTTTCAACATTTAGGGAAATTCCTTTTGAGGATCCAGATCAGTTCCTCTTTGAATTCAAATTCTTATGTCAAACATATGACTATGGACATGACAACTAAAAGCTAAAACTTTTCTCATCGACACTGGAGGATTCTTCCATAAGATGGTTCATGGGCTTGGCCCCAGATTCTATACACTCATGGGAACAAATGCAAACATAATTCCTAGATAAATACCAAACTACTGCAGAATCAATGATAGCAAAGAAGAGTTGTTTAGAACTAAGTAGAAAGAAGAGGAAAGCTTAGAAGAGTACTTGGATTGATTCAATTTTTCCCTTAGAAGGTATGGCAACCCTCTAGCACACAATTTAGCCAAAACCTTATTCATAAGAGGGTTAGATAAGGAATCAAAGTAAGCATTAGATCTGATGGGAAGGGGGATTATAAACAAGTTGGATATGCCTGCAATTGAGGAAATTTGTAGAAACTATTCAAGAACACAAGATGGAGTAAGAGCACCAAGGTCTCTCAAAGGAAAAGATGGTATAGGGAAATTGATGGAAGAATTTGCAAACCTAAAGATAGACATTCTAGTTCAACTAAATACCACCTTAGATGGGGTTTAGGAAAAAAAGAACTAGTGAACCCATGTCAATTTATTGCCCTAGGTGCAAAAATAAACACCTTTTAAGAGAATGTCCATTGAATAAATCTGAGATTTGTCAGATCTATGATAAAGAGCATCCTATTAACCACTATGTTCAATTCTCAGCTTTAAAGAGGCTAACTAAAAAGAATGTTCAAATGGAAGAGGAGTTGAACTATATTTAGGACAGAAACAAGTTGGTCATTTCCCTTGCAACCAATATCCTATTCAGGCTTCTTATAGGGCCCCTTCAAATTGGGGGAATAACTAATGGAATTCGTCATGGCATGGAAATCAAATGCTCCTCCATGGGTACCACAAGACTGGTTAAACCAGCAGTGGCAAAACTAGCAATGGCCAAACCAACCTTGGACCAATCAGCATTGGCCACAACATTTTCCATCTCAATTTGGACCACAAAATATGCAGCCTCAGTGGGGTCCTCAGCAGAACTACAACCAACAATTCCAAGGCCAACCAATATGTTTCCCAAACCAACAACAAGCACTTCTAACTGGACCAACAAACACACAAGGACAACCTCAAAATGAACCAGTTAGCCAACCACCTCTACTAGCTCAACCTATAGCAAACCCACACAATAAACAAGGAGCGGTTATATATATGAATGAGCAGGAAAATATGGCTGGTATGAATGCTATTCACTTGAACAGTCTCCATCTATGTTCTAGTAAAGCTCTCCCAAGACCATCTCCCCCACTTATTGTTGAAATCACAGATGAAGTGGAACCTGAAAATCCATCCCATCAACCCTTGGAGGAGATTACAGTTGAAAAAGTGCCACAAGAACAACCCTCAGGTTACTCCAAAGTTCCTCCTAAAAGAACAGCTCCAGAGATCACCTCTGAAGTTGCTTCCAAACCACACTTTGGAGCTGCTCTGAAGACTGAAAAACATGCACCATACCTAGAATAGCTCAAACAACATGCTCCCCAAAAAATAGTTTCACAAAAACAAATCCAACTCACCATTGAATCTAAACTTCTTCAAGAAATCAAACAACTAAACATTAAAATTCCACTCCTCCAAGAAATTAGAGATATTCCTGCACTAAATCAGTTTATCAAACAAAATTGTGTTAAAATGCAGGGCAGGAAGAAAAACTTTCCCACCACTATTCAGGTAGAGGGGAAAGTGGTGGATCTTCTAGTGGGGGAAATGCTCCTCTCAAAATATGGGGACCCTAGAAATCCTGTTGTCATAGTCCACATCTTAGGAGTAGAGATATCTAATGTTTTAGTTGACTTAGGAGCAACAATAAATGTTATGATAGTTCACACATTGGATAAGTTGGCTCTTACATGCATTCATGCCACTACCACAATTTTACAATTGGATGATCAATCAATATCAATTCCAAAAGGGGTGTTGACTGATGTCCTAGTTATTATAGAATCATGGGAATTCCCAGTTGATTTTTTGATCTTAGAGCCAAGGAATCAAAGGAATGCTTACCCTCTAATTTTAGGCAGGCCATGGCTCGCTACTGCAGCAGCATCCATTAATTGTAGAACTAGAGATATGGTCATATCCAATGGCATAGACATGAAAAAAATCTCCTTGTATCCCCCAGCTAAGCCATCCATACATTATTCAAGGAAAGTGTGGGTAGATGAGCCTAATAACATGGAAAATAGTGCTTCCTTAGCTATGGTTACCATCATAGAACACATAGGGGATTTGGAAGAGAAGATAAATTATGATACCCCTGAAGATATAAATCACATCCTCATTGAAAAAGACACAATGGATTTAGCTCAATACTTAAAGAAGGAACTTCTGATTGCTGTCCATTGTACTCTTGCTAATATCGTTCCTTGTGGAGAAACTTTCTATAGAGACCTAGCCACTTTTCATTTACTACTCCCACATTCTTACCCTCTTAACACCATGAGTCCATAATATGGAGTAGGAGAATCCATGGAACAAATCGCAAAGAAAATCATGGTCTTACTTGGGAAAACACTAAACACCAATACTCAGTTGACAACACAACAAGAGGGAGAACTTCTTGATCTTCTCATATCCCATTCAGAAGCTTTTGCTTGGGAATATAAAGACATGAAGGGCATACCCCCTAAAATTTGCACCCATCACATATATACAGAGGATGTTAAGCCTGTTAAACAACCCCAAAGAAGTTTAAACCTTGATGAGACCATAAACTGTCTCATCTTTAGTCAAATAAAAACACATGTTTCATCTTAAATAAATCAATTTTGAAATGAACTTGAGTATGGGTTGGAAGTTTTTTAGTTAAACATCAAATAAACTTGTTTAAATGGAACAATCAATGCCATGCATGAGTTTATATTAATGTTACATGTTCACCTCTAGATCAACAGTTATTTTATCAGTAGACTGAAGAGAAAGTCCATTTTATGTCAAGTTGCAACACTAAGAAGATTTTCTAGAAAGAAGGATGAACTCAAGAGGAAAAATTCAAAAAGTCAGTCTCAGTAAAACAACAATATCTCCCTCATTTCTTAATGAAATTTAGAATTTCAAAATGATCTGGAAAGCTAAGAATGAGGCACACAAAACCTAGAATGAGTTTGAGGAGATTAATTAAAATGAATGAGTGGTTATTGATGG
Organism: Cunninghamia lanceolata; assembly: GCA_027924645.1. NCBI lineage: Eukaryota > Viridiplantae > Streptophyta > Pinopsida > Cupressales > Cupressaceae > Cunninghamia > Cunninghamia lanceolata. The sequence goes on along the minus strand of BSBN01001100.1, from coordinate 1,866,718 downwards.
AAATCGACTGTTATAAAACTCTGAAGATGCAAAAGAGAAAACATAAAAAATGTAGTTTCAGTAAAACTATGATATATGTCTCATTTCTTAATGAAATTAAGAATTTCAAAATGATAGATGGAAAGATTAAAGTGAGGAGAACAAAACCCAAAAAGTATCTGAGGAGATTTGTTAAAACAAATGAGTAGTTAATGACATAAAATGATTGTTCTAACAACTCTGGAGATGTTCCAGATATACTTTGTGAAGTTGCTGCAGATTCTTCTAATCTACAAACACACACTCTGAGATTTTTGAAGGATAAATTAACTATAATTACTACTAAATTAATGGATCCAATTATGAGTAATTATTCCATGCAAAGAATGTATAATCAGTTAACTAAATGCATAAGTTTAGTTAACTAGATGAATAAGTTTAGTTAGTTGCATGAATAAGTTCTCTACTCTATAGAGACTCTCAATTAGAATTTAATAACCATAGTTATATATAGAGAACTATGGCATAGAACATAAAGACAATTGTAAAATAACAAATTGATAAAAGAAGAACTTTGTTATTTTTCAGTAGCATGTACTCTTGATCTTCAAGGTTTTGAATAGAGAAAGTTGTTCTACCTATTTTTTGATTGCTGGAAGTGATTAGTCTTTCTCTGAAGGTGGATCAAGGGCCCACTCTAACCAAAGGGTAGGGACTATATGTCTTAGTTTAATTAATTGTTTTGTTGTTATGCAGTTCCTTTATTCAGAATCACTTTAGCTATTCCAGTTATTGCTTTCCTTAGATTAAGTTATTTTTTTGTTGTGCAATTCCTTTATTCCAGAATTACACTAGCTTCTCAAGTTACTTCTTTCCTTAGATTAAGTTACCTTTTTCAACAGAGTTTAAACCTTAGTTTGTTTCATGCAATTGTTGTGAATTTACTTTTGTAAAAAGAAATGCCATGCAAGTTATTCCTCTTTCCTTTTGCATACAACCATGGACACTACCTTGGATTGACATTTATTAAAATAAATGATGAGGACTACGGTGACCCTCATCATTTTTGGCCCCATTGTCAGGGATAGGTGTCATTAGGGAATTGTTGTTGATCTGGGAATAGTAGGTCAAAAAGGGAAAATTAGTTTGGCACTCTTTTTAGGTTTATTGTTTTGAAGTTCTAGTTTTTAGCTTGGGTGGATAAAAGAAGTTCCTCAAGAGAGATCTGTATGCCAAATGCACCAAAAAGAATATATCCAAATGATAAGGTTCTTGCATGCAAAGAAGGTGAAAGACCTTGTTTTGTATTTTTAGCTCTTGTGCAACCTTTTCAACTGGAGAACCATGACTCCAAGTCCTAGCAAGGAAAAGCTTATTGAAGAAGGAGACATTGATGGCCTATTGATTGCAATATGTAATGAGTACAATACATAAATCTTGTCTCCCCTAGAGGAACTTGTATGGCAGAATATTATTTGGATGCCTTCAAAGTCCAAGGAGGGTTTCCCAATCAAATATTTGAAGAACAACAAGGAGTTGCCTCTAATCATGCATGCACTAGAATATGAGTAAGGGTTTCAAGATCTCTCTAATCAGCCCATGAACAACAAGGAGCTTCCTCTAATCATGCATGCACCAGAACGTAAGGGAGGGTTGCAAGATCTCTCTAATTAGCCCATGCATGTACTAGAATCAACAATTATGTAGAAAGTTGTCATTTCAAAGGAAGGTGAAGCATCAAAGTTCAAATTTTCAGTCATCTTCTTCTCATGGTTTTCCTTTTCTTTCAAAAATTTGAATGCATGGACCCATATTGTGAGAAAAGGAAGTTATTTCTCACAACCAGTCAATGGTTTTGTGTAACCTACTCTACATCACTAAGTAGAATAGGTTAGGGTAAGTTTATTTTCTACAAATAAATGCTTTATACATGCTTTTTTCTATACAAGTTGCCACTTCCAAGAACTCTTGTAGATATTTTGGCATTTTAAGGCATCCTAGATGATTGGTTGTTGCAAATTTGGGCTCTAGTTCTAGTAGTAGAACTTCAATAACATGGAAGCAATGACAACAAGGAAGCAACCTGAGCTATTTATCCTATTCTTCTATTTTTAATTCAGTTATAAATGTTACATTACAAAAATCTACTTTTGAACCAAATCCCTGAAATATCCACCTATCTACATCTTCCAATCATTTACACTAAGAAGTGGCCAAAAATATCTTTTGCATGGGAAGCAACACCAAATTAGCTCTAGAGAAAGATACAGAACTTCAAATGAAAAACTGAGAGATTTTTGTTCCTCTTAGCCATAAGATGAATAAGCTCTCTCCATTTTTACACAACAACAATGGTTAAGGAGATATAAGTGTTTTAAATTCTTAGCTCTATGTAAAAATCTTAGATGGAGAAAGAAGAAAGCAACTTGTAAGAGTTCCTACAGGGACTTAAGTGTGGAGGAGATTATGATGCCATTATTTTTCTCATGTAAACCTAAAAGTAACACCCTTTTCCCCCTCTTCATTCATTAGCCTTAAAGTGGATTGTATGTAGTTTAAGGATTTATAACTTAATTGAAAGCAAAATGTAGGATGATGCTTGGTTTATTCTTTGGGAGTTATTTTTCTCTAAAATGTTGTTATGTTCTAATGTTCTTGAGAAGCACTAATTTTCAAGGAAGGTTTTCAAAATTTTAGCAAAATAAGTTTGATATAGTTGTTATTCAACATAAAGGATCTTGTTACAACTCTCAAAAGTTGAAGACCTCTTTGCATGCATCATGCAAAACATGGGCTAAAAAGGTGGAGAACAAACTAATGCATGATGGTCACATGGAAAAGTAAGATGGACTCAGCTAAAAACAATAACTCCAAAGATCATAAAAACAAATCCAGAGCTAAAAACAACTCCAGAGATCATAACAACAACTCCGGAGCTCTCATGATAGCATCTCTGGAGCTCTTAGAACAATAACCCTGGAGATCAGCAGAACAGTAGCTCCGGAGATCAATATAACAATAGCTCTAGAGATAGACACAGCTTCAGAGATGGACAATAGGGTATCAACTCTGGAGATCAGCAGAACAGTAGCTCCGGAGATCAACAGAATAATAACTCCAGAGATTAGTAGAACAATAGCTCTGGAGATCAGTAGAATAGCAGCTCCGAAGATGCGCAATAGGGTATCAGCTTTGGAGTGTTGGGATAAGGTACCATTAACCTTGTAAATCCCAATATTATATTTATTCCATTTATTATTTGTAATTTGTAATTACCCATAAGGGATGTACAAGTTTCACTAGCAATTTCTTACAAAGTTACTTTTACTACTCAAGGAATTTCAATAAATAGTAAATGAGATGAGGTGGAGAATATTGGTGCCTATCTTAGGGAAATGTATTTTTGGGTTGTTATGATGCATTTCATAAGTTTGTAAGAGCATCTATGACAACTTACAATTGTCATAAGGTGTACGAGATTCTATGACAACATATGATAACAATTATTGTCTTGTAAGTTCCTATTTTTGATTCTAGGTGCCTATATTGGGAAGATGCCTATGACAGGTGTAAGGGAATCTGTAAGAAGATGATTTTGGAGTATCCCAAGATAGAAAAGTTGGATTTTGTCCATCTCCCATGAATTTCTTTGGTGGGTATTCATTTTGTCTAAATATGAGACTTGAGAGTGAAGTTTGGTAGAGTAACAGTGAAAGGAAAACTTGCTTGCAGGTAACAGGTTAAGTGAGAGATTTTCTGTACACAGGTGCTACTGGATTGAAGAATGAAGAGGAGATTGGAAGTGGATGTATTGTAATCTTGTTTTGAAGATAATACAACTTGGGCCTCTCTTCTTGGTGGAGTTTTTTCCTGCAAGGGTTTCTCCACGTAAACACTTTGTTATGTGTTTATTCTTTTGTTCCATTGCTACCTTGTGTTGTGAGATCTTGCATTCTTATATTGTTGATATGTGCCTCTTTGTTGCTGCTATCTTATGGTGATGTTATCGCTGTTATAAGTTCATCTAAGGTGGTTTTATCAAGCATGTTAGAGAGGCTAATTTTAGCATCATAAAGAAGTTGAATTATTTCATGGTATTTTAAGGATTAAGCAAACTTATTTTTAGATTTGCATACAAATTTTAGATTTCTATATTGTAGTAGTCAAAGCCTTGTAACTCACCAATTGGTATCATATCTTGGTGATTTGATGATTAACAATTAGATTAGAGATTGTTCGTTTATTCCAATAATTGGTATCAGAGCTTAAGGTTGTTCCATGTCTTGCATGTTCTCATATGCGCTTGCATGTTGCTTGTATGTGGTTGCATGTACTTGCATGGACTTGCATGTGCTCGTATGTGCTTGCATGTTCTTGCATGTGAGTTGCATGTACTTGCATGTTGCTTGCATGTGGTTGCATGTACTTGCATGGGCTTGCATGTTACTTGCATGTGCTTGCATGTGATGGATTCATGGTAATTTGGTTCTGGGTATTTCTCTATTTTTGAATTTTAGCTTGTAAAGCTTGTAAATTTGTTGGAAGGAATTGTAGAGTTGGAGGTTTTTGGGGCTACAGTGGATGTTCTGTATGTTGGCATTGTTTTGAAGATCTGTGAGATTAGAAGCCATGGTATCTAACTTTCGGATGGATATTGTCAATGGAATCTACGATGGGCTCTTGAGGCTCAGGGCTATGGATCTTCATGGAGTTGATCTTGTGGTAGTGATATGGAGCTCTGGTTTAGCAATATGTGAGTATCCTCTTACATGGTGGTTATGTTCCTTTACTTTGTGGTCATGTGAAGTGAATGGGTTTTCATATTGGGTGGTTGATTTTAGTGCCCTGGTTACATGGAAGAACATTTATTTTTTGGACTATAGTATGGAGTACTTATGTTGGATTCACAGGTTTAGCCCTTGGTTACATGAAAGCATTGGATGATTTACCACCGGTTGCATGTGGGTTGTGGAGTTGGTATTTTAGTGATATGGAAACTCTTGGACAACCTAGTTCCTCCTTTTTCATATTCATGTTATTTTGGATATGTAGGTTTTACAATTTTCTTGTTTCAAAAAGTTGTGGAATTGTAGATCTGTGATATTTCATTATTTCAGATGGCATGTATGGTGTGAATATCTAGATGTTTAAGTGATTTTAGATTTACAAAGAGATGGTTTTGTAGGTTTTACATGTTAACAAAAATCTGGGGTTTGTAGATCTGTGGAAAGATTGTATTCAGACTCTTAGAGTATTCTGGATGGTAACAGTTACAGATTTGCAGGGCTACTTGATGGGTTCTTATGATCTATGGTTACTCTTATGTGGATTTGTTTGGAAAATCAGGTCTACCGTTGATCGTAGTGTTTGTGTCTTGGAAATCTACATGTTATTCCTAGTTATCTTTGTTCTGCATGTTATTGATGTGGTGCTGAACCTAGATTTTTTTAGTTATTTGAGATTGGAGCACTAACCATGTTTTTTCTCCTTTGAGATGTTGCATGATTGTAGATCTTGTAAATTATCTGAGGAAGATTCTATTTGGTTGGCCTCTTCTTCATCACCTTGTTTACATTGGTATGTTTATTGCGGTGGGATAGAAGGATGGTTTAGAGTATTTGATATAGTTGTTCATTAGAATCTATAGCAGTAAGTTATGGTGCATGAAAAGCTCTATTCACTTTTAGTGGAGTTTTGGTAATGATGTAGGTCATGATAGCATGTATACAACTTAGTATCACTTTTAGTGGGAGTTTTGTGCAGTTACATAGTGTGTTATATCTTCTTAGTTTGGATATTATGGTTTACTTGACCTTTTGGGAGTTGTCGTTACAGTGGTTTTCTTTGATTGTGTTGAGGCCATGGATGATGGTTATCATGATGTCATGGATAACTTTGTTATATGTTTCAGTGGGAGCTTTTGACAGTGATGGTTTGATGTTTATCTTGTTGCCATGTATAGCTCAATATCATGGTTCAGTGGGAGCTTTGGCAAGATATGATTATCTTCATGTGATTTGAAGAGGTTTTAACATCTTGTTTCATGGAGGATCGTTAAAGTCTTTGGTAAAGGTGTTATTGTTCTTCCTTTGGAGAGGATGTAGTTTTCTTTGGTTTTGAGTATTAATCATTTTCTTAGAGCTTGATGATTTTGCAAGTTGCATTTGAAGTTGGCATGGATTGATTGGTTAAGTGCTCATGGATACTAGAGAGAATTGGGTTAGGCTAGAAATCTCTTGTACTTAAGAGACATGTGTTGAAATGGTTACTTTTTATGGAAGTTTTTCAATAGTAAAGACCAAGGAGCTTACACTTGGAAATGGATGTGAGTCCATCATAGACCTGATGAGAAGGTTGTCTCTATTGAAAGCTTATATTGCTTGGTGTTGTATGCACAGGACAATCTTGTATCCTACTCTTGGTCTACTCGGCAGGTAAATGATCTAAGAGGTGTTGCCCACCTGATTATTAGGTGCATTATTTATATGTATCTTGTCTTCTCTTGTGCATTAGTCTTGAAAGTTGAGTTATGAGGGCTTGTTGAGAAGTAGATGCATGATTTTATGTATTTCCATTGTTCTCCTTGTAATCTTGAATTTGGGTTAGTTCTGAGGATTTGGTAGGAGAGGTACAGGAGATGGTTAGTGGCTTTGGGCATATTCCCTTATGCTGTGGGAATGTTTGGCTAGTTTGATCTACTTTTTGTGCGAGGTTTACATCTATTTCTACCATGTTTCATTATAATTTGAATGGTTAGATGTTGATATCCTTTCAGTTTGGGAGTGTTGAAGGAGATCTTACTTTAAACAATTTGGCACATGTTAGTGTGGTATAAGGACATGGTTTGATTTGAAGGTTCTCTCTTTCTAGGTATATTGTCTTCTTCCTAAAGGTTCTTATGTTTATGGAGTTGAAGTTATGAATGGAGTCATGTGCTGTTGTTTGTACTTCATTATTTTTTGGCAACAGTTTGGTAGCTCCTTGATCTCTTTCTTCATTGGTTTAGAGGACTTGAGAGAGTTATTTGGATTGGTAATGAGAGATGTATTTTTCATATCATTATATGTTTCTTTGACACTATGACAGAGGATTTAGCCACATCCTCTATGTGAAGTTATATAGGAGGACTTGTTAATGTTGTGATCTTGATTTCAGATTTGACATTACCTGTGCAGTGGGAGTTCCAGAAGGTATTTGTGTTCTGTATGAGAGGTGCACCTCTCTTGGACTAGTTACACTTTACTACAGTGAGTTACTTCAGAGGTTTTTATCGCATGTTTATGTGTGTTATTACCTTGGAGCCTTCTTTTGCAGGATGGTGGATATACAGGGACTTGTTTGCAGATTTTGGGTTGTTATGTTGATAGCATGAAGTTCTACCTATGATAGTTTACTTACCCTAGTTTGAGGTATGGATAGTTTGGATGAGCTAGCAACTTGTTGTGGTTGCTATTCCAATTTGCTATGAGTGTGGCATTTACTCAAAGTCATTTGTTATCATTTGGATTTCATGTTTGTGTTTATGTATAGATTGGTGCAGGTTTTAGTGATAGTTGATATGTTTCACCTTGACATGTTCCTTATCCTATCATGGGTGACATGATGTGAGGATTTCTTGCTTGAGATGGTAGCTATCATGGTTACTTTTGCAGGTATCTTGTTGGAGCACAAAATTATGTTGAAGAATCAATGATACATGGTTAGCTAAGGGATTTTTATTCCCTTGTTGATTTCCTATGGGTTGATTTAAAATGTATAATGTCAAGTGGGAGAATGTTGGGATAAGGTGCCATTAACCTTGTAAATCCCAATATTGTATTTATTCCATTTATTATTTGTAATTTTGTTGGGATAAGGTGCCATTAACCTTGTAAATCCCAATATTGTATTTATTCCATTTATTATTTGTAATTTGTAATTACCCATAAGGGATCTACAAGTTTCACCAACAGTTTGTTACAGAGTTACTTTTACTGCTCAAGGAATCTCGGTAAATAGTAAATGAGATGAGATGGAGAATATTGGTGCCTATCTTAGGGAAATTTATTTTTGGACTGTTATGATGCATGTCATAAGTTTGTAAGAGCATCTATGACAACTTACAATTGTCATAAGATGTAAGAGATTCTATGACAACATATGACAGTAATTATTGTCTTGTAAGTTCCTATTTTTGGTTCTAGGTGCCTATATTGGGAAGATGCCTATGACAGGTGTAAGGGAATCTGTAAGAAGATGATTTTGGAGTATCCCAAGATAGAAAAGTTGGATTTTGTCCATCTCCCACGAATTTCTTTGGTGGGTACTCATTTTGTATAAATATGAGATTTGAGAGTGAAGTTTGGTAGAGTAATAGTGAGGAAAACTTGCTTGCAGGTAACAGGTTGAGTGAGATTTTCTGTACACAAGTGCTGTTGGATTGATGAATGAAGAGGAGATTGGAAGTGGATGTATTGTAATCTTGTTTTGAAGATAATACAACTTGGGCCTCTCTTCTTGGTGGAGTTTTTTCCCGCAAGGGTTTCTCCATGTAAACATTGTGTTATGTGTTTATTCTTTTGTTCCATTGCTACCTTGTGTTGTGAGATCTTGCATTCTTATGTTGTTGATTTGTGCCTCTTTGTTGCTGCTATCTTATGGTGATGTTATTGCTATTATAAGTTCATCTAAGGTGGTTTTGTCAAGCATGTTAGAGTGGCTAAGTTTAGCATCATAGAGAAGTTGAATTGTTTCATGGTATTTCAAGGATTAAGCAAACTTATTTTGAGATTTGCATACAATTTTTAGATTTCTATATTGTAGTAGTCAAAGCCTTGTATCTCACCAATTGGTATCATATCCTGGTGATTTGATGATTAACAATTGGATTAGAGATTGTTTGTTTATTCCAACATGGAGATGTAGGGTATCAGCTCTGGAGATCATCAAAATATCTACTTCAGAGGTCATCAAAATAGCAGCTCTAGAGATCATCAGAATAGCAGCTTTGGAGATCATCAGAACAACAGCTTTGGAGGTCATCAGAATAATAGCTCCAGAGATCATCAGAATAACAACTCTGGAGATCATCAAAACAACTACTCCGAAGAACACCAAAATAGCAGCTCTAGAGGTCAGCAGAACAACAACTCTAGAGCATCTCTAGTGCTCTTCTTAGAACAACAACTATAAAGCATCTCTGGAGCAACTGCAATAAAAGCAAAGAGATTGGATTGAAAAGATCATTATGAAGTGCAGGAGGAGCTACAACCTCTTAAGTGTGGGGGAGATGATGAGACCATAAACCGTCTCATCTTTAGTCAAAGAAAAGCATATATTTCCTCTTAAATAATCAGTTTTGAAGTGGACTTGAGTATGGGTTGGAAGATTTTTAGCTAAACATCAAATAAACTTGTTTAAATGGAATAATCAATACCATGCATGAGTTTATCTTGATATTACATGTTCACCTCTAGATCAACATTTATTTTATCAGTAGACCGAAGAGAAAGTCCATTTTATGTCAAGTTGCAACGCCAAGAAGATTTACTAGAAAGAATGATGAACTCAAGAGGAAAAAGTCAAAAATCAAGTCTCAGTAAAGCAACAATATCTCCCTCATTTCTCAATAAAATTTTTAATTTCAAAATGATCTTAAAATATAAGAATGAGACACACAAAACTTGTTGAATGCACAAGACAACTAAGAGGGGGGTGAATCAGTTGTATCAAAAATTTCAAACCCTCACAAACATTTAGATCCACATTAACCTTTAAAATTGTTATAATGATTAAGCGTGAAAAGCAAATAACAGAAACTGAATCATAACAGCACCAAACACAAGACAACACTAGATTTTATGTGGAAAACCCAAGAAGGGAAAAACCATGGTGAGGATTAGCTCACAAATAAAGTAGTAGCAACACTGAATTACAAAAGGCACACTACCCAGAAGAAAGAAAGAAGGGCTCATTGCCAAAGGACTCACTGTCCATAAGAAAGAGATAGAAGAGAAGGCTTACTGCTAGGGATGAATTGATATAATTGCATCTAACACATGCATGGAGTTCAGTTCCAATGAAGCACAGTATTCACCACAACACAAACATCACCTTCGCGGAAACACTAAAAAATAGTAGATACCTTCTGCTCACTGCATCCAATAGCCTAACACATGAAAGTTCTCACTACACTAATCAAATTCACATTACATACATCATATCCATCGTGCATACATCCACTCACGAATCCTTGACACTTATTTATACCTCCATCAATCTTGAAAACATTCTCCAAGGTCGGCAACACATCTTAATCCATAAAATTTAAATTAGGTCTGGACCAAAACATTCCTGCGAGGAAAGGAATGAATGCGGACCACATCACACCTTATAAGGGACCTAAATCCACTCATACACGCTTCATCATGCTTTCACAATCAATGAAGCACAACCACAATTAGTGTAAAAAACTGAGTCGGCCAAACTTGTGTAAACACTATAAACTTTTAAGTGCACGCTTCCTCAACATCAAACGATGACATGCGAATCACACATCGAGCTTGAACATGATCTAGAAACATCCACAAAACACCTAAAAACTAACAAATTCCTTTGCAATATCTTTCACTTGAAGGAAGTTCACATTGGAGTACTTAACCATCTCTATCATACTCTGTCATCAATTGCAACTTAAGAAATGAACTTGCGAAGCACCAGACCATGAACCACTTGAACTGAAGAAAGATATAGACCTTATAAGCATGAATCCAAAACTGCAAAGCTAGAATCAGATCTGCGGAGAAATGTGGAGCAAAATAATTTCTCCCAGACACTTCTGCACAACTCAAAAATATTGTCCGCACATTGGTGAACACAACTTTCTCTGCACAACGAACTAGAGCACCAAATCTGGAACATAACATCTCTGACCACCTGTAAACAACATATCTAAACTACACAATCAAATATTCAATTAGGAAGAAATGCAGAGAAAAACTTGATCACAACTCTGTTAAGCCAGTCAGTCTCTTCAACACACTGTTTCCTTTATTAATCAAATTTTCTCAAAAGCACTTGGAAACCAAACAACAAAAGCATATTCTCAACATCTTCAACACCTCTACAAAGTAGCCAAAACACCTTCAGCAATAGCTCATATCCTCATCTCTACTCAAATTGATCTCTGATCTTTGCTCTGAACAAACTACTCATACTCTTGACACAGTTGACACCAATGACAACACAAGCTTGTTGACATCAATGACAACACCGATTAACACATAATTGCAAGAAAACCCATAAGGCGTTTGAGGAGATTCATTAAAATGAATGAGAGGTTAATGACATAAATTGACTATTATAAAACTCAAGAGATTAAAAAGTTAAAAATATAGTTTCAGTAAAACTATTATATCTCTCTCATTTCTTAATGAAATTTAGAATTTCAAAACGATCTAGAAAAATTAACATGAGGGGAACAAAACCCAAAAAACATTTGAGGATATTTGTTAAAAAAATGAGTAGTTAATAACATAAAATGATTGTTCTAACAACTTCAGAGATGTTCGAGAAATACTTTGTAAAGTTGTTGTAGATTCTTCCAATCTAGGAACAGACACTCCAAGATTTTTGAAGGATAAATTGACTATAGTTACTCCTAAATTAATGGATCCACTTATGAGTAATTATTCCATTCAAAAAAATGCATTTAGTGTCATTGCATGTCTTTCTAAAAGACATTGCATGTTTTGCCTTGTAATCAACAGTTGTATAATCAGTTAACTAAATGAATAAGTTTAGTTAACTAGATGAATAAGTTTAGTTAGTTGCATGAATAAGTTCTCTAGTCTATAGAGACTCTCAATTAGAATTTAATAACCATAGTTATATATAGAGAACTATGGTGTAGAACATAAAGGCAGTTGTAAAAGAACAAATTGATAAATGAAGAACTCTGCTATTTTTCAACAGCATGTACTCTTGATCTTCAAGGTTTTGAATAAAGAAAGTTGTTCTACCTATTTGATGATTGCTGGAAGTGACTAGTCTCTCTCCGAAGGTGGATCAAGGGTCTACTCCAACCAAAGTGTAAGGACTATATTTCTTAGTTTAATTAGTTATTTTGTTGTTATGTAATTCCTTTATTCAGAATTACTTTAGTTGTTCCAGTTATTGCTTTCCTTAGATTAAGTTGTTTTTCTGTTGTGCAATTTCTTTATTCCAGAATTACATTAGTTGCTCAAGTTATTGATTTCCTTAGATTAAGTTACCTTTTTCAGCAGAGTATATTTCATGCAATTGTTGTCAATTCCCTTTTGTAGAAAGGATTGCCATGCAAGTTATTCCTCTTCACTTTTGCATACAGCCATGGACACCACCTTGGAATGACACTTATTAAAATTAAATGATGAGGACTACAGTGACCCTTGTCAAACCATGCACTCAAATATATTGTAAAAATTGAGATAGAATTTTTTTTTGCAAGCCGAATTCATTTATCCTATCTTAGATAGATAGTGGGTTTCACCCTTGGTTATATTGCCCAAAAAGAATGGGAAATGGAGGGTATGCATTGATTATAGGGAGTTGAACAAGGTCACAGAAAAAGATTATTTTCCCTTGCCATTTATTGACCAAGTATTTGATAACCTAGAAGGGAAGTACTTTTCATTCCTAGATGGGTTTAGTGGATACAATCAGATCCAAGTGGCACCCGAAGACCACGACAAGACCACCTTCACATGCTCACGAGGAACCTTAGCATACAGAGTCCTTCCATTTGGCTTGTGTAATGCTCCAGCTACCTTTTAGAGGGTTATTTTAGTCTTTTTTTTTTAACTAACTATTGAGTGTATGGAGGTCTACATGGATGACTTTACTGTTTATGGGAATTCCTCTGAAGAAACCCTCAAGAATCTAGAAAAGTGTTGCAATGTTGTGAAAATAATCAATTGTCCTTGAGCCATGAGAAATGTTTTATGATGGTGGAACTTGAGGAATTTTCCTTGGGCATCATATATTAGCAGAAGGAATCAAGGTAGATCAAAACAAGGTAGAAGTGATTAAACAATTACCTCCACCTAAAAACCAAACCGATGTTAGGAGTTTCTTGGGTCATGCAGGATACTATAGAAGGTTCATAGAAAATTTTAGCAAGATAGCTTCCCCAATGTTTTCCCTACTAACCAAGGACACTAAATTTCATTAGACAGAAGACTGGAAAACAACATTTGAGACCATCAAAGAAAAACTTACAGTCACATCTATTTCAAGAGGACCTAATTGGAATCTACCATTCCACATCCAAATAGATGCATCAAATGAATCAATAGGAGCAGTCTTAGGACAAAATGAAGAAGAGGAAGGCATGCATGCAATCTATTACATAAGTAAAAACCTTACCCCTGCTGAGAAGAACTACACAACAACTAAAAAAGAATTCCTAGCTGTCATCTATGTCATCAACAAATTCAGACACTACATCGCATCATATTAATTTTTTGTACACATTGATCATGCAACCATTAAATATTTGATGAACAAACATGTAGTAGGTGCAAGAATCATTAGTTGGCTATTACTATTGCAAGAATTTGATATCACTATCCAATAACCCAAGAAATTTTAACTTGGTTTCTGATTTTCTGTCAAGATTGCATACAAGTGGAGAGGACCAACCATTGGAAGATAGGTTCCCATATGAAAGTCTATTTGTTGTTTCTTCTATCACACCTTGGTTTGCTGACATAGCAAATTTAGTGGCTACATGCTTGTTTCCTTCTCATTTTACTTCCAAACAAAAAAAAAGATATTAGTAAAATAAAGTTTGCCTTATAAATGGTTAAATGGTTTGTTGTTCAAATGTGGTCCTAACTTTGTGTTGCACAAGCGTTTAAGGGTTGAAAAAATCTTTGATGTGTTAAGGGCATGCCATGATGAACCCACAATAGGACATTACTCCTCATAGAGGAAAATCCATAAGATTCTTGGAGTTGGTTATTATTGGTCATCTCTCCACAGAGATGTAAAGATATATGTGAAGCAACGTGATCAATGCCAAAGGATGGGTCAACCAACCTTCACATAAGAAATGACACCACACCCCCAATTGGTTTTAGAACCATTTTAGCAATGGGGCATGGATTTTTTGGACCCATCTCTCCAACATCTACATGGAAAGAGTACATCTTGGTATGTACTGATTATGTGACCAAATGGGCAAAGATTCAAGCATTATAACTTGTTAGAGAAGAAAAAGTTGTTGATTTCCTATATACCAGAATTTTTCTAAGATTTGGAGCCCCAAGAACAATAGTTTCAAATAGAGGTCCATAATTTACCTCTCAAGTGATAAAATGTTTCACAAAATTGTATCAAGTCAAGCACATGAAGTCTTCACCCTATCATCCCCAAGCAAATGGGTAGGTGGAGGTAACAAACAAATAGTTGGAAAACATCTTGACAAAGACAACAACAATGAATAGAAAAGATTAGGCCAACAAATTACATGAAGCAGTATGGGCTTACAACACAACATGGAAGTCAACAACAAAGTTCTCACCTTATGAACTTGTCTATGAGAAGAAACTTATACTGTCAATAGAGTTTGAATTACAAACACTTATGACATCACTAGATATTGGACTACCATTATCTATAGCACAATAAGATTGGATTCTTCAATCAATGAATTGGATTAAATCAGGATGGAATCCATACAAAAAACAAAACTCATTCAGCACCAAAGGAAGTAGTAGCATGACCAATGCATCAAGAAGATGATGTTTTAGCAAGGAGACTGGGTTCTCTTAAATGATTCCAAGTTCAAGGAGTTCAAAGGGAAATTGAAAACCCATTGGATGGGACCTTACCAAATCAGAGAAGTCTATGACAATGGAAAAGTCCAGTTGGCACCCATTAATGAAGGGGAAAACACATTTTTGGTGAATGGTCATAAGATTCGCCTCTACCAGCGGGCAACCACAAAAGAGGAATTTATCAAGGATTTGTGCTATGTGACAGAGGACACACCCTCTTGCACAAGTTGAGAAGATTAAAAATAAATAAATAAATAAGTAAAAATAAAAAGAATGGTTGAAAACCAGTAATATGGTGGCCCTTCTAAAAAATAATAATAATAAAATATAAAAATAAAAGAGGAAGATTGAAAACCGGTCAAATGGCAGTCTTCCTCACCAAGAGAATTGAAAACCAACAAATGGTAGTTCTCTTTTTCATGCAGGTATCAAGAAGGAGCACCTCTGGAGCCAATTAGGAGCACCTTCGGAGCCAATCAGGAGTACCTCTGACACTTTAGCAAGTAAAGGGGATTCCCTACCTCTGGAACCTACCTCTCCAAACATTAAGGAAGGACATCAAAAAAGGTGATGAAGTCATTATGAATTTATACACCTCACCTTAAAAAAGGAGGCCAAGTCATGAGCACTCATTACACTCAGCCACCGGCTACCCCTGTTTTCAAATCATTTGCTAACGCCATCTACTGATGACGGTGTTGTCCCATCAACCATCAGTACAGCAAGGATCCTGTCATTCCACATCTCGTGAGCATCATGACACTTAATTCTAAAGGCTACACACAAAGGAGTGGTCACATCACATCTTATGGAAGTGGCAACACGAAACCCTAAGCATGACATCTAATCGTTGTAATAGTAATCCAGGTATTTATCTTAGTTAACTAATTATGACAAGTCTTTTTAGTTTCCATTTTGTACAATTCATCTAGACTTCCGTACACTACCATTATTCCCAAATAAATATGACACATGTTGCCCTTAGCTATCCACCTGACACATCAGCTCAACAGCTCTAGAGTGAATAACCCCCCTGCATACATCCTAAATCATAATTTCTAAAAAAAATTGCAAACCACAACTTCCTCTCAACTGACTCAATAGTCATCAGGACAAACACTGTAAGGAATTCAACTTTAGATTTTAGGAATCAAAGAGAGATCTAGAGGTGAGATAGGTCTGTTGTAAGAAGTTTAGAAAATAAGTAAGCAAAGTTGAGGGTTTGCAAGCAAAAGGGGGATAAATCACCACCAAGTTGTAGTCTGTTTGAAGGCATGGGGGTTAAAAAGAAATCAAACTCAGAGACAACAGAGGGATTGCTGCAAGACCAAGCATCTGGTGATATATTAAGGGCTACTAGATGGCTCAAATGCTTGGAGAAATTTGAGGGTTACCAGGAAGACATTGTAGAAGAATTCTTCTCCAACATGCAGAATAACCAAACATAAGTACGAGGGGTAACCATTCCTATTTCTACCACCACCATCAACAAGATCTCCAAACTCCCAGAAGAAGGTGAGAGGTTATATCATTTAAAAACCCTATACTATGATTTAATCAAATCTTTCTCCATAGATAATGAGGCAGAAATACAAACACAAATGAATAAGGGAGAAGTGAAGGGAATTGTTAGAACCACTCTTCCTCAGCCATGGCAATCCTTGGCCATGTGGCTAATGAAGTATTTCACCTGTGATGGATAGTTCTCACTAGTATTAGGACCCATTATGAAAATGTTAATCTTTTTAAGACATCGTCACACACACCCTGAATATATGACAAAATTTCCCAACTTCCTATTTTTTGCAATCACATCATAGCAAAAAAATACCGGTAGGGAAAGGGCCTACTTAAACACCATGACCTCATATATCTGATTGTCAAGCATCACTTTATCTCCAAGAGGGGAGGGGAGGCCCTATGGCAAGCATTTATGGATAATACTCATAGGCCCAAGAAAAAAGGGAAGAAAACAACGATAGAATCACCTTTCTCCACTTAGGAGGTGGAGGAGAAAAGGCCAACTCCATCCACTTCTTCCCCACCTACTAAGAAGAAGAAAAAAGGGCAAAGGAATTCTGGGAGAATCATCTACTGCACCAGGGAATGAAGAAGCCATACCTGAAGAACAATCCCACAAAACACCCCATAAAGCAAAACATAAATTAAGTTTGGTTGAGGATTCTACCCCAACATAGAAAAAGAGAGGTGTTGTAAGTTCTCAGGTTTCAGAAAGGGTAAGTGAAGAAGAAAAAGTAGAGGAGCCTATAGAGACTCCCAAACCCCAAAAACATAAAAAGAAGAATGAGGACTTAACTAGTGCAAACACTCTTCCCATTTTGAGAAGGAGCAAAAGAGGGAGGGTAACTGAGGAGAGCACTCCAGAGATCCATGTTCCCCAAACTACCAAGGCACCTGAGGTTACACCTAGTGAACCACAAACAATCTCTTCAGATTCAGAAGAAGAGACACTAGCACCAGAGACACAAGCAAAGCAAGTGCTCTGGAGAAGCCAATAGAAAAGACATCAAAATCAGATGGAGAAAGACACTGTACTCCTTGTTGAGGTACTTGTTGGTTTCAGAACCTTGATGATCCCTCCTCAGGATTAGGCTGGGCCATCACATGCCCAAGAGTCTGTTGAAGACATAGAAATAAAAGAATAGAGGGAATCTACACAAATGGAAGGGGTAGATGGTGGTTTTTAAGAACAGGGGGATATTGGAGTGCAGGAGACAGACATGATAGAGGGGTTAGAAATGGGAAGCTTCTCCCATCCTTCTGATCAAGAAGATATTGAGATATCAAAAGAGCAACAACTGATGGAGGAAATTGATAATTTGAAAAGAATGTTATGGCGTAAACAACTGATTATCACAAACCTTAAAAAGGTCATGCAAGAAAAGGAATCAACTAAGGACCAAGAAATTAATGACTTGAAGGAACAAATGGAGAAGAAAGAAAGGGTCATTGAAGCAAAAGAAGCTAAGATTAAGAAGAAGGATGCAGAGATAACCCAGAAATATATTCACATCTCTGATGTTGTCAAAGTTAGCGATAACAACATCACCTTAATCTTAGCCCTAATTGAGAAGTTGCATAGTCAAGCCTGGGAATTGACAAAGGCCAACAATAAAATTGATGATCATGCAAAATTGATTCAAGAATTGGTTGTTTCAGTACCCACAAGTGATCAAGGCACACAAACTAACGTCTCTTTGAGGACATTCTAGTTGGATGTCCCTAGGGCATTGTTAAATTAGGAAAGAAGGTGCTAAGAACTATTAGGTACAACTGTCATGATGTAGTTACAAAGGTCAGTCACTGTGATGACTGACAAAGTGAAGACCCTAGAAGAAAAAGTAATGATAGTCGCCACTCTCTCATCAGAAATACTTCAATGTAGGCCACCCAGTGGTAATTATGCAATTTTTTTACAAGAACGAGTCCTTCAAAGGAAGCTCTCATTGGTTCCCTTTGACCTAACTGAAACCATAAAAGATGGGAATGATTTCCTCAAAGTGTATATGCAAAGCAATGATGAAGAAAATAATTTCCTCTGTGAATTGCTTTTGCATAATTTCTTTATTGAAGACCACACATTCTTCATCAATCTTTTGTAGGGGAATTCCAGTTGAGAGCATTCATGTCATTAATGAAAAACCACTAAATATGGCATGAGAGAATGAAGGCCTATACAGAAAAAGTGGAATAAGCAAGCCTATTCCTCTGAAGGGACTACCCAAATCCCAAGGCTTTTGAAATTTAATTCAAATTAGTGATCTATTCTCCAAGAGCCAAAATTATGCCCCTATATCAGTAGCACCTGCAAGAATGTGTTATAGAATTTGGTCTGTTCATGCACACCTTACCTGATCAGATTATGGCAATTTGCAAGATAAGGTGGAATACCTTAACCCAAGATTAGGAAATGAGGGACATAGTATCCCCAGCTAACCTTAAATGGTTCATGAGGAAGTCAAGGGCTATAGTCAAATTGATAGACAAATACAAGCAAGAATGGATAGGGGGATGCTTCAGGCCACCCTTAATTATTAAGTCGCTACCCATATGGGCTGAACAAATGGAGGATACCAGGTTTCAAGAATGGCTAAAGTAGATTGATTAATTCAAAGGGAATGCTAATACTCACATAAGGACTTGGACAACCTACGCGTAGGGATACAACATCTCGAATAGGTTGTACAAGCTCAATAAATCCAGGCTGTGAGCAGTACAAGAGAACCTGCAAACCCTCAAGATCAGAGAGATGATGAGTGGTAGGTAGAAATCATCCAAACACACCTTTTTGTCCCCTTTTTCCCATTTTCATGCACCACCTGTTCTGCTGATTGCACTATGGAAGCTGTGAAATCTTGTTTAATTATGTTAATAAAAGATGAAATGTTGAAGTTATTGTTGTGATGAAAGGACCCCTGTTTTGGATTTAAACTAAAAAAATCACGTAGAAATGTCTCCTTTTTATCATAGGTGTTTATCTCTCAGGTGGAGAAAGGTTTTTGGGAGACTTTGGAGATGTTCCTAACTATCTCCGGAGTTGAGCAAAAGGTACACTACACATCACTCCAACATTTTCTAGGATGGTTGGAGGATCTTTAGAGCTAGATTAGCGGGACAGGAAGGGTTGGTGATCATAAAGACCTCGTGAGTTGTGTCCTAACAAGCCATATGGTGATCTCCAGATTTTTTGTTAACTACATAAAGTCTCTGGAGTTGCACATAATCTTTGGAGTTGTTTCATTGCCAGAATCTCTAGAGCTGCTGTGAAGCTATAGAGTTCCACACATCAAGGCTAGGGTTCATGAGAAGATAATTACAGTAGTTTAGAGTAAACAAAGTACAAATGCCATTTGATTTTGCATGAGTTAGGGACTTCTAGTAGTTCATTGTTTTAAAAGTTAACTCCCTTTTTATCAGGGCCTCCACGACCTGTTTTATTAAAAGTCAAACTCTAGATTTAAGGACACCTCTAGTGTCACTTAAGTATTTTTAAGTTTTGCATGGTTATACTTTTATAGATACAACTGCATGTTTAAGTTTTAGAATAAAAGATCTTTTGTAGCTCAAGATGAACTGAGAGTAAAGATGGTAAACTCCGAAGATATGATATCAACAACAAACTGATATATATTGATGGAAACAACAAAATAATATATAGTTTTTAGTTGGTTTTTATTGACCTATTTTCTCCTTCCTAGAGTCAAATAGCCCAACTTGGAAATCTTGATGAAATCCTTAAAAGTGCCTTATATCCTTCAAATTTTAATGTAAACCCTTGCAAAAATCCTTGAAAAATTCCTAGGGAGAATCCTCGCAAAAACCTAGAAAAACCAAGAAATTTCTAAGTCTTTGCCTTAGTTTTTAGCCCCCTTTTGGCCTTTGTTGACAAAAGTCTAGGTTCGCGAACCAGCTGATTCATTGACTAGTCGATTCACCAACTAAGGCAGGGAGGCTCAAAATTGACTAAGTAAAGGAAAGCTCTTTACCTTTATCAACGATTTCCATGATTCGCGAACTCTTCAAAAGTTTGCATTTTCACAAGTTCGCTGATTCGGCGATTTGTTGACAAAGGGGCTAGGTCAGCAGATTATTTTTCAAAAATTTGGCTAAGTCAAAGAGAGCAAAGGAATGCCTTTATTGGCAATTTCCCAATGGCGTGAACTCTTTAAAAGTTCAAAAATTCTTAAGTTCACCGATTGGGTGATTTCCCGATAAAGGAAGGCAGAGGAAAGAAGACAAAGGATTTGTCAGTGAAGTACAAAAAGCGCGAACTTTCCAAAAGTTTGAAATCTTCATGGTTTTTCGATAAGGCAAATCACCAACAAAGGGAAGGGAGAAGGTTCACAAAGAAGCAAACAAGCTGATAAAGGGAAAAATTAGCTAAGGCATAGGGAGTTTAAAATTTCAAGGTTTTGCCGACAGGGGTTTTGCTGATAAGGCAAAATAAGAGTGAAGGCATTGGCAAAGCAAAGTGGTTCGGCAAAATGACATTTTGCCGACAAGGAAGGCTTGGTTCAAAAATTGATGATTTTGGCGATAAAGCAAAATAGAAAACATAAAATTGGCTAAGGCAAAGAAAAAGAAGCCTTATCGGTGAATCGGTAAAAATGCAAACTTTCCACAAGTTCAAAATTCCTCAAGTTCGCTGATAAGGCGATTCGTCGATAGTGAAGAAGGTGAAAGCGGTCAAGTTCGGCAAAGTGAACTTTTGCCGACAAAGGGGAAAGGAAAGAAAGGAGCAGAGGCAAAGTTTGCAAAGGTGAAGTTTTGCCGATAAAGAAGTGAAAGTCGGCCAAGGGTAGAGTTCAAGGAATGATGATTTTGTCGATAAGGCAAAAGGTAAGCTTGGTTCGTAACAATGGTTTTTTGCCGATAAGGCAAAAAAGATGAAGCTAAGCCAAGGTTCAAAAAATTGTGAAATCGCCGACAAAGGGGGCAACCAAAGAATATTTCGCAAAAGACACATTTTACTGATAAGGCAAAAAAGAGACAAGGCCAAAGGTTCAGAAAAGTGAAACTTTTCTGATAAAAGGAAGCACTTGGGCAAAGTTTGGCAAAATAGGATTTTGCCGACAAAAAAGAAAAGGTGGAGCCAAAGGAAGTTAGAAAAAATAGATTTTTACTGATAAGGCAAAATAGAGATGAAGAAGATAAAGCAAGGAAGTTAGAAAAATTGGATTTTTGTGGATAAGGGCGAAATGGGAGAAAAAATGCCATAGTTCAGAAAATTGAAAGTTGCCGATTGAAGATAAAAATATGCAGAAGGCAAAGACAAAATGGTTCATAAAATGTAGATTTTGCAGATAAGGCAAAATTTAGGCTAGAGTTTCAATAAAAGTAAGAAATCAGTAAAAATATAGTTTATAATATATTGTAGACTTTAAATATTTTAATTTGAATATTTAAAGTGTTGTAAAATCTATGTATAAGGAAATTTTGGCTAGAAAATATTTGAATATCTTCTTCAGCCATTAATGCAGAATCAAATCTGCTCAGCTACTTCATTTCTAGATATTTTACATTTATTGTTATAGATGATAAATCAACTGCATGCATTCAAGGCAACAAATATCCCCCAGCTACTTCAAGATCCAAGAGATTTTCTACATTCATGTTTGGCAAATAGACATTCCCTTTGGCAGGGATATTTTCTAACAGGCCCATGGGGTGAATTTATGATGATGGATGACTTAGGTCGATGTAATGAAATGCTATATATACATGTAAAAAAGATGTAATGAGGGTTGGATACAGAGACTTCTTTTGTATTTCAAATAGAACCCTCCTCTGCTGTAACCATGCCTTTCTAATTAATATATGCTAGTTATTTTTTTTGAAAATGAAGGTAGAACTGCTGCTATAAACTTTAAAATTTTGTGTATGCAAAGCTGAAATAAAAATTAATATGTAACAATTAATGAACAAGTGATTTTGCACTTTCAATCTAATGTAGAAGAGAAGAGAAGAGAAGAGAAAAAGCTTGCGCAATATTTACGTGGAGAAACTCTTTCGGGAAAAAACTCCACACTCAAAGATGTTTCCTGCTCATATTAAATCTCTTTGGAAAATATTACATTCAATACTAAAATTTCTTAAAGTCCTTGATGCATTTCACAAAAAAGCTTCTTGCTTTTTTCTCTAAGTCTTTACAAAAAACTTTTGCTTTTTTTTTGTAAGTCTTTTTTCCTTAAATCAATTCTCTAGAAAATGTATGGGGTTTACAATTGAATCATGAAGCTTCATTTAATTCAAGAGCTTCTTAATTCAAAAGCTTGAAACTCAAATTACAATAAATTGTAGTTGATAACATAGCTTCCAAAGCTCATGCAAAAACCAAGTACACTTAAATTAAGAAGACTAAACTCAAACAAAGTTCAAGCTTTGAGTTAACTGCCCCTTCATGATGTGGGCACCCAAGATGGCTAAATATAGTTGTCCCAACATCAAACTTATCACCAAATAAAAGCAACATCAAAAACTCTTCCATTTGGGCATCCATATTTGCCCAATGAGTTTCTGTTAACTGAAGCGACCAAGACACATCAATTTCATGCAAACAACATGCAATATTGATGTCCCCAAGGTTATTCAGAAATATCTTGTTCTGTACATGCAAGCATTTTCAACATGTAACTGATACCCATTTCTTGAATCACTGAGATATACCATCCTGCAAGTTTATGGAGTTGGAGTGTTCTACAAGTAAACTCATAAAACTGACATGCAACTACATGCAAGGTCATAGAACTGACATGCAAGGTCATACAAGTCCCTAGGAATGAGATGCAAGGTCATACAAGTCCCTAGGAATGACATGCAAGCACATGCAACAACATGCAAGTCCATATGAGCAACATGCAACAACATGCATCAACATGCAACAACATGCAAGTACATGCAAGTAGCATGCAACAACATGCAAGTACATGCAAGCTACATGCAAAAACATGCAAGTCCATGCAAGCTATTCTGACCACATGCAAGCAATATCCAATTCATGCATCTCTAACACTGTAGTTAATTCCAACATTATATCCTTGCAAGGTGTCTCAACATTATCCACTAATGTACATAAAAAAGCACAACTCCAAGTCTAAAAATAAGTCCCCATGAAAAAGGGAATGCCCAAGTCTAACTCCCACTCACTAGGAGTTATCAAACTCTATTTTTAGACTTAGGAGAAGTCAACAAGGTCTTCATGGCTCCCATCTCAAAGTGGGCGCCCAAGTTTGACATTATCCATTTAGAACTTAATTGCAAAAGTCAAAGTGATGTAATTAATAAATAATTAATCTCTCAAAGACCTAATGTGTTGGGGAACACATTCCAAGAACTTTGGAGACACATGAATTGGTTAGGATTGCAAGTTAATGGCAACTTATCCCAACAATTTTTACATCTTCATGTTGTTTTTGACTCTATGTAATTTAGACTGGTTTGTCTGTGAATGTTTATTTTCTCTCAACCCTGTTCTTCTCTTTACCTCTGTTAGAATCTGCTAGATTTGTGTAAGTTTATTAGCTGTATCTGGTTATTTCATACATTTTAGTTCTGTGAGTGTTCTATATTCAAACCTGGTGTATCACCTCTTTTAATTTCTAGTTTCATCCTTCTTCTCCTTTTCCACAATGGTGGATAGATTAGGTTTAGTCTTAGCAATAGTTGAATCTCCCATTCAGCAAAGGAACCAACCTCTCTCTAGAGATTTGATTTCCCTGTAGGGTCCCACACATGGAAATCATCTCAATGTTTCAGTGGATTTTTGGAGCCCTAAACCCCTCCAACACAGGGTGCAAATCATAGTGACAACAGTTTCTATATAGTTCAAATAGTTGTAGAAATAGATACTTCTTAAATATACTCTATTTTTGAAATATTGGATTAAGGAAGGTGGTTCTTTTATATTTTTGTTCTAAAATCTCTGTTTAGCCTTCAGTTCTGAAGGTGTGGAGCAAGGGCCCACTCCCACTGACAGAAGGAAGGCTAGTATTGTTTATTGCTTTCTTATGCATTGATTCCTTAATGTAGTTTTTCCTGCTTTCATAGAATAAATCAAATTCTTGTCAATTCAGTTTTGTTTATGTTTTAATGACTGTTTCAGCTTTTGTAATCAGATAGGTCATTACTAGCAATGTACTGTTTCAATTCTTAGATTAGGTTTCCTTCAAAGTAGATAGTTAGAAATATGAGTTTGATTAAATGGGAAAGTTTCATTTCAGTAGTTAGTTAAGGACTATTAATTGTCAGCTCCTATTGCAGATTGTCATGGACACAACCCTAGATTGACAAATGCCAACGCATGGGTTGACCCATGTGTTCTGATGAAATGCCACTTCAACAACAACTATTCATTAAACCTTTTGAAAAATGGGGGTTGGACTTTATTGAGCCTATCATTCCCCCATCTAAGAATAAGGAATACATTTTGGTTTGTAGAGATTATGTCACTAAGTGGGTTAAATTTGTGGCATTGAAGCATGCTCATGATATAAAAGCAGCTAAATTTTTGTAGACCAAAATTTTCACACACTTTGGTGTACCAAAAGAAATTGTAACATATTGAGGACCATAGTTCACTTTTGATCTTATTGCTTCCTTGATATGTGAGTATGAGATTTGGCCTCCCAAGTCATCCCCATACCACCCACAAGCTAATAGTTAAGTTGAAGTCACAAACTGAGAACTTAAGAATATTATTACCAAGACAGTTGTACTTCATCAAAAAGATTGAGTAGATTGACTTCCTAAAGCAATATGGGCTTACTAGACAACGTGGAAGACCACCATTGGTCTTACACCCTATGACCTCGTCTATGGTAAAAAGGTAGTAAATTGCCTATAGAATTTGAAATCAAAACTTTACATATTGCTTCAGAATTGGATTTGAATCTTACTGACACCCAAAAGGTAAGAATTGAACAAATTCATTCTTTAGATAAAATGTGTCAGGGGGGTCTCTTTTACACAGAGATAGTATAGAAGCAACATGCCCTATGGCACAATTATTTCATTCATAAGCGATCATTCTGACTAGGAGATTGACACTATTATATGATCTATATTTCAAGACTTCAAAGGTGAATTCCATATGTGCTGGTTAGGGTTGTATGAGATCAAAGTTGTTTATAACAATAGTGCAGTCAAATTATGCATTGTGGATTTTGATCACACAACTCTGATTACTAATGGTCATTGTCTCAAGCTCTCTAAGAAACCAATTACAAAAGATAGTTTCATTTCAAGTTGCAGAAGAAGATTCACGTGTTTAACATAGTTCATGTCACCTCCAAGGGTGTTCTCCTTGTCCTTTGAACACTCATCAAAAAAAGAAAAGAAAAAGGAAAAAAACTAATAAAATCTAATAACAAAAACCCCTAGGCATTGTTAGAAAGTTATAATTTGAAAATCATTTTTTGATGGGTTGTAACTGAAATAAAATTCGTAGAGGTGAAAATTGTGTTTACGATGCCTCTAAGTGGCATACAATTGAAAATTGGTTTATTAGCAATTTTTTGTCATAGTAAAAAAATATTTTAAAATAAATAAATAACATAACATAAAACCAAAATTTTGTTTGATTTGTGCTATAGGATCATTTCATAATAATCCCAAAGCAAAAGCAAATTTGGAAGGTCCTGTCATATGGCATTATCTTCTCACAGCTTTACAAATATTGTCAGTCATTTCATAATTCAAATTTATTCCATTCCATACAACATGTGGCCTCATCTAGCTTGATGGTGATATCATACAACTAGGTTTTTCCCATAGCAATCACACTGACACGTGTCACACTACACTTCTAGCTCATTTTCCTAGTCAATAATTTACCTAGTTTGTTTTATTTCTTAAACATTTAAACATTTTTATTTTTTCTATAATCATCATATGGCATCGATAGCAAGGTTTCATACCACTAATCGAGGATGGTTTCATACCTCAAGCTATATATTGAATTAAGTTAGTTTTAATACAACTTACACATATTGCCCAAACTCATTATGATAAGAAAGGATTTGTATTAACTCTTCCCATCATTGCCTTCTCTACCTCCATTCTTTCCTTTTTTGTTTGTGTTACCTTCTGCAACTTGCTACAGAAACCCAAACCACTACTACACTTCTTATTTCTTTTCAATGTTACTATGGGTGGAACCCACACCAGTCATGAACCCACCACCACCAATGGATTGAAAGCTAATCATCCAGTCTAAATTTTTTTAGAGATGTCAAATGGACTATGTTTTTTGACAGACTATGTGGCTATGATGATTAAATTGCTATGGAATTTTCCCTTCACTATATTGAAGAACAAGTAACCTTGAGAGAGGTCACCTTTCCCCTTGTTGTTCCATTGATAACTACAACCATTGGATTGCTTGCAAATGGTGACACATTTTTCCTACAACATCTATTCGATACTTAGATTTGAAACAAATGTGCCAATGATTTATACAACCTGATGAATGTGTAGACACCTAAAAATGACCTTTACATTACTCATCCTGCATGCATCAAATTCTCCTAAATCACTTGCATCTAATGTTAATTAAATAATCTAATTATTTAATTAATTTCATGAATTTCTTCTAATTCCCCTAATTTCAAACATTAATTGAATAAATTCTATTTATTTACTTAATTTCATTAAATCACCACTTTATTCTTCCAAATTAAATAATTTTAATTATTTAATTAAATCATTTTAATTATTTAGTTAAATCATTTCCCTTTCAAAATTCCTTAAACCGACATTAATTAAATAAATTGATTATTTAATTAATTCATCATTTAAATTCTTCTTATCCACAATTAAATAATTTTAATTATTTAATTAGCTATATTCTTCTAAATTTAAATAAATTATTCAAATTTATTTAAGTTGACTTTATCTTCTCAAAATAAATAAAATTAATATTTTTATTTATATTCCTCTATCATGCAACACAAATTGAATGAATTTATTTGTTTAATTTGCTTTAAATCCTCATATCTTATCCTATTCTTCCATCATGCAAGATAAATTAAATAATTTTATTTATTTAATTTATTTTTATCTTTCAAATCTTCTTAAAATAATATTTTCTTCTATGTGCACAATCAATCTTATTTTTAGCATGTCAAAAAGTAAATCTAAAGTTGAGTTAATTGGCTTTAATCATTATTGTTTTTATCAATCTATTCATAAATTAGATTAAAAAACATTCTTAATTTATGAAATCAAATCTTATCTTTATCGAAGCAAGTGGTTAACTCAATACAACTCCTTTTTGCATGGACACATGTCGTGTGCATGTTCATCATGTCCTCTCAACTCATCTTGTCCATCCATTTCATTGATTTATCTCAACCGTTGATCGATCTTCCCTGAAAGCTATATATACCCCCTTCATTGCATAAAAAATCCTCTTCAATCATTTAAGCTTTGGGCATTCATAATAGTGCTTTGCGCTTTCTCATATTGTTGAGCACATATATCATATCTTTGAGCACATTATCACACGGCCACTTGTTACAACATGGTTATGCAATTCATTAAGCAATCCACAAAAGACCAATGAAACTATACTATCTAGGTGATAGCTTTCTTTGTTTTGTTATTCATTGATCTTGGTTATCATTTAGATCATTTTCTTGAAGGTTATAGAATTGAGTTTGGTATTCATTATTGATCTTTATTTACTTGATTTTTAGCTATACACATTCTGGCACGCCCGGTGGGACCCACTAACTTGATTTAACCTTGCTTTTTTGAGAAAAAAATGATTTTTTCTAGGCATAGGTACAAAAAAGTGCAATCGTCATGCAGAAACTCACCTTTGAACCACATAACTACGCCTTTGGTTGGTAGAAACTCACCTTCGGATGACAGTTCTACACCTTTGGTGCGCAGAAACAGGCCTTTGCGCAATTTTGACTCACCTTTGGTTAACTAAAACTCGCCTTTGGTTTTTAGATTTTTCTGACTTATTTTGTGGTTTTGACAGTGATTTTTGACATCTTTCTAATCTTTCACTATGTTGACAAGATGATTTATTTGTTAACACTCACTGTATCATACTCTTAAGTTGATTTATTTAAGGGTATCATCTTGCTTTTTACTAATCAATCATCTAAACTGGTTTATTATCTGATTTTGGTGTAGAAGTATAGATCCACATCATCCTCTAGCCTCCTGGCTCATCATGGAATCATTCATCAATCACCAGATCAAGTGTTTGACTTAATTTTATTGCTTTTTGTAGGATTGTCTCAGAAAGCACCTTTGATCAGCAAAAATGCGCCTTTGCACCACAATAATGCACCTTTGCACCACAGTGATGCACTTTTGCACAACAGAAGCCCAGCTTTGCACAATTACAACTCGCCTTTGGTAAATAGTAATGCACATTTGCACCATAGTAACTCGCTTTTGGTTTAGTCAATTATTTTCATTAATCACTTGCTTTCTTTAGAACTAATATCAATTTACACAACATCTTATCATTTAGCAAGAAGACAAAAAGTGTTCAACCCTAACATATTTGTTGCAGGACGTTTGTCGAAGGCACTATCTTTTTCCACTAAGTCTTAGAAAACATTTGGATTTTTAAGGGAATTAATGACTATCTTCCATGTTTGGAATGTCTTACGTATGTATGCTCTTTCCTCACACTGAAAAATGACCTTGGAAATCAGAAACACTTAGGTCATTCATTTACTTTCTTTTTGTGTTTTCTTCCCAGGGACTCAAGATAACAAATATGCTCTTCTCTCGCATCGAAAGATGATCTTGAGAATCAAAAGTGCTTGATATCCTTTATAGAGGGCTTGCTTGGGGATTTCATCACCTTAAGGGATGACCCCAACTGCATGTTTTGGTGTGGTATACAAATGTCATGAGTATCAAAAGACTCAACTTCAAAGGAAAGACCCTTTCAACTCCAAGCAAAAAGCTTTCAGGATACTTGGTTTGCCAAGACTCATATAGTTGAGCGTCAGTTGACTGGGACACCCCCGTTCACAGATTTTTGTTTCCCGTACCTTGCGTATATTGACGACTCCCTGGAAGCTTTGTAAACCTAGATAAGACTATTGACCATTTTGTAATGTGATGCAAGAGATGTGGAATGTACCCTAAAGTTACTCACCATCCATACTACCTTGAGGACTAGATAAAAGTCTTCTTTGGGCAAGGCATCAAAACCTCCAAGGAAATAGATACTAGGTGTACGATCTTTATCTCTAGCTATCTACCCAGGGGGAAGTGTTCTTAGTTAGGTAAGAACATGGACAAGTATTCAATCATGTGGGCTCACATTATGACTCAATCCTACTTGAATAATATTTAGGTTGTTGTATTAAAAGAAGTGTTTGAAGTCTCTTCTCTTATTTGTTGTTATCTACCTGTAATCACCATTTGTTATCCGCGAAGGTTAATAGCCTCGCACAACCAACTCCTAGAGTCAGTCCACAACCACTTTGTCTACTGTGTTTTCTCTTGCCACAAGAAATTTTTCAAATTTTACCAAAATCTTGCCTTAAAAAACACACTGTTCTAGAAAGCTCGCCTTGCAACATAGAACTACACCTTTGCACTATTTTAACGTGCCTTTGAGCTATAGTTATATGCCTTTGGTTTGCAGAAGTGCACCTCTGGCTTGCAGAAATGTGCCTTTGCAATGCAGAAACCCACCTTTGGTGTGCAGAAACACTCCTCTTCTGCAGTCAACTTTTTACAGTCTGTCAGAAAAAATCGCTTTTGGATTATTCTGCTATGCTTTTGAGCTATCCTACTATGCCTCTATTCATAGAAATGTGCCTTTGAGCTATCATGAGTCATCTTAGAGCCCTAGAAACCTGCCTCTGGTGTAGAGCCCTGTGCCTTTGGTCCCTACCTATTGCCTATCATCATTTTAGCCCAAAATCAAGAAACCCTTACTTTTGACAAATTTTAACCACTGAGCTATCATTCTACAACACATTCATACCTATTCCAGCAACCATCAGATCATCCCCATCACTCATCATAGCAAAAACTTGGATTTTTAGAGCTATTATCCTCTTGAGATTACACCAATCATCATCATCACCAAACATGCCCAAAATTTATCCAAGCTTTCATAGCTTTTAAATTTGGCTTCTATCATAGTGTTTAGATCACATCCCCTAATCTATCTTTGATTTGACAAAGCTTGCCTCTCTTAGATCCTTGAAGGTAAATTAGTATCCATTAGTGGTTTTCATTAGCTTAAAGAATAAACTTTTCTAAGTTGGTCAAACTCATTAATCCTATCTGCCTTCCTTGAGGTCATTAGTCTACCTCTTTGAAGGCCATCAATCATCCAAAACAAAAATTGATCTAGGTCCTACTTATCTTCCATCAAGCAACCAATCCAAAACATCATCTTAGTAGTTTCAACTCAATCACAAAAATCCAAAATCAATCTATTCATCCGCCAATCTTTGTCATAGCACATTTGAGTAATCTTATGACTACAACTAGACAACAACATCGATTGGCCATGGAGGCTCGTCAAAATATCCAAAACAACCCCCAACACAATCTCCTAAACAGTCTTCATGGAAATCTTCAAAACATCCCCCAACAAAATCCTCAAAACAGTCCTCATGGTAATGCCCAAAACAACCCTCAAGAGGGTAACTCTTCATTAATAGATGCTACACAATTTACCACAGGGTTACATCCTCATGATTTTCTACCACAAGGGTATACCATAAGTCAATCATTAGGTCATCAACCTAGAATCCCTCAACAAGAACAAATATCTCAAGAGGATTCTCAAGACCTCGATGAGAGCATGGAAGATCCCAAAATTTTAGATGCTCTAGGCAAACCTTTGGCTTCCAATCCCAATCATTTCTTTCATCTACTTGCTATGAAAGGAGCCAAATTACCTCAAGACTTTGACACATCTACTCTCAAGGAGCAAGATTCAATCAATGATGCCATAAATGCCATGGGTAGACCACAAATAACCCCTATCCAAACTATGCCAATCATATCATCACTCATTCCTAATTCACCCTCACATGAGGTGCCTTTGAATCCCTTCACTGCCAAATATGCCAACCCTCATATCAAAATCCCATAGGAGAAACATCACTCGAATATGTTATTGTCCCCAAGGAGATTTACCAAATGCACCAAGAAAATCTAGCAAAAAAAGTAAATCAAGCCAATCCTTTCTTCATCACATCTACACCTACACCTCCTCAAAATCCTCCACAAACATCACAAATCCACACCTCCATCCATAATATTGTTAGTGCCACTCCTCCACAAGGGGTACGAGGTCAAACCTCCATTTATCATCTTGCTTATGCCACTCCACCACGGATGTCACAAGTTTCAACTTCCATATCAAATCTTGCTTATGTCACTCCTCCACAAGTGTCACAGGTCCAACCATCCATTCCTCAAAACACCTACATCACTCCACCTCAACATTCCCAAAATTAAAACACCTACATCACTCTACCTCAACATTCCCAAAATCAAACCACCTACATCACTCCACCTCAACATTCCCAAAATCAAACCACCTACATCACTCCACCTCGACATTCTCAAAGTCAACACTCCTATATTACCCCACCTCAAAATCAAAACACCTACATCATTCCACCTCAACAATACCTAAACCCACAATCTTATGCTAACCCCCTCAACACTCCCAAAGTCAACACTCCTACATAGCTCCTCCATCAAACCCATCAAACCAACATTTCTCCATAAATCAAACCCTAAACAACCCTCACAACACATATGACCCATACAATCTCAGTTTATATGGACCAAATTCCAATATCTCCTATGGGATACAACAACCACCATTCATCCAACAAAATCTTTCTCCCCAAACACCCACATCAGATCTTGAGCTCAAATTTTTAGATCTACAAAAACAAATATCTAATCTTTCATTTGGACACATGAAGAAAATTTTCTCTTTGGAGGAGGTTTGTCCATATCCATTTGATTGATCTTTACCCATGATCTCTTTTCCCCCTAATTTTGACATGCCAAAATTTGACAAATATAAGGGAAAAGGTGATCCAAAAGAACATCTTCGTGAGTTCTATATTGATTGCTTAGAGGTTGCTCATAACAACACTTATCTTATGCACCTCTTCCCTCATAGTCTTGGAGGGCAAGCCATAGAATGGTTTTCTCACCTACCCATGGGTATCAAAACATTCAATGAATTGGCTGAAAAGTTTGCAACCCACTTTTCCTACAATACTGAGCATGAGATTTCTATGACAAACTTATGCAACAATAAACAACGCAATGGGGAAACTTTCATCTCCTTCCTACAAAGATGGAGAGGTATGTCTAGTAAATTCCCATGGCCTACACCCGAAAAACAACTTGTTAGTATCTTTGTGCAAAATCTTAACCAAGAAATTGGTTTTCACTTACAAATTCGAAGTGCTACCTCATTTGAGGAAATCATCTCTAAGGGCACCAACATAGAAAAAGCCCTTATTGCAAAGGGTTTGGTCAAAATCTTCAAAGAGACTAAAGATAATCCTCCCCAACAATCTAATGAGAAACCTCAATTTTGGTTGAAAAACAAGAATGTCACCAACAACGATGTTGTAGACTCAAAACATATCCAAACCCTTCAAAAACTGGTAAATCTCCAATCAAAACCTACCCATTCTACTCCTCATGAGCAACCAAAACAAGACTATCCCCCACGACGTAGGTTCACTCCTTTGGGTGAACCTATTGAATCAGTCCTTAAGAAAATTGTTCAAAGTGGACTTATCACATTGCATGAAACATGTCAATATGATGAACCCACTTTCAAACCTACTTGGTACAAAGATAGTGAGTATTGCGAGTACCATAGAGTGAAAGGGCACAAAACCCCTGGCTGCATGAAGTTGAAAAACTTAATCCAAAATCTCATAGACAGAGCTGAAATCACCATTGACGATCCTCCAACCCATACCACCAACAACGACCTAGACATGTACAAGGATCCATTCCCTCAACATGGTAAAGGTAATAACTTTGAAAAGGGTAAAAATGTCAATAAAGCTTCCTCTTCTTATGACTCCATTGTGGGCCGTTTTGAAGAAAGTTGAATATCCACCCTTACCATCAAGGGCAAAAACCCTGAGTTTGCAAAAACCCTTAACATCTAGGGAAGACTCCTGCACAAATCTCTATATTAGACCTTCTGAAGTCATCACCCGCCCATAAGGCAGTGCTTGAAAAAGCCCTACAAGAGTCATCAATTCCCAACAACATAACTGTCACAGACTTTCAAGCCATGATAGGTCACATTGCATTACCTTACCAAGTGGTCTTTTTTGAAAAGGACCCCCCATCTCATAATCCTTGTCATAACAATGCACTCCACATTGAAGTTCTCATCCATCAACATAAGATAAAATGTATACTTATAGATGGTGGTGCCGGTTTGAACATTTGTTCACTCAAATTGCTAAAACTATTAGGATACTCTGAGGATCACATAAACACTAAGCAGCCTATCACTATCAGAGCTTATGATGATGCGGAGCACCATTCAGAAGGTGTGATTCATTTGCCTATTCAAGTAGGCCCTGTCATGTTAGAAACAAGATGTCAAGTATTGGATATTGAGCTTCCATATAATATCATCCTAGGATGCCCATGGATTCATACCATGCGAGATGTACCCTCTACGTACCATCAATCTCTCAAATTCCCATTCAATGGTACTAAAATCATAATCCTAGGAGATCCTAATCCATTAGAGTTTTGTCGCACCATGCAAGGTTGTTACCGAATAGTAACCAAATACCAAACAATATTGAATCCCCATGATCTCCATTATACATTGACCCAGATACTTTGCAAAAGGCCTCTGTTGATAAATCCATTCCCAAGATCAAGGTCCACTTCAGGGACATAGGATTTGGTGAATATGACATCTCAAAGTCTTGCTGTGTGGGGAGAATGCCTCTTTCACCAAAATCATAAGGCAAACCTCCCATAGCAAAGGTCACTAAAAAAGCAAAGCTACCAGCTTCCCTAACAAATTTCACTCATTGGGGTTCTCTAGAAGAGGAGGCTATTGAAGATATATCCTCATGGCTATATCAAGAAAAGTATCTAGTCACATTACCTATCAAACAATATGGTACAGGCCTCCAAATTGTCAAAAACATGGGATATAAAGGCAAAGGTGGTCTTGGAAAGCATGGTCAAGGAACTCTAGAACCTATTATTGTGACCAAGAAATACATCAAGGATGGTTTAGGATATGGTAAGGAGGTACTAGGTTCCTCAGACATCGAGTTTATTCTCGATGAGGTAGTGAAAGCTTTTCCCATAGTTTTGATCTCTGAAGAGGATACTATCGATGATTCTTCCCTACACCTCATAGACCTCTTCCAAGAAACCTTGATGTTCATGATATTGTCCATCTCACTCACCTCAAACACAAACACCCAGAATCTTTCATTCATCTACCCTGAACTCTTTGATTGGGACCAACAAGAGGCCCCCATTCTAGACATCTTTTAGAATGATGAGGCCATAGCAGAATTTATGGGTCTTTGGGATGGTGTCCTGCTTGGTGATCATAAAGTTGGATTTGTCATGGATTTAGATCAAGTTGCCTACTTTGGGGAGAATGTCAAATCCTCTAGTCATAAAAGAGAAAATAAAAATAGATCCCTAGGTGAAAACCACAATGTAGCACCTCCTGATCATAAAATAGTAAAAATAAAAGATGTATCCAATGGTGAAAACCTCTCTAAGGTGCCTGAGGATGGACGATTTGACCTTCCCCTACCAACAAAGTATTAAGAAAAATCATCTCTTGGTAGAAGACTCCACAAAGATGAATCTAGGTATAGATCAAAATCCTAAAATCACATTCCTAGCATCATCATTAGCAGAACAAGAGAGGAAGGACTTCATACAATTCTTCTTACAAAGGACAATCAATTTTTCTTGGACATATGCTGACATGCCTGGATTGGACCCTTCACTAGTGGTTCACCATCTAGCAGTATCTCCAAATGCCAAGCCCATCAAACAAAATCTTCGGAAGATGCACTCACAAATAGCCCTCTTGGTCAAAGAAGAGATTGAGAAATTGTTAGATGCAAAGTTCATATGACCTATTGATTTTACATAGTGGGTCTCTAATATTGGACCTATTTCTAAACCAAATTGGGGCATCCACATTTGTACAGACTTTAGAGATCTCAATAAAGCGTGTCCCAAAGATGACTTTTCACTTCCCAACATAGATATCATTGTGGATTTGACAGCAGGTCATGAGATGCTTTCTCTAATGGATGGTTTCTCTGGATATAATCAAATCATGATAGCTCCAGAAGACCAACACAAAATAGCTTTTACATGTCCTTGGGGTACCTACTGTTGGCAAGTCATGCCTTTTGGTCTTAAGAATGCAGGAGCTACCTATCAGCGAGCAATGACAGTGATATTCCATGACTTGTTTCATACTATTATGGAAGACCATGTCGATGACATATTGGGAAAATCTTCTAAGGAAGATCATCTACAAGTCCTAGGATAGATATTTGACAGATTAGAGGAGTATTAAATCCCAAGAAATGCGTCTTTGGTGTCACTTTAGGGAAATTATTGGGATACATTGTATCTCATAGAGGATTTGAAGTGGATCCAGCTAAAGTCAAAGATGTCATTGAAATGCCTCAACCAAAGAATCTAAAAGCACTAAGGAGCCTTCAAGGGAGATTATAGTCCATTAGACAGTTTATTTCACAGCTAGCAGATAAATGTCAACCCTTTCTACACTTTCTCTACAAGGATGTCTCATTCCGATGGGATAGCAAGTGTCAACAAGCATTTGATCAACTCAAGGACTATCTAGCTACACCTCCAGTTTTGGTACCGCCAATTCCTGATAGACCTTTGCTCCTATTTATCTCTATTACATCTATAGCATTAGGGGCTCTTCTTGCACAACATGATGAGTTAGGTAAAGAACATGCCATCTACTATATCAGTTGCACATTGGTTGGTTATGAACTCATCTACACTCCGATGGAAAGAGCATGTTTAGCAGTAGTGTTTGTTTCCCAAAAGTTGTGACATTACATGTTAAACCAACACACCAACCTCATCTCTAAGATTGATCCATTAAAGTGTCTTTATCTAAGATAGCCCTCACAAGCAGACTAGCTAAATGGGTCATGATCCTGAGCGAATTTGACATAGAGTATATCGATCAAAAAGCTATCAAAGGAATAGTTCTTGTAGATCAACTAGAAGAAGCTACAATAACATATGTACACCATATGATCTCTGAATTTCCAGATGAAGGGCTCTTCAATCTCACTACCTCAATAGAGTGGAAGTTATACTTTGATGGTTCTTACACACAACATGGTTTAGGGGCCAGCATCCTATTTATTACACTTCAGAATGATTATATTCCAAAATCATATCAGCTTGCATTTCCATGCACCAACAATATTGCCGAGTACGAAGCACTACTTATAGGCCTCTGTATAGTAGTTGAATCGAATATCAAATAACTTCAAGTCATGGAGATTCTCAACTAATCATTCGACAAGTAACTGATGAGTACCAAACGAAAGATGACAAGTTGATACCCTACAAGCAATTGGTTGATACATATAAGCCACATTTCTCTAGCATCTCTTTTGAACAAATCCCAAGGGTGAATAATAAAGTTGCATATTCTATGGCTACTATTGGATCACTTGTGGATATGCCTACAAACACTTAGCGATGTAAATTTCTGATTGAGCAATTATTGATTCCAGCTGTTGATGTTCCTCAAACAAAAATTATTTGTGAACTTGTTGGTCCCAACTCCCCTTGGTATGAACATATATATGAATACCTCTGTCATGGTACCTTTCCATTTGAACTATCCAACACCCAACATAAAACCTTCATCTGCCGAGCCTCTCATTTCACTATCCTTGGTGATGTACCCTATACCGAAAGAGTCTCGATGGTATCCTCCTTAGGTGTCTTAACTCAGACGAAGCTAACATTGCCTTACGAAATGCACACAAAGGTGTATGTGGATCACATTCCACCGATCCTAACTTAGCTAAGAAGTTGTTACATATAGTTTATTATTGGCCCACAATGGAAAAAGATGCACAACATTTTGCCAAGAAATGTCTTCAATGCCAACAACATTGGGACCTAATACATGCACTAGCACATGAGCTACAACCCGTTACAACTCCATGGCCTTTTTTACAGTGGGAACTCAATCTCGTGGGTAAAATCCATCCATCCTCATCTAATGGCCATACGTTTATCATTATCACCACTAAATATTTTACGAAGTGGGTGGAAACAATTCCTATGACCTATATCATCTGAAATAAAATAGCCAATTTTATCCTAAACTACCTCATTTACCAATATGGGATTCCCCAAGCCATAGTAACTAATAATGGCAGACCATTCGATAATCAAGATGTTTGTGCCTTGTGCACATAGTACCATATTCAATATCACTTTTCCACTCCCTATTATCCTTAGAGTAACAGCTAAGCTGAGGCTTCAAACAAAACCATACTAAAAATCCTAAAGAAAATTGTCAATGAAGCTGGTCATGACTCACACTTGCAACTCAACCCTGCCTTATGGGCCTATCACACTAGTATCAGAACACCAACTGGTGCTACACCATATGCCTTAGTTTATGGCATTGAAGCCATTTTACCCATCGAGGTCAAGATCCCATCTCTCAGAGTATCTATACAACACCTGATTGATGGAGAGGAATACAAAATTTCCAGATTGGTTGCTAGAGTTACTAGACAAGAGATGTCTAACAACACTTAATCATCTTCATGTCTATCAAAACTGCCTCTATCGTAACTACAATAAGAAGATCAAGGAAAGACAATTTTAGATAGGTGATCTTTTCCTTAAAGAAAATCAATGCAACCAATAAGATAGAGACAAGAAGGACAAGTTTGAACCAAATTGGTTGGGACCATTTGTTGTCACAACAGTCTATGGATCAAGAGCTTATACTTTGTCCACACCTGAAGGCATTCCCTTGGATGAACCCATCAACAGTGTTCATCTCAACAAATTTTATGCTTGATCCTCAGAGTATCCTTAGAAAATCCAAAAAAAAACACAAAATAGAAAAATCTAAAAAAATAAAAAAAATAGAAAAATCCAAAAATAATTCGTCCTCTAGTGAAAACCTGGTAAACAGGTGCCTTGGATAAGTACCATAGTGAAAACCTGGCAAACAGGTGCTATGTGTAGTGCCATCATCCACCATCTCTTAAGTCGTACATCCATCTCATTCTATATCAATTCCATAATAAAACTCTCATCCATCCATATTGACCTTAGCATTTCCACTTTCCTATCTATCATGGCTTGGAAATTGTCAGTGTCAGTTTATCCATTTAGCATTATCCATAGTCAGTTTGATCCATCATCATCCATAATAAAATGTAATATGCTACCTCAAATTTCTTTCAAATTCATACAATGATGTCACAACAGGGTTAGCACAATGAAGCAACCAACTATAATATCTCCACACTTTCTGATCGCCAAGTTCCCAGAATGGGTAAGGTGAGAGCATACAGTGCTTTGGCTTACAAACAAATCTTTGCGATTGAAATTAAGTACAATCATCTGCTAAATAACAGGCATCTGCTTCTCAATAGGCATCCACTTATCTAGTGGGGATACTCCACTAATTCAGTGGGTGAATGAACAAGAAAGATAAACAATATACTTTCTCCACATTGGCGGTAAACCATCTAGGGGTTACAAACATCCAAGAATGTACATAATATTAATGTTTACATAAATGATTGCATTGAAATATAAAAAACTAATTTAGAATGTTTAATCTACCCCTACTGCAATATAAAATAGTTAGAACATGCAGCCCAAAATGATCAAATGTCATCAATGAGTGCTCATAGCACTCTATGCTGAAACTAAGCACTTCAAACCTCTATCAAAACACCATTAACAACCTACAAACACCCTTTCATCACTGCTGATAACAATTGAAGGATTGAACTGAATATTTGGAAATGCAATTCAGACTGATTAGGCAGTGGTACAACCCACAAAGCTGCCTACCATCATACAATATTGCAATCCCATGAAGCTCTGCTAAAGTATGTGAAGATGAGGACTATAATGCAACTGAAGCACACTGAAAATCATTGAAAAACACTGTTATTACAGTCTAATTTAAAGAACAACACCATTCAAAACCTTGACTGACATATAGATTCATCAACAAACCCTTCAACAATGACCAATCTCCACTCCAAACTTATTGAGATTGTTATTCAGACCAAGGTGCCCTCATACAAACAAAATAAACCCTAGGAAGAAGGTGTTTCACATTTAAGAAACCCCACGCCTATACCCAGCTGGTACAGACTTGCATGCTATGGGTGTACGACTTGCATAAATTAGTCTCTGGTTTCATTAACTCCTCATAAATTGATGGAATGTTGGCACCCAAGGATGAATATTATTACCCACACAAAATCTGCAACCAAAACATTCATTTAAACACACCACAAATCAAATCGACCACTTTCACATGTACGACCAGCAATGAGAGCAATCAGCAATGAAAGCAACCAGCACTTCAGAAATCTTCACTAGAAACAACTCAAAATCACCCCATAATATTTATCACAAATGATAAACATGAACCTCCAAAAAACTAAACATCTTTTTAGCTCATATGTGATCTCTATATGAAATCACCATTACTAGCTGGGGTGGATCTCTCGAAACTGATCATCTCCAAGAGGGTTTTCGTCCTCAAGAAGGAAAAAGGAAGAACACACAGGTTCAACCCAACACCATAACAATATCAAATTCAAAAGCATCCATTCAAATGAACTCTCATTCCCCTTTTGTAACTTTTTGAGAGGAATATATTATTATTTTCCTTTGAACTCTTCATATTTTTTCTCTCAAAAAGACCTTTTTTGGAATAATAATAATATATCATGTGCGAGGTCCCCTTTTTAAGTGTCTATCATTTAAAAAACTTAATTACCTTTCCAATGAGCTATAACACTTAGGTACTTTTTATTTATTTTCACCCTTAGGAGAATTAAGTGAAAATAATCATTAAATAGCTCATTAAATCACCTGACTTTGTGGAAAATTCCAAACTTAGGTGAACTGCAAAATAAATCATACAACTGCCTTCTATGATGTTTGGGATGAAGAACGATGTCATCTGGGTGACTTACTATAAATAGATGGCTCCTCCAAGAATCTTGGAGAACAATTTGGAAGCCTGATGCAACATCTGAAAGTTGCACAACCATCCCGAGACATCACTGAGCTCAAAACCAAGGTAAAACAACACAAATAATTGAATCTATGCTCTTCACAAAAAATGGAGCTCCCTAACCAACCCAAATAGGCTACAGAAGCTCAAGGGAATAGGCTATTGGTCACAAACTTTGCTAAATGCCAAATGGTGACATTATATAAAATCTCTATCTAAATGGGGACACTTTTTCTTAACCTAGGTCTAGGAATGGATCCTTGTTTGGGGTATGACCATATCATCAACCACTATCATATATCATCAACATCAACAAGAACTATATATCATCATCACCCTCATCTTAATGTGCCTTGATTTTGTGGATACAAGGTATGTAGGCAGTCTGGAATACAAAGGAAGTATCTAGTACTCAAGAACATAAGATGCACTCATTCTTCATCTCAATCCATAATCATTTTCCCCTTCTCACCTCATCCATCTATCACTACCCATCCCATTTATCATTCACTTCCGAACCATCCTACATCATCACTAGCCAAAACTACATATTATCATAATAATCATCATCATCATAATGTGCCTTGATCCTGTGGATACAGGGTTTGC
Source organism: Cunninghamia lanceolata (assembly GCA_027924645.1). NCBI lineage: Eukaryota > Viridiplantae > Streptophyta > Pinopsida > Cupressales > Cupressaceae > Cunninghamia > Cunninghamia lanceolata. Next base: position 1,825,513 of record BSBN01001100.1, on the reverse strand, counting down.
AGGTAGTCTGGAATATGAAGGAAGTATCCAGTACTCAGGCACATTCAATTCACCCATTCTCCATCCCAATCCATTAACACATCCATCTCTCTTCTTCCATCCATCACAATTCGTCTCATCCACCTCGACTTGGCTAACTCAAGCATAAAACAAACTATGCATCCTTTGAAAGCTCAAGTACTTATCAAACTAGAAGAAAAAGACTACTCCTAAAGCAGCATGTTGTCTTGCACACCGATTTCCACATCTGCTATAACAATCCATCTATCCTAGATCAATAAGCTTTAACAAATATATTGTTCCCACAATAAGGCTTCATCTACACTGAGCAACCTCTTTGGCAAGAGAATATGTCAGTTGTGTGTTTGTCTTATTAGTCAGTCAATTTATTTTTGGTTTATCTTTTGCTCCTTTCTAATACCTATTCAAGACTACCTTGATTTTTCTATATCTTGGTATGTTGCGATGCAGTATGGATTGGGGCATAGTCATTTGCTTTCATGTGCTGTGTTTGTGGGATGAGTTTATTTTCCTACTATGACTAATATGTATCTTGTTTGTGTTGGAATTAGCATCTTGCATATCAATATCTTTTGCATTTAATGTTCTAAAAAGGCCTAGTGTGTATTAAGATTATTCTACACTAAGACTATTTTTCATTCACAATTTTCCAACAAGGTTTTATCATGTCTAGTAGATATAAGTTTAAACCATGTGTTTGCAGAGTCAACATTCCTTGCATTGGATATATCAGCACCTTGGTCTTTTATACCATGGGGGCATACTATCCATATGTTATATAAAAAATAAAGATTGCTCTTTATATATTTAAAGCATAACCATTGCAACTACCTATCCATACACCCATCCATATATCCAAATAAAAATATAGTTTTCATACAAAGAACGATCAATTATCTATCATTCTCTATTCTATATCATTTCTTCTATCCATTTATCAAAGTCTTCTGCATCCCTGCAAAACCATACATGTTAGGCATCATGATCATAAAACATCATAGTATATCATCACATAAATCCGTGATCCTAGTATCTATCATCTCATCTATACATCTATAAGCATATACATGTCATCATGATACATCCATAGCATATAAACATCCTCACATAAATGGATAATCATAATATATGTCATCACGATACATCCATAGCATATAAACATCATCACATAGATCCATAATCATGGTACATGTCATCAAAGCTAAGAATCGAAACATCCATAGCATATAGAAGTACATCATCATCATAAGCATACATACATCCATAACACCATCATGAATCATAGAACATCATATATATCTCATCAAGGTCATCAAAATAAATCGTGTTTCATATACATCATATACATAAAAATTGAATGATATAATACAATAGGGCTATCATGAGCCATCAAAATATACATCAGATGCTCATAGACATGATAGTCAAAATAAATACATCACTAATACAAAAATGATACAATATACAAGATGCCCTAGCCGTGATTGTGTGAGAAGCTCTCGGCAGGTTGGTGTCCCTGTGCTCCACCTATGCCAGGTGGTGGTCCTCCTAATAGTGACATCCTCGGAGGCCCCATAACTGCTGACCCTGATCGGTTAGATGTCGAGGCTCCTGATCTGCTCCTCTCTCTAAAACTAGGTTATCTCTATTCTATAGGCACAACTCCATAGTATAAACCTCTATAGTACTCAACCTCTCTCCCTGCTGTTGTCAACTCGCCCTGCATGTGAGTCAGATCCCCAACTAGTGTCAAGGTAGCTTGATCTGACCCCAAAGTGGCTCGGGCCATGTCTTTCTCCTTGGTATCCCTTTGTAGGTGGCCTCGACACCCAATCTTACCTACATAGCGGCATCCCTCTCAGCTGTCAGCCTTGCCACCATCCCGTCATCGACAGGAGCTGCAATTGACGCTGGTACTGCTTGCGCCTGTAATTGCACCTGTGCCTGTTGTGCCTCGACCCTGGCAGTATCTCTCTCTCACCATAATTTGAGGAATCTGAGCTCAAGCCACGTATGCCGCATGGTTTCCTCCTGCAAGAGCTACCATAGCTGCTCTGTATTTGTCTCCGCCTGCTAGGGTGCTCCCACATCGACTATCTGTACATCAGGTTGGTCTTGCCCACCCTGACCTCCTTTGTCCTATCCAACATGTACCTGTGTAGGTACTATTGCTTGCACTTTTCTCTATCTCTACCGTGCCGTTCGAGGAGCTCTCTCCTCCTGGCCTCTCCCGACTACCTCTCCCACTGCTCCGTAACTCCTGGGACTGTAAATCGCATAGGCATGTGTTGTAACCACTATGCATTGTAATTAGGCATCGTACCAGGATCTGCCTCTCCTTGTATCCAATCCCAGACCACTAGGGCAAGTCCCCTAAGCTCTTTTAGTACTGTCATTGACACTATCTCTGGTCCCCAATCTGGCACCTCCCTCTGAGTCCTCGCATAAATAGCATCGCCCACAGGCTCCGACTGGGGCAGTCCAAACTGGCGCAGTACATGCTCTGGTAAATATCTCTTAATCGTATATACACTAGGGCTGAATAAGTACCTGGCCTATCTACAATACACCAACTGCTCTACATAGTCAAACCATGACTCATAGTCTCGCCATGGCCTCCATACAAATGTGTCTAACTCATCAATTTGCCTCCTCCAATAAGCTAAGGCACCAAGTCATCGCTGTGTGAGGGCAACATCATACAAATGAACAAATGGCACACCAACCTCTCAATGGTGAGGAGAGATAGGCCTCATAACAGGAGTATGCTCCCATGCCCAAATATGAAGCAAGGTAACTCCCGTAGACAAACTTGTACCATACTTGTATGCACAATTGTGTAGGTCATGATATAACTAGCCCAGAACACAGGGCCCCCATGCATATCTGATGCCATATGTAACATACCCTCCAAGATAGTCCCCCATCCAACTGAGAGTCCCCTAGAGCATCTGTCAGGTACCAAGAAGTCACCAATCAAAGCCAGGATAATCCACTATATCCTGTCGCAAAGCCTGCAAACCCATCCCCATCTGATCTCATGCTCCTCAACACCTAGGTCAGGAGTCATAAATACCTCCCTGAGTGCCTCCTCACCCTAATCTGTGTCATAGTCAACTCGAGTGTTGTATATAGGGATCCTCAATATGCGCCATACATCCTCTAAAGTGACGGTTGCCTCTCCAGTAGGGAATAAGAAGGAGCTATGCTCATTGCGCCATCGCTCCACTAGTGTAGTCATAAAAAAAAAGTGAGCTCAAACTGGTGTCATGTGGGCCACCTGCCACAAACCCATCACCTCAAGAAAAATCTCCTCCTCCCACTCTAGGTTGTCCACCATGGCCGCATCAATGAAGTGTCGCTCACTAGATATCAAAGGCTGTAGAATGACCTACATCTATACAAGTTCAACTTGTTATCCTTTGCACATGACTTAGTCAAAACACTTTGCAAATTCTACGTACAATCCTAGTCAAACCAACTCAAACTACGTCAACCACTAGGTCAAACATTGAAAACACCTAAGTCAAACCCTAGTCAATACAAGTCAACCTAAGTCAAACCTATCCACTTGGTCAAACTAGTAAAAAACCTATCTGCGCCAAAGGCACCTCAACTTGCCAAAGGCGCATTACTGCACGCCATAGGCGCATCACTGTAATACAAAAGCACATTTTAACCGCGCCAGAGGTGCATTACTATCCACTAAAGGTGCATTACTACACGCCCAAGGCACATTTCTATACCCCATATGCGCTTCATTAACCTGAGGCCTACTTTAGCCCGCCAAAGGCGCTTCAAAAATGCCAAAGGTGTAGTTGCGCACCCCATAGGCGCTTCAACTTTCCATAGGCACTTCAACTTTCCATAGGCGCATTTTTCCTAAAAGCTCACCTTTGGCAAAATTAATTTTCTACCTCATTAAATGCACTCATAAATGCATCTAAAGACAAGTTTTAGGGTACATACCACTGCCGCTGCTCTCGCCAGTCGCCTGTAGGTCCTGACGCACTTGCTTCAGTGTCTGTTAAGTGGAACCAACATCTCTACAGTCGCAAACTCCTCTAAGGCTCTGAGCTCTCACCTAAGCACAAGATCACAAATGGCTCTGAAAATCCTGAACTCTGAGTGTGCAAATGACTTGAAAGTGACCCCTTGGGCACTACTTATAGAGTCCCAACCCTAATTCTTCCCTCCCATTATCCATTTTTTCTTCATGTCAGCTTATTTCTCCATCGTGTCATCCTTCAAACATCTAATCTAGTCCTTCTTAGTCTATTTCTGTCGCGTCTCTATCCCATTCTTCTAGTCGCGAGTCAACCCAATTCCTCTATCACTTTTCTGTCTTTCCTCTTGAGGGGGCTTCCTACGCTAGTTACACTGGGGCATAGTTGTAAAATCATATCTTCATCACTGTATTCTTTGAAACAACGTTGTAAACTGCATTGTATCAAAGAGGGGCAAAATGTAGACACCTAAAAATGTCCTTTGCATTACTCATCCTACATACATCAAATTCTTCTAAATCACTTGCATCTAACATTAATTAAACAATCTAATTATTTAATTAATTTCATCAATTTCTTCTAATTCCCCTAATTCCAAACATTAATTGAATAAATTCTATTTATTTAATTAATTTCATTAAATCACCACTTTATTCTTCTAAATTATTAATTAAATCATTTCCCTTTCAAAATTCCTTAAATCTACATTAATTAAATAAATCAATTAATTAATTAATTCATTATTTAAATTCCTCTTATCCACAATTAAATAATTTTAATTATTTAATTATCTATTTATTCTTCTAAATTTAAATAAATTATTGAAATTTATTTAAGTTGACTTTATCTTCTCAAAATAAATAAAATTAATATTTTTATTTATATTCCTCTATCGTGCAAAACAAATTGAATGAATTTGTTTGTTTAATTTGCTTTAAATCCTCATATCTTATCCTATTCTTCCATCATGCAAGATAAATTAAATAAATTTATTTATTTAATTTATTTTTATCTTTCAAATCTTCTTAAAATAATCTTTTCTTCTATGTGCACAATCAATCTTATTTTTAGCATGTCAAAAAGCAAATCTAAAGTTGAGTTAATTGGCTTTAATGATTATTGTTTTTATCAATCAATTTATAAATTGGAAAAAAACATTCTTAATTTATGAAATCAAATCCTATCTTTATCTAAGCAAGTAGTTAACTCAATAAATCTCCTTTTTGCATGGACACATGTCATGTGCACATTCATCATTTCCTCTCAACTCATCTTGTCCGTCCATTTCATTGATTTATCTCAACCGTTGATCGATCTTCCCTGAAAGCTATATATACCCCTTTCATTGCATAAAAAATCCTCTTCGATCATTTAAGCTTTGGGCATTCATAATAGCGCTTTGAGCATTCTCGTATCATTGAGCACATATATCATATCTTTGAGCACATTATCACATGACCGCTTGTTGCAACATGGTTATGCAATTCATTGAGCAATTCACAAAAGACCAAGGAAACTATACAATATAGGTGATAGCTTTCTTTGTTTTGTTATTCATTGATCTTGGTTATTGTTTAGATCATTTTCTTGAAGGTTATAGGATTGAGTTTGGTATTCATTATTAATCTTTATTTACTTGATTTGTACCTATACACAAAATGTGTAAAGATCATCTTAGGAGTAGGGCGCAGTCAAAACTTCTTTGCCTAAACCATGGGATGACGTGGCCAAAGTCATCATCCAATATATTTCCTATGAGGGAAGGTATGCATATATTTTTGCCCAAGATTATAGATTCTTATGTTATTTATGCTCTTAATAGACCATCAATTTGCCATATTTTCTATTACATTATCTATGGCGTATGTGTGTTGAGGTTCAAAAAGAAAATACAAAGTCACTAGCCCATCATGGGTTCCTTAAATTGTTTATGATACAAGGTCTAAGCGCGCTTATACCGCCTAGAGATTGGTTACAATTTAGTCAATCTCTAGGGACAAGGGACCAAGAGCCACATATTTTATTATAACATTCAACTACAACCAATGAAGAAGAAACCCCTTGTTGGCATGTGCCTCAATTTCCTTCAAGGTCTCATGTTTATGCCACTAAAGTGCTTGAAAAATCCTTCACCCATTATTGATAACCAATTTGAGATATCCTAAGTGGGTTCCTAGTGTCTCAAAATGCAAGAGAAAATATATGAAAATCTAAGTCAGGGATGTTTCTAGCCTTTTCCTTGGTCTTGTGCTTTTGTCAACTTTTTAGAGAACTTTGACATTTTCTGTGCTTGCATGCCATCCTTATCGGCCCCAAACTTCGCCTTGGTTCCTTGCTTTTTTCCCTAAGTCTTTCAGGATTGTGCTTTTAGTTATTTTCATTTCCATTTGACTTTTAGCCCTGAGTTTAGGAACTTCCCCAATCCCCAATCCCTGATTCTTCATAATTGCTAAGTCTTTCGGTGTCATGAGTTCAGTTTTCCTTGGTTTTCTTTACCTTCTAAGCACGTGATTTATGATAGCCCCGATCCCCAATGCTACATATTTTCCTAAGTCTTTCAATAGTGCAGAGTTAGGAGGTCTGTGTTTCTCATGATCAAATGGAAGGGTGTTTGACAACGACTTGATTCATCAAGGCATAATGAATTTGCCTTCCAATTATTGCGCCCTTTATTTTTCTTTAGCCTTCGGACTTCAAGGAATCTCACACTCTCGTTCAAAAATGGAAAGATGTCTAGTGAGGGCCCAATTTTTAAAGCCTGATGAAATGGCCTCGCCTTTGTATTTCATCGAGGTAGCAGGGAGTCTCATATGTCTCTTGATAAAAAGGATGATAATTTGGTGGAATCCTGATCTGTCGGGGCTCGATGAAGTTGCTTTTTGTTGGGGTTTCAAGTAAAGGCATGACCTCCTTCAAAAGCGTGAGTCTCTAAAGGACAATACTTATTTTATATCTGTCAAGGAGTGGTCAGGTTTGATGTGCTAAAGTGGTGAAGGTGGATTTTTGCTTGTGTGATATTTTTTAGACTTTAGAGTTTGGGGAGGTGCTTGTTCTCTTGTTTAAAAGGTGGAAGGCAATTCATCGGAGGCCCAATTTGCTGAAGCCTGATAAGTTTTTCTTTGCCTTTATATTTCTTTATACTTCAAAAATTGGGGAGCCTTTCACTCTAGTTCAAAAATAGATGAATACTTGGTAGAAGCCTAATTGTTGAAGCACGATAACTCAACCTTCCTGATTGGTATGCCCTGTGTGTTTATCGGAGTTGTGGGGAGTCTGATAGTCCTCATTATAAAAATAATTTTTGGTGAAAGCCTAATTTATCAGGGCTTGATGAATTTACCTTCCTAGTTCATTAGTTGTGGGGCCACTGAGTCATTATTGAGGCAGACCCCTTCTTATTTCAATCTTTGGTACTTTCTCAACTCCACATGGCAGCACCTCACGTCGTTTCAAAGTTGCAAATCCCACAAAAGAATTGATAACAACTGAGAAAGGGATGCTTTAGTGTCTCTCTAGGCTACCATTAATGTGTAGCCTAAATTTGTAGGGTCTTTCAATGCAACCCAGGTGGTCCTAACACAACATTTATGGGTGACTTGCAAACATGTTGCTACTCCAAATCCATGTCCAAGCTACAACATTGAATTTTAATGTTACACATACATGTTTGAAATATGTAAAACTGGTTGGTCATTGAACCAATTTCTGGATTGAAGTGTCTCAACAATGTTCTAGGGCATCAAATGATGCAGTCTAATTTGTAAAGGGATGAAATGCATTGTGTTAAGCATATGAAGGTTATTCAAAGATAGATTCATGTAATTGTATGTATCTAGGGTATATTGTAACTATTTAGAAGGGTGTTTAAACCTAGTTGCTCATCCTCTCTTGCCACATTTACTGGTATGAATGTAACAAAATCTAGAGAAGTATGTGATAGTATTTTAATTCATTGCAAAGCTTTTTTAATGCTCTTTCTTTCTGTTCCATGCGGGTTTTTCTTGTTATGTTTGGATTACTAAATATGTCCATTACATGAGATGAGATATATGCATTATATGGTCATGTACAATAGATTCCATTTATGTTTTCATTTATGCATCTCTTTCCTCTTTGAAAATCCGTGTCTCAATTGCCCAATGGAGTAGGCACCGATCTAGTTGGTGAAGGGCTAGCACTTTATTTTAATCAATCCTCTATCCCAGGTAGTTGTAGGAGTAGGAGTAAGATTAGATTAAGTTTCACATGTTGTTCATGATTCAATATCATAACCAAATAATCATTCTAAGCAATCCAAAGTTGTTTAAAGCATTTGTGAGTCATGTTCATGCATGCCTACACCTTGTAAATTGTGTAAGTAAAGTTAAGTGGATTCATCTTGAGGGTATTGTGTTGTCATCTTTGGGCGCATGCGCAAGGTGCAACAATCAGCTTAATTAGAGGTTTTATGCATCCAATCATCTTGACCTAGTGACAGTGATGGGGGTCAAGTGTACATTGGGTATGGTTGTGGTTATCAATTTGTGTTCCATTTCTTGCCTCTAGGAATATCCCTCTTGGGTCTAGCTAAGCCCAAAGTGTAGGACAACATACCCATACTCGTTGTAGCCTTAAACATCTTTAATTTGTGGATGAGCTACTTTCTCACCTTTCTAATGAAACCCTTGGCCTTGAAGGAGGAGAAATGCTCTAAGATTTTGGACCTAGTTTTCAGGACCCAACAAAATGGTGTTGTTGCCTGGGATGGATTAAGGGGTTCAAGAATTTGAAGACTTTGTTGGTGAGATGGACCCAAATTAAATTTGTGGCCTTGAATATCAGCTACACTTCAAGGAATTCCTCTTTGTAAGAGGTGGTGACTTTGATGTCAAAGAACAATGAACAAGTTTATTGCTGTTGTAATGTGTTTATTGTTGGTGACTCAAACACCCCATCTCAATGTGCAACAATTGGTATTCAAAGGTACATAGTTTTCTTCCTACTTTTGGAGATTGAGTTCCTTTCATGGTGAAGGAACATATATTTGTAATACCTGTATCTTTTCTGCCCTACATTGTAGAATGCTTTTGTCATGGCTTCTAGGTATGGATATGATTACTCTAGGGATGCTCCTTTGTATGCATCTTTCTATGTTTCAGACCCTAGAAACTACATTGGATTAGATACCTATGACCATTCTACTAATGCTTGTTCTAATCATGGCTCAACATTAGATAGAAGCCCAAACCTTTGTACACCCATGCAAAATCATTATGAACTTGCTAGGTAGCAATATGCCTTTGAAAAAAGAAATTAGCTATTAGAGTCCATGTTGCAGCAAGAAAAAAGAAATAGAAAGTCTTATTAGGCTACTAGAGTTTAGGGTGCAATCTGATGCTTGCCCTGCTACCCCTAAAAATCTTATTACTTAGTCCCCTATTATTCCCATGGACACAATTTATAAATAGTTGGACCTTTCTTGGGTTGACTACAAAATGCAAAACATGCTAGCCAAGGTCTACAACTAGATGCCTATATTTGATGTGTTTAATATTTGGGAAGGGGACACACATGTTCACGACTTATCCAGTTTCATGGATGCATTTTAGTTTGAGGATGAGGACATGTGGATGAGATTTTTATTAGGTCCTTACGAGGAAAGGCACAAGGGTGAATTTAGAGTTTTCCAGGGGAATCATTTTCCTCTTGGAATGGAGTTGTGGCTACATTTTAATAAGAATTTGTAAAAAGTTTAGACCTTGATGATCTTGTCCAGGAATTAGAAAGAATCAAAAGGTAAGAGGGAGAGTTTAACATGGACTTCAGTCACAGGTTTGCAGTTGCCCTTTCCAATATTCCAGATGATTTTAGACCTAACACTCCCACCTATATTGACATTTTTTTGAAGCACTTGAAATTGGTTTGAGTTCGGTGCAAGAGGATTTGAAAATAACAAGTTTTTAGCAGGTATATAAATGCCTAGACTACTTGGAAAAGATGAGGGAAGACTACACAGTAAAGTTGTTATCTGCATGTGCAAGTACTACTCGTAAGGAAGAAGCTAATATGAATAGAGCGATGTGGATGTGACTAATTAGATGAGTACATCATCAAATTAAGATGAATGTGTAGTCAAAAGGGTAGAAGATGAAGGTGGTGTATTGTATGACAATGATGTAGATGATGAAGATAGTGTATGCACCCACCTTCAGCTGGACAGCTCATCAAATGAAGATGAAGATGATGACATCTATAATGACCTCTAGCTTGATATTGAGGTATATGGCCCAATGGAAAATGAGGTGTGTGATACAAAAGACAAGCAATAAACTTGTTTCTTGTTTGATGTGTTGCCCTTTTTTGTTCCTGTTAGTAATGATGAAGTAGTCAGTGTTGGTTTGCATGAGGATGATATGGAGGTGGATACACTTAATGATAACTAATCAGAGACAAGTGCTAGTACAACCATGGAATTTTAATGTGAAGAATTTGCCCTTGATGAATATGGATATGGTGACCATGTGGACGCATATGAGAACCTATTTCTTTGGTGCAAGGTTTGTTGTCTTCCCCATGCAGAATGTGCTTCAAGTGGGCCACATAAAAATGTTACAAGAATGAATGAGGAAGAGGAAGTGTGCCACTAATCAGTCTGTAGTAGTGATTGTGACACAACAATTTGCTTTGATGAACAAGAAACAAAGAGATCATCATAAAAACTTGGTTCTTCACATGAGGTGTCTCATGGTGTCGAGTCCTATGCTGATGATTTTGATTGCACCTTAAATCATGCTTATGATTCATATATTGAGTAGTGTAGAAATGCATTTGAAATTTGTGTTCGAGTGTTTGGTGGAAATACAAATGAATATGAATCTTTCCACTTTGATGTGGGATGTTCACCAACCCTTGAAGGTGTTGGTCCTACATTTGAGGTTGAGTCCTTTGTGTGGGACATTGATGTGAATGGGAAACAAGGCATGTATATGCCTGAATCTCAACACGTTGCAGCTCAGCTTGAAGGTATACCATGTTGAAAATCAAGGTGAAATTGCTGTTATAAACTTTAAATTTGTTTGTTCAAATATGAAAATTAGATTAATGAGTTTCAATTTATGTGTAAGTGATTTTGCACTTTCAATCAATGTAGTAGAGAAGAAAAAAACATGATAGAAGTTGACACACAATTTATGTGGAGTAACCCTTATGGGAAGAAAATCCACACCCAAAGAGATGTTATGCTTGTATTAAATCTTATAATCAAGTTTACATTTAATACTAAATCCTCTCTGAATTCTGGCAGCACTTGTTACTCCTTCAACTTCAAAAACCTATCATTAATTTCTACCAACTCAAGTCATAATTATATAGAAGCCATTGATATCAAAATACAATAAACTATATCCAATAACATGGGATAAATGCTCATGCAAAAACCAAGCACCCAATATAGTGAACTCTAAAGCTGCATAGTAGAAATCACCCTGTTAACCGCAAGTCTCAAACATGGGTGCCCAAGTAGTCCTATTCAAACTTAGTCAACTAAAGTCTTATTTCACAATAAAAAAAAGCACAATTGAAAGTCTCAAGATGGGCGCCCAAGTTGTCCCAATCTATTTTAGTTAACTGAAGTGCTCTAACACACACCAACATCATGCAAACAACATGCATAATTGATATCTCCAATCTGAATCTGTAACAACCTGTTTGTATCATGCAAGAGTTATGCAACAACCTGTAGCATCATGTAAGAGTCATGCAAAATTGAACCTAAGTTAGAGTGACATGCAAGACACATGCAACACCATATAAGTACATGCAACTGACAGGAAAGTACATGCAATTGACATGTAACAACATGCAAGTACATGCAACTCACATGCAATAACATGCAAGTCCATGCAAGTAACATGCAACAACATGCAAGTCCATCCAAGCAACATGCAACAACATGCAAGTCCATGCAAGCTCATACAAGTGACATTCAACAACATGCAAGTCCATGCAAGCTCATACAAGTGACATGCAACAACATGCAAGTCCATGCAAGCTCATACAATCTTATGTAAGCAACATGCAAGTATCATGCATCTCCAACTCAAATGATAACTCCCATTGTAGACATGATGTTTCCACAGTCCATGATACGAGAGTGTAGAGCTTCTGGATAAAACTGTGTTTTGCTTTTTCAGATGGACATTTTGGATCACACTCCGTGATCCATCATCAAGAAGAAAAGGAAGAGGAGTGAAATGTAATTGCAGAGATAGATCCTTAAAAAGAGAGAGGTGGGTATGGGCACAAAGTTTGATAAAAGATGATGAGACAACAAGAGGGAAGTGAATTAAAATCAATAAAATAAATGAATAACTGAAACGAGATATTAAAAGTGAGAAAGCAAACAATATAATTTTTTTTTAATTGATATAAAAATATATATAAACGGAACTGAACAAGAAGAGGATTGATCTAGGAATTATTTATTTATTCCTAGATCAATCCTCTTCTTGTTTAGTTCCGTTTATATATATTTTTATATCAATTAATTTTTTGTTTATATTGTTTGCTCTCTCACTTTTAATATCTTGTTTCAGTTATTCATTTATTTTATTGATTTTAATTCACTTCCCTCTTGTTGTCTCATCATCTTTTACCAAACTTTGTGCCCATACCCACCTCTCTCTTTTTAAGGATCTATCTCTGCAATTATATTTCACTCCTCTTCCTTTTCTTAGTGATGATGGATCACAGAGTGTGATCCGAAACATCGATCTGGAAAAGCAAAACACAGTTTTATCCAAAATCTCTACACTCTCATATCATGGACTGTGGAAACATCATGTCTACAATTATGTCCCTTCATGGGAGGGAGATTTTTTTCAAAGTTGAGGATCAAGGTTTCAAAGAAAATTGCGGATTTAGTTTTCTTAAAAAGATGCAGAGATTTTCTTCTTATCCCTTCATTTGTTCAGGTCTTTCACTCCTTACTCGACCCCAAAACTGAGCATATCTTCCACAAAGAAGGCATGTCTCTCCTCAAATCTGTCATCAAGTCAACCAGAGCTCTTTTAAATCATTTTTCGTCCCACCTTTTCTATCTCCATTTGGAGCTTGCTTCTTCGCTATGCCCAGACATTTGGATCCTGTTTGACATTTCCTCCCAAGCCAGAGTGAAAGGTTTAAAATGGGAAAGTACACATAGACAAATTAGAAAGTTCTCAATCCTTTACAATAAGAGGCACCACCATTATAAGCATAGTAGATCAGCTGGGAACAAGCATTTGACAGACTTAGATGTCCAATAGCCACATCGAGAACATCATTCTGCACGCTCACCTTGGAGTAGTCCATCTATAGGTCTTGAGTTGCTACAACCTCATAGTGGCCTGCAACTTACTTATCCTTCAGCTCATACTATTCCAACTAATGTTTTTGCAACCCATGAACTTCACTGTGCCCAGCAACCTTCTCCTCGCGGCAGACCAGTTTCATCATCAGGGATACCTCACGATGTAACATCTACAGATGCTAGCAACACATTTTCCTCGGACCTCTCTCATTGTTCTCACAACTCCTTATCTCCTTCTCGGATTGGCTGACGTTGTTCTCCCTCATGCAATCGTCTGATGACCCATGAGGCCAACAATCTTCTAGCCTGATCTCAACTCTCACCATCCTCCACTCCTCCATCAATGGTGGTCGATCTCTGGCAACCTCCTGGTCTCCAATGATCACTTGCCTTGGATCTAGGTTTGTCACTTCGTCCTGCAACTCCTCTTCTCAATGGATCATGCATTAATAACTTGGATTCTCATAATCTTCTTTCTTGCTCATTGTCCTCTAGTATTCCTCTATCCTCCCCCTCGTGCAATGAGCCCTTGGTTGATGTCAACACTCTTCCTCTCACTCCATCTAATGTTGTCTTTAAACCCATGCCAATCCATGTCATCCCTATTAATCTTCAACTGTCTCTTTATGCGTCATCCCCCCAGATGCTACCCTCTCTAGGGTGGAATGCCTGACCCTGGCCGAGTCCGCTCCTTTGACTTCTTGCAATCGTGTCCTATCATTTTGTCCTTCTTGGGGTTTTCCCACGCCCTACACCGTGTGTGACACCCACCCCTCACTTATTCATCCCGACAATCTCTCCCCGTGTCGTCCATCTATCTCCTCTTTAATCGAGGTTGCTACTAAATCTTAAATGAACTTTTCTAGTTTTCCTAAGCCCTCGACCTTCATTCATGACCAGGAAGATAAATTGGTCCTAAATCTCTCCAACCTCAACATTGATCTCCTCACCCTTAAATTTCTTAGAAGAGGCTTTGGTTTTGCCATTACCCTGACCTCTATTCCTAAGGTGGATTTCCTCATCGAAATTGAGAATGCTATTCGATCTTTACCTGAGAATGTGGCAGATGAAGTTAGGCAAGATTGCGTTGTCGTTCTTAGACATGCCCGAAACGTCCCCAAAGGTGAGTTCCTAGCTTTCAAGAGACTCATACGCAACCAAGATGTTGTGATCACTAAAGTGGACAAGGGGAATGCCACAGTTGTCATGAACAAATCTGACTACATCTCAAAAATGCTCGACCACCTTAACAATAGCGGCAACTATAAAATCCTTCCCCATAACCCTATCTCAAATATCTTGAAACAAGTCAAGCTCGCTATTTCTAATTCCACCTTTGATGATTGTATCCAAAAACGTGTCATGCCCAACAAATAAATCACACCTCGCATCTATGGGGTGCCTAAAATCCACAAATCCAACATTCCTTTAAGGCCTATTGTTGACACAACCCACTCCCGCACTTACAAACTGGCTACTTTCTTGGCCAAGTTAGTTTCTCCCTTAATTGGCCAATCCTCTTCATTCATCAAAGACTCAACCCATTTTTTTAATTTCATCAAAGATAAAAAGGTTAATAATGATGACATCCTAGTTAGCTTTGATGTGATTTCTCTCTTCACCAAAGTCCCTCTTCAAGACTCCATCATGCTTGTCAGGAAAAAGACCAATGAGGAAATTGCATCCCTAGTTGAATTGTGCCTAAAATCCACGTTCTTCACCTTCCAAGATGTGGTCTATGAGCAATCCGATAGGGTGGCCATGGGTTCTCCTCTATCCCCTGTCATTGCCAACCTATACATGGAGCATTTTGAAGAGTTGGCCCTGAATTCTTTCCCTCTTAAACCAACCTGGTGGAAAAGATATGTGGACAACACCAACATATGCTGGCCACATGGCCAGGAACAACTAGAATCTTTCCACAATCACCTTAACAACATTGTCCCTTGCATCCAGTTCACTAAAGAACTTGAAAATGATAACCAACTTCCCTTCCTTGACATCCTTCTCTTTAGGAAAGGTGATGGCTCCCTTGGTCGTAGCGTCTTCAGGAAATCCATCCACACTGACCTTTATCTTCTCACTTCTTCAGACCATCACCTGAACCACAAAGGTAGTGTCCTTAAAACTTTGGGTATGAAGGCCTTTCGTCTCTGTGAGATTGATCACTTAAACTAGGAGCTGGCCTACCTTACCAATGTGTTCAAACTAAATAGATACTGCATCAAGCACATCAAGAGAGCTTTTAAGCAAGCCCAAGCCTGCCTTATCTCCAAACCGGACAATAATGACACCGAGTTTGCTCATGGTGCCACCCTTCCTTTCGTTGAAGGTATCACCTATAAGATTGCCAAAATCCTTCACAAGAAAGGGATCCATTGTGCTTTCAAACCTCTTTCCACAATCAAAAACCTAATCCCGTCGACCAAAGACTCTAATAGCATCCTTTTAAACTTAGGTGTCTATAAAATTGATTGCTCTTGTGGTACACCTTACATTGGGGAAACTGGTAGATTTGCATGAGGATCAAAGAGCACTGCGCAGATATCAGACATGAAAGGGTCATAAAATTGACCCTCACAGATCACAGCGATAGTACCAAGCACCACATTCAATTTGAGGACACCCGAGTCCTGGCCAAAGAATCAGGAATACACCCTCCAACTTGAATAGAGATGAAGGTTGGAATTTAAACCAAACCTGGAATCCCCTCTTAAATTCCCTTAACCGCTAAACCACCCTCCTCTTGTTCTTTCCTTTTTTTCCCCCCTTCATACCTCTCCCTTAGTCTGTCTCCCCCCTCTCTACCTCTCTCCACGCTTTACTTCTCTCTTCATGTCACTCTCTAATCGGGTCCCATGCCTCTTTTCTTGCTTCCCCTGTGTCCTCTGTTGGGTTCTAAGCTCCCCTTTGCCTCCCTCTAGCCTTCCTCTTTTCCTTCTTTTCCCTTATTACTCACCCTTCCTCTTTCCCCTCATTTTCTCCTTGTCCTCTCCCTCTTTGTTCTTTGTTTTTCCCTCTCCTTATCCTGTGTTCCTCCTTTCTTTATCCTCAGTCATTTTCTTCCTTTCTTACCTTTCCCCACGCTAGCTCCCCCTCCCCTTGTTCCTTCATCTCCCTTTCCATACCTTGCCTTGAGTTTGTTTCTCCCCATCTCCCCCCTATCTCCACGCTCTACCTTTCTCTTCACGTCACTCTCTTATTGGACCCACTTCTCCCTTCTTGCTTCCTCCTTAACCTCTTCTTGGTTCTAAGCTAACCTCCCCTCCGCCTTTCTCAGGGCTTCCTCTTCTCCTTCTTTCCCTTATCCCTTACCCTTCCTCTTTCCCCTCGTAGTTCTCCTTGTCTTCTCCTTCTCTGTTCTTTATTTTTTCCCTCTCCCTATCCTGTGTTCCTCTTTCCTTTACACTCAACCTTTTTTTCTTTCTCTCCCACCTTTCCTCTTCTTTCTTGTTTCTTTGTCCCTTGTTTTCTTGCTTATATATATAAATATACATAGACCCTCTCTTGCTTGTATGTCTTCTTGTATATTTTGATATATTAAGTACCTTATGCGTATTTTTATCTTAATTTCTATATATTTATTTTCATTTATGTGTGTGGGTGGTTGTGGGATGGGTTTTTGTTCTTTTTTCTTATTTTTCTTTCTTTATAGGGGTACACACACACACACACAGATATATATATGCATTGGTCTCACTTTCTCACTTCTTATTTTTTACATATTTTTGGGTTTGTAGGTCGGTTTTTTACATTATTATTTTTACATTTTCTTTTATCGTCCCTATTTTTTCTATTTATTTTTCTTACTTTCCAATCTTTACTATCATCGCTTTTTATTTTTACCTTTCCTATTTTGTTTAGTGTCTTCATATATGTATACATATCTTATATCATCCCTATTTTTATATATTTTTTCTTACTATCTAATTATTAATTGTAATTGAGATTTTCTTATAGATATCCTATCTGATTAATTTTTGCTTATATATATATACATTTGATTCTTTTTGTTTGATTCTTGCACTTTTTCGAATTTTCTTGCTATTTCTCTTTATTTGTTAATTATTTTGATTTATTCTTTTAACAATCTTATTTTTCTTCTTTTATTTATGAGTTTGGTGATTGGTTCTTGCTTTTTCTCATCTTTTTTCTTCATATCTTTACTTAATATTATTTATTTATTCCTAGATCAATCCTCTTCTTATTTAGTTCTATTTATATATATTTTTATATCAATTAATTTTTTTTTTTATATTGTTTGCTTTCTCACTTTTAATATCTTGTTTCAGTTATTCATTTATTTTATTGATTTTAATTCACTTCCCTCTTGTTGTCTCATCATCTTTTATCAAACTTTGTGCCCATACCCACCTCTCTCTTTTTAAGGATCTATCTCTGCAATTACATTTCACTCCTCTTCCTTTTCTTCCTGATGATGGATCACAGAGTGTGATCCAAAACGTCGATCTGAAAAAGAAAAACACAGTTTTATCCAGAAGCTCTACACTTTGATAACTCCCATATCATATTCATGCAAAGTATATCAACATTATCCACTCATGCAAACAAAAAAGCAAACTCTAAGTCTACATTGGAATCTCCTCCAAAGTGGGCACCCAAGATAGGTCCCAACTCCTAGGAAGTATCACCAAGTCAAGATAGACTTCAAGAAGTCAACTCCAAGTCTCCATTGACTCCACTTCCAAAGTGGGCGCCCAAATTGATTCCTACCTCATAGGAGATAAATATAACATGTTCAAGTGATATAATTAAATAATATTTTCTCTCAAGTCCTTATGTGTTAGAGAACACTTTCCATGAACTTTGGAGACACATGAAAATGGTTAGGATTGCAAAATTAATGACAACTTATCCCAACATACCAAAGCTAGAACTTTTACAATTTGATTTGCATGAAGATGTGTCTCTTTTTGTAGATTAGCAGTGTAGTCAGGCACACTTCTCTTTGCCATGTGCGTTGGAGGTATTCTTATTTTTCCTCAATTTACGTGAATAGGTTAGCAGACGTGACAATGCTACATCTTTTGATGATGGATGTTTGCCTACATCCATTTGTTTTGATGTTGACCTAATTTTTAATGTCTCACCCCTTGCTACTAGGAGCAAGCATAGTGTGACATGAAATAGGTCAAGTACCTATTATTTATGGTTTCCCTATAGTGGTGTTTCTTGTGGTGGAGCTAGCTTTCACTTCATGGACAATGGTTGAAATTTGTTGCAAGTATATGGTAGCCATCTCTTGTTGTAGTTGGGTGGTAAGTGCAAATTTGGTTTGAGGGAGATTAACTCCTTCAGTAGGCTTGTGTTTGATAGAGGCAAGTTGCATGCGTCAGTTTATCCATGGCCTGGTGCCATGGATCATTTTTTCAGGGTCTAACCTGCATGTGTTTGAAGTTTGTTGCAACCATACATCCTTTTCCTTGTGCTTACATGTTATTGCTTGTAATTGTTTTTGTACAAAGTCTCTATGTTGTTGTTTTCCCTATACATATTGTCTTGCTTTTTCTTCCCTTCCCTCCTTGCCCCTTTTGGTTTTTTGGTTTGCAACCTGGAGATAACTAGATTCTCATTGTGCCTGCAAGAGGCTCACGTCCTTAACTAGAGCCAATGTTGTCACGTGCCTTAATTTCCTTCAAGATCCCATGTTTATGCCTCTGCAGTGCCCGAAAAATAACTGATTTGACATATTCTAAGTGGATTCCCAGTGTGTCAAAATGCAAGAGAAAATCTATGAAAATCTACGTTTGAGATGTTTCTAGTCTTTTCCTTGGTCTTCTACTTTTGTCGACTTTCCGAAGTTTTGGGGTTTTTCATGCTTGCATGCCATCCTTATTGGTCTCAAGTTTTGCCTTGGTTCCTTTCTTTTTTGCCTAAGTCTTTTAGGATCACAGTGTTGGGAGTTTCTATTTCCATTTGACTTTTTGACACGAGTTTAAGAACTTCCCTAATCCTCTATCCCCGATTCTTCAAAACTACTAATTCTTTTGGTGTCGCAGGTTTGGTATTCCTTCATTTTCTTTACCTTCTAAGCATGTGATTTATGGTAGCCCTGATCCTTGATGCTACTTATTTTCCTAAGTATTTCAAGATCACATAGTTAGGAGGTGCATGTTTCTCATGATCAAATGGAAGGGTGTTTGGCGGCTGCCTGATGAATTTGCCTTCTAGTTATTGCACCCTTTGTTTTTCTTCAACCTTCAAACTTCAGGGAGTCTCACTTACATTAAAAAATGGAAAGATGTCTAGTGAGGGCTTGATTGTTGAAGCCCAATGAAATGGCCTTGCCTTTATATTTCATTGAGGTAGTGGAGAGTCTCATACTTCTAATAAAAAAGGATGATAGTTTGGTGGAAGCCTAATGTGTCAAGGCCCAATGAAGTTGCTTTCTATCAAGTTTCTAAGTGAAGGCATGACCTCCTTTGAAAGCTCAAAAGTCTCCAAAGGCTGATACTTGTTTTATATTCATCAAGGAGCAGCTAGGTCCAATGTGCTAAAGTGGTGAAGGTGGATTTTTGCTTGTGTAATATTTTTCAAACTTCAAATTTTGGGGAGGTGCTTGTTCTCTTGCTCAAAAGGTGGAAGGCAATTCAACATAAGCCTGATTTGTTGAAGCCTAATAAGTTTGCATTGACTTTATTTCTTTGGACTTTAAAAAATTAGGGAGCCTCTCACTTTGGTTTGAAAATAGATGAATACTTGGAGGTCCGATTGTCGAAGCTCGATAACTCAACCTTCCCAATTGGTGCACCTTGTGTGTCAGTCAAAGTTGCAAGGAGTCTGATACTCCTAATTATAAAGAAAGATGCTTGGTGAAAGCCTGATTTGTTAAGGCCTAATGAATTTGCCTTCCTAGTCCATTGGTTGTGGCGACATTGAATCATTATTGAGACAGCCCCCTTCTTGTTTCAATCTTTAGTACTTTCTCAACTCCACTTGGTAGCACCGCACATTGTTTCAAAGTTGCAGATCCTATAGGATAATTGATAATGATAGAGAAAAAGACACTTTAGTGACTCTCTAGGCTACTATTAATGTACAACCTGAATCTGCAGGGTTTTTCGGCACAACCTAGGTGGTCTTGATGCAACATTTATGGGTGACCTGCAAATGTGTTGACTACTCCAAATGGGTGAATCAGTATCTAAAAAAACTTCAACTTCTCCGGAGTAGATTAAAACTTAAGCATTACAACATTAACATAAACATGAAATATTAACACAATGCACATCAACACATAACACCAGATGTACATGGAAAACCCAAGAAGGGAAAAACCACAGTGAGGATTAACTCACAATATATGAAGCTCAAAATAACAACTTTGTTTTAGGGCTACAACCCAATGAAGCTACTACACCCCGAAAAATTTGATTTAGGGTCACTCCCAAGGAAGCTACTACTCCCCGAAAAGTTTGATTTAGGGTCACTCCCAAGGAAGCTACAACTCCATGAAGACTTTGTTTTAGGGTCACTCCCAAGGAAGAAACTACTCCCTGAATGAGAACAAACTTAGAACAGATTATAGTATGGTAGTCTCTCTATTGCTTGAAAAACTGACAATGAAGCCCACACCTTTAATGTACTATTAATGTACAACCTGAATCTGTAGGGTTTTTTGGCACAACCTAGGTGGTCTTGATGCAACATTTATGGGTGACCTGCAAATGTGTTGACTACTCCAAATGGGTGAATCAGTATCTAAAAAAACTTCAACTTTTCCAGAGCAGATTAAAACTTAAGCATAACAACATTAACATAAACATGAAATATTAACACAATGCACATCAACACATAACACTAGATGTACATGGAAAACCCAAGAAGGGAAAAACCACAGTGAGGATTAACTCACAATATATGAATCTCAAAATAACAACTTTGTTTTAGGGTTACAACCAAGGAATCTACTACTCCCCGAAAAATTTGATTTAGGGTCACTCCCAAGGAAGCTACTACTCCCTGAAAAATTTGATTTAGGGTCACTCCCAAGGAAGCTACAACTCCATGAAGACTTTGTTTTAGGGTCACTCCCAAGGAAGCAACTACTCCCTGAATGAGAACAAACTTAGAACAGATTACAGTATGGTAGTCTCTCTATTGCTTGAAAAACTAACAATGAAGCTCACACCTTTGATGATTGCAATTCAACCTCTTCACACTTCCTTCTGATGATCAGATTAGTTAGGCACACTCTATACTTGATCACTATCATAGATATGTCTTCAAGATGAATCAAGACATCATCTACAAATTTTTCTCTTACTCCTTTAGTCTCACATCAAAATGCATTCATTCTACTCCTTATCTTACTTGCGAACCTTATCAACCATCTTGCAATCACCCTTCGCCTAACTCAATTTGATTTATGATTTATACATGATATTACATTGATTACATTGCTTGTCAGCCAGAGACAACATGAAAAATACATTTACAAGTCGGCCAGATAACACACAATATGCAACGTGTAGAGGACAAGTCCTAAACAAGACTACACACTACACTAGCAGAAGACCCATGCCTTGCGAACATCAACACTTGCTTAACTAGGTCCAAAACATCCTTCATAGCTTCAAACACCAAGGAATTACATACACACACTTCGCTCATTTGAAAATAGGACAGCCTTAAGCAAAAACATATGAAACTTGAAGCATAATGGCCACAACAACTTGAAAACCCTGTGTGGTATTGGAAAAAAGAAGGATCTTCATGAAACTCTTTTAGATGAGTCTACAAGACTCATACAAAATCTCCAAACACTCCTTTACCTCTACACATCAAATATTTTGTACCGCACATCTTCAACCATGAACTCTAAGAACAACAAGTCATTCGGAACACACTGTAACATACTATCATTGAAAAACTGAGCTTGCAGATCACCAAGAAACTTGAAACTACAAGAAAGCATGTAATGCACATCCATAAACATGTCCACAAAACCACAAAGGAAAAAATTCACATATGGAGGAATGCAGAGCATTCCAACAGGCCTTCAACACCACCTTGTTCTTCAAGAACACATGTTGGTACCCTATCATACATAACTTTCACAACAAAAGGATAGATGATATGAAACTTTAGAATTATCACCTTCAAAACACCCTAAACATAGATCCAAAACCACATAGCCATAACTACTAATGTGGAGGAATGCAGAGAATTCCACTGTCGTATAGTAACTGTCTTCTTTAGAACTGACACTGTCTTCAAACTGTCAATTGCAAAACACTCTTCCGGTGATCCAATCATCATGAAACTTGGATCAGGCCATCAGTAACATCTTCCCAACATCAGCAACACATCTGATCATCTTAGTGCTTCTAATTCCCATATTAATGTATCTTCTTGATGCTTCATCTTAATATGTATTCTTGATGCTTCTAATTCCCATCTTAATATAACTTCATACTCAACTCTGCATTGATCAAAGCATGACATCCAACCATGACCTATATCTTCTCTGCTGGACCAACCATGAACACCATCACACATCCATGATAGTGTTGACATCAATTACAACATTAGGAACCATATGTGTAACAATCTCCCCCTTTGGCATTGATGGGAACACATACATGCACCTTCTCCCCCTTTGACATCAAGGACAAATGGAAACTTCTTTTCTCTTAGGTCATAACTTCTTATTGCAACAAACAGACTCCCCTTATCATCAGCAACTACTACTTGCTCCCCCTAGGAGGTAGCCATTATCAGTCCAGGAAAAAGATATAACATGAACCCCCCTGGACAGATGCACCACTATGCATCTAGCAAGGAGGGGCAATTACCTCTAACTTCTACCGGAGATCCTCAAAAGTGTCCTTTGCAAGAGCCTTTGTGAAAATATCTGTAATATGATCCTTTGTTGGAACATATTCAAACTTTACTTCCTTTTCTGCAATCTTCTCTCTCAAAAAGTGATACTTGATTGCTATATACTTGGTTCTAGAATGCATCACTGGATTCTTGGATATATTGATAGCACTTGTATTGTCACACAAAATAGGAATAGGCTCATCATATAATACCTTGATATCCTTTAGGGTTTGCTTTATCCACAACACTTGTGTATAGCAGGATGTTGCTGCAATATACTCTGCCTCTGCAGTTGATAAGGACAATGAATCTTGCTTCTTGTTCTGTCATGAAACCAATTTGCTTCCTAAAAAGAAAGCACCACCACTTGTACTTCTTCTATCATCAACACAACCGGCCAAATCAACATCAGTGTAGGCACTCAAATCAAAGTCATTACCTCTTGGATACCAAAAGCCATAATCCAGAGTTCTTTCAAGTATCTGAATATCCTTTTCACTACCTTCTCATGTGTTTGCTTGGGATTGGTTTGATATTTGGCAACCACACATACTACATGCATAATATTAGGTCTACAAGTAGTTAAATACAACAATCCTCCAATCATAGATCTATAGGAATTCTGATCCACCTTCAGAGACTCATCATCCTTGCTCAAGTGATAACTAGTGACCATGGGAGTACTCACTGGTTTTGAATCCTCCATGCTAAATTTCTTCAACAATTCTTTGACATACTTAGCTTGAGAAATAAAGATACCACCATCTAGCTGAGTAATTTGAAGTCTAAGGAAGAAAGAAATCTCACCAATCATAGACATCTCAAACTCTTTTTACATTTCCTCTGCAAACCTCTTACACATATCATCTTCACCAAAGATGATATCATCAACATATATTGCAACTATCAATATCATATCTCCTTCTTCCTTGATGTAAAGATTGCTATCAGTAGTACCTTTCTTGAAGCCTTTCTGAAGTAAGTATTTGTCCAACCTAGCATACCAATCCCTAGGTGCTTTCTTGAGACCATATTGAGCCTTCTTAAGTTTGCACACCATGTTTGGATCTTCTGATATTTGAAAACCATCTGGTTGCTCATTGTAGACTTCTTCCTCTAGATCATCGTTCAAGAATGATGACTTGACATCCATCTAATATACCTTGAAGTTCTTATGAGTAGCAAGGAACATTCTGATTGCCTCCATCCTAGCTACCGAAGCAAAAGTCTCCTCAAAATCAATGCCTTCAACTTGTGAGTATCCTTTACGTTGATTTGTTCCTCACAACTTCACCTTCTTCATTCAGCTTGTTTCGGAACACCCACTTTGTTCCTATGACATTTTTATTGGCTGGTCTGGGAACCAATTTCTATGTTTGATTCTTCTCTATCTAATCCATTTCTTCTTCCATTGCTTTTTTCCATCCATCATCTTTGCTAGCATCAACAAAGGTTTTGGGTTCTACTTTTGATAACAAACACAAGTTTACTTGCTCATGTGTCTTAGCAAACCTTCTCCTTGTCTGTACACCTTCATTCTTATCTCCAATGATCTGATCTGCTGAGTGGTTCTTCTTAACATACTTTGTTGAAGTCTTAGGCATCTGCTCTAATTCTTGTTCCTTTTCTTCTTTCACTTCTTCTTCTTCATCTTCAATGCATGGAAAGATATCAGATCTGGAGTCCTTTGATTCTTGTGAGATCTGATACGTCTTCATCTACCTTGACATTTGTGCTTTCAATCATCTTTCCCAACCTCTTGTTGTAGCATCTATAAGCCTTGCTTTTGGTTGAGTAACCAAGAAAGATCCCTTCATCACTTCTTGAATCAAACTTTCCTAGGTCTTCTTCATCTCTTCTGATATAACATTTGCTGCCAAAGATCCTGAAGTATCTGATAGTGGGAGGTCTTCTATACCATAGCTCATAAGGGGTCTTAGTGCTATTGACCCTCAGTTGCACTCTGTTAATTAGATAGATAGTAGTGTGAACTGCCTCCTTCTATAACATATGAGGTAGATCTGCATCTTTCAACATTGCCCTAGATAGCTCTTGCACAGTCCTATTCTTCTTTTCAACTACCCCATTTTGTTGAGGGGTCCTAGGAGCTGATAGATGTCTCCAAATACCATGATCTTCAGAAAACTTTTCAAATTCATTTGAAGTAAACTCACCTCCTCTATCAGACCTTAAACATTTGATCATAGCATCCACTTCATTTTCAACCATAGATTTGAACACCTTCAATTTATCAAGGGAATCTAATTTTTCTCTTAAGAAAGTAACCCATGTCATTCTAGAATAATCATCAATAAGCAACATAAAATACCTTTCACCTTGTTGACTCTTTACTCTTGTAGGGCCACATAGATCAGTGTGAATCATCTCCAATGAAATTGAAAAAGAATACTCCTTGCTTTTGAAACTTGTCTTTGTCTGCTTTCGCATTTAACATTCCTTGCATACTATATTTGCAGGCTTGATTATCTAGGGCATGTCTCTCACTACATGAGTAGAGATGATCCTTACCATATTATCAAAATTGTTGTGTCATATTCTTTTGTGCCACAACCAACACTCACTGGATTGAGCCAACAAACATGTTCTTCCATTTACCTCCTTGAGATGATAGATATCACCATATGTCTTGATACCTTATGCAACTAGTTTTCCAGACACTACCTTCCTAATTTCACAACCTTTGGCATGAAAGGTGAGATTATAACCTTTGTTGCACATTTGACTGACAGTGAGAAGATTGTGCTTTAGCCCTTTGACATAGAGGACATCCTCAGTCCTATTCTTCCCATCAATAGTTAAAGCACATTTTCCATAGATTTGTGCTGACTCATCACCACCAAACTTGACAACACCACCATCCCACTTCTCAAGGCTGATAAACTTCTCCTTGTCACTAGTCATATGATTTGAGCAACCACTGTCGATTACCTAAGCCTTGGCTTCTTCTCTTGCATGAAAGGCAGTCCATACAACCATTGATCTATCATTCTTTTGGTTTGTTTGCAAGGCATTAGTCTTCCCACATCTTCCAACATCATTCTTTTTGTGACCAACACTTAAGGCCATGAAAAGTGTTTCATCATTTGAATCATCATGATCTTCATCTTCTGAAGAACAACTGCTCTCTATAGAATACAGACTTCTCTTGAACTTGTCTCTCTTGTTACTACCCCTTGACTCTTTAAAAGGACATTTAGAAGCAAAGTGACCAACCTTTCCAAATTGAAACATTTGAAAGGTAACTTACCTTTGTATTTGTCAGTGCCTTTCTTCAGTCTTCTCACAAAATTTGCTTCAACTTCATCAGATCTCTCATCTTCATTAACAACTTCATCCTTTGTCTTCATACTAACTAAAGCAGCTTCTTTCTTTGGATCAACATCACTGCCAAACTCTCTCATTTCAAAGGCAGTAAGGGAAACAAACAATTTGTCTACAATATATGTATCCAAGTCCACATTCTCCTCAATAGCAGAGACCTTATGACTGTAAGATTTGGAAAGAGATCTCAAAACCTTCTTCACAATTTCATCTTCTTCCACTTTTCCATCAAGACCTATGATGCCATTGACCACTTCATTCACCAGGAGCATATATCCAATAATGTCTTCATCCTCTGTTATTTTTAGAGTCTCAAATTTGCTTTTGAATATTTGCATCTTTGATTGATTTAATTTCTTATCTCCATAAATGGTTCCAAGTTTGACCCAAACTTCTTTAGCTAAACTACAACTCATTGCCTTTGAAAGTTCTAAATAAGCTAACCCACTCATGATAGCAAAATTTGCCTTGGCATTGTTATCATACAAATTAACTTCGTCTGAGTCTATAGGAATAGTAGCAAGAACCTTGTAACCAATCTTGACAGAGTCCTAAACACCACACCCTAGAGAATTGATATAGGCTTCCATCCTTAGCTTCCAAAAAGCATAATTTGTTCCATAAAACCTAGGTATCTTGTTGGATCCATTAAGTGCCATCCTGGACCTTCCTCAACTAGTTAAGCTTCCTTCAGAGGAACTTGGCTCTAATACCAATTGTTGAACACAACAGGATACTGATAGGGGGGTGAATCAATATCTAAACAAACTTCAACTTCTCTGGAGCAAATTAAAACTTAAGCATTACAACATTAACATAAACATGCAAGATTAACACAATGCACATCAACACATAACACCAGATGTACGTGGAAAACCTAAGAAGGGAAAAACCACGGTGAGGATTAACTCACAATATATGAAGCTCAAAATAAGAACTTTGTTTTAGGGCTACAACCCAAGGAAGCTACTACTCCCTGAAAACTTTAATTTAGGGTCACTCCCAAGGAAGCTACAACTCTCTAAAGACTTTGTTTTAGGGTCACTCCCAAGGAAGCAACTACTCCCTGAATGAGAACAAACTTAGAACATATTACAATATGAGACAATCTCTCTACTGCCTGAAAAAATGACAATGAAGCTCACACCTTTGATGATTGCAATTCTACCTCTTCACACTTCCTTCTGATGATCAGATTAGTTAGGCACACTCTACACTTGATCATTGTCATAGATATGTCTTCAAGATGAATCAGGACATCATCTACAACTTCTGCTCTTTCTCCTTCAGTCGCACATCAAAATGCATTCATTCTACTCCTTATCTTACTTGTGAACCTTATCAATCATCTTGCAATCACCCTTCGCCTAACTTAATTTGATTTAAAATTTATACATGATATTACATTGATTACATTGCTTGTCAGCGAGAGACACCATGAAAAATATATTTACAAGTGGGCCAAACAACACACAATATGCAACATGTAGAGGACAAGTCCTAAACAAGATTACACACTACACCAGCAGAAGACCCATGCCTTGTGGACATCAACACTTGCTTAACCA
This sequence comes from Cunninghamia lanceolata, assembly GCA_027924645.1. Classification (NCBI taxonomy): domain Eukaryota; kingdom Viridiplantae; phylum Streptophyta; class Pinopsida; order Cupressales; family Cupressaceae; genus Cunninghamia; species Cunninghamia lanceolata. The sequence continues at coordinate 1,797,401 of BSBN01001100.1, read as the reverse complement.
GGTCCAAAACATCCTTCATAGCTTCAAACACTAAGGAATTGCATCCGCACACTCCACCCATTTGAAAATAGGACAACCTTAAGTGAAAACATATGAAACTTGAAGCATAACGGCCACAACAACTTGAAAACCTTGAGCGGTACTGGCAACAAGAAGGATCTTCATGAAACTCTTCCAAATGACTCTAGAAGACTCATACAACATATCCAAACACTCCTTTACCTCTGCACATCAAAGATTTTGTGCTGCACATCTTCGACCATGAACTCTAAGAACAAGTCATCCGAAACACACTGCAACATATTGTCATTGAAAAATTGAGCTTGCGGATCACCAAGAAACTTGAAACTGCAAGAAAGCATGTAATGCACATCCATGAACATTTCCGCAAAACCGCAAAGGCAAAGATTCACATCCAGAGGAATGAGGAGCATTCCAAGAGGCCTTCAACACCACGTTGTTTTGCTAGAACACATGCAGGTAGTCTATCATGCATAACTTTCACGGGGGAAGGATGGATGATCGGAAACTTAGGAATTATCACCTTCACAACACCCTGAATGTAGATCTAGAACCACATAGCCATAACTACTAATGTGGAGGAATGTAGAGCATTCCATTGCTGTATAGTAATTGTCTGCTTTAGAACCAACACTGTCTTCAAACTGTCAACTGCAAAACACTCTTCCAGTAATCCAATCATCATGAAACTTGGATTAGGCCATTAGTAACATCTTCCCAACATCAGCAACACATCTAATAATCTTAGTGCTTCTAATTCCCATATTAATGTATCTTCTTGATGCTTCATCTTAATATGTCTTCTTGATGCTTCTAATTTCCATCTAAATATAACTTCATACTCAACTCTGCATTGATCAAGGCATGACATCCAACCATGAACTGTATCTTCTTTGCTGGATCAACTGTGGACACCATCACACATCCATGATAGTGTTGGCATCAATGACAACTTTGTGATAGTGTTGACATTATTGACAACCTTAGGAACCGTATGTGTAACAATATATACATGACTGAATGATGTAAAAGTGGTTGGTCATTGAATTGATTTTTGGATTGAAGTGTCTTAGCAGTGTTCTAGGGCATCAAACGATGCAGTCTGATTTGTAAAGGGATGAAATGCATTGTGTTAAGCACAGAAAGGTTATTGAAAGATAAATGCATGTAATGGTATGCCTCCAAGGCATATTGTAACTATTAAAGAGGGTGTTTGAACCTGGTTTCTCATCCTCTCTTGCCACATTTGCTTGTATGAATGTAACAAAAGCTAGAGAAGTATGTGACAATATTTTAATTTATTGTAAAGCTTTTGTAATGCTCTTTATTTCTATTCCATATGGGGTTTTATTGTTCTATTTGGATTGCCAAGTATGTCCATTACATGAGATGAGATATATGGATTGTATGATGATGCACAATAGATTCCATTTATGTTTTCATTTCTGCATCTATTTCCTCTTTGCAATCTTGTGACTCTATTGCCCAACAGAGTAGGCATCGGTCTGGTTGGTGAAGGGCCAGCACGTTCTTTCAATCAATCCTTTTTCTTGGGTAGTTGGAGTAGTATTAGATTAGGTTTCACATGTTGTTCATGTTTCAGTATCATAACCAGGGAATTATTCTAAGCAATCCAAAGCCCTTTAAATCATTTGTGAGTCATGTTTGTATATGCCTGCACCTTGTAACTTGTTTAAGTAAAGTTAAGTGGATTCATCTTGTGTGTATTATGTTATCATATTTGGGTGCATGTGCAAGGTGTAGTAATTAGTTTAATTAGAGGTTTTATGCATCCAGTCATCTTGACCTAGTTACAATGATGGGGGTTGTTAGTGTAGGTTTTTTATTCATTTTCATAAGATTTTTCCTACACATATTATTAAGCTTGCTTAGGTTAATAAAGTGAGTTTAATTAGGTGAGTAGGTTATGAGGTGTCACCTTCCTACAAGTGAGCATCCATTAGCTATCTTGGGAAGATGCTTTTGCTATCTTTAGTTAGATAGATGGTTGCTTCTTATTGGTTGGTGTTGCCACCTCCACCCCTCTCTCTAGTCTATTTAAAATCACTACCTGGATTGTATTTTGTAATTTCTATTCTATTATTTTCTATTTTGTGAGCAATCTATTCAGACTATTCTGATATGATCTCTTTTGCAATCTTCTCTTTGTGCTTGCCTTTAGCTTTCTAGATTTTGAGTTGTGATTTTATAACAAAATCTAACATGGTATTAGAGTAGGTGAATGCCTTTGGTTAGTCATTTAGAAGATCTAGGATTTGAGATCTTGGTTGCTCTTGAAAGTTGAGTATGCTCTTCTCTTGCATCTGATTATGACCTAGAGAATCAGAAAAAATTTGATAGAAATACTAGTTTCCGAGGAGGGTTTTGTATGTGGCTTTGTGTTGCAGGTTCTTTCGGAGCTTCTTGGAGATTTTCTAAGCTCAAATCTGATAATTGGCTTACATATTCCATGCTTTGATCAATCTTGCAGGTTGTAGCATGCCTTTTCTTGTCTTAGGTAGCTGATTCAGTCTTTGCATGCCGTTTTTTGGTTGTTGGAGTCATTTTTTGTTGCTAAAAGCATTTTTTACATTAGATCCACATCTTTTATACATCAAAAAGAAAAATACCTTCTGGGTTTTGTTCGCAGCATCAAAAAACTATCTGGGTGTCTATTAATTTTTGCATTAAGCTTATATATTTTGCATAAAAAAAATTAGAAAGCTACAACAGACCCCCTCACCATTGCAGTTTTCAATTTTGCACCTGAACTTTGAGAGGCCCGTTCTCGGTCATACGGAGGTATTTTTTAGTGCAATTTTTTTTTTTTTTTTTTTTTTTTTTTTTTTCTGAAAAAGGGTATAATTTTGTGCTCTTCATAGTAGTGTGACCATTTTTTGCTCAGGTGATCCCATTTTTCTAGAAATTCTATTTTCTCATCAGATCTAACAGGCAGTTTCAGTTTTTAGAACTTCAAACGACTATAACTTTCACATATGATCTTGGATCGAGGTTATTATTTTTTTGAAAGTTGATATTTTTCTAAGCACTACACATTGGTGCTATTTTGAGGTTCTGAATATAAGATATTTCTATACTTTCATTATTTGGGTCCATTTTAGACATTGTAACACTCTTGAAAACTCAACTCCAGCATTGTCAATGCATTGATCTATAAAGTGCCAAATCATTTTTCCTAGGGGGCTTCTTTATTGAGTAATTTGGGGGGGGGGTGGTCTCTTGGTGTTCTTGCTTTTGTTGGATTTAGTCTCTTAATTGGTCTTATGTGTGACTAAATTTAAGGAGTAATCATGGGTATCACAAAGCATCCAGCTGTAATTGAACTAAAAATAGGTAACTATAAGTCTTGGCAAGATGGTATGCTGAAACATTTTAGATGCCTTAATCTTCTGCTCTATCTCTATGAACTTGTTCCTCAATCGGTATCATTTCAGAAAAGCATGGTATGGCATCAAAAGAATGGTTATGTAGCAACATTTCTTGGTTCAAATGTTGACTTTGACACAATGAGTACATTAACATGGGTTTCTTCCCCTCGTGCTCGTTGGACCAAACTTTGGGAGATGTATGGTGACTTGGATGAGTCTCCATTTCCAGAGGATACCATTGTAGATTGTTTAAAACCACTTGATGTTTTTCTACCATATTATTTTAAGACAGCTATGAAGCTTGATGAATGGAAAACACTTGAATGTCTAGATGACATAGAGGCTTTTTCTGATACTCCTTTAGAGACTTCATGCAATTCAACATTAGCAGATATTTCACATGTTCATATGACTAAGCCGTCTTGTGTGGACACATCATTTGGAGATGAACAATGTAGTCCGATGATATGCATTGAGATCTCATCTCCTCCATTACCTGTTGCTCTATCTGAGTCTAGTGTAGCTCCTTTCATGACTTCCAGTGATTCTGTGCAACAACTCATATAAGTCTTCCAGAAGCAATTTCTTGGGATATATTCCTACCAGACATCTCATCATTATTGTTTGTAGAGTCCCACATTACAGATTTGGGAGACACTATTGATTTCATTCATCTTCTCTTTGATGGAGTTGATTCTTGTTCAGATGTTTTGAGGGCACATTCAGACCCTCATGTTCCTTCTTTGCCTACATTTGCTTCTATAGTGTCAGTTTCTATAGATATCCATGAGTCCACATATTTGACTCAGTCATCATTTATGTTGACATCCTTTGCAGAAGTACCAAATTCTCATTGGTCCAGTTGTCTTACCGATGGTGAGCACCATACATCCATGGTTACTCTACCTAAATCTTCTATGGTACCTGATCCATGTCAGTATTTGTCATAGTTTGGCATTGGCTTAGAGATCACTGAACAACATTTGGAGAAAGCATCCTTATCTTAAGAGAAGCTATCGTCTTATGAGATTGTTCTTCATCCTCCTGTTCAGTCACAGTTTGGTATTGGCTTAGAGATCATTGAGCAACATTTGGAGGAGGCATCCTTGTCTTCAGAGGAGATATCTTCATCTTTGGATCCTATTCTATTTCAATTTCCACTTGGTTTTGGTTTGTCACTTTCTCCTGATTTGGTCATGGCATCCTTCAGCATCGACATGGAGACACATGAGCAGTTTTCAGAGTTTTCATACATCTTGAGCTTTCTTCCTTCATATTCCTTTCAGGAATGGAAGACATTCTTCATACACCTTTGGTTTTGTTTCTTCCCAAGGGGAGAAATGTTGTTCGACAAGCGTGGATCATCTTCTCCATCTAGTTCTGAGCATCCACCATTGGCACACTTGCTTCACTTTGGGGGGCTTCTTAATCATTCTATTCTCTCTCTCTATTTTGGGGGGGTGTTCTCTCTCTATTTGTGGGAGGGGGCTTCTATTACTTTTATTTGGGGGGGGGCTTCTTCTCTTTTGGGGGGATATCATTGTACATGGGTACCTCATTAGGCTTCATTTGCCAGGACCCATCTTTTCACCCACGTAAGCTATGCTTAAGGGGGGGTGTTAGTGTAGATTTTTTATTCCTTTTCATAAGGTTTTTCCTACACATATTATTAAGCTTGCTTAGGTTAATAAAGTGATTTTAATTAGGTGAGTAGGTTATGAGGTGTCACCTTCCTACAAGTGAGCATCCATTAGCTATCTTGGGAAGATGCTTTTGTTATCTTTAGTCAAATAGATGGTTGCTTCTTATTGGTTGGTGTTGCCACCTCCACCCCTCTCTAGTCTATTTAAACTCACTACCTAGCTTGTATTTTGTAATTTCCATGCTATTGTTTTCTATTTTGTGAGCAATCTATTTAGACTATTATGATATGACCTCTTTTGCAATCTTCTCTTTGTGCTTGCCTTTAGCTTTCTAGATTTTGGGTTGTGATTTCATAATAAAATCTAACAGCGGTCAAGTGTATATTGGGTATTGTTGTGGTTATCAATTTGTGCTCCATTTCATAGCTCTAGGAATATCCCTCCTGGGTCTAGTTGAGCCCAAAGTGAAGGAGAGCATACCAACTCTTGTTAGTCTTGTTAGTTGTCTTTAAACATACTTAATCTGTGGATGAACCCTTTTATCACAAAGTCTCATGAAGAGGAAGTACTTTTAACCAAGCCCCTCATAACCAAGGCCCTTATAACCAGTACCTCCATGGGACTAGTCACCAAAAGTAGAAAGAAAAGAAAATCACCGTCACCATCAAGGGATGAGGTCTCCCCCCACTTTTTACACGGTTGCATAACCTAGCCACTATCGCTAGTAACATGGCATTAGTTGAGGAAAAAGACAAATCTAATCTAGAACTTGATATTCTACCCACCTTCTTCAGAAAAGGGAAAAGCTATATTTAATGTGTGAGCAAAGACATCAAAATTAGTAGAAGAGGATTGAAAGGGCCAAATAGGAACAAAGTGAGGGTGTAGAGGAGATCAAAGAAGTGGAACCTAAAATCCTTGGCTCAATGGAACTGTCGTTAGGGAAAAAATCAGGTCTGAAACTAAAACAACAAGATATCAAATCCTAACTAGCACAATAGAGCACAAGATAACAAAAAGATCAAAATAACAATGCAAATGCAAACCAATCTCTGTGCTAAACTTGATTTATCTCCATTGCTCTTCTTAATCCTGCATAGGCATTCAAGATTTCAAAGGTTGAATATGGGAGGAATGTTGGTTGCTCATTCCAGTAGCATAACAATACTCAAAATCTAGATGATTAGGAAATTCGACAGCATGAGGCTACTTGAAAACTAATGCATTGCAAATGGCTTGTGAGGGGTTTGATTTATAGAAAAGGTTGATTTGAATTGATGGTTGAGATCGAAAGTTGTCTTATGCTATGTGGATAGTTGAGATCAACTAAGGTTTTCCCACTCCATGAGGAGTTGTAGTCATGTGACAAGTGTGCGAAGGAGAATAGGGCTGACCTATTAGTTGGACATGTGAAGGATATTAAATGAAAGTTGTACTACCACACATGACTCAATTGAGAGGTGGACAAGTGTTGCAATGTGGTGAGAGGTGAGGATAAATTCAAATATTTTATTTGAATTATTTAATATGTGAAAGGGGGATTAATTAAATAAATATAATTTGATTAATTAATTGTCTAGGTGATTAGGATGGGATTAGGACAAAATGTCATATGATGTCTCTAATAATGTGTTGACTAGGTGATGTTCAAGACATGGACATTTTTAAGTGTCTATATTTTGCCCCTCTTTGAGATGATGTTTGAGATGATGAGATTTGTGTCGAGTAACATCATTTCAAAGAAGCTAAGGTGTGGATCTAGAGGAAAATAGTAATGATGTAAGGATAGGGTGATGATGCCCCCTCGAGAGGATAGGCGTGTTGGACAAACATGGGTAGGCTCTCGAAATGAAATGGATTAGTCAAGGAGGAAAGATGAGGGAATGGCTAGAAGAATTGAAGGATGCATTATGTTGCAATGAAGGTGAGCAACCATAGTGTTTGATATAGCACTAGACATTATGCACCAAGGTATAAGGACCAAGGTGACGATGTGTCTCGTGCCCCAACATAATACAACCTTGCCTAGATACAAGATATGAATATTAGTTGGGAATGAGAGGGATGTGATTCAAATGCAAGATAAAATGATAACACATGCAAGCAAGCAAGCATGCATGCACAAATGATACAAAAAAAAAGAAGGTATTTCTCCTGTCAAGCTGTAAACCAATGATTAAGTTATTGATTGATTGATTATGATAATGATGATGTCTGGTTTCAGGAAATGAAACATGTCATATAAGATGCCTGGTCTAGTTTCGATAATGCAACATCCTGTATAAGACAATTGATTGATTGATACTAGTGTTGTTGGCCATGCGAATCAACACTAGGATTTGATTGATTAATTGGTTGATTTGGTTTACGTCAAGTTTAGGATCAAGACCATTGAATGTGATTGGATAATTTGACTTTATTGATTAGCTTGATTGGTATGGATTAAGGATTGACTTGCATTTGAGTTTATTACTTGGAATGATTTGATAAGGATGATTAGATGAATTGATTTGGATTGAATGAATTGATATGATTGATTGGATGATGAATTTGAAGAATGATGATTGGATTGAAAAAATTGATTGAATGGATGAATTGGAATTGGATTGATTCGATTAAAGGAGTGATTTGATTGAATGATTTGATGATGGATAAATTGGTTTGATGTATTTGATTTGGTTTGAATGATTGGATGAATTGACTTGATTTGTTTGAATTGATGATGATTCGATTGGATGAGTTGAGGGATTTGATTTGATGAATTGATGTGATTTGAAATGGGTTAATGAATAGATTTGACTTGATGAATTGAATTTATTGCTTGGATTTTTGTTGGATACTTATTTTTTGGTCTTTTGGGAATATTTGATTTTTTTTTGGATTTTTGGATGTGTTGGGTGAATATTTTGTCGTTAACTCGCTAACGGCAAAATGGGTATATCAGCCACAGCTATGATGAGACAAAGTCTCTCCTCTCAGCAAGGGGAGGTTCCCTCTAATTACTTAACTTTTGCAAATCAAACAACTTATAAAATTTATATACACTAAAAACTATGTTTGTGGTGGTTCCATCTCATCTCATTCTCTTTTTTCAGAATAGATGTTTATATTTCAAACTCTTGATATAAGACTTATAAATTATCACAAAATCACAGAAACACAAAGTTTTCTGTTACCTCACTTACTACTTGTAAACAGAAATATTTGAAGTAGAATGCAGCCCAAAGTCTTCACTTCTCTTCAAGATGATAAAAGTAAATCGAATATAACAACTTGCAGCACAAAGTCTCCAAACTATTGTATTCTCACAAACATGAACATATAACCCACAACTGATTTGATAACACAAAGTTTATCAGAATCAAATTAAGAGTGCTCTTCAATCACTTGAAACAAACTCCACCCTTCAATTATTATCAAATAAGATTATGATAGCAAGACGTAAGAACAAAACTATCACAACACAAATAATCCCAAGACAAAGATTGGAATTGAACTTGCTTTCTTGTATTGATAAGTATTTGAATATTATTTTCACAAAAAGCACAAAGTCTTGATTTGCTTCTCAATTCGCTAGAGTTTTCTTGCAATAGACAAAAGATAATATTTACAAAAGAGGTCCCCTTTATTTATAGGGAAAGACCTTGAGAAAATTTAGGAAATCTACAACTACTTTGACTTATTCAACAAGAGAGTCCTATTTGACTTATGACTTCTCTTGTTTCACATGTAATTACATTTTGGAAAATTACATGTGTAGATGTCCAAAACAAAATTCAATTTACATAACATCTAAGAAAAACAAGCGAAGGCACTAGCTTCCTCCATCTTTTTTCCTCAGGAAGTTCTGATACATGGTTTGAACAACTGACGTCTCGCATGCATCTGGTTTCGCTGTGTTTTCAGAGATGGTACGAGCTCGGAGAATTGAATCTTTCACCACCTTTACTGCCTTTTCATGCTTGTCTAAATTATCCTTCAGATTCTCCAGAGTCGAATGTTGATCATACAGGTTATCCATTGAGAGCATTGAGGGAGCTTCCTCTTCAAATTTCTTTTGTACCATTTCTTCAAAAGAACTTATCATTTCCTGTGCTGTGAGGAAATTGTGATCTTCCCTTGTCAAGGTGCAAGGAAGTTCTTCCAGCCGGTGTAGGAGTGTGACATCACTATCTTCGCTGGCTTCTCGAGCTTGGCACAGATCTTCGAGCAGACTCTTTATTATGAAAATACGATGAGCTAGAGTCTCTTTGGTCTTGAGATATGATTCCCTGTTGGTGACGACCCCAATGGTGATTAGATTCTTAATCTTGATCTTCTTCATATCTATCCACTCTTCTAGGCTCTCTTCTTGATCTTGCAGCTCTTGTGAAAGTAGATCTACCAGATTGTCAAGCTCAGCTTTAGCTTTGTCCATTTTCTCCTTTCTTTCCACAGTGGTTTTTAATAGAACTCGTCCTTGAGCCAACAACCGCTCCACTACATTCCCCACTATCTTGCCTCTGGCTTGGGCTTTTTCAACCTTCTGTATTAGGGGATCTTCCACTGTCATCGCCATAGGTTCTACTATCTTTGATGACTTCACTATTTTCTGAAGGACAACAGCCAGTTGTTCTGCTTTTGCTTTGTATTGCTCCTTTTCCCTCTTGGCTTCATCATACTTTTCAAGTAGGGTACTGGCAGTGGTCTGGAAATATGCTTTGACACCCTCATGAGTCACTTTACCAAGCTCAACCCTTGAGATGACATAACTGCTCATGTCAAAAGTATCAACCGTGGCATCTTTAGGAAGTTTGGCAATTTCAGCATATCTGATCCCTTTTTCAGTGACCAGCCTAGAAACAGTCTTAGGCTTCTTCTTTTGGTTCTTTGCTTTCATGGGCAACAGCTTTTCAATGTCAATCTCATCAGGTGAGATGGCTTGCTTCTTCCTCTTTGGAGTATAGGCAGATAGCCATGGAGGAAGTATAGATGCATCAATAGCTGGAGAGGGATCTCCTACTTGCTTGGCCGGCTCCGTGCTTGTTCCTGTGATGATGACAATTGGACTTGTGTTGGTAAACACAACACCTGTATCAACAACCTTTTGTGAAGCATCCAGAAGGTTCTCTAAGACAGTTTGTTCCCCAATATCAAAAGAAGGGGAAGATAAGCTTGGAATGGAACCAGAAGAATCAAAAATAGTTCCAAAGCTAGGTTTCATGGATGGAGGAGTATTGTCTGAAGAAACAAAAAAAATTGGAGAAAGAGGAACATTTGAAATTGCTGGCAAATCATCAGAAACTCGAACATGAGGAAGATATGTAAGGACTTGTGTCTTGGAAGGAAGATCTTTCACAGGAGTCTGAAGGGAACCATCAAGTCACTCTACCTCTGTATCTTCATCTTCACCTTGTTCAACTTCATCAGATACCTTTGTCTTAGACCTTTGAACATTTTGTTCTTCAGTCTCAACATCTTCAATTTCCATCTGATCATCATTAGTATCTTCAACATCTGACTTAGTGGCATCAGAAGCCTCTGTGGTTTCCTTCTTCTTTCCTCCCTTGGATACAAATTTGATCTTTGGTTTGTGTACCTTGGAGGAAGCAGGGGTGTCACTCTTGTTCTTAGTTCAGTTTTCCACCTTCTTACCTGTTTGCTCTTGTATCTCTTCTTCAGACCTTGTAAGGAATTCTTTCAACTGAATCCCTTTGCTTTTCAACCACAAGTTGGTGTTTGCCAGTATTGGTTGAAATCTTTTCTTGATGGATGTCTCCTCTTTGACTGACCATTTCACCTCTGGGAGAGGTGAAGCCTCAACATTCTCTGCCTCATATTTGTGATCTAGGACATCCCCATCATCCTCCATTCCATCTGGAATATCAGCTAGTCCTAGTTCTTCAATTTGGCTTAGATGAAGTCTGCAGAAATCTAGTTTTCTGATCTCATTTTGAGTCCTGAGATCTGCCCATATGTCTTTGACCATCGGCTCATGAAAATTTGACTTCCTCTTGATTTTATCTTGAACCCTTCTGAAGTCAAAATGATTTCTTTTCTTGTAGGTCTTCATGGTGACCAACTGCAACTCAGAGTCAATTATCTTTGCTTTGTTGGCAGATTGAACTGAGTACCTCCCAATTTCAATAGGAAACTTTATCCCTAACCTCTTAAGCTCCATCTATTTGTTCTGTACCACAATCAGTTGTCTGCAAAGCTCCATAAGAACAATGCGATCACTGGGATACCGTGGCAGCATGTAAGGGTAACCAGGATAGTATCCTACCCGAAGATATGTGAAGGTGGGAAATTGCAAGAACAAGCAACCAAAAGAATTTACAACCTGCCATGCTTCATCAGAGACTCTTCTTTGAACCAGTTCATCATCCCATAGGCACATGAAAATTGAGAAGAACGCATCATTGACTCTTCTAAAATGATGAATTGACCCCTTCAGAGTGATTTGGGGGTCGTATTCATACACTGGGACCAATCTCCTATCCCCTACTTGGGTTAAACCTGGAAAGTTCCTCATGCTTGCAGCAGCATAGACAAGATAAGAGGTCATGTAAAATTTGAAGGTAGTATTGACTCTTACCAGTTGATCGTCCAAAGCATTGCTGATCTGTTCACCCCATAATATCTTCTGGTTACCCCGTAGAATAACCTTGATGTAAGTGTACATCCAGTCTTGGAATTTAGAAGTGGAAAGGAGTCCTCTGATGCGACTCAAGAGAGTAATCAAATCACACACTTCCTCCACAAAATCACTCCTGTGAAGATCTTTTGGCCATCTGGTCAAAGTTGCCCTAGGAATCTTTAACCATTTGCTGTTTATGTGCCTCCTAGCAGATTCCAAGTCATTGTCATAGTCTTGTTGACCCTGAGCAAAATCAATCTGCCCGACGTTTTCAATTGGTGGACACATGAAGATTTTGTCCATGAATTCTGTGTCTAGTCTCATGATTACATTTCCATGTGAATCCGTCACAGCTCTAGTGTCTCTGTTGTAATGATTGGCCACTTGTAGAACAAATTTAGGATTATGTGCACTGACTGGAAATGATGCAACCAAATGAATACTGCTGTCAATGATTTTCTGCATATGCTTGGGGGGATTTGCTTGTTTAGTTCTATCTATGAATTCATCCATGTCTACGTGCCCAATTTCTGTGTCTCTAATTTCATCAACATTTGACTGCACTGCCGTTACCCGAAAGACACCCTGGTACTTGTACTTCATGGCTCTGGACTTTGACAGAGATGATTCTGACATGAGCTCTAGAGAGAACTATGAATTTGAACACCACCACGAACGTTGATTGAGAACTGCAAAAGGTCATGATCTCGCAGTTAGGGGAAAAATTGGATAAACTGGGTCAACTGCGTCTTGACGATCATGGACAGGGAAGTATGCATTTGAAGGGCTTGAGTGCGCAAATCAAGGCGAAGGTGAAAGCGGGCTTTTGGTTTTGAAAAGTGAATTTTCCAGTGTTGGGAAAAATCAGGAAAATATGCTTAAGTGGGTGATTTGGCCACCATTGCAAGTTGGGAAAGACTTGAGGTGTAAGAGCGGTTGAAAACGCTGCTATTGCATGTATTTTGGAAGTTTTGATTTAACATGCATGAGCGGTTAATATTACCGCTATTACATGTGAATGAGTTTTAGTTTGACATGCACGAGCAGTGTTTATGACTGCTATTACATGTGACTTGAGTGAAAGCTTCAAGTGTTCGGGCGGTGGTATTGGCCATTCTGGCAAGGAAATAACCAAACAAGTTTTTGATGTAGGGGCGAATAAAAATGCCGCTCGAGCATTTGGGAGATTATCGGTTAACATGCAAGAGTAGACGAAATGACCGCTATTGCAGGTTGAAGGAGAAATGCCAGATGTTCAAGCGGTTGAAAACACCGCTCATGCAGGTAAGTGTTAAACTTCAAGGGTTTTGGTGTTCGGGCGGTGAAAAACGTCGACACCGCATAGGGTATTTCGAAGTCCTCAGTGTAAGGGCTGAAAAATCTGCCGGCATTGCATCTAATGGAAGTTGCGAGGTTTGGAAGGTCTAGCGGTGAATTTGGCCGTTGATGCATCTCTTCAAAAGTTGGTACATAGTGAAGGTTTTAACTGACGAAAAACACAGCGTCTTCAAAACAAAAACCCTAACGGCAACCTATGTTGTATGGGTAAAAACACTCCAGACACAAATCACAAACAACAAAAGAATAAAAACCTAACAAAAATCTATAAACCAAACATACAAAGAAACAACGAGTAAGGGGGAATGGAAACAAAAAGAAACTTACCCGTAAGACCGATCGAAAACCCTAAGTGCCGATCTGCAACACGAAATCAGCTAGCACTTGATCAAGTGGTTGAAGATGGTATGAGTGAATTGGCTAAACAATTTTTTGTTTTGAAATGACAAAATGAGGAGAGACCACAGGTTTTATAACACTTTAAAGGTTGAAAACAAAACTTAATTGCCTGGCACGAGTGGCCATTAATGGCACTCGATGCCCAAAATCCCAGAGATCTCGCTCGAGCAACGGTTTCGGTCGTCGATGCACAAACATGAGACGGCGGCAAAAATTACCGCTATTACAAGGAAAATAAAGAAAAACATGTAATGGCAGTGAAATCCGCCGCCTTTACATGTTAAATACAAAGACATATGCACAAGCGGCAATAAACTCCGCCTTTACATATGGAATAAAAACAAGCAAAGAGATATGTATGAGCGGCATTTTTTGCCGCTCTTGCATATCAAGACTCAAATTTTTCTAACTCCCAAAAATGACTTAAATTAACATTTTAACCAATTTACAACCTGAACGTTCTTCGCAAATCTCGAGAAACCGATTCAAAGGGATGTCATAAACTAGTTGAGAATGTCAAATGACTTCGCACGAGACTAAGGGAATCTTGTCTTGATTTGCGATCTTAGAGTGTAGATTCACGAAACAGACAAGTTTCATGGGGGTTGTCTACAAAAATGAGCGTAGCTGATTTTGAGAACAACAGGATGTTTTTATTTTTTTATGTTTTGATAATTTTTTAATTTTTTTTGTTTTTTGGAAATGTTTTGGGATGTCATTGGATGAAAATTGTGAATAGACTTTATGCTAGATACCAATGACAAGGGGAGACCAAGTCTAGGTGCAAGGATGGATGTGGGATTGGATGAATGGATAAAAGGGGTAGGCAAAAGATGATGATAAAGGGATGGGTAAAATAGATAGGAAATAATGGATGGTGCATCATAAAGGAACTAGGATGTGATCTTCAAAGACTATGTCACATAGGAATAACATGCCCCATTCTAGGTGCGATACTTAGGATTTTTCATGGCAAAGCTTATGATAGGATGATAGGATTGGCTTGGAAAGGATGAGGTATAGGAAGGGATATCCACAACATGTGTCAACATTTTGCCTCCGTATCTTTATCAAGATCAAAAGGAGGAAGGGAGGATGAATGGAATCAATGGGATAAGTAGGTGTAGTGGATAAGGATGGTAAGATGGTATGGAAATGATAGGATGGAAATGATAGTTTGGATGAGATAATGTGCCCCCAAGTGTAAGTGACATAGAAGATCAACCTACACATGATGCTTGTTTGCCAGGTTTTCATCATAGTACTTATCCAAGGTGCCACCAAGGGTGGTTTTCACCATTGGACGAAGGGATTTCTCTTTACTATTTTGATTGTTTTTTTGTTTTTTTTTCTACTTTTTTGATTTTTGGGATGGGATAGGTGGATATGGAAAAGAGGGACTCAAGTGTCTAGTTCCATGAAGGGGATAGTCCCATTAGAGAAGGATGTCATTGCATGGACCATGTCAAGTGTCATTATGCTCAAGATGTTGGTAATGGATTGCATGAGAGGGAAATGGATTAGGTGGATAGTGGATTAGGATGGAATGATAGTGGATTATGATGTGGATTATGAAAGGAAGATAATGGATTATGAAGGTCTTATGTAAAAGGGATGGATGGAAGGTTTATGCAAAAGCATGGACCATAGGAAGGTGATGGGGGAGGTATGTAGGATAATGGATGAAAGGTGGGGAGATGGAGGTATGTGGAAATGTTGTGGAATGGAATGGAACCATGACCAACGGTTGCACACCGTGATAAACATTGAAGCTTTTGATTTGGTGGAGGTGTAGGAAGCAATGGACATGTTTGCTTAGGAGATGGATGATGTAGTGATTTAGGTACCCACATAGACTTAGTATTTTTATGATTTTTGCTTGACTTGTGGGATTTATGGGATTTTTGAATGGAATGGGAATTTTGGATGGAAGGGGATGGTTGGGATTTTTGAGATGTGGACGCCTCTTTTGACTTGCTTGCTTTTTTTTAGGAACCCAAGCCATTTTAGTTTTGGACTTGTCTTTTGAAGGTATGGGCTTGGATAGCTTTTTAGATGGATTTTTCTTTGACCTATTGAATTGATGTCCTAAGGTATGAGTGTTAGTTTCAAGACAGACAACTGAGAGGGGGGGTGAATCAGTTGTCCAAAAACTTTCCTTTTATTAACCACTTAAATCCTTCTTGTGATTCAACAACATAATAATAAATCAATCATGAAAACACAATGCAACAATTCAAGAACAGAAACACATTAACACATATGACACTAAGATTTTAACGTGGAAAACCCAGTTAAGGGAAAAACCACAGGGTGACTAACCCAAGATTGAATTCTCTGTTAAAAGAATAAGAAGAACAAGATGGCACATGGCAATTAGGGCTCACTGCCCGAGCACACTACTCACAAGAGGCCCACTGCCTACAGGAGACACACTGTCTACATAATGATAAATATTACATACTTGAACTGAAAAATATCATCTTCACTACTTCTGCTCTGTCTTTCGCTCTTCTCCTGTCTACCACATTCTCATCTTCACCAAGATACTTTTGAAATGACTTCACAACACTTATTTATACAAGACATTGACTTTGGGATAATCATCAAAGTTGGCATACTTTATAGAGTAAATACACAAATACAACTTGACTTATTACAAAAGACTTCATGCAAATCACCACACTGTCAGCCACACAGATCTGGGACTTAAATCTTCTTTGAGGAACATGCCATGCTTCGTAGAACATCTTCAAGATCATCTGCAAGATGTGTAAATCATCCAGTCGGCTAAGTTTAGGAAGAACATCATCATCCGGAAGTAATTCTTCAATTACGAGCTCCATCTTCAATGCAGACCACCAACACAATATGGACACAATCCAGAGACCCCCACAAGCTTGCCTGAATCACCAAGAATATCCACACTACTTCTGCTTACTGAAATCATTCTCTTCTTCATCTGGAACCTTAAGAACACAGTCTGTCATCACTGTCATATTGGAATAGATGCTTGCGGACTTCCAGACCATGAACTAATTGAGTTGTCAATTCGCATTGACTTCCTAAACACTCCACCAAATCCGCAGAACAAGATATTGCATTTCCAAATCTCACCGGACCTATTTGTGTCACTCTGTCACCTCTGAACATCTACCAGAACTGGTTTTACTTATGTGGCCATAACTTCTTCAAATCTTCATGCGGACCTCTCAAATCTTTACTAGATCACCTTTAGATACATATCTACAAACCCTTTGATGCGCATCCTCTGATCTTCATCTTAGCTGGGATCTTCACTTCATAGAGCTTCACTATCTTCACTGTTCTTCTCTATTTCTAATAGGACTAATTTTCTCAATATCCTCAGCACACAACTCATCCAATCCTTGACATCAATGCAACAGGACTATGTTGACATCAATGAGAACACCGATTAGACCCATACTTGCTACAATGAGGATCCTTAGGATTTTTTACTTTATGAAAGGAGGCATCCAAATGTTTGTTTTTGAATCTCATGGACATGATGGAAGCTTTTTGTTTGGACGATGTGTGCATTTGTTGGTCATGATTAGGAATTTGAGGAAATGTGTAAATGGATGGTTTTGGTGTTGGGAGAAGTGGTGGTAAAGTGGATGGAGGGATATTAGGAGTTGGAAGAAGTGGAGGTAAATTGGATGGTGGAAGGTGTATGGTCACATGCTTTTGACACTTGTAGGATGATGGAGGTGGAATGACAACATATGTTTTGGGACTATGATAGGGTTTATGATGGAAAGTGGTGGATTTAGAAGGAATGGAGGAAGTAACAACATATTTAGATTGTTTACCTTCTGGTGTATATCCAAGGCCATATGAGCGTGGAGGGACCTTGACATGGATGGGCTCCAAAATACCTTGTTCACGAAGGCCTAAGCCTTTACCTTGGTAATTCATGTTTTGGAGGATGCGATTGACAATGGGACTAGGTGTAGTTTGGGAACTAGACTTGAGCTCATTATTTGATGGAGAAGATGAAGTCGTGGACAAAGGTTGTTGTTGTCCTAAGGAGGAACATTCATGAATGAAAGTGGATAGACCAAGGGGATATGATAGTGGACTTGAAATGGGGTTGATAGTTGATGTGCAAGGATCATTAGGATCTTGATTATGTTCATTTAGATCCAAGTCATTTATTTGATCTTCTATGTATGCTTGGGAGGCATGTGTCTCATCATGACAAGTGGATGTTTGTGGGTCATGGATAGGACTAGGTGGAGGGGAAGTTTCTTTGCGTTGAAGGAAGGCCATGAAATGGGGTGAATGCTCAAGTAGGTCAACAAGACTTTCATGAGGTCATGTATGTGGATCTTGGGTATCTTGCTCATGAATGGTTGTGGTGATATGAATGGGATCAAGTTGCTCATGGATAGGTTTTTCATCATGAATAATGTCTTGATCATGGAAAAGATAAATGTTATGGATGGGTTGAATGGAAGTGATTTGATCTTGATTAGGATGGGGGATTGATGTTTCCCCATACTTAGGGTTAGGCTTAACATGTTCTTGATGGTCAACCACATGAGGGCATGATGGAGGTTGACTTGAGCTCATGGGGGGAGACTGTTGGATAGGCTCAAGGGGTTGGGACCATATGAAGGGGTTGTAGGAATGGACATGGTGTTAGAAGGTTCCTTGGTAGGCTCAAGGATAGGATTTTGATGACATGGTTGAATCCTTGCTACTAGACCTTGGATCACATCCTTTGTAGGTGTATTGGTAGATGAATTATGTCATGGATGGGTGGATTTGGGTTTGCATTTGTAATGTTTGAACTTAGGGTGTGGAATTGATGGAGGATTAGATAATGGTAGGGGTAGTGAAGGGTTTAATGAATTGGAAGGTGGAGGGACCAATGGATTAGGAATAGGACATGGTGGCTTTAGGATAGGCATTTGATTGGAAGGTGGTATAATATACTTATAACTAGATTAGTGTTTCCCTTGTCAAAGGTGGCATTAAGACTTAAAGGCTTTTTATCTTATTTCAAGGGGTGACTTAGGCTCACATGTGCTTGTTGTGGAATGAATTTGTACGTTGATGTGGCATTGGCATGGAAAGAAGTTGGATTGGTTGATGTGGCATTGACATGGAAAGAAGTGGATGGATTAGATTGGTATGAAGTGGAAGGGGATGACACATAGGATTGAAGTGAATCTTGTTGATGTTGTGGTTGAGTTGGTTGAATTTGACAAGTGGCTACGAATTGTTGGGCTTGGACTAGGAGGTGTTGTATTTGAGGTGATTGGATTTTTTGAAATTTTTGAAAGATGGCTTGAAGTCTTTGGATGGTTTGTTGGTCTAGGGTTGGGGTACTTGGTGAAGTGTTTGAATGAGGTCTTGTAGTTCAGGTGTGAGGATTTTGTTCTCGAATGTTGGCATGGTGTCACACATGTGTTTAAGTCTTTGCATTTTAGTTTGTTCCTCAAGGTATGACACATAGTTCTTGTCATCATTAGAAGTATGAGGAGGGGCCCCTCGAAGTATGATTTTAGGGCTTGGTTTGTTCTCATCATTAAGATTAGAGGGAGGGCCTCCTCAAAATATGATCTTGGGCTTAGGGTTGGTCACATCATTAGGACTAGAGGAAGGGCCTCCTCTAAGTATGAGTTTGGGCTTATGATTAGGATTAGGCTTGCTTAGGATTAGGACCATTTTGACTAGTGTTGATTAGGACTAGGGTGATGATGATGTGGAGTGATTCTAAGGATAGAGTGATTGGATGACTTGGAGTGAATGTGTTGGAAAGAATGTTTAGAATGACTTGTTTATAGTTTGTGTTTATAGCTTGATTTGGCAATTTGCAAAAAAATGCTTACACATGTACACACATGAATCACTCACGCAAGACACATAAGCAAGTTTGATTTTTGAAATTTGAAGAATGTGATGATTAAGCAAGCACTTGAAGAAGACACGTGAACAATCCCTATGACTAGTCAGGTAGGTATGGCCAATTAGGTCTTAATCTAGGATGCACGAGGTTGACTAAGGATGTCCCCAATATACTCAAGGTACGGGGGGCCCAATTCCGCGAAATGAAAGTGAAATAGTGCCACACAACTGGGAGAAAGGGGTAACCCATCCTTCACCTTCACTTCCCAAAGGTATAAATTTCTTTGGGACTTAGCCAAGAGTGACAAGATTTTGACTTCCAAAGAGGGTGTCTTTCTATTCACACCTCACTATTTATACTCCATCAGAATGCTAGAGTTGAGGTCATCACTTGGAGTGGTTTGTCTCCAAGAAGGCCTCCTAGAAAGGGTATGACAAAAGCAAATCAAGTGAGGTGTTTTTGATCTCCAAGATCACCTTGCAGTGCGGGGAGAGAGCATACACACACACACACTTGATTCACACTGGCACTTGTAAATTAACCCTTAAGAAATCCAAATGTGTGATATGAAAATAAATGTATGAGAGGTGTTTTTTATTCTCAAGGTCGTACGAAGTGCATGAGAAGAGCATACACACCCCTAACCTCACTCAAATTCACCAAGAAATGAAGACACTTGTTCTTTTTAATCCCAAGTTAAATGTGTGAATGGAAGACAATGGTTCATTTTATGCCCAATTTTTTGTGTGACAACAAGCAATGTTCGTTTTAGAGTCCAAAATCCAAATGTGTGATGCAAACAAGATGTTCTTTTAATGCCCAAAATTGAAATGTGAGACAAACAATGATGATGAACAAATGAAAAGAGATGAAATATGAATGGAATGCACCTAAATTTTTCACTTCCAATCTACTATGTGTACTAATGCAAACACTGTTCTAGCTCCTTAGATGCACCTAGAAGACATGAAAACAAGAAGAAAGTGAGTAAACTTGTAAACAAGTGTATTATGTGAAAAAGAGGAAATATGGTAAAATCTGATCAAGATGATGAGATATAGAAAAATTACTATCATGAATAGAATCTAGACAAAATTCTATGCACTTTTAAAAAAAATTCATGAAAATTGGATGAAATTTACAAAAGATACAATCATTTGAAGTTTGAAATAAGAGCTGACTTTGAATGATAAAAAACCTGATAAAATGATATAGTCACTTGAAATGGTCTTTGCCACTACAAATTTCACTGAGTCAGCTTTCCAACGAGCCCTTGTTCGTGAAATTTTGAGCCCGTATGACGAAGTTATGATCAAAAGAAAAAAAATGCCCTATTAGGGCATGTAGGAGGCAAGAGGTAACCTAATTGTTAACGTAAGCTACTAGCGGTTTACTCCTTCTGGTCATATGCAAGCACTAGAGGCCACGCGGTTATTGTCATAGTTAATGCTTTATATTAGCACCTAGTCATCCATATGACGAGGGGTGAAATCTAAACAAAAATAAAAAAAAGCAAATGAAATCAAGGGGGGCGTAGAAGCCCCTCCCTCCTCCTGCCCTCGGTCACAGGTATGACCGTGTGGTTAGAGGCAAACCTAGTGTGTTTGACCATGTGTTTGACCGCCCAGTTATATGACTGTTAGGGCTTTCGCGGAGATAGGAGGAGAAGGGACTTCGCAGTGGTCGGGCCATTGTTGGGTGGCGAATGAGCCTTTACACAGTAGCGACGACTGAGGGATTGGAAGGTCTGTAGAAGACAGGAGGTCGATGAGAGTAAGAAAATGGTGACATGCTTTTGAGAGTAGAGGGTGAGTGGTAGACAGGAGGTGACAGGGCCAAAGGGGAAAAGAGGTGGTGGCGACTGGGGATTTAGGGTTTCGACTGGGAAGACTAAAATTCAAGGGCCGAGCAGGGGGTGTTAAACGGTGGTGGCCGAGTCGTGAGAGGAGTGAGCTGGGTGATGATAGCTATGAGTAAGGTGGCGACGAGATATAAAATGGGGTATAAGTGTGATGTTGACCTCTGCAAAGAGGTGGAGGAATGTTGAACAGTGGCGGTGACTATTGATTCAACGGTGGTGCTAGGGTTCTATGAAGGTGACAATGACTAAAATGAGTGGGGGATAAAAAGGTTGGATGGGGTTTTAAATAGCCGCGATAGGGAGATATTCATGGAGACCAGGAGTCAAAAAATGGATGTCAATTTAAACCTGCAACAAAAGTTTAAACCTGCGACCAAAGAAAAAGTCAATCCTGCAACAAAATGTTAGCCATTAGAAGAAATTGAAAACCAACAATGAAACCCTAGACATGTGAAAAATGAAACCTGCAACAAACCAGATGTTAGCAACTGAAACAATCGAAATACATGCACACTCAGAGAGACCCCCTGCACAAGCTGTATGGGTCCGTACGGTACGACCCTGCAATAGGGGCCAAAACTCAAAAAAAATTCAAATTTTTTCTTGAAACAAAAAGTCAAGTGTTATATGTCATTTTTCGCCTGCAAGGCCTCTTGGATGCAACAACGAGGTCCGTTTGAGCTCCGGAGGTCACCTGCAAAAGTTGATTTTCAGAAATCAACCAAAAAATGTTAGATTTGCATGGATTCACGTCAGGTTCACCATTTGTCATCAGGGCAAAAATCAGGTTTGAAACTAAAACAACAAGATATCAAACCCTAACTAGCACAATAGAGCACAAGAAAACAAAAAGATCAAAATAACAATGCAAATGCAAACTGATCTCCGTGCTAAACTTGATTTATCTCCATTGCTCTTCTCAATACCGCATAGGTATGCAAGATTTCAAAGGTTGAATATGGGAGGAATGTTGGTTGCTCATTCCAACAACATAACAGTACTCAAAAGCTAGATGATTAGGAAATTTGACAGCATAAGGCTACTTGAAAACCAATGCATTGCAAATGGCTTGTGAGAGGTTTGATTTATAGAAAAGGTTGATTTGAATTGATGGTTGAAATTGAAAGTTGTCTTGTGCTATGTGGACGGTTGAGATCAACTAGGGTTTTCCCACTCCATGAGGAGTTGTAGTCATGTGACAAGTGTGCAAAGGAGAATAGGGCTGACCTATTAGTTGGACATGTGAAGGATATTAAATGAAATTTGTACTACCACACATGACTCAATTGAGAGGTGGACAAGTGTTGCAATGTGGTGAGAGGTGAGGATAAATTCAAATATTTTATTTGAATTATTTGGGACATGTGAAAGGGGGATTAATTAAATAAATATGATTTATTTAATTAATTGTCTAGGTGATTAGGGTGGGATTAGGACAAAATGTCATATGATGTCTCTAATAATGTGTCGACTAGGTGATGTTCAAGACATGGACATTTTTAAGTGTCTACAGGAACAATAAAGTACTATACGAATGGTCACTCCTCAAGAGGCATGTGGAGCTCCTCTACTTGAAGAATTGGCTACATTTAATGACCAACAAGATCACAATTTTGAATGTATTTTTACTTTTCTCTAGAATATATAATTAGAGAGATTTAATATATCAAAGTTAATTTTGTATGGCCATGGATTTGATATTATTATTATATAAGTTTAAAGATTATAAAATATATCTATAATTTAGAAGAAATGTACAAAAATGCCTGTTTATCAAAATCAACTAGTTTAAAGCTTTAGCACATTAAGATCATTATTAATATATATATATAAAATTACATCTAGCAATATGAGTATTATTGAAAGGGAACAAGTAACATCTTTTTTGAATTTAATTAAATTAATTCCATCTCATTCATATGTAATCTTAAATATCTTTGAATAACAATAAGTTTAGTACTTATCTAAATCATAACACTTGGACATGCCACTCTCACCCTAGGAAGATTTCAGTGTTATTGGCCCTCATAGCTATGGTGCATTTTGGAGAACCTACGTAAAAACACATGTGCCTATGTACCACAAGCCCTAGCTAGGACAATCTCGACTGTACTCTACATCTTGAGTTGGACACACTCTATGTGCCCCTTCTCTAATGCCCATAGCCCACCAAACCACCTTTTGCTTGAGTGATCTCCATGCCATTTTCAAGTCTCACATAATCAATTTATATAATCCCTTAAGGGGGTGGTTTTCAAACCATAACACCCTTTCACAAAGGTTTTCTTTAGTTTATTTAATAAAGACTATTATTACTCACTTTAAAAAGGGTCATAAAAACTTTATTTTTCTATCTCCCTTTTAATTATAAAGGATTAATTCATAGAAAAATAACTTTCTTTCTAGTTTGGGGAAAAAGTCCCATAACACTAAAGATAACGAGATTAATTTGAAACAAATGGAAGAAATTTGGGTTTTTATAGAATAAAATAAGTCAGTTGGAAAAATAAATGCAATCACTCAAAGAGGAGTTATAGGAAATGTATTTAGGAAGTAAAAAACAAAATGAAGAAGTATGGGCACTTAAGAGTTAAGTAAAACAATTGACTGAAGAAAAATGATATCTTGAAGCAAAGGGCTAGTGATACTTTACGAAAAGGCTCCTAAAAATCTTATAAAATCCTAGCAAACCTTTCCTTTTTTTGAAAAATATTAATTTTAATTGGTGAATCTTTCCTTTTTTTGAAAAATATTAATTTTAGTGGTGAATTAATGCACATCACTAGAAATTTGTAAAAATTCCTAGTGAATCCTAGCAAAAGCTAGCTATGGACATTACTTACCATGATGAATCCTTCTTTAAAAAAAACATGCATTTGTCAGCGCAATCCCCCCATATATATTTTTTTCTTTTTTCTTAATGCAAAAGTGGGGTTTGGGGGGTGACAGCCACTGATAGGGTCAAGGGAGCAGTGCCCTCTTGCATAGGTTGAGGGGCAACGCTCCCTTGTGGGGTCTGAGGACTAACTCCAAGCACAAATACACTATAGAGAAACCATTGGAGCACATGAGGACTGAACATTTTTAAAATATCATGTGACAAAAATAAAACTCTAAAATATCACGCAAATGAATCTACACCTTATATTACCCTATGATCGAACGATTGATATTCCATTCCATAAAGTTATAAGCACTTTTCTTTTAAAACATCTCCTCAGTCTGGAATTTATTTTGGGGTGTTGATCAATGTTTAATCACATGACCCAAAAGAAATTTCAGGTAGAGAAGACATTTTAAAAGATAAGTATATATAACTTTGCAAAATGGAATATCAATTGTCCGATCAATATGTAATTACACAACCCAAAATAAATTGTGGCTTGAATAAATAGTTTTCACAACATGTGCTTCTAAACTTGTAGAATAAAATTAGAACCGTTAATTTATATTGGAAATCAATGGCGGGGAATGAAATCAAAACCATTGGATTTGTTACAAGAGCTCTAGATGTTCCTACTCACTATTTGCATAGAATAAGAGAGAAATATTGAAATAGTAGTCATCTAGGGTGGACTTTACCATATAGAAGAGCCATTGTCAAAGTGAATACCTATCACAAATTATAGACAAGATCTTAAATTCTTATCCATGCAAACTTAAAAAATAATATTAGTATTGGAACTCTATGCTACATGTATTCTTAATTATCATTAGATTTGAGGCCCTATATGCCCTAAGTTTTAGAGTTTGTGATAATAAATGAGAGAAAGAGTCATGTTCACTACTTGAAAACTTAATTATTTGCAATTTTTAATTGTAAAATCCTACCAAATTTTAACTTCATAGAAAAATAGCCCTAAAAGTAAGCGGGAGTTTATTAGTAATGGCAATATGTCCCCAAAAGTAGTGGCGAGAATATAATATTACTAGAAAATATGATTAAGATTTGTAATTATGTTATAAACTATTGGTGATTAGGCTCCAATCACACATTGTTTACTATGGCGAAACAATTCAATCTACAAATTTAATAAAATAATACTTAGGTGATTTAAACAACATTAAACTATTTTTTTTGTAAAAAATAGGCAATTTAGTCCCCTTTATAGCTTGTACTATTCACAAAAAATGGAGGCCCTGATTTCAACTATTTTCCAATTGGTGAAGATTTACCACTAAAAAAAATAGTGCAAAGGGCCCTTATACATCCATCATAGAACATAAGCAACAAATGTAGGATTTGAAGACTTTTTGCTGTAATCAGATTATGGCAGCCCTAATACCCTATAAGGGTTGACTACCACACAACATAAGGAGTAGCTTTAAACCCACTCATTTATCCTTCCGTAAGTGGTAAAACTAGAATGCATGAGGACATGTAATGTCTTCAATTGGGGGCTATGATGAGATAAAAACTTGTGAAGCATTTAAAACTTTGTTTTGCAACAAAGACCTTATTTATTTACCTAATTATGTGTCAAAACAACCTTTACTTCTTGTTCTTTGCCATATAATGATTTATTTGGAAACAAACATATTTAATATGTTTAATGAAATGAAATGGACTTTGGAAAATTTATTTGGGTAATATTATTTTACTTGGCCTTGTATGTAACCAATCAGGGTGGATAAAGACTTTATGCAACTACTTCGATGCAAATTCGACGATATGACTTGACCTTCAAATAGTTAATCTTGGCTGATAGCTGGTTTATACAAAGTTGTTATCTTTGCTAATGTTTTCTACTCTAATAAATAACAATTCATTTTGTTATAACTGATTAATACATTGATAATTATGTTGTGGAGAGGAGTGGTCCGAAGCCAAACAAACTCCTCTATTTTAAATCAATTTGTTTATAGGTTGTTAGCTAAAGAGACTATATAAACTATGGTATAAGAGATAGTCAATATATAAGAATGATGATGATATGTATAGAAATATAATTTTTCTATGAAATAAAGCATAATGGGATTGACCACATTTTGATAAGCATTTAGTATCTTTACAGTCACCATGTGGATCAAGAGGAGGGCCCCCTCTCAGGAAATGTTTTTGATATTTTTTATATATTATTATTTTATGTGTGGTTTTTATTATGTGGCTAATATAACCTTACATTTCATGGTCTGATTTTGATTATGAAATGAAAAGTATTTAGTATTAGAAAGGTGACTTACATGTGCTTTGTAAAATATCTTAAGCAATTAATTACTGAGTCCTATTTATATGTTTTAATTTTAGATTCCAAAGAATTATAGCAGGTTTGTAATTCTATGTTTTTATTATTGTGGTCATAGTGCCGGTCAACTACGTACAGTTTTTACAACAATTTATAGTTCTTGTAATTTTCTTATAGTTCTTGTAGTAGCTTGTATAGTTTTTGGTAGTTTATAGTTCTTGTGACTGTTTACAATTCCTATAGTAGTTTTCAAACGAGTGACTTTGCTTTCATTTTTAGATTAGTTGAATTCTATTACTCTCAAGTTTACTACCTTCAACCCTTGCACAAATAGCCACTACACCTTTTGCAAAATTAAGCCCCAAATTGACATAAGGATTAAAATGAATTTAAACCTCAGGAACAAATTATCTCTAAGTACAAATTCACAAATTGCCCACTAAATTAAACCTTAGTGTTATCCAAACACCTTTTTTATCTTGGGAGACCCTCTCCCACTTTTGATCTTCTTCTTCCTCTAACTATAAAGGATTAACTTTCACCCCCTCCTCATTTTTAAGGTAAGGGGTGATTACTTGTTGTTCTTGCATTAAATTCTCTAATTAAAATGATCTCACCTATATGTTCTTTTTTAATGCTAGATATGGGTCCTCTTTGTCTAGATTCTTTTTCTTATAAGATTTTCAGCCACGAGGTGTGAAGTAACATTTAACGAGACTAACTATACATTCCTCATTCATTATCTTCATCCATATGTATTGATTACTTGGATCTTCCTTTTCTACCTATTTGAACTACATATTTTTAGTTATGACAAATTGAGGTTATTTACTTTTTTTAGAACTTCTCATTGTAAAAATTGTACGTACCCATGCCCTTGTCTTTATGTTTTGGGTTCACTTTGTGTTATACATATAATAAATAGATTATACGTGGTATGATTGTGCATGCAATTGTTTCATGACATCTCATATCTTAATCCCTAGGTTTACATTATCTTAAACCTGTTTTCCACCATCCTAGATCAAATTCGTAGGTGCAAACTTGACCCAAGTCACTTCTGTAGTCGTAGATCTTTAAACCTTTCATTTTTTAAAATTCAAGATTCAAATTTATATGTTGCTAGTCAAGTGGCCTTTGGTCTATTGGTGAATTTTAATGAATTGCAAAGAGCCCACCAAGGATCAAGTCTCATTGAATGTAAAGGCTTGTGATGCTCTAAAGAGACAAGACTAGGATCGTGCCCTAAGTGACTTTGGTGGAATGGATACCCCTTAGTCCTTAGTGATAAATTGAAAGAGATTGATTTTTCATGCACCTATTATTTGAGCTCTCGATACCAATATTTTACTAAATGATTCGAGATGTTTATCCTCTTAACAACAACAAAAATTTGCCAGCCACTTCACTAGCTATTGTGCGTTGACTTAATGTGTATTATACTAGTTTGTGTGCTTGATTGTTGTATTTAAAGATACTTATTCACTCATTTGGAAATCATGTTGGAATGCTAAATATGATAAGAACATCTTGATCGAGGAACTAAAAAAGAGAACTATAAAGTTGTTCCATCTAGGGGTCTAACCTGAGAATATTAAACTTGTAATCCCAAGATTCCCCGAAGGTGTTTATAAACACCACCAACCCTTACATTAATTTAGATATCAAGATCAAGATGAACAAATTAATTTAGGATAAAATCTATCAAATCAGACCCATATACTTTAGATCATGTCCACATTCACAAAGGTTAGGTCCACAAGCATAAAGGTGAACTAGAGTGAAAGACAATCATTTTAAAAAATTTAAATCTTCATCACAAGGAATTCCAATATCAAGGCTACTTAGTTGTTGACATCTAGCACATCATTTCCTCAACATTTGTTGGCAAGCTAAGTATCACTTTCAATTTATTTAATTTTTCATAATTAATTTCAATATTTTCAATTATTGGTTCTTGCTCTATTATCTAGGTTAATTATTTTCTAATTGATTGGATTTATTTAATTAACCTTGATCATGTATGTAAGTGAACTCCACATTTTATTACATGACCTAGAGTTTTACTTTAGGTTTCTTCTCCTTCATCAGGGTTTTAGATCTAACTTTTCTTGTTGCTTAACTTTCATAATAGATTTTCCTAGGGTTTGATCGTGATCTTGTGTGATCATTTATTTCTCTATTTCTTTTGGGGTTTTGCTTGCATTGATTGATCTTATCTTAATGCTACCCAATACACCTTTTCTTTAGTATTTATGGTTTACATTCCCACTTGTTTAAATATGATTTCTTCCTAATTTTTGAGTTACAAATCTAATTGTGGTTTACATTACTTCATCTTTCTATCTCTCATAGCCATATTGTTTTGTTTGTTCCACAAGCCACTTGAAGTTCTAATCTTCCTTTCTAAAGGAGTGCTTGTTTAAACCCTAACATGGCTACCCAATCCAATGATGATGAAGAATTATCGAATGCACATGTTGAGAATAATTTACAAGTTTAGAAATAACAACTTGATTATGACCATGATGCATGTGTATCCAAACAAGATCTTGCTCTCAATAGACAAATGCTTATTAATGTGCTTACTAATGCTCCATCTCCTCAACAAATGGCTACTCTTTTGCATAAGACATTAATTGATGCTCCATTTGGCACAAATATCCTTCATGGTATTATCTCTTTAATGGATTCTCACAATGATGTATCCTCCCATCCATATTATTTTAAACCTCCTTTCACAATTACCACTTCTATGACTACCACCACTCATGTTCTCACCCCTAGTGTGACCCTTACCTCTTCCATATCTACTTCTTGTGCTCTCTCCTCTTTCATCTCCATTAGTGTTCCACTCACTTCTCATACTTCCATACATATCCCTATTAGTTTTACTACCCATACCCACATCTCATACCATTCCTCCTTCCCATCCTATTCCCTTTCCATATTATAATGTGATCCATCCTTCCATGGTCATGACATTACCTCCTCTCTCACATCCTCATTATACTTCATCCCTTGTTTCCCACACTTAGATTCATACCACTATTATCCCTATCTCTACCTTCGATACACTATTATAATATTTAGTTAACCTTCAAAAGAAGGTGGATGATATGCCTAATAACAAATATTCTATCACATTCAATTCTCCACATCATACACCTCTTTCTTGTGATGTTGTTACATATTTGTTGCCTTTTAGTTTTGTTACACCTATATTTGAGCTATACAATGAAAAAAGAGAACCTGATGTTCACTTACAATCTTTCAATGTGGCATGTTTAGACTTTGTTTAAGAGGATTATGTATTACCTAAGTTTTTTCCTAGAACCCTAAGAGTTTATGCTGTTCAATAGCTTTATTTATTGAATTGGGGTTCTTATAACATAGAAAATTACGTACCCTCACAATTTCATGTTGTATTTTGAACCCATTTTGGTATCCATTCCCATAGCATGTTTCTAGGGACCACTTGAGCCTAGCCTTGGCCTATTTTCCCTCACCAAGGTTTGCCAAGATTCTACATCACAATCTA
The DNA here is from genome assembly GCA_027924645.1 of Cunninghamia lanceolata. Lineage (NCBI taxonomy): Eukaryota > Viridiplantae > Streptophyta > Pinopsida > Cupressales > Cupressaceae > Cunninghamia > Cunninghamia lanceolata. The sequence goes on along the minus strand of BSBN01001100.1, from coordinate 1,767,526 downwards.
ATTTATGTTTTTGTCCTAAGAACACATGCCAAATTTGAGAATATTTCCTCAAGACTCCTGCACAATGCACTAGCATTCTAGAAGTTTTCAAAAATTAAACATTTGGTTTCCCACTTAGTTGCCTCTTGCCCCCTGTCATAATACTCATCTACCAAAGAAATGCCTTCCACATCCTAATCTAACATTGAGCTTTCCTCTCTACCTCTTACTAAAGGGATTTTTAAATATAACCCTCATTCTAGATACTCTCTCTCTTGCAATCTAAAAACTCTTCCTTGGCTATAACATGATATTTATTTATCAGCTTCTATTGGAAACACATTGTTGCAACTACACCATCGTGGAAGCTCTCATAAGGATTCACATTTTTGTATTTCTATTGACTCCTTTGAAGAGATCATGTCATCTCTTCTATACTATTTTGATGGTAATGTTATTCTTGCTATTTTGAATAGTATTGTTGCAATCTTTTCTAGTGCATTATTGTTCTGTATTGGCAAATCTATTAGTTTCTATTAGCATCCTTTTATCTTACCATATACACACTAGGGTGTTCTTCCCTATAGACCAAGGATTGGTACTTACAGATTTATATCATTGTCACTACTTTTATCTTCCTAGACACACTTATGATTTAAGAGCACACACTTCTTTATCATTTTCCAATCTTGGCTATTTGTGGAAGTCAAAGGACCAATATAGGGGCTTGACCACTCTTCGCAAGCTCCCAAACAACCCCAATTTTTTTTTGTCTTTCAGCTACAAATATTTGGGATGCATTCAACTGCACAGAGGTTTGCAAGTGTCTTCTCCTTTTGTATCATTTCTATTTCTCCTTAAAATACTTAGATTTGTTTGTATTTCTTTATGATTTTGTCACTTTTGTATCTAATCTAGTTGTTGTTGAGTGTTGTGTAGCTGATCATGAAACACAAAGCAAAAGATGCATTTTACAATGATTTGTGCACATTTTAGGCATATAGATGACAAGCAACATGTAGACATCCGTGCGACACACTAGCATCCTAGACAACATTTCTCAAACTTTGGTGCCAAGTTCCATTTACTTTGTTGTTTTCTATTATGAATCCAATTCTATGAATTTGTGCTTTAGTTTTCAACAAAATAGCATTTTATCATTTTTTTCTATGTTTTATCTTAGTGAAAATATTATTTTCCCAAGTTTAAAACATTTATGGGATATTCTAGAGTTATTTTGTTCTTTTTTTTTAATAGTAGTAAAATACCTTCTCCTTGAAACTAGCTTAATCCTAGAGTAGTTCGATTGAAAACATTTAGCTTAGAAAACGAATTTTTCTTAGCTAAATCAAATTTTCATCCACTACATTTTAAGGAACTTGTTGTTTTCACCTTAATTTTTATTTCTTCATTCACATTTTGGTTAACTTGAGCATCCAATCATGTTGGATCTCTTTCTACAAACCTTCACCATTTTAGATAACTCTATTATGAAGGAATATTTTGATATGTTAGATGAGGCACTCGATGATTTTATACATATTAATTCTTACTTATTTACCTCATCAAATTATTCTTCTAAAAACTTTATTAACACAATTTTTGTTTCCAACTCTACACATGATCTTTAGAAACTAAAATAATTGTATATCATCTTTTGGATATGCCACAACCTTCTTGACCAATAATCATCGTTCAGGGTGTTCTTGATATGCCTCAACCTTTGGATTATTATACTTGTATCATAAGATCTATCACATGCAACATGCTTATGGCTACTAATTTCATGTAGTAGCCCACACATACAACACTTGAAGAAACAAAGAAGTTATCCCTATTCCTATTTCTCTTCCTACTTTTATTCTTCCTTAGAAGTCCTAGTAAAGAAATAAAAGGACTTGTATGAATAGAGCATCAATGTTGGGATTTTGTCCTTAGAAGTCATGTGACAATCGTCTCCTCCTCTACAACAATGGGGTCCTCCTCTTGGTGACAAGGATAAAAATGGAGACTTTCAACAGAAATGGATTGAGCTTAGAAGTTGTTGCAAAAATGAAAAGGTTGAGCTTTAAAGATATTGCAAAAATAAAAAAAAGGCCCACAAAGTTCTATGTAGAGCATAAGAATGCTAATTGGGGTTGATTTTCATAAGCTTGAGCAATACAAGAATGCAATAATGAATTTGCCTCTTAAGGGAAAGCTTTGAAGCTCTGTAAAAACTTAAACTAAGAGGCTCAAAGGCTTATAAAGAAGATTGTGAAACTTCTTGATGTATCCTTAAAAATGAAGGGGTGAGGGGTATTTATAGGTCTACAATCAACACCAATGGTGGTGGTGATTGGGTAGATAACTGGGATTGATTAGGGAGTGATCTAGTTTTGTTTGGAAGAGAACAAAGGCTGGAGAGGAGATCACAAAAGACAAATTGGGAGATGACAAAAGAGTGATTAAGAGTAAACAAAAGAGTGACTTGAAGTTCAAAATTAGTTAGGGGAAGTCAAGGATTAGTTGTGCATGGCAGAACTCTTAATCATAGATAAAATTGGAGGTAAACTAGGCTAAACTGGAAGAAATCTTGCATGACAAAAGATGACAGGGTTACCCCTTTTAACAAGCAGGTCACTCAAGATATTCATGCTTAAGCTGGAGGATCACTTGAGAGATCCTATTTAAGTTGCAAGGTTTCTCAAGAGATCCTATAGGTCATATGGGTGACCCACTCAAAGTGGATTGGACTGACAAATAGAAGGCATGTAAGACCTGGGAAAGTTAGTTTGATGGTTGGGAAGGAATGATCAAGGGGAAAAATATTGGAAAATATGTCACCAAGAAAGAAACTATTGAGGGGAGTATAATTCATACCTTCATGGGTGTGATTTGGACTTATATATCATTCTAAAACTACCATGTTGGCCTATGCACCTTTTTCATACTTAATATTCTCCCCCTCAGGGATGGTAGTCTACATGAAAGGTAGATACCGATCTTGAAATTGGCCTTTACCTTTATCATTGTCTCGCATATGGACCTAAATGATAAGTATTATTTTAATTTTATAATAAATTTAAAGTACTAAAAGAAAGACAAGGAAACATACTATTGATATATGAGTGTGATGTATATCTGAGTTGCCTCGCTTTGTCGTGAAGACTTGCAATGATGGCAAAGACATGCAATATGAGGACAAAAGCCTAAAATAAGGAAATAAAGGATGACAAACACATGCTAAGCTACTAAGGAGAAGAAAAAATTCTCCTTTTATTGTAGAGTTTTGAAGAATTTATTTGATTTTTAGTGATTTTTAAAGTTTTACATTTTTTTTAAGATTTTTATTTTTATTTTTATGGTTTTTTCTAAAGATTTTTTGAAGGTTTGACTTGATGTTCCTTAATGTATTTGAGAGACCTATGTTTATTACTAAGATAATTTTGCTTTCCCCCTTTCATGGGGAGACTTGCATGCTTGAGTGTGTCATTTTGCTCTTTAACTCTGTTGGAGGAGTGACTTGTTCTCGGACATTGTTATTCATCTATTGTTGCGAGACCTAACTGGTTGAGATCTATATGTAGTTTCAGTTGATATCTTGAACTTCACTTTCCCTCTTATGCATATGGATGGTTTAGAATTTTTATTGATGTTATGAAGATGCATACCTATGATGATTACACATGGATGATAATGATATTGTTTTTGTTCTCTTTTTTTGTTTAAAATCTATGCAATGTGTATGGATGCATTTGATTCACATGCATGAAATGCAAAGTACTATGTGCTAGATATCAGTTTCCATTATGATATGACATGTTTTATTGCTTTGTATATATGCAAATGGGACAAACAATGTGAACGCTCTTAAGTAGGATTTTTAATTTAGGGGATTACGAGTTGACCTAGCATAGGATAACCTACTAAGCTGTTCAAGATGGGATAAGGGAATCAAGTGGGAGTGGTAAGGAGATGGAATAATTTCTAAACTTAGCTTTACAAAAGGCTAAAAAATGATTCTTATCTATACAAAACATTGACCAACTTTCCACTTAGACAAGCAACAAACTTTATTAGCACCTTCTAGACTTAGATCAAAGATGGCTAACAAGTTAGACCTAGGGTTAAAGAAGGGCTATAAATCAAAACATGACCCTAAAAGATAGATAGACTCTTGGCTTTGCCCAACCAACGCTTGTGTCTACTTTATACCTCTTCTTTTTATTTTCTCCAATAGATGCCACCCTCATATCTTCAAGTTCAGACTTGTCTCCATATGAGAGTATGGACATCAACAATCCTCTCTTTTCATTTTTTCTTAATTTTTTTTCTCTTTTTTTAAATATTTTTTTGTAGCAATTCTTTCGCTATCTTTTCTAATTTTGATTATTATTTTTTTGTATTTTTTGATTGTTTTGCGGAGTTATGATCCCCCTGAAATTTTTGTCCAAGATGATTAAGGGGTTGGGCACCACTAAGAGCTTTCACTATCCCATTAGACTTCCCTCTTGCCAAGGAGGATTGGGGAAGATCTAATTGCAAGCTTCTATTGGGTATTGTAGGTTGATGTAATTGCAATTCTTAGACTTGATAGCATGAATGGTTAAGACTATGATTAGTATAAAGTTAAAAGCTTGACTTTTTAAAAATTTGTTGGGAATGTAAAGGGGAAAATGGATAATGATGATTTTAGGGAATCTCTAAGGCTTAGAAAGGACAACCTTTATTAGACAACCTTAAAACTCCTTGCTAAGAGAAAATTTTAACAAGATCATGTCCTAAATAAAGTGCATGATGGACAAAATATAAATGCATATTTTTTATTTTCATGTTTTTATGATTTTATGGAGTTTCCAGATGCTAAACTCTTCACCTTCCATAGTGCACATGAGGTAAGTGTCATTTTTGACATCTTTCTTGCCTACATATGTGCCTATCCAATTTGGTCTAAATTTTAGCCTTTGTTGATTAGATTGTAGATTCTAAGTACAAAGTCTCTGTCTTTGAATGGTTTTGGAATGACCTTCTTATTGCATTGTTTTTCTATTTTTGTTGACCTGGTTGTTTGATATGGTTTTGGAATGACCTTCTTATTGCATGATTTTTCTATTTATGTTGACCTAGTTATTTGATATCCATTCACCTAAATATCTTTGCAAGGTCATTCTTAGGCTTGGTGTAAAATGCCTTTGAATTTGGTGAGAAGTTTTGTGCACTTGCATATTTCATTGTTTGATGATTTTCCCCCTAGCCTTGTCATTTTATTTTCTTGTATAGTTTCATCAGTTGAAAATGGGTTACCTTCTTTGAACTTATGAGGGGCAATTAATGTCAGTGTTTGAACAATTTTTGGTGACTCTCCTAGTTCCTATGTGGGTTCTAATTTTCTTCTTAACTTAGTGGTGGTCTCCACTGTGTGGATGCTCATATCTGGCTTGATAAAAATGGCTGCTAAGTTTAATAGAGCATACTACTTTGTTGAGTGGGGATCAAAGGGTTATTCTCATGTTGCTCCCTCCTCCATACATTTTGATGTTTTAGCTATGTTTGTGATTTGTTTTTATGTCTCTCCTTTCTAAAAAGTTAGGTCATTAGCAATTTCTATGACCTTTCACTTCTTTTTGGTTTATTCGATTCTATGAATATTGAAAGGATCAAGGTATCATTTGATGATATGGATTTGATCCATGTGCAAGAAGTGGATTTCCTAAAATAATGTGGAGTGTACAACCCTCAACCTATGAATCTGAGGTCTTCTTAAGATCATGTTGTAAGTGGTTTCTTCATTGATGATGTAAAATTTAGTTGGGAGAGTTTTGGGACCCAATGTGATTTGAAGATTGACCTTTCCCATGGCTTGGATGTTTGGGTTATCATGAATTATAAGGACATAAGTTTCTTGTGTGATGTGAGTTTTTTCATAACCCATTCTTTGAAGGAGAGAGAAAGAAACTATGTTGATTGTAGATCCATCATCTATAATGACATGTTTAATGGAATAGTCTTGAACTTGGACTATTAAGTAGAGGGGAAGATCACCCTATTTAGTTATGTCATTGTCTGAGGGTAATTTTTCAATATCAAATTTGGAAAAAGAACACTTTTTGTTTGGAGTGTTTTTCACTGGATGTCCTAAATTCAAGGCATCGAGGAGAGCATTCTTGTGCATAGAAATATTTAGAAGTTCTAGCATGTGAGAAAAAATTGCATCACTAGGGTGGCATTTGGTTTTTATGGTCCTTAAGTAGTACAAATATCTATATCTTTCTCTAATTCCACAAGGCATAAGGTGTTTTGACAACTTTTGAAACTATTTCCTTCATCTCGTGAGTGTGGGAATGTGTCTATGAATGGTTGGTATTTTGGGAGGTTTGATATGAAGTTATGGTACTCCTAACATGATTCAATATCACTCTCCCTTCTCTTGTGAAATGAGCACTATTTATCATGATTGTAATTTTGAGGTTTGCAATGATTGTTGTATGATTGCTCATTGATTCTTGAGGTATAGTTGTTGACATTTTGGTTCCCTAAATTCATGTAATAATCAACACCATCGTGATTGTTGTAGTTGTATTTATTATCATTCTTGGACGGTGATGTGTCTACCGACCTATCTATGTTTTGATTATTTAGTGAGGATTTGTCATGGTTCACCAATCTTCCATTAGCATCAAACTCCATTCTTTTGCTACTGATAGAAGCTTGGTCAATTCTAATAGTACTTTCAAATTCTTCTTCATATAATTTTAAGGGAGTTTTTGGACTCCTTGTATGTCCTTGTTAAGAGCATGTAAGAAGAGATCACATATTTCCCTATGATCCATGTTTGGTGTTCTAGTTGAAGAGTTAGAGGACTTCCCTCCATTATGTGATAAAATGTGCAATAAACACATTGGTTTCTTGTTTGATTGTTAAAAACTCTTGTATTCTTGTTTTGACCAATTTGTTTATATTAAATGCAACCACAAATTAATCGATGAGTTGCGAAAATGAGTGGATCGATGCTTCTATAAGTTAATAGTACCAATCTAGAGTGATACCTTACAAAGTCTTTGGAAAAATATTTGCTACCACCCCATCCCAAGGAAGGAGTTCTCTCACTACTATGATGTAGGATTTGATATGAGAGTTAAGGTCACTCACTCCTTTAAATTTTGGAAGTTGAGGGAGAGGATGTGGTAGTATGATATGACTAATGTTGTAGTCAAGAGGCTCCTTTAAATACTTGAGATATGTTCCTAAGAGGGGGTTATGTGTAGAGGGTGTTGTTACTTCAAACATTAGCCCTATAAGTGGATCCTACCGCACTTGTTGTATTTGGAAGGGGATGCTAGATTGATGATATCTAGAGAAATTTGGATAGCCAAATGGCATCACATTTTTATTTTGAAAAGAGGGTGGGATTGTTTGTGGTTAATTTTACATCATAGGAATCCCAATTGTTTGATTAAAACTTGTCATGTTGAATGATGAGGGAAAGGGAGGCATGAATGTTTCATTACTTTTGTTGTGAGAATGAAATCTTAGATGAAGGGGGTTTTTGGTTGCCCCTGGTTTGATCTTTTCAATGAAACCTGATGTGTCGCGGATCTTGCAATTTGATATGCTATGTGAAGGGCTTCTCATTCCCCCAAGATTATTTTAAGTTCTTCTCTAGACAACTCACCTCATTGTCCAATTGGTGGCTATTTTCCCATAGTTTATTATGGGTTAGTCATGTTGTGGGTCTCAGATTGAATGCTCACTCGACATGCTTTGATTTGATCAAGTTGAATGTCTTTGTCTTCACATGTTGGGTTGTTAAAATTAAGAAGTTGTGGGGCTTTTCTTGGATTCCCTTTGAATTTGAGTCTTCAAAGTTTAATTGATTTGAGATCAAAGCTATTGGATTTGAAGGTGTGCTAGTTTAAATAGAGGGGAAGTTCCCCTAGACTCTGTGTGATTTTGTCCTAGTTTGAGGGTGTAGGAAACACCGCAAAATAATGAGATTATCATGAAAATGAAAGATAAAAGTGGAATGGAAGCAATGTGTGCTAATACAAAAGAGCCCATAAATTTTTTTGTTTTCCATATTGGATTCACTAAAATATGTGTTGGTAAATTTGGTGTGGGAAAAAAAAGCAACGGAGACACAAAAGACTTATCCAAAAGGATTTGTAATTCATGTGGGGTTCACCAATGTATGTGATAACCAAAATGTGACTTAGACTCAATGCAAGTGAGTCACACTCCAGATAACACATCAACTATACCCTTGCTAAAGGCATGTTAGCTAAATCAATCCTACCTTTCTGGAAAAATCCAGCTAGGCAAGGGTGATTGGGATGATTAATCTCTTTGTGTAGAAAAAGATTGTCAGGGTGCAAGTGGAGTTTTTGTGTGTTTTAATGTTGAATTGTTGAGTTTGTGTACCTCATGAAGAGACTGAGGGTTTCCTTGATGTTTGTTTTTGAATGAAAGTTTGAATGTTTCATGCCTCATGACAAAATCAAGGACTTGAATGTCTGAAGTGTTTTAATGGATTTCTAGTGCAATTAATCCTAAATGAATAAAAGCTTTTCTTTTCCCAAATTTTAGAGATGATTTAATTACTATGAAAGGGAAATAGCATGCAAACTATATAGCTTTTTCTAATGCAATGTAACTATGTCTCATGTGTTTTTTGAGTTTTGAAACTTCTAATCTAAATTTGTAACTACTCTAAGAAAAATAATGAATCTATTCTAAGAAAAGTAAATAACTATATTTTAACTCTAAATTCTATCAAGAGAAAGACAAAACAAAATTTTACTTCCTTAAGAGCTAAATGTGAGCTAATTACTAGTATAGAAATAAAAGAAGTTGTACAAATAGGGTGCTAGTGATGGGCTTTTGTCCTCAAAAGTATTGTGGAAACCATCTCCTCCTTTGCAACAATAGGGCCCTCCTCTTAGTGATGGTGATAAAAATGGGGGCTTGAAGGAAACGGATTGAGTTGAGAAGACATTGCAAAAATGAAAAGGCTGAGCTTTGAAGCTATTGAAAAAATGAAAAAGGCTCACAAAGTCTCATGTAATGGGGGATACTTTACATAAGCTTGAACAAAAAGGAATTGAATAATGAATTTTCATCTTAAGGGAATGATGAGCACACAGTGATACTGAGGGGGGGTGAATTAGTATCTAACAATCTTTTACTTTTCCAAATTCAATTAATTACATTAACTACACATGCAAGATCTAGCAATTAAGTACACAATGAGAACACACAATTTACATGAAAACCCTTTCAAGAGAAAACCATGGCACAATATTGCTTATATATCTTCTTTCTTCTTCTTGTAGGCTCCAACCTATTTCACATACAAATAGTTAGCTCCAACTCACACGACACACCAATCTCCACTTGACAGAATTATAGGCACCAACCTATTGGAGGCTCCAACCCCCACACAAACTAAGATCCAACCAAAAAGAGGCTCTAACTTCTATTTGATAGGCTCCAACCTATTAATCCTTCAATGGCTGATATAGTATGCTTCTTCACAAGATATTCCTCTCACAAAACTATTTACACCTTTCACAAATTTGATCACACACTTCCTTCCCTTCAAATTTGATCACACACTTCCTTCTCTTACAAATCTGATCACACACTTCCTTCTCTTACAAATATGATCACACATTTCCTTCAAATATGATCCAAATCATGTACCACTTCTTCACACAAAACTGGTTATAAACATAGCATCAACTTCTCATAACTTTCTACACTATCTTTGTTTGCATTTAATCCTTAATCCTCACATGTACTTTCATAAATATGTTTGCATTTGTCCTTCATACATGGACTGTACATATAATCAGTATAAACCTGAATTACACTTCATTTTCTGTCCCTTACACTTTTTCTAATTTTGCTCTTTAACTTAGATAATATTCATTACTTACTTCTTTATCATCTCACACTATTCCTTACTTTATAGCCTCTCAAGAGAGACATCTATGTGTTGGGAGAAGAAAAACAATAAAGACAAGAGTAGATAAATAAATCAAAACACATAAACATAGAATCGATGCAAAAATAACATCAAAGTTTTTTAACGTGGTTCACCAAATGATTACATCCACTTTGAGCAGCGGATAACTCTCTGTATTAAATTCATAATAAAACTCTCATACAATATATCTGCAACACTCATTTTATATAACCAATAGCTCACTATATATTATTCATCACTTAGCTGTTCCTACAGCTATAAACATTTAACTCCCTCCACTCCAAGACTAACAATAGTCAATTACAATAACATGCAAAAGGCATTAACTTCATCATGGAAGAGATAGCATGCAATGGTCGATACCAAAAGAGGGAGTAGTAGGAGTAATAGTAGAACCATTACACTACGTGAGGATTGGACTGCAGAATCGTTAAACCAACAATCTCCCACTTGAAGTCCAATCCGAGCTACAAGAGCGCTGCGCAGAGTTATCTCCTACTCTAGGCTTATTGTCACAACTTGACAATGCCAAGAGAAGTCCTACAGAACTCAAAATTCTCCCTTGGTACAAGCTTGGTCAGAGCATCCATCAAAATCACTTTTGTATCAGTAGCAAATCCTTTATCAAACTGCTCATCTGCCCCTCCATACATTTTAGAATCCAAGTCCTTCTCAAACTCCACATTCTCAATCTCATTCTCAAACAACTTACAAGGCTCTGGCAGTGTTGACCTCACCTCTTCATTGCTCAACAAATTTTCAATCCATCTATGCAAACAAGGACATTTCTCTCTCTCAGGCAACTTTAGATCAAACAGTTTCTCAAACTCTATATCACTACTTAAAGCTTGCCCAAGTTCACTATCATTTGCAGAATCACTATTTTCTTCTATAGCCTGATTCTGGTCCTTTCCAGCAAGCATGGCGCTCCAGAAATAGAGACTTCCAGAGATTGGATACACAAACATAGTAAAAACACCGGCAATGAGCCATCCATAAACCATAGTCATAGGACCTTCGAAGATAAGCCCTGTATTATACAGAGTTGTTATGCTGGTCAAAATTGATATAATCAAAAAATACATTGTAAAGTTTGACAATACCAAAAGATTGTGATTAGGATCTTGTTTGAAGCTAGGCGTCACAATAATGTGTTGCAAAGCCACATTTTCTTCTCTTTCTCCTTCCTGAGACCCCATCGAAACAAAACAAGCCTCCTCTTGTTGCTGCCATTTTGAATTTTTCTGTTTTTGCTTGATCAATGACTCTTCCAGAAAGCCTTCATGACTTTCATAAGTCTTTGCAGGACCAGCCAAGGAATCAATTGTCCTCTTTGATTTGAAGTGGTAGACCTTTGTCTCTTGCTCAGATCCCCTTTGAGCATCACAACTAGATGCCCCTGTTCCTTCATTGACCTCTTTGGATTCCTTTTTAGCTATGCCTTTGTCCCGTTTGCCCTTTGTTCTAGATTTAGTCAATTCCAATTTTCCAATGTTCAAAACCTCTGAGTCCATCTTTACCAATGATTCCTCTATCAATTTTAGAGAATTAACCTGATCAACTACATCTTCTTTCCCTTTGTCATCCAAATCTTCTAATCCCTGGGAGCTCTGCTAGCATGATGGAGAAAGGCCACAACTAGGAGTAGTAGCAACAATACTAGCACCGCCATTAGTATTCGACTGATTATCATCATCAATAGCATGTGAACTATCATCATTACTATTTACGACTGCAAGAAGAGACTCCAATTTGTCTAGATTGCCATCAATTTCATCGGCTCTAGGTTCTATGGCATCAACCTGCTCACCATCATCTAACTGATCCCCAAAACTGTCACTATCAAACATACTAAGAAAATTATTAATAACAGAATCAGTTTCAACATCTAATTAACCCAAAGACCTTTGCTTAGCATTCCACAATGACAAATTTAAAGTAGGATGAACAACTCCCACTTCAGCATGACTCTCTATGACATACAGGGTGCCTAATTTGCTACCCCTTGCAATTACCAAGGCCTCCTTTTAAACCTTGCATCTATTTGATTCAAAACTAATCTCACAACCTTGAGAACCCAATTGTCCAGCTGAGATTACATTTTTTTTGAGCTCGGGAACCTATCTAACATCACGTAACAACCAAGTATATCCATTTTTCAGTTTTAATGAAATATCCCCTTTGCCAACAACATCACAAGATTCATTGTTACCAAGAAGAACATTACCGAAGTCACTAAGTTGTAGATTTTTGAAATACTCCTTGCACGGAGTGACATGAAATGATGAACTTGAATCAAGCACCCAATCATTAGTTGGAATTTCTTCTTCAGTTAAAATAAGAACACTTGCATCTTCTTGGTATGCTACATTGGCTTCAAATTCCTTTGGTTGTTCTATCGATTTCTGGTAAGACCAGTAGTTCCTGTTTATGTGACCTTGCTTGCCACAAAACCAACATTCTCCATTTTTTCCCCTGGACTTCGATCTTCCTCTTTCGTTATTTCTTCCTTTATCTTGACCCCTTCCTTTATTATTACTACTTACAGCAGTCAAGGCATCACCAATTGTTCTGTTTTGCTCTCTTCTCATATCTTCATTGAGAAGTGTGGCTACTACATCATCACACCTCAGAATTGCTTCTTTTTTCTTATCCTCCCCTTCTATAGATCTGCTTTTATCAGATACCAAATTACTTATGGTCATTATCACATTGTCCCAGCTATCAGGAAGAGAGCACAGAAGCAACATGGCTCTCATTTCTTCTTCAAAGTTGACATTGACAGAATGTAATTGACTGATAACAACATTAAATTCATTTAAATGGTTTGATATGCTATTACCTTCTTTCATCTTGAGGTTTACTAGTTTCTTCAATAAGAAAACTCAATTCGTTGCTAAAGCCCTTTCGTACATATCACACAGCTTATCCCAAATCTATTTAGCTGTTGTCTCTGTGGCAATGTTGAAGAGGACATTGTTGGACAGTGATAGAATGATGGTTGTAGCTACTTTCTAGTCTAAGAAATCCTAGTCTTCATCCAACATCTTCTCTGGCTTCTTAGACTTCCCTTGTAGTGCAATAGCAAGATCCTTCTGAATCAACAAAGCGCGAATCTGAAGCTTCCATAAACCAAAGTTCTGTCCTGGGAACTTTTCAATTTTTGACTTATATGCTTCATCCATGCTTCTAGAAATTCTTCACCAATTTCCAACCAGCTTCACCACTGAGTTGCTTCATTGAGCTTCTTCACCAAAACTCTAATACCAATTGTTGAGCGAAGAACAAACAATATAGACAAAAACGATTAAATCAAATACATAAACTAAACACAGAAAATGCAAAAGAGAACATCAAAGTTTTTTAACGTGGTTCACCAAATAACTACATCCACTTTGAGTAGGGGATAGCTCTTTGTATTAAATTTAGAATAAAACTCTCATACAATATATCTGCAACACTCATTCTATATTACCAACAACTCACTATATATTATTCAATCCCTAGCTGTTCCTACAACTATAAACATTTAACTCCCTCCACTCCAAGACTAACAATAGTCAATTACAATAACATGAAAAAGGAATTAACTTCATGATGCAGAGTAGCAGATAGGTTAAACAACCTTCAATGATGGTTGGATTTATCATGCATGGTAGGGACAACTTGCTGGCAATTCAAGGTTTATAAACTAGGCAAAAGTGCCATTTCAAGGTTGGAATATAAGGACAAGTTGTCAAACTTCCAAACCACCTTGGATATCATCAATATCTCTGGTAGACACTCACCAAACCAACCAAACACTCAGGACACTTATCTTCCCTATGGTTCCTTCACAAACAGACCTATTTGCTTGTAGCCCTTGGAATAGGGTTTTTGGAACATAACTTACAGGAAACATGACAAACCCACAAAAAAAAAGCTTTTCAAATACCCATTAAGGATTTATATGACATATCAAACATGTAGGGTATGTTTCTTTGGAATATGTGCCTCTAAATTTGACTGTACCTGGTGTACTAGGCCTAATTCAGCCACGTTTACAAAGCAACTATGGGTAAAACTCACTCCAAACTTACAAGATCTCCTCTAGGGATTCTATGTGTTGCAAATAGATATATTTCATTGGTTTTGGGCATCCAAGGTCATCCCAAGTCATCCTAACATCAAATCTCTACTCCACCAAACTTAACTTGCCTAATACATGATATTAGGCTTCAATGGCTTCAAACAACAACTTGCTCTAGTCCCCTGCTCCTGCAAACAAAACTCAATTGAAAAATAGCAAAACCAAATCCATTCCACCCATTTGAGGTTATGATGCAGGTGGAATGAGCTAGGAAACCATCATTTTCCTAAAACCCTACAAAACTAGGGTTTAAGACCCATTTTGAGAAAAACAACAATATCAGGCTCCAAGATTGATGTCAAAGGTCCTAACCAAATGCAAATGGAACATATCTCAGCTTATTACAAAATTTTATTCATTAGAGTTCATGACAGACCTGTATGGTCCTGTACTAGGCGTGAAAAATCAAGAAAAACAGTAAAAATGCAGAAAATTAGACTGTGTTATTGCTTTTTGATTTGAAACTCTCCCAAAATACATTCTCCTCATTTATTTTCATCCTTCCCTCCTTGTACGAGGTGTGTATCCCTAAATACATTCAATACAATCCACTAAAACATAGTGGAGGTCGTTGCAGTCCCTTAAAATAGGCTAAAAATAGCCTTCCACTAACATTCACCCCAAAATGAATTAACTAGAACTAAGTAACATTCAAACCTCTGGCCCTAAGTGGCCTTACATGCATGACATGGTCTTAATGAGACCTTATTACAACATTTATCTAGAACCAACTCCACCTAGGCACTAACTTAGACCAAAAATTCAAAATTGATAAGGTGCCCTTGCACCATACAACTGAGGTGAAAAGATTTCATCATCCTGATGAAATGAGCTCTTGGACAGAGGTCCCATGTTGTTTGATGTCATCTTCTGTCATCCATGTAAAATCTTCATTTGGCAAACCATGCCATTTCACCAAGTGCTCATTGTATACCTTATTCCTTGTCCTTTTGACCTCCCTTGTGTCTAAGATGGCTTCAAGTCTCAGTGACTGACTAGGTGGAAGGTCTCTTATCCAATCTTCATCAACAACTTCCTCTACTTCTTCACTTGCAACAGTAGACCCTATGAAAGGATACAGGTCTACAACATTGAAAATGGGGGAGATAGCAAATCCAGGAGGGAGTTCTATCTCATAAGCATTCTGACCAAATTTGTGGACCACTCTGCAAGGTCCTATCTTCTTCATCATTAGTTTAGTGTATCTGTCCTTAGGCAGTCTTTCCTTTCTCAAATGTACCAACACCATGTCACCCACCTTGTACTGAACATCTTTTCTTTTCAAGTCTGCCTTCTCCTTTTACTTGGCAACACTCTTCTCAAGAGTTTCTCTAACCTGCTGATGTATATCTCTCATGGCAGTGGTAAAATCTTCTCCTTGTGCAATCCTATTGTCCAATCCTCTTAGATCTCTTAACTCATAAATGCCCCTTGGTTTCATACCATACACAACTTCAAAAGGGGTTCTTCCTATGCTCTGGTTGACAGAGTCATTGTAGGCATATTATGCTTGAGGCTGTATGAGATCCCATGACTGATTATGCTCCTTGGTTAGACATCTCAACAAGTTTCCAATGACCTATTGAAAACCTCAATTTGCCCATCTGTTTGGGGATGGCAGGCAGAATTGAAGGTTAGATTTGTTCCTAACTTTTTCCACAAGGTCCTCCAAAAGTGACCAATGAACTTGGAATCTCTGTTAGACACTATGGTCAAAGGCAGTCCATGGATTCTTACAATTTCTTTGAAAAATAGACCAGCCATATGAGAGGTATCATTAGTGGACTTGCAAGCAATGAAACGTGCCATCTTACTAAACCTATCCACAACAACAAAAATGCTGTCATACCCTCTTTGTGTCTTGGGCAGACCCAAAACAAAGTCCATGCTAATTGACTCCCATGGGTGATTGGGTATTGGCAATGGTTGGTACAGACCTGCATTGGAATTGGATCCCTTAGCCCTCTGACATATCACACAACTCTCCACAAATTTCTTCACATCCACATGCATTCTAGGCTAATGGTAGAACCTCTTGACCTGCTCCAAGGTCTTGTCATATCCAAAGTGCCCTCTTAGACTCCCACAGTGCTTTTCTCTAATTAGATTTGCTCTCATGGAGCATTTTGGTACACACAACTGGGCACCTTTGAACAATAGACCATTTTGCAACATAAACTCAGAAAAATCACTATAAAAACTGTCTTGGGACTAACTGCAAACAACAAAAACATCTTTGAAATCTTCATCATCATGATACATACCTTTGAGTGCCTCAATGCTTACACTTTGAAGTTTGATCTCCTGCACCATCATTGATCTTTTGCTTAGGGCATCAACAATTTTATTTGCTTGTCCTTTCTTGTGTTTTATGGTGAATGTGTAGGCCTACATATACTCCATCCACTTCATGTGCCTATGGCTCAATTTATCTTGGCTGTTCAAAAAACTTAAAGCATGATTATCAGTGAAGACAATAAACTCCTTGGGCAGAAGATAGTGTCTCCATTTCTTAAGGGACTGCACCATGGCATAAATTTCAAGGTCATATGAGGAGTAATTCCTCTTAGCTTCATTAAGATTTTCATTGAAAAATGCAATTGGCCTTCCATCTTGAATGAGGACTGCACCTATAGCATATCCACTTGCATCACATTCAATGGTGAACACATTGTTGAAGTTAGGAAGTGCAAGTATAGGTTGTTGGGCCGCTCTTGTCTTCAAGTATTCAAAGTTCTTCTCATCTTCATCAGTCCATTTAAACTTATTCTTCTACCCTCCTTTGATGGTATCAATGATTGGTGAACAAATGTGGCTAAAGTTCTTGATGAACTTCCTATAGAAGGAAGCCAATCCATGGAAACTCCTGACCTCTCCTACTGCTCTAGGAGTTGGCCAACTGAGTATGGCCTCTACCTTTGAAGGATCCATCTTGAGTGTACACATGGAGATCACAAACCCAAGATAAACAAGTTCCTATTTCATGAATTCACACTTCTTGAGATTAATCATCAATTTCTCCTCATTCAACCTCTTCAACACTATGTCTAGATGCTCCTCTTTTGTTCTGCTGTATACAAGAATATTATCTAGGTATACCACCACAAACTTGCCTATGAACTATTTTAGGACTTCATTCATGAGCCTCATAAGTGTGCTTGGGGAATTTGATAGCCCAAATTACATCACAATCCATTCATATAGACCCTCATTGGTCTTGAAGGCAGTTTTCCATTCATCACCTTCCCTTATCCTTATTTGGTGGTAACCACTCTTTAAATCTATCTTTGAAAAATAACATGCATCTCCTAAACTATCCATTAGATCTTCCATCTGGGGTATAGGAAATTTGTACCTGATTGTTATCTTGTTGATTGCTCTTGAATCAATGCATAGTCTCCACTCTCCACCTTTCTTGGGTGCTAGGACTGTTGGTACAACACAGGGACTTAAACTTTCTCTGACAAGGCCTTTGTCTAGCAATTCTTGAACTTGATTTCTGATTTCTACATTTTGTTGTGGTGTCATCTTGTATGCTGCCTTGTTTGGCAAGCTTGCTCCAGGAATAAGATCAATATGATGGCTCACCTCCCTCATGGGAGGCAATGAACCAGGGAGATCCTTCACCACTATATCCTCATACTTGTCCAATAAGGCCTAAACTTCCTTGGGTATCTCTTCTGTATCTGCTACTGCCATGTCTGATACAGGTTTTCCAACAATGGCATATCCAACCTCCTCTTCATCCAAGGTCTTCAAAAACTCCTTCTCCTTTACTACCATCACACTTGGTCCTTCATGAGCTGCTGCATCCTCTTCTTTCAAGGGTGTAAGAGTGTATGACACTCCATCTTTCTCAATCACATAATTGTTCTTCTTCCCATCATGTTTTGACTTCCTATCAAATTGCCATGGCCTTACTAGGAGAAGATGGCACACATCCATAGGAATGACATCACATAGTACTTTATCCTTGTAGACACCAGTATTGAATTCAATCCAAGCTTGCTTATTTACTAAAATTTGCTGACCCTTATTGAGCCATGAAACTTTGTAAGGTGTTGGGTGAGGAAACCTTTTTATTTTTAGTTTTTCAACCATCTCTAATGACACAAGATTATCAATGGAACCAGAGTCTATAACTACTTTGCATACCTTTCCTTGTGCTTTGCATGTTGTCCTGAATAATGCCTTTCTTTGTGGGGGTTCACTGGTGGTTGGTACTTTGATCAATGTCCTTCTTAGTATCAAGGCTTCACCTCCATCTGGGATAGCATGCACAGATGGTGAGTTCACACTTTCTTGGTCTTCTTCTTGCACAATTTGGGTTCTTCTTTCACCACTGTGAGAGCTTGCACTCTGCTTATCTGGACACTTCCAAGCAGGATGTCCAAACTGCTGACAATTAAAACATTTGCCTGAAAAAGTGTTGGATCCTCTTCCCTGACCAACAAACCTTCCTCTGTTATTGGATCTTCTTCCTCTAAAGTTGCCTCTTTCACTTGACTCACCCCTTGGCTCTTGATTCTCCTTATTGCTATTATTTGTTTCTCCTTGCTGCTTGTTTAACTATCCTCTTCCACCAAAATTGCCTTTACCTTTGAAATTCTTTCCTCTACCTCTTCCATTTTTTTCTTGTCTTCTCTTTATCCGTTCTTCTGCCTTGACAACCAATTGGAAACACTCTTCCATTGATTTTGGTGTAGCTAGGCTAATCTCATCTTGAATATTGTATCTTAGGCCATTAAGATACCTTGCCACCTTCTTGCTTTCATCCTCAACATGTCCTATTCTGATGCTCAGCTTGTGGAACTCCTCAATGTATGCCATAACATCTAACTCCTTTTGCTTGAGACTTTGTAACTTTCTAAAGGTCTGAATCTCATAATTTGCAGATAGGAACTATCCTTTCATCTTGGCTACCATTCTATCCCGTGAATGGTCTTTGCTTTGCCTTTCTTTACTCTTTCCTCTTGAACATAGTTCCACCATGTTAGGGTAGGTCCCTTCAACTTGGTCTTTGCATACTTCACCTTCTTATGGTTTTCTACCTCCTCAAACTCAAAGAAGTTATCAAGAGCATCTATCCAGCCCAATATTTCTTCACTTTCCATCTTCCCACCATACATGGGTACTTCTGCTTTCAAATTTGGAGTCTTCTCCCCTTTGACTTCCTTTAGTATCTTTAGCATCCTCTCTTCACCTGAGTCCAATTCTTCTTCTTGAACTCCTAATTGAGGGTCTATGTTCTCACCCTCTTCCTCTGGATCACTCTGATCCCCTATATCCATACCTCTCCTAAGGTTGGATTCTAATTCTGTAATTCTTGCTAGGGCAGCTTCATGAGACTCTTTTACTAGTCTCAACTCCTTTGCATGTTGTTCCATCAGCTCTCTGACTTCTCTAGCTATTGGATTGCTCTTTGGAGGCATCTTGTCTTTGCAAACTCAACTCTTCCCAATGTACCAATTAGAACCTATGGCTCTAATACCACTTGATGCATAGTAGGGGATAGGTTAAACAACCTTCAATGATGGTTGGATTTATCATGCATGACAGGGACAGCTTGCTGGCAATTCAAGGTTTGTAAACTAGGCAAAAATGCCATTTCAAGGTTGGAATATAAGGACAAGTTGTCAAACTTCTAAACCACCTTGGATATCATCAATATGGCTCGCAGACACTCACAAAACCAACCAAACACTCAGGACACTTATCTTCCCTATGGTTCCTTCACAAATAGACCTATTTGCTTGGAGCCCTTGGAATAGGGTTTTTGGAACATAACTTGCAGGAAACATGACAAAACCAGAAAAAATAGCTTTTCAAATACCCATTAAGGAGTTCTATGACATATCAAACATGTAGGGTATGTTTCTTTGGAACATGTGCCTCTAAATTTGACTGTACTTGGTGTACTAGGCCTAATTAGGCCACTTTTACAAAGCAACTATGGGTAAAACTCACTCCAAACTTACAAGATCTCCTCCAGGGCTTCTATGGGTTGTAAATAGATATATTTCACTAGTTTTGGGCATCCAAGGTCATCCCAAGTCATCCTAACATCAAATCTCTACTCCACCAAAGTTAACTTGCCAAATACATGATGATATTAGGCTTTAATGGCTTCAAACAACAATTTGCTCCAGTCCCCTGCTCTTGCAAACAAAAACCAATTGAAAAATAGAAAAAACAAAGCCATTCCACCCATTTGAGGTTATGATGCAGGTGGAATGAGCTAGGAAACCATCATTTTCCTAAAACCCTACAAAACTAGGGTTTAAGACCTGTTTTGAGCAAAACAACAATATCAGGGTTCAAGATTAATGTAAAAAATCCTAACCAAATGCAAATGGAAGGTATCTCAACCTATTACAAAATTTTATGCATTAGATTTCATGATAGACCTGTACGGCCCTATACCAGGCATGAAAAATCAAGAAAAATAGTAAAAATGCAGAAAATTGGACTGTGTTATTGCTTTTTGATTTGAAACTCTCCCAAAATACATTCTCCTCGTTGCTTTTCATCCTTCCCTCCTTGCACGAGGTGTGTATCCATAAATACATTCAATACAATCCACAAAAACATAGTGGAGGTCGATGTAGTCCCTTAAAACAGGCTAAAAATAGCCTTCCACTAACATTCACCCTAAAATAAATTAACTAAAACTAAACAAAATTCAAACCTTTGGCCCTAAGTGGCCTTACATGCATGACATGGTCAATATTTATCTAGAACCAACTCCACCTAGGCACTAACTTAGACCAAAAATTCAAAATTGATAAGGTGCCCCTGCACCACTTCATCATGGAAGAGATAGCATGCAATAGTCGATACCAAAAGAGGGAGTAGTGGGAGTAATAGAAGAATCATTACACTACGTGAGGATTGGATTACATAACTATTACACCAACACTATGGTGAATGGTTATGTCTCTTTCTAAATGAGATAACCCTTGGTTAATATGCACCTCCTCATAACAGATTGCTGCCCCTTCATAACTTCTCTTTTCTTTAATTTCAATTGTTGCTTTCTTTTAATATAATCATTATTTAACATGCCTTTACAACTGTTCTTCATTACTTTTCATAGATTGCATCTCATGGTCGGCTTCCTCTTTAACTATTATCACTTTATACTTAAACATAATAAAATCGTTGCCTCTAATAATAATTGTGATTGCTGACCTTACCATAAATCATATCTCCTTGCATCATTTCTTATATGCATCACATCTTTTAATTTTCTACCTTTAACCAAATTATACTCTTCATCTGAAATAGAACTATTCTAATTGATTGCTGCCTTCAATGTATTGATCGCTGCACTCTATGTATATCTTATTGTTTTACATAATACACATCTCATCACATATAACTTCAAGGAAATTGTATCTCATCCTCATTATTTAAATAGGATAATTTTGTCTTTCATATATGAAGTCAACCTCATATCAATAATTTAAATCTTTAATTTAAATTACCCGTTAAACTCTTTATCACCCCCAATGAGAGTCGGCCACCTTGAGGTTCTTCAATAAACTTTGTATGTCATACTTAAGTCAACCTCAAGCATAGTTATATAATGTTAAATCTTTACTTTTACATTAACAATCTTCTTCCAATGTCTAAATCTATCCAACAGGGATGTCCACATATCTCTAAGAATGATTTCTCCAAAAGTAATTTGGAGATTAAACTTGCCATTGATGCCTCACCCACATTCATACTCCATTGGATGGTTTAGTGTGGACTTTGAGAAATACATCACTCAATAGTGTCATTTAGTGTACAACATCAAGATTTTTTAGGATACAATTCTTTGTGACATCATGCCATTGGAGGTATGTGATGTTCTATTTGGGAAACCATATCTAAATCATTGACATGTAGTCTATGAAGAAAATCCATGAAATGTAGTCATAGATGTTGATTATAAGAGATATTGCATATTGAAGGTAGTACCAAATCTCACTCATTAGTGTTGTTGTGACCTCCACAACATACCCCTAAATTTTTCCAAATTTTGGGACCCTTTCTTTGTTGAGTTTTATTGAGTCATGTTTTTGGTACCCCTCTCTTCCTTTGTCATATGCAACTAACTGTATTGGTGTTCATGCTTTGGTTTGAGAAATGAAACTTTATTCACCTATTGCATTATGTCGCCTTGTCACATTATGTTGCTTGTCACATTTGCAATTGTGTCACATCTTTCCTTTAGCTTGCGAATGCGTTTCCATGTGGTGTCGTGTGTTCAATTTCACTTTTCACATTTTACAATTAAAAAAGATTCAAAGTATTAAAAGTTTGAATTTCATTATTTCAAATTTAAGCCTTTAAGTCTTTTAGATAAATCTTAAGATTTAAATTTGAAAACATTAAAATTTAATATTTAAAATTTTGAATTTTGGATTATTTCAAACATTTGTGATTAAATATTAAAAAATTTAATTTTTAATATTTAAAATTTTTTTGTTCAAAATTGGATTTAATATTAAATTTTTTAAATTCAATATTTGAGTTTAAATTCTAATGCTTTGATCGTTTCACATTGTAGGCACTTCAAACTACAAGAAAATTGCATGCTGCAAATCCTCCCTCAAAATCTACAGTCGCAACTTGTGAAAACAATCCAAACTCTTGAGTGCAAAGTGTGAATTGCGAAATCTTTCTGGACTCCTGAGTTGCAGTTGCGAAGTGAACTCCAAACCCCGAGTTGCAGTTGCGAAGTTGACTCCAAACTTCAAGTTATAGTTGCAAAATGGTCCATGAACCCCATAATACATAGTCAAAGTGCACATTATGAATGGATCCAAATCCTAGATTGCACCTTGTGTAGACTGGGATTCAAGCCCTATTTTACATGTTGGGATTAGTATGTCTCAACCTGTCAGTTACAACGTGCAGTTGCCAGTTTCTATTTCCAAGGAGTCAAGTTTGGAAGTTGCTATTAAAGGTGGTGTTGGCACTTTCCTTATGATAAGGATGTCTTTTTTGGAGGTGCGGTTATAATTTGGCAGGTGTATTTTTGCATGTGCAGGTTTGGTAACAATTGGCAGTTGCATGTTTGCATGTGTTGACAATTAGAATATTACCATTTTGCATGTTCAGTGTTTTTGGCATCTTCCATGATGCATTTTCAGTCTTGGGCATTGGATTTGGAAAGTGTCTAATTAATGCATTGTAAGCTACTATATATTGAGAACTTGTATATTGTAGATGTAGAGTATCATTTTGTTGAAGTATTGTTATGCTGCCGAAATCATTCTAGATTCTTGTTGTAGTTGGAGGACACCTAGAGAAGCTTAGTGCTATTATTGTATTGTAATTTCTATTACTGATAATACAAAGTTCTATGCTTTTGGTGTGTGGGGTTTTTTACCTAGAAAGGTTTTCCTCACATAAATCTCTATGTTATGGTAATATTGTTTTATGCATGTATTTGAATGTGTTTCTTTTACTGTAATAGTTTAAAGATTTGTATGAATTTTGCACTATCTCCCCCACATAAATTAGTGTTGGAAGCATTTTTTCATACCTTTGCTTCCTTTCAATTGGTATCAAAGCCTGGCCAATTTTGTTCCCATTGTTGGGTAGCGGGTTTTTTGTATTGATCTTTGTTTGAGTGGGAGCCTTTTGCAGAAGTATTTTAAAATCTTGTTGCAGAAAAAAGATGGAAAGTACATCCAGTAGAATTGAGATGGATAAGTTTAATGGCGGCAACTTCAAGTTATGGAAGTTGAAGATGGAGGATATGCTCATGGATAAAGATCTATGGGCTATAATATCCAAAACAAAACCAACAAGTATGACTCTGGAAGAGTGGGATTTGAAGGATCGAAAAGCCAAGGTTTGGTTAGACTCTGCTTGGTTGATTCAGTGCTCCTGAATGTCTATGAAGAGAAGACTGCAAAATCTCTTTGGAAGAAGCTTGGAGATGTTTATCAGGCTAAATCCCTGGTAAACAAGTTATTCCTGTGAAATAAATTGTATTCTTTGAAGATGGAAGATGGAGGGTCCATTGCAGATCACCTGAATGCATTTAACATGTTGATTGCTTAGTTGGGTTCTGTTGGTGACAAGATAGAAGATGAAGATCATTGCATGCTTCTATTATGTTCTTTGCCAAACTTGTGGGATCACCTGGTTATGGCTATTGGAAGTACCACCACTAGTTTCAAAATGGATGAGGTGGTTGCATCGTTGTTGTCTGAAGAGATGCGGAGGAAATCTTTCGAGATGGCCAAGGAAGCCCTTGCTATTCATGGTAGACCTAAAGAGAAAGGCAAGAAAAAGGACAAAAAGTCAAGATCAAATCTTTCTAGAGATCTAAGTCTCCTAGAAAGTCCAAGGAAAAACTTTGGAACTGCGGCAAATCTGGTCATTTCTACAAAGATTGTAAGGAGGAGAAGAAAAAGAAAGGTAAAAAGAACTTCTCTGATTCTGAATCTGATAAATCCTCTCAAGATGATGCAGATGCTTTGTTGCAGCCTTGGCAACACATGATCAGAAGATGTGTGGCTAATAGACTCGGGTGCTTCTTTCCACATGACCTCGCATAGGGGTTGGTTCTCAAAGTATGAAGAGTATGATGGTGGGAAGGTGTATCTGGGTGACAACTCTCATCTGAAGATTGTTGGCCGTGGAAGAGTCAAGATTATATTCCCTGATGGTAGAGTGAAGCGATTTGATGGTGTGTTGCATATCCTGGGTTTGGCACGAAACCTTCTTTCTGTGAGTAAGTTGATTGATGCAGGTGTGCAGGTTGTTTTCTTGAGTGGAGGATGTAAGATGATGAGAGGAGCTATGGTGTTGGCTAAGGGTGTTCAGATCAGCAATCTATATAAGCTAGATGCATGCACTGTTCAGTGCAATAGTTCTTCTGATATGCCAAAGAAAAGGCCTTTGGATTCTTCATCCTCACCATCAGATCTAGTAGTGAAAAAGTCTGTTGTTTGTACATTTGATGGTCGTGCTTTCTTGGTACTTAAGGGTGCAAATGCTTTGGAGATGAAGCTTGCAGTGGAGAAAACAATGTTATGGCACCAAAGACTTGATCACATTGGTGAGAAGGGTCTTAAAGCTCTAAAAAATAAAAGCCTTGTTGAAGGTCTTGATGATTGTAATCTCAAGTTCGACTTTTGTGAACATTGTGTATATGGAAAACAAGACCATGTTTCTTTTTATTCCAGTTCTCATAAGTCTTTTGGGGTTTTGGACTATATTCATGCAGATTTGTTTAGCCCTGTGAATGTTCCTTCGTTAAGAAAATCTATATATTTTGTGTCTTTCATAGATGACTACAATAGAAGGACATTTGTTTATTTTCTCAGGAGTAAATTTGAGGTCTTTAATCGGTTTAAGGATTTTAAGGCCTTGGTTGAAAATCAAACTGATAGAAAGATTAAATGTTTTAGGACTGACAATGGTGGTGAGTTTTGTTCGACAAAATTCAACAAGTTTTGTAAGGAGCACAGGATTGAGAGACATAAGACAACTCCATACACTCCACATAAAAATAGAGTTGCAGGGAGGATGAATAGGATGCTAATGGAGATGGCTAGGAGTATGCTGAGTGGTGCTGGTCTTGAGCAGAAGTTATGGGCTGAAGTTGTATCCACTACATGTTATTTGATCAATTTATCTCCTACATCAAATCTTGTTGAAAAGACACCCATGGAGGCATGGTCTGGTAAGAATCCTTCGATGAGACATCTCAGAGTTTTTGGTTGTGAAGCTTATGCTCATGTTTTGAGTGTAAAGAGGTCTAAGTTGGAGAACAAGGCAATTAAGTGTATCTTCATCGTCTATGGTGTTGGTGTGTAGGGGTACAAGCTTTGGGATCTAGTGGCCGAGAAGGTTCTCCATAGTAAAAGTGTAATATTTTGAGAGTTGAAACCTTCCATAGTTGAGCTGCAACCAGAGAAAGAGGAGAAGCAGAAGGAGGTAGTTCAGATTCCACTTATTCCAACGAAAGGTGAACTATGTACTATTGTACTTGATGATGAGGAGAGCTCTAGCACCTCTGAAAGTTCTGAAGAAGAAGAACCTCAACCTTAGCAATTGAGGAGGTCTACACATGCTAGGTGGCCACTGGAAATGTTTGATTATTCACCAAAAATATTTGGTTATTCTATGTTGGATTCTAGTTGTGTTTTTGCTTTGATTGCTAACACTGATGAGCCTAGGACTATTAGAGAGGCTATGGGTATGAGTGATGCAGATTCTAGGATGAAGAAATGGCTTCTTTGAAGAAAAACAATACATGGGATATGGTACCTTTGCCTAAAGGACATAAACTTGTTGGATGTAAATGGGTGTTTAAGAAGAAATGTGGTCCTGATGGCAGTGTTGAAAAGCACAAGGCATAGTTGGTCATGAAGGGGTATTCTCAGGTGGAGGGAATTGACTATGGTGAGATGTTCTCTCCTGTTGCAAAGCTGACATCTATTCAGTTCATGTTATCACTTGCATCAGCGTATGATCTAGAAGTGGAACAGATGGATGTGAAGATGACATTCCTTCATGGTGATTTGGAGGAAGAGATCTATATGTCACAGCCAGAGCATTTCATGGAAAAAGGTAAAGAAAATCTAGTTTGCAAGTTGAAGAAGTCTTTGTATGGTCTTAAGCAGTCTCCTAGAATGTGGTACCAAAAATTTGACACCTAGGTGTTGTCTTTGGGATTTATGAGAACTAAATCTAAGCATTATGTATATTACAAATCTGATAATGGTCACATTCTCATAATTGCATTGTACGTAGATGATATGTTGTTTTTAGGGAATGGTAAGAGTTTGATTTCAGATCTGAAGTCTTAGTTGTCAGCACAGTTCGAGACGAAGGATCTAAGTGCAACAAGGTATATTCTAGGGATAGAGATCAGAAGAGATAGAGCTAGCAAAAAAATTTGGTTAAGCCAGAGAAAGTATGTGAATTTAGTGTTGGAGAGATTCAGCATGGCAACTTGCAGATAGTTAGTTGTTCCGGTGATGCAGGGGATGAATATTTCTGTGGAGGATTGTCCAAAATCTCCTACTGAGATGGAGGACATGACCAGAGTACCATATGCAAGTTTTGTTGGCAATCTGATGTATGCGATGGTTTGTACAAGGCTAGACATTGCCCAAGTAGTGGGAGTCCTTAGTCGGTATATGGCTAATCTTGAATGGGTACATTGGGATGTGGTAAAGAGAGTGTTCAGATATCCATGGGGTACTTCTGAGTATTCCCTATGCTATCATGGTTATCCTTCTAGTTCTCAACATTCTGTAAGTATTCGTGGATATGTGGATTCAGATTGGGTAGATGACATTGACAACAGAAGATCCACCAGTGGATATGTTTTCACGATGTATGGCGGTGCTATAAGTTGGATGAGTAAGCGATAGGCTGTAGTCGCTTTGTCTATGACAGAAGCAAAGTACATGGCAGCTACTCATGCTTGCAAAGAAGCCATTTGGCTTAAGAGGTTGTGTTTGGATATTGGTTTTGATGCAGCACAAATTACTATCTGTTGCAACAGTCAGAGTGCCATTTTCTTAGCAAAGAATCCAACTTTCCATGCCAGAACAAAGCACATTGATGTTCAGTTTCATTTTGTTCGTGATATGGTAGAAGATTGAAATATGATATTGGAGAAGGTTGACACTTTGAGAAATGTTGCAGATGCACTAATGAAGCCAATGAGCACAGAGAAGTTCAGATGGTGTGTCATTTCCATGGGCCTTGGGGCCCTGAGAAGTTGATTGTAGATGATTTTTGACAGGTCTTCGACAAGTGGGAGAATGTTGAGATTAGTATGTCTCAACCTATCAGTCACAACGTGCAGTTTCTATTTCCAAGGAGTCTAGTTAAGTTTGGAAGTTGCTATTAAAGGTGGAGTTATGCATGTTGGCACTTTCCTTATGATAAGGATGTCTTTTTTTGGAGGTGCAGTTATAATTTGGCAGGTGTAGTTTTGCATGTGCAGGTTTGGTAACAATTGGCAGTTGCATGTTTACATGTGTTGACAATTGGAATATTACCATTTTGCATATTCAGTGATTTTGGCATCTTCCATGATGCATTTTCAGTCTTGGGCATTGGATTTGGAAAGTGTCTAATTAATGCATTGTAAGCTCTTATATATTGAGCACTTGTATATTGGAGATGTAGAGTATCATTTTGTTGAAGTACCGTTATGCTGCGGAAATCATTCCAGATTCTTG
Organism: Cunninghamia lanceolata; assembly: GCA_027924645.1. Classification (NCBI taxonomy): domain Eukaryota; kingdom Viridiplantae; phylum Streptophyta; class Pinopsida; order Cupressales; family Cupressaceae; genus Cunninghamia; species Cunninghamia lanceolata. The sequence goes on along the minus strand of BSBN01001100.1, from coordinate 1,739,238 downwards.
TTGTAGTTGGAGGACACCTGGAGAAGCTTAGTGCTGTTATTGTATTGTAATTTTTGTTATTGATAATACAAAGTACTGTGCTTTTGGTGTGTGGGATTTTTTACCTGGAAAGGTTTTCCCCACATAAATCTATGTGTTATGGTAATATTGTTTTATGCATGTATTTGAATGTGTTTCTTTCACTATAACAGTTTAAAGATTTGTATGAATTTTGCACTATCTCCCCCACATAGGTTAGTGTTGGAAGCATTTTTTCGCACCTTTGCTTCCTTTTATTACATATATTAATCTACTATGTAAAATTCTTTTTCGTCTCCAAGCTTAGAATACCACGACTTCAAAATAGAAGTCAAAATGCTGCACTCTACTTAAACATCATCGACTTCAATGGCTGGGACAAATTTTGATAGACTTTGGATACGTTGAAAGACTCCCAGCCATGACCTTCACCAGCATCCTTATGTAGCCACCTCTCTATTTCACCAAAAGGTTTAACAGGTTGATCATTTAAATAAATATGTGGAGTGTTCTCTCATGCTAGAATTTGGAATGTCAGGCATAGCCTGAAATGAGATGGTGATGGAAAGAGAGCTAGAGCAAGTAGTGAACCTCAGAGGGGGATCTGTTCTCACTTAAGGAAGATAATATTGAAGAACGGTTGAGTTGTTTCACTATTTGTTCATGATGTTTCCATGGTGCAATCTTTTAGAGGAGCCAATTATTTGTAGACGTGCAAGGACTTTCATTTTGTAGCACTCGACTTTGAATACACAAAATAGACATTTGCAATTGTTGAAATGTGGGCTTCGAGACCTGTTTTGCAAGAAAATGCTCTAGCAAGGCCACATGCTATGGAAAATATAGAATATTAAAAACTAGCAAAGGCCACGTGAACTCTTTAACAAATACCTCTAGATACAAGGTCTCCAGGCACATGCTATGACAAGTTATGGACCAGGCCTATCAACTATTTGACATAATGCCTTCAAATGAATGTACATAATAGACATGCCAAAATGTTTGGCAAAGTATACAAAGAAATGTGTAGTCATAGATAAGCCTTTGTTCCATAGCCTAGGAAGGCATTGGTTGTGGTGGACAAAGCGGTCAATAGCTTCTTTGAATATTGATATTACCATGAATTTCTTCATTACATACTTGAATGCAACTACCTATCTATGGGAAGATAAACCCAAGAAAATTTGCATTGGGTATCCTGAGACTCAGTTTCTACAGTTCCATTTTATAAAGCTACTTCACATATATATTCAATCGAAAGCATAGGTGTGGATCTCCTATGGCCTTTTAGAAATGATCCATCTATGCCATTTGAGGAAGGTCAGTGCACTATTTGTCAAGTTAGAGGAGGACATGTGCTTGAATTACTCCTGGACAAGATGCATAAAGCCTATTTATGTGACCCTCTTCATTGTCCCTTGTGGTGGGTGTTTATACTACCTATTGGAATGACAGTATTCTAACCCTAAAATCACCTAGATTGGTGATGCAAACTCAAACTTCAAGCAAGCAAACCTCTAGACTGTATACATTGGTCTTTAACAATCCTAAGTACTATGGGATATGGATACCTCTATACTGAAAACATTGGAGAAATGGTTTTCACTATAGTGTACATGCTCTTCAATCTTGGGTTACAAGCTTATTTGATAGGCAATATGATTAATCTTGTTGTCCATCACACTAGGAATATACTTAACTAATTCTTTGTTAGATAGGGTATAGAGAGATGCATAGAAAGCTACAACAAAAGTAGATTGCCATAGACACTAAAAGAGCAAATTCTTGGACACATAAGGCTCAAGTTCAAAACTGAAGCTTTGCAGTAAAAAACTATAGTAAGCCTTCCCAAGATGGAGGAAGAGTATTTCTAATGCAGGAGCATCCCTGGTTCAAGAGCAATCTTGCATCAACCAAGAACATTTGCAATTCATTTTGTTTGCAGTTCAGTTTGTTTCTTTTCAGTTTAGGCAGTTTAGTCAAAAGCAAATTCTGTATTTCAGTCTAGTAGCATTTTTAGATCTTGTGGAGATAGATTTAGCATCTACATTCATTCATTTACATCATATCCAAAACTTTGAGATCCGCACTTCAATACCAGAAAGATATCGCTATTGGAAGATGATTGTTTCTCAGAGTAGAGCATCCAGATAATCACAGACAACTAGCTAAAAGAGAAACTTGCGGAAGCATTTCCTGATCTTTGGAGCCTAATGATACATCATTCAATGATCTTTGGTTCGTGGCCGACCTTCCCAGGAGATCCGTACATCATTCCATTCATTTTCTGGAAGTATTCTATGCATTTAGGTCTGACCTATCTGTGTACACATGTTACATTTCTTCTTTGGAATTTGTGATCTTCCTTGACCGACGCGGAGGAATCTATTGATCTGGACTTGATATATATTGATGTAATAGATCCTTAGGAAATTAGTTCATAAGTTATCAAGTTGTAAGCATATGCATAAGTTCATAGTTTAGATTTTTGTGTGAAGGATCTTCAAAGCTTTATCTTGCGCATGTATGTAATCAGGCATGTGAGCCCTAATTGTAAGCTTGCATGTTGCCGGGTGATCTCTATTTGAATCCTATGATATACTGAATGACTGAACCTGCATGTGTTCTATTTCTTTGAGTTGTTTCCGTTGTGTTTACTCTCACTGCATGGTCTGGATAGTTCATTCTGTGAACCCTCCTACCGTGACTACACCAAGTGGTATTAGAGCAAAAGTTTGAATCTTTTGGGAGCGGATTGAGCAAATTTGGTGAAGGAATTTTGTAAGATCTTGTTGTGGACAGATCACCGAATTGAAGTAGGTTACTTGTGTTACAAACGATCACTGATTGTGAGGCAGATGTCACCTTGTAGCCCAATCGCTGAACCTGAGGTATTTTACACTTGATCCTAGGAAGAATACCGCCAAGGAGAGTTGCTGCTATTGGAACAATGGCTAGTAGAATAAATGAGATGATGAAGATAATGAAAACAATGCGAATCTATTTGGATGCTGTTGAAGAAGATAGGCAAAGAGGATTGGCACCGAGACCTAATGTTGAAAGTGATGATGAACAAGAATTTCAATCTGTTGAACAAACTGGCAAAACCCTAGAAGGTGATGAAGAAGAAGAATTAAATCAAGTAAAGATGCTGCGAGCTATTTCAAAGATTAGAAAGAAACCTAGAATTGATGTGCTGAACTATACTGGTAATTTAAACCATGAAGAATTGATTGACTGGATAAATGACATGGAAGAATACTTTGAATATGAGGAAATTGAAGATCCGGAGAAGGTAAAATTTGCAAAGATAAAGTTGAAAGGACATGCTGCTATATGGTAGAAAGAAGTTCAGTTGGAAAGAAATAGAAGATGAAAAGCAAAGATTACAAAATGGGATAGAATGGTTACAAAACTGACATATGCAAGTAGTAAAACAAAGGAGGAACATTTGTGGCATATTAAACAAGTTTTGCAGAGATTAAGAGAAGAGAAATTGCTGATAAACATCAAGAAGTGTAGTTTCATGAAAGAAGATTTAGTATATTTGGGATTTGTGATTTCTATGGAAGTATTGAAGATGGACCCTAAGAAAGTGAGCAATTGTTGAATGACCTACACTGGAGAGCATTGGAGAGGTTAGATCATTTCATGGATTGGCTAGTTTTTACCGGAAGTTCATAAAAAAATTCAATTCAGTTTGTAACCCTATGACATAGACAATGAGAGGTGACAGAAAGGATTTCAAGTGGACATCTGGAGAAGATAAAAGTTTTGAGTTGTTGAAGTAGAAAGTGATATAGCAACCTGTTTTGGCATTACCAGATTTCAATAAGGTATTTCAAGTTGATTGTGATGCAAGTGGAAATGTGATTGGAGTAGTATTAATTCAAGAAGGTAGACCTGTAGCATATTTTAGTGAGAAGTTGAATGATGCAAGGAGAAGATATTCAATTTATGATCAAGAGTTCTACGCCATAATTCAAGCCTTGAAGAAGTGGAGACATTACTTGTTGCCTAAGGAGTTTGTGTTGTATACAGATCATCAAGCTTTGCAATATTTGAATAGTCAAGGTAAGTTGAATCAGAGACATATGAGATGGGTAGAGTTCATGCAGAGTTATACTTTTGTGTTGAAACATAGGAGTGGTAAATCAAACAAAGTTGTTGATGCATTGAGTAGAAGAAGAAACTTGTTGACATAGCTGAGAGTTGAAGTGTTGGGTTTTGATGAATTAAAGAACATGTATGAGGGAGACACTGATTTTGCAGAACCTTGGAAAGCATGTAAGGAACCTATTGTGACAGATAGGAATAAGTGGTTGGACTATTTCATTCAAGAAGATATGTTGTTCAAAGGAAATTAGTTGTGCATACCTAGAAGTTCAATGAGAGATAATTTGGTCAAGGAGAAGCATAGTGGTGGATTGGCAAGACATTTTGGCATTGATAAGACAATGTCTTTGGTGAATGAAAACTACTTATGGCCTCAGATACATTAGGATGTTTAGAAATTTGTGCAGAGTTGTAGAGTTTGTCAAGTTGCAAAAGGGAGTAGTCAGAACACTGGATTGTATAAACCTTTAACAATACCAGAGAGACCTTGGGAAAACATAAGCATGGATTTTGTAATGGGATTGCCTAAGACACAGAGATGACATGATTCAATATTTGTAGTGGTTGATAGATTTTCAAAGATGGCTCATTTCATACCTTGTAAGAAGACAACTGATGCAGTGTATGTAGTTGACTTATTTTTCAAGGAGATTGTGAGATTGCATGGATTACCTAAGAGTATAGTTTCAGATAGAGACAAAGTTTGTTGGATACTTTTGGAGGACACTTTGGAAGAAGATGAAGATAGATTTGAAGTCCAGTTCATCTTTTCATCCACAGACTGATGGATAGACAGAGGTAGTAAATAGGAGTTTGGGAAATTTGTTGAGATGTTTGGTTGGAGAGAAGACATGAAGCTGGGATTTGATTCTTTCACAAGCAGAGTTTGCATATAATAATTTAGTAAACAGGAGTACCGGAAGAACACCTTTTGAGATTGTGACCGAAGTGCATCCTAGAGGAGTAGCAGAATTAAGAGATATCTGTCTAGAGGAGAAGAGGAGTGCAGAAGCAGAAGAATTTATAGATCACATGAAGACAATACATGATCAGGTTAAGAAACATTTGGAGAAAAAGAACAATAAATACAAAGAGAAGGTTGGTGAGAAGATAAGACATATGGAATTTGAAGTTGGAGATGAAGTGCCGGTGTACTTGAGAAAAGAAAGGTTTCTAGTTGGGACATATAACAAGTTGAAGATGAAGAAGTTTGGACCTTGTAGGATACTCAAAAAATTTGATTGAGGAAATGCATATGAAGTGGAGTTACCGGAGACATTGGGTATTTCACCTATTTTTAGTATTGCAGATCTATATCAGTATCATGAAGCAAAGTTCAGTGATAGCATGGAAGAATACTTGAAGAAGCAGTTACCATAACAAGCATCGAAGCATATTGAAGACATTTTGGACAACAGAGTTGGATGCAACACTAGAGGAAGACAATACAAAGAATATCTTGTGAAGTGGAAAGGCAGACCAGAAGAAGATTCATCATGGATTTCTTAGGCTGAGGTGGACCGTCTTGGTTCTCCCCTAGCCCCAACAAAGTGAGGGACTCACTTTTTCAATAACCCCGGATGTTTGATGTAGGAGCATCCCTAGTTCAAGAGCAATCTTGCATCAACCAAAAACATTTGCATTTCATTTTGTTTGCAGTCCAGTTTGTTTCTTTTCAGTTCAGTCAGAAGCAGATTTTGTATTTTGGTCTAGTGGCATTTTTAGATCTTGTGGAGCTGGATTTAGCATCTACATTCATTAATTTAGATCATATCTAGAACTCTAAGAGCTACACTTCAATACCGGAAAGATATCGCTATCATAAGATGACTGTTTCTTAGAGCAGAGCATCCAGATAATCACAGACAACCAGCTGAAGGAGAAACTTGCGGAAGCATTTCCCAATCTTTGGATCCTAATGACACATCATTCAATGATCTTTGGTTCATGGCCGACCTTCCAAGGAGATCCGTACATTATTCCATTCATTTTTCAGAAGTGTTCTATGCATTTAGGTCTGACCTATCTATGTACACATGTTACATCTCTTCTTTGGAATTTGTGATCTTCCTTGGCTGATGCAGAGGAATCTATTGATCCATACTTGATATATATTGATGTAATAGATCCTTAGGAAAGTAGTTCATAAGTTATCAAGTTGTAAGCATACGCATAAGTTCATAGTTTAGATTTTTGTGTGAAGAAGCTTCAAAGCTTTATCTTGTGCATGTATGTAATCAAGCCTGTGAGCCCTAATTGTAAGCCTGCATGTTTCCAATCGATCTCTATTTGAATCCTATGATATACTAAATGACTGTACCTGCATTTGTTCTATTTCTTTGAGTTGTTTCCGTTGTGTTTACTCTTGCTGCACGGTTCGGATAATTCATTATGTGAACCCTCCTACCGTGACTACACCAATTTCCCTCTTAGAGAAGATAAAAAGTTCTCCAGTCAGCTAAACTAGAAGATATAGTTGGAATAAGATGGGATAGCAATGGTGCCAGGAATTTGAAGACATAGTGAATCTAGTTTACAAGGAAAGAATGAACATCAAGATCAATAGTCACATGAATGCAATAATTTAAGAAAATTAAAAATTGGCGTACACATAATGGGATGGCATATTGAAAGGAACTTATTACTCTATTGATGTATTTGAATTATATATCAAAATAAATATTCAATCTTATCTACATGAGAAGGGCTTGAGGGTGCTTTGCCCTTCAAAATGAGAATTGAAGGTTAAGGGATCTGATGATAAGAAAGATGATGGAGTTCTTGTTTCTGTAGCTACAACTTCCTTTTCAGATATAAGAGATTGGAGGAGTTGGAAATTGTTACAACAGAGTTTACTGTGACATTTATGATGAATTTGAAATATGGCAAAGAGGCAGATAAAGGAATTGCAGATTTTACAAGGAAAAAGTGTGAATGTGAGCTTTTGGTAATGCAATAAATTCCAAAATTTGTGCTGATTTCTATTTTGAGATTGAAATGTGAAGGAGGAAGTAGAATATGAAAGGAAAGCCCAATGGATCTTTACCTCCTATTATTTATTTTGTCATTTAGTGGCTTTTTTTTAGGGGAGGATTGTTTGTCTTCCCATCCAAATTGCCTATATATACTCATGTGAGGCTCATTGTAATGCATTGGAAAACCTGTTGAGGCTTGGGAATTCATTTTGATTACAATATATCAGTTTGCTCCATTTTTCTTATATTTAGTTTTCTTTGAATGAGGTTTTCCAAGCTCTAAACTTGTTTTCTTTCCACTTTATCTTATGCACTTAATTCAATAAGTGTTGATGAAATTTGACATGTTTAAGCCACTGATGCCTCATTGACGATAGGGTGTTTTGTGTGGTCAAATGAACACATTTGTGCATGCTAAGATTCACCAACACTCACACACATGACTTTCCTTTGAAGATCACACTATCTCATGTTGGGATTACAAAAATGGGTCAGACGAAGATTGGTTTCGAGTCGAGTTCGTACATTTGCCGAATGGTATGTAGGAGGATTGGAGACAAGTTTGGATTTATTTTTATGTTTTTCTTTTAGCCTTTCCTTTCCCTTTCCTTTTTGCTAAATTTTTTATATCGGTGGTAGATTAGGATTTTAATGATAAATTTCATTTACACAAGGTAGAAATTTGTGATGATATGGTTAAATTTTATAGATTTTAATCCATTTCTTACTGTCCTAGATTTTAAAATGTAAGTCTTTATAAAAAGGAACAAATTTTAATGTGTAACTCTTCAAATTTCATAATTTAAAACTCTAATTTTAATGGGCATACTATTGTTTTAAACAATTTCAATGCAAGTTAATGCTGAAAATCATTCTCATAAAGTTGAACACCATTGAAAGTGATGATTATCAAAGTGTTAAAAATTGAATTTCAGGTTTACGCTAGCGAATAGTGATTTAACTTCACTAAGTGAATCTCTTTTTCACATGAATGGTGCTTAATATTCATAGTAGCCCCTTGAAAGAGCCAGCCAAAATGCTTTCTAACTGGGGACTTGGTAAACCTTGTAACCAATTAATGAAGACTCTTAAGTCTAGTCACTCTCCAAGTAGGGGAACCTTTTCCATTCCAACCTATGACACTTCATGTCTCATACGAAAGTTGGTGTGTCAAAAGCCACATCAAAGAGTGCCAAGTAGTGTACAAGGATAGTTAGTTTTAGCAATAAATTTATGTTTTTGATGGGGACACCTAAACATAAAGACATCCTTGTGGCAAAAAAATATATCACAACTCCTCTAACAACATTGGTGGAGATCTTGAAGTTGAATTGCAAGTTGGTAGAGTAAAATGATCTCTTTCAACCACTAGGAGTGCCTACACACTATATGGTAAGGCATACCATTGATTTGATTCCTAGACTACCTTTTCATAATGCTTCTTTATACTTGTTATCAACTAGGATTGCACCTGTGATGCAAAGCTAGAAAGCTTAGCAATCCTGTGAAACATTGGAATACTTTCAGGTTGTGGGTGCCCCATGGTGAAAGTAGATCTCCATATTATGGGCTTGTTCCCTTCTGATTCTCTAATAAATTAATGACTTTGTAGGAAAAGGGGTAAAAGGCTTTCTAATGGATATACTAAAACTAGAATTTAAATGGGTGGTAATGCACCTAAATGATAGAAACATGCAGCTCTAATTCATAATAATTTTCAGAATATCTATCCACACAAACCAATTTTGGCAATATGACCACAAAATTGATTCTAAGGAAGGCTTGAATAACTTTCTTTTTGGAGGAAAACTGGGTTCTCACAACATGAAAGAAAAGACTATTCTAATGCACAACCTAAGACCTGTGATTTTTTTACTGCTTTTCAATGCATGCAAGTATAAATGAGACAAGGATTTAAAGGTTCTGATATTAAAACACAATAAAACCTCATCTAATCATTCATAAAACTACACAAATGAGAAGATAGATACTTGATCCTACTAAAAATAAAGGAATTCTTGCATAAAATGGCAAAAAAGATAACCTATAACCTGCTGTATTGTATAAATCTGCAAAAATTGAGTTACAAACAATACTATAGATCATTTTTAGAGAATGAGGAGAACAACTAACAAATCCATGAACTCATGGACAAAGGACATATTAGACCAATATTATCACATTGTGGCAGCCCAACTATGTTAGTACATAAGAAATATGGAATATTAATAAGGCTTAGCCCTTCATAGCCTCTTTAGACATAATATTTGATTATTTAGTATAGTAGAATATAATCTTCTCATTAGATATAATATTTGATTAGTAGAATATAATAATGTTTTTCTATTGAGATTTCTAGAAGCTTCTTTCTTTTAGAAGCATCTTTATATTCCTTTAAAAGACTTTTTATGAAGATGTTTTGGATTACCTTTGTTGAAAAAATCTCTCTTGTGAGTTGTTTTGTTCATGTGCGCTCATATCATATGTGGAGGTTGTGCATTAAATATAGAGCTCTCAATAAGAGCACTATGAAGAAATGCTACCCTTTTCCAATCATTGAAGACTTACTAGATTAGCTTTGTGGTGCAAAGTTCTTTACCAAGATGATTTTAAGTTTGGGTACCATCAAGTTCCCGTTGAGCCCACAAAAATATGAAAGACAACCTTCATGCCCTTTATCGTAACCAATGATCTAGCCACATTCATGTGGATGATGAATGGTATCCTTAGGACATTCACCACTTCATTTGTTCGTGTCTATCTTGATGAAATATTGATCTTTAGTAAAACTTGGGATGAACATTTATGCCATATTAAGCAAGTACTTGACAGTTTGTGGAACACAAGTTCCATGCAAACATGGGGAATTGTTCATTTTCCAAGAAGGAGATATAGTATCTAGAATACATTACATATGCACAAGGAATGCATGTGAACCTAATAGAGTTTTTCACATTTGACTTAGTCATTCAACTAGGTTACTAAAGGTGGCATCAAAGCAAGATTCATCTAGATAGTAGCACAACAAAAAGTATTTGAGGAATTGAAATGTAGACTTCATTCTATGCTAGTACTTGCACTACCAAATCTTTAATAACCATTAAAGATTGAGGATGATGCATTAGAATATGCACTTTGAGTAGTTCTCACTCAACATGGTCACTTAGTTGCAAACTATAGTGAGACATTCACTGCACTTGTTAGAAACTACCCAACATATGATTGTGATCTTGATTCCATTGTGAGTCCAACAAGGTTTTTCACATGTGACTAGAACATTCAACTAAGTTACTAGAGGTGGCATCAAAGCAAGGTTCATCTAGATAGTAATACAACAAAAAGAATTTGAGGAATTGAAATGTAGAATTTGTTTTATGCTAATACTTGCACTACCAGATCTTCAACAACCATTCAATATTGAGGCTAATGAATTAGAATATATTCAGTGGGAGTAGTTCTCACTCCACATAGTCATCTAGTTGCATACCATAGTGAGACATTCACTGTACTAGTTAGAAACTACCCAACATATGATTGTGATCTTGATTCCGTTGTCTAGGCATGTAAGCATTGGAAGCATTATATCTTGTGCTTGAAGAGACTATGATCCACATAAATCACAAGCTACTTTAGTTCTTGCAGACACAACACAAGTTGCAACAAGAGCAACATAAAAAATGGTCTTCATATCTTCAACAATTCCACTTAAACATCAAGCATAAGAAGGGAAGTGCCACTCTAGTTTTAGCCTGCCTAAGTTTCCCACTAGTTTATTCTCTTCTCTCAATTATTGATGCTTGTGGACATGAATTTAGTGCATGGTTAGAATTATATCCTTCTGATTAGGATTTTGTAGAAATCTATGAGAAGTTGCTTTGTGGGAATCTAGTTCAATATTTCTACTTACAGATGGACTCCTCTACTATCTTGGGCACTTGTGGGTTCCACACGAGGAAAAAAGATATAAATCAAATTGAGAGACTCATTTTAGCAATGTTTCAAGGTATTTTTAGAGTGGAAAAGACCCTTGCGGTGTTGTAGAAGTACTTATTTTAGCTACACCTCATGAACATGTTAGGAAATACATCAGGTCATGTACCACATATGCAATTGCCAATCCAATCAACAAGATGCAAGGTTTGTACACACCTTTGCTAGCTCCAAAGAGATCATGGGAATTTGTTTCCATGGACTTCCTCTCAAGATACCCTACAACCAAAGGTAATGATTGTGTTTTTGTAGTGGTTGATATATTCTCAAAAAAAAATTTTTAATTCCTCACAAGAAAACCATCACAACTCTAGAAGCAACTCACTTGTAATTTTAGCATGTCTAGATCCGCTTTGGAATCCAAAAAACTATAATTTCAAATAATGATACTAGGTCCTTGATATAAAGCTGGGCAAATTCACCGTGTTCCATCCTTAGGTTGATGGATATAAGGAAGTTGTTAACAAGATGATAGTGCATCTTCTCAGAGTGTCAAAGAGTCATCACAGTTGGGTTGATAGTTTTCCTTTCATTTAGCACAACTACAATAGAGTTTTGCATAGCTCTACAACACACAACCCTTTTTATCTTTTCTTGGGTTTCCAATATTTGGCACCCATTGACATAGATTATCATGTTCCCCCATCAATAACTTAGCAACTCCTTTAGCTTGAAAGGAATTTGACAGAGCTATTCAATTTATTGAACACAATCAACATATCTAGAAATAAGTGCTGCAAACCATTCTGCAACATGCTAATGCAAACTATAAGCAATGCCATGACAAGCATATAACATCACACATCTTTTAGGTTGGTGATTAAGTCTAGCTACACTTTTAGAAGGAAAGACTAACATGACCTTACCAAAAGCTTCATCCACTTTGGTACAGGCCCTATACCATCACCAAGAAAGTAGGAGATATTGCATTCAAGCTCAATCTTCCTACCTATCTTGAGTTGCATCTAGTCTTCAACACAAAACTCTTGCATCCATAATTTCTACTATTTTTTGATTCTTTAGATGTTGTAAAGACACTTTAGTAGATAGAGATAAACCCAAAATGTAGAATTTCTAGCAGAATTGGATCAAATCATTGACACTAGGGTCAACTGGACAAGACAATAACAGATCCATATCTTCTATATCATTGAAGTAATTCAAGTTCCTTCCTAAGAAAATGGTTCACATAAGCTCAAGTTACAAATTTGTTCCCACATCTTTTACCACACTTGCCTACAATGGGGAGTATTTCTCTTCAAGGAGAGATGATTGATTCAGGAGGATCCAGGACAATCATTCACATCACAAATCTCATTTTTTACATGGCATCCTTTGTGATTTCATTAGCAAGATCCTCATCTTAGTTAGCACTTATGTCCCAAATCGCACATCATAACTCATTTCAAGGTCACCATATAGCTTGACCTATTGTCAGTAGTTGTGAGTGGTTGTAATTAATGCTTCATTTCTCTCTCTTGTATAAATATATACATAGAACTTCTTTTGTAGGTTAGACACCCTAGATAGTGGGCTAAACAATAAAGATAGACCATATATCTGTTCTCACATATCATGTGCAAAACTAGCATAATATAATCTTACTATTATAATTCTAATTGTTTGTTCTATGTTTCTATTAACTCTCTTTTAATGGGTTGTCCATTAGGCTTTACACCTAAGCCCTAAATTAACCCTACGGCCAAACCCTAGGAGGTGTAAGAGAAATTAGATTCACCAAAAAATGTAGAGGAAAAAATACCTCTACAATAAACTTATCTAGGCTAATTAAATAAGTATAATCAATTAGCAAACAATTGACCTAGATAAAATATGTTGGGATTGATAATTGAAATTAAATCTGGAATTGAAATAAAATAAATGTGATACTTAGCTTGAAATCTAGTGATGAAGAAGTGTTATGTTAGAAGTTGATTTACCGATATTCTAGAATTTTGAGATTAACTTAGATGAAGATCTTAGATTCTAAAAATGACTATTTTTTGCTTTGTATCACCTATGGGAGTGTAAAATTGATCTCATCAAGAGTAAAAATAAACCTATATGTAGACCTAATTTGAAGCTCATGGATCTAATCTAGCATAATATGGGCTATTGGGATTCACTTGCATAGATTTTTATTATTTAAATATGTGTAAGGATAGGTGGTGTTTGAGAATTCCTTTGGGGAATCAACTAGATTGCTAGGGTTAGGTTCTCCTTAGTCGGACTCCTAATATACCAAATTTATAGCTATGAGAAAAAGATCAAAGATAAAAAGCAAATCATGCAATGCCCCTATGATGACATGCTCTGATAAATGTTGCTAGATTCCTTTATTTTCTTTTTTACAAATCAAAATCTAGATGTGTTTAAAAGATTCCTAGGTGATTTCAAAATGAATGAATGAATCTCCTTAAATACACCATTCAAGCACACAAAATCAACACAAATATGCACTAGGTTGGATTAGAACAACTAGTGAAGTGGTTGACAAGGCAAGAATTAGAATTTTGAATTTAAAAAGTCAAGGTTAAAATCTTTGACTACAAAAGTGACTAGGGTTAAGTCTACATCAACAAGTATAATCTAGGGTGATGAAAAATAGGTCTAGAGACCAAGAATGAAACTTTGGGGGATTAGTAATAATGGGATTGAGATGTCTGATGTCATGGGCCAAATTCAGACAATAATATGTCACTTATAAGTTAATCATTACATTTATGACACTCTAATCAAAGGAGAGAACAAAATATAAGAGAAAAGGTATGATTATGTAACTTTTACCATTACAATAGAATAAAATGTCTTAAATTTAAAGGAATAAATTTTAAAAATAAAAAGCTAATTCAAGAGCATACCATGGAACAAGAGCAATCTTGCATCAACCAACAATATTTTTTCTTTCACTTTATTTATTTGTTTGTAGGTTTTCATTTAATAGTTAGATGAGAAGAATCCATTTCATTTCACCGTAGCATTACATCTAGCCTCATGGTTTTGAGGTTGTGTTTTGTATAGATAAATCCACATCATATTCATGTTTTAGAAGAATTAGATCACTAGAATGGCATAACTTGGATCGTAAACATCTACTAGGTAGACAAACTTACATAGTTTCACCTTTCCCACTTGTTCTAGGTTTGCACCAACAAAGGGATACATATGAAGATTCATTAGACCCAGTAATGCATATGTTGAGCATTGCACAAAGATTCCTCATTCTCTTATCACCACATTGATCGAAGGACTTGTTTACATTAGCCAACTACATGTTTCATGTAGAATCAAGAACTGTGTGCCACCTTGAAGCTAACATAGATAATTTTGGAGGTTTGGGATTGCTATATGTATGTCACAATAATTTGAAATCATCAAGGAGAGTCACAAAGAATTGGGTAGAAAGTTGGAGGTCTGAGTGAGAACATAAGGATAAGGGTTCAAAATGGAGTTTGATAAAGTAGATTCAAATGTCATAGAATGTGTTAAATTTCATTTGAATGTATTAATATCCATATTTGTAATCAAATGATTGCGACCTAGCATGTAGGAAGCCCATTATGGTATATTGTAATAAAGATCATGTTGTTGTTTGAGGTTTGCTGCATGGTTGGACAATACTTCATTATATGCTCTACCCATGACTACATAAAGTGGTATCAAGGCATAAGGTTTGAATCTTGAGGAGAGCAATTTGTATTCTAATGTTCTTCTTATGAATACATCACCAAATCAAGGCGGCCTATAGGAATCTTGACAATATATCATTGATTGAGAGGCAACTGCAAGGGGTGATTGTAGGTAGACCGCCGACCTGAGGTATTTTATGATAGATCCTAGTAAAGATACCATCATGAAGAGTCCAAAGTGTTGCTAACATATCTAGAAAGTTGGATGAGGTATTAAAAGAGGTAAGGGAGAACAAAATCTAATTGAAGGTCTTGGAGAAAGCTATGAAGAGGAGTTGAAGCCCAAGGGATGATGATGAGAGCAATGTGGAAGAAGATTCAAGAGAGGATGTGCAAGATCTAAAAGATCTAGAACAAAAGTAGATTAGGTGAAGGTGTTGAAAGCCCTTTCCAAAATTGGTAAGATACCTAGAATTGAGATTTCTAACTAATGTAGTGATTTGAATCCTGAAGAATTAATTGACTAGATAAATGATTTGGATGAGTATTTTGAGTATGAGGAAATTGAAGATCCTAAAAGGGTTAAGTTTGTAAAGACGAAGTTGAAAGGACATGTTGTTGTTTGGTGGAAAGAAGTATAATTAGAAATAAATAGAAGGGGAAAGGAAAGAATAATAAAATGGGATAGGATGGTTGTGGAATTGAAAAGCTAGTTTATACCAATGGATTATGAACTAGAATTACTAAAGAAATTGTAAAGTTTGAGACAAAGGTGTAGACACCCAAAAATGACTTTTGCATTATATCACTTGCATAAATCGATTCTTCCTAAATTACTTGCATCCAACATTAATTAAATAATCTAATTATTTAATTAATTTCATCAATTTCCTCTAAATCACTTGATTCCAACATTAATTGAATAAATCCTCTTTATTTAATTAATTTCATTAAATTCCACTTTATTCTTCCAAATTAAATAATGTTAAGTATTTAATTAAATCATTCTTCTTTCAATCTTCAAATCCACATTAATTAAATAAATCTAATTATTTAATTAATTCATCTTAATTCCTCTTATCCACAAGTAAATAATTTTTAATTATTTAATTAATCTATTATTCCTCTAAATTTAAATAAATTATTCAAATTTATTTAAATTGACTTAATCTTCTAAAAAATAAATAAAAGTAATATTTTATTTATATTCCTCTATCATGCAAAATAAATTAAATGAATTTATTTGTTTAATTTATCCTCTATATTAAAAATATCATTTTCTTCTATGTGCACAATCAGTCTTATTTTTAGAACTTCAAAAAAGAAAAATCAAAAGTTCAGTTAATTGGCTTTAATCATTATTGTTTTTATCACCAACTCATAAATTAGAAAAAAACATTCTAAATTTATGAAATCAAATCCTATCTTTATCCTAGCAAGCAGTTAACTCAACAAAGCAACTTTAAAACATGACACATGTCGTGTGCACATTCATCATGTCTCCTCAACTCATCTTGATTATTGATTTCATTGATTTATTTCCACCGTTGATTGATCTCTCTTGAAACCTATATATACCCCCTTCACTTTATAAAAAATCCTTTTCGATCATTTAGCTTTGAGCACTCTTCGATCATTAAAGCTTTGGGCATTCTTAAGCGCTTTGAGCATTATATCGCATTGTTGAGCACATCGAATCTTTGATCACTATTATATCATCTACGTCCGCTTGTTGCAACCATGGTTTCACAATGTATTGATCAATTCACAAAGAACCAAGAGATCTATACAATCTAGGTGATAGCTTTCTATTGTTCTTAATTCACATTGATTTTGGCTATCATTTAGATTGATCGTTTGAAGTTTATAGTCTATTGAGTTGTTATCATTGTTTTGATCTTTATCAATCTTGATTTTACCTATACACATTCTCATCATCATTCATCTATCTATATACCTTATCCTTTCCATATCAATTTAGCTAATCAATCTAGCCAAATTATCCAATCACATCCTTTAGTCATGATCCTAATCTTGTCGTAAATCAATCATCAATCCATCATCAATGGGACATATCGTTCCCACATCCTTGTGTTGATCTAGGGATATATCTTTCCCCACAATGACAACACTATCCTTATCAATCATCATCAATTAATCATTAGTTTACAACTTGATAGGGGCAATACCTTGTTTGTTTTTGGCATCATCATCATCATCATGCATCTTATTCATTAACTTACCATTATCTTTCCTTGTCATCCTCGCTTTTGAGTGACTGGGGCATCACCATCTCTAATCCAATCATTTTCTTCCAACCATATTCTTCTAAATCAATTTTCTTTCATTCAAATCAAACACTATGTTTAAATTTCTTTGAAATGATGTTACTTTGGAACACCATCTCAAAGAGGGGAAAAATGTAGACACTCCAAAATGACCTTTGCATTACATCACTTGCATACATCAATTCTTCCTAAATTACTTGCATCCAACATTAATTAAATAATCTAATTATTTAATTAATTTCATCAATTTCCTCTAAAACACCTGATTCCAACATTAATTGAATAAATCCTCTTTATTTAATTAATTTCATTAAATTCCACTTTATTCTTCCAAATTAAATAATTTTAATTATTTAATTAAATCATTCCTCTTTCAATCTTCAAATCCACATTAATTAAATAAATCTAATTATTTAATTAATTCATCTTAATTCCTCTTATCCACAATTAAATAATTTTTAATTATTTAATTAATCTATTAGTCCTCTAAATTTAAATAAATGGTTCAAATTTATTTAAATTGATTTTATCTTCTAAAAAATAAATAAAAGAAATATTTTATTTATATTCCTCTATCATGCAAAATAAATTAAATAAATTTATTTGTTTAATTTATTCTCTATATTTAAAAATATCATTTTCTTCTATGTGCACAATCAATCTTATTTTTAGAACTTCAAAAAAGCAAATCAAAAGTTGAGTTAATTGGATTTAATCATTATTGTTTTTATCACCAACTCAGAAATTAGAAAAAAATATTCTAAATTTATGAAATCAAATCCTATCTTTATCCTAGCAAGCAGTTAACTCAACAAAGCAACTTTAAAACATGATACATGTTGTGTGCACGTTCATCATGTCTCCTCAACTCATCTTGATCATTGATTTCATTGATTTATTTCCACCATTGATCGATCTCTCTTGAAACCTATATATACCCCCTTCACTTCATAAAAATTCCTCTTTGATCATTCAACTTTGAGCACTTTTCGATCATTTAAGCTTTGGGCATTCTTAAGCGCTTTGAGCATTATACCACATCATTGAGCACATCGAATCTTTGAGCACTATTATCATCATCTACATCCGCTTGTTGCAACCATGGTTTCGCAATGTATTGAGCAATCCACAAAGAACCAAGAGATCTATACAATCTAGGTGATAGCTTTCTATTGTTTTTAATTCGCATTGATTTTGGTTATCATTTAGATCAATCTTTTGAAGATTACAGGATTGAGTTGTTATCATTGTTTTGATATTTATAAATCTTGATTTTACCTATACACATTTTGGCACGCCCAGTGGGACCCACTAACTTGATTTAACCTTTGCTTTTTTTGAGAAATTTAAGTTTTTGAAGCACACGTACAGAAAAGTACAATCATAACGCAGAAAAGCACATTTGAGAAACAGTAAAGCACCTTTGGTCTGATTTGAAGCACCTTTGGGCGACAGTAAAGCGCCTTTGCACTAATTTGAAGTTTCTCTGATGCCTGTCATAAAAAAGTGCTTCTGCACCACAATGAGGCACCTTTGAGCAATAGAAAAGCACATTTGAGCAACAATAAAGCACCTTTGGTCTGATTTGAAGTGCTTTTGCACCACAATAAGGTGCCTATGGCTGTGATAACATACCTGTAAACTTCAAACCCTCATAACTTTCTCAAAACTTAACGAAATTTGATAATTTTTTTTTGAAATTGTATAGAAAATCATAAGGAATCTATTGGTGATATCCAATCTTTTGTATCTCATCATAATTCTAAAAAATTTTAGATTTCACCTTTGGTGATGTAGAGTGGCCAGCACAAGCGTTCAAACTTGGCGAGACTTGATGATTTTCATTCCATCGACAAGAGCTGCCTTAATGTCTTTCCGACATACCCTATCAGCCTAACAATAATCATCGACTTCTCAAAAAATCTTCACAGTGAAATCCACTTCATGTCGATGAGTGCATTTCATTTTATTGCCTATCGGCAAGACATAGTCTATCGGGTTCGCCAAACTGTGTTGCTCTGACGACCACTGTTATGCCGATACATACAAACTTCTACCGACCAAGCCGGTTCTGCCTACCTCTATCGCCGGTCACTAGTTGTATCCACAAGCAATGTATGAGCGCGATGTATATTCACAATATACAAGCGTGAGATGCAAAACAAACATACAAACTATTCTTTGATTGGCATTAACCCGCATGTACCAAGTCCTTGAATCTGCGGAATGTATGTTTGGACATACATTCAGAATATACAACCCAAAATATACATCTGCTAAATATTCCATGGAATATTCCCTCTGAAAACAGTTGACCGCTGACTTTCCCTTGTATCAAACCAATGTATATCTAAAATATACATTCGTCACATGCAAACCACGAAATGTAATTGAGGGATACTCATGAACTGTCTCAACCATACAACTAGAGTATACACACAAATGGTATACAAAGGACATATACTCAAAAGTTGCATATCTCGACACACTTTGTAAACATACAAAGCCCGATATGCATTATGCGGGATATTCTCCTTGACGATTGTACCTTTGACTCTATCGTTGACCTTTTTATATGCATCAAGGGTTTCTCTCTCCTTTGTATCTACGAAGGCTTGTATATTTCAACATACAACAATGATTATCCCAAAGTGATATACTCACAACATACAAATGCGATATACTCACGGATTGTATGCGACATACAAACACTGTATATACATCAAATGTATCTCAAAACAAAACCCTTGAAATTTCACAAATTCTGCATAGAAAATCCTAGGATCGATCTGATCTGTTTCCTTAGCAATCTTAACTTAGATTTCAAGCTTCAAAACCTAGCACATGAGGATGCTAAGGTAAATCATTGTATGCTATAACTTGATCCCAAAAGCATGAAATGCACAAACAGAAAAATAGAAAAGAAATCTAAACTACTGTACATATCCATTCGACCGATTCAGAGAATTAACCGGTGGAATGGATAAGTGAATCCATCCTGACTGTCAGACCAAGAAAATCAAGTACACAGTAAAATGATATCAATAGGATCTTCTTGATTCTTATTTCAGAAAATATAAGCAATTACTCTGTTCAGTTTCACAAGCAACTTCAGTGATACCAAAAAAACTCTATAACTGACTGTTCGATGCCCTTCCCCTTCTAAAGGATCTGAGCTAGGCTTATAAATAACTACTCAACAAGAGTAGTATAGACTCAATTCCCAGCGGCTGGGAGACTTCTGAACGGTTGGGAGAAGACAGCTAGCATAACAAACTTCTAACTAACTGCACAAAAACCTAGAGTGACTTAAAAACATAGGAATTGGTCACATGGACCTTATTACATCATAATGCATGAAACATACTATATTTAGACCTAATCTGTATTTCGAAGGGGTGCTCCTGCACCATACTCCCTAAGAGAAGAAATCTCAAGTCCACTTGAGATGAGAGTTTGTAGGTCTAAACCATGTTTGGTGATTTGTTCTTCAGTCAGCCAAACGGCTTCTGAATCAGGTTTTCCTTGCCAAGCCACCAAGTATTCCAGATACTCTTTGTTCCTGGTCTGCTTTGCCATTTTGGAGTCTAAAATCTTCTGCAATTGTGGGGGATCATGCTTAGGAATATCAACATCTACTGCATCCTGCAATGGTTCCTGTTCGACATCTATATTAGGCTTGTATGGAGTTAAATCACATACATTGAAATTAGGTGACAATCCAAGATCAGAAGGAAGTTGGATCTCATAAGCATTTTGTCCACACTTCTTCAGAATCTGACATGGGCCAAGCTTCCTCTGAATGAGCTTAGTATATTTTCCTTTTGGGAGTCTTTCCTTCTTCAAATTAACCCACACCAAATCACCAACATCAAACTGTACATCTCTCTTCTTCTTGTCAGCATATTTTTTATACTTCAATGTAGTTTGTTGTAGTTGAGTCTTGACTTGATCATGCACCTCTTTGATTGTTGCTGCAAAAGCTTCTCCATGTGCACTAATAGACTCTCCTGGAGGTAAATCTCTTAACTCCAAAATACCTCTTGGATGAGTACCATACACCACCTGGAAAGGTGATTTCCCTGTACTTCTATTGACAGTGTCATTATAGGAAAATTCGGCCTGTGATAGGATGTTATCCCACTTCTCTCCATGCTACCTTGTCAAACATCTTAGCAAATTTCCCAATGAATGGTTAACCACTTCAGTTTGTCCATCAGTTTGAGGATGATAAGCTGATGAGAAGGATAAATTGGTACCAAGCTTCTTCCAAAGAGTCCTCCAAAAATGACCAATGAATTTCACATCTCTATCAGAGACTATGCTCAATGGCAATCCATGAATCCTCACTACTTCCTTGAAAAATAGGTCTGCAACATATGAAGCATCACAAGTAGTTTTGCATGGCAAGAAATGTGTCATTTTACTGAATCTGTCTACTACCACAAAAACACTATCATATCCCTTCCTGGTTCTGGGTAAACCTAACACAAAATCCATACTTATACTTTCCCATGGTCTAGAAGGAATGGGTAATGGCTGATATAAACCTGCATTAGTTGATCTTCCTTTTGCTTTCTGACAGATCGCACATGTCTCCACAAATTTTCTGACATCTGTCTGTAGCTTTGGCCAAAAGTAATGCCTCTTTACCAGATCAAGAATCTTATCAAGACCAAAATGTCCTGCCATAGCTCCACAATGTTTCTCTTTAATGATGTTCAACCTCATAGAACACCTTGGAATACACAACTGTCCACCTTTGAACAGCAACCCATCCTGGATCAGAAAGTCAGAGAATTCAGCATGATATTTATCTCCAAAAGAAGTACATACCTGATATATTTCTCCAAAATCTTCATCAGCATCATACATAGTCTTCAAAGAATCAATGCCAACACTTTCTAACTGAATCTGATTTACTGTCAAAGCTCTCCTGCTCAAGGCATCAGCTACCTTATTTTTGACTCCTTTCTTATGCTTTAATGTGAAAGTAAAAGCTTGTAAAGTCTCTACCCACTTCATATGCCTATGGTTCAACTTTTCTTGGCTGTTTATAAAACTCAGAGCTTGATTATTAGTAAATACTATGAATTCTTTTGGCATCAAATAATGCCTCCACTTCTTGAGTGACTGGACTAGAGCATACATCTCTAAATCATATGATGAATATCTTTTCTTAGCATCATTTAGTTTCTCACTGAAAAATGCAATAGGCCTACCTTCTTGACTGAGTACTACTCCAATTGCCATGTGACTTGCATCACATTCTACCTAAAAGATTTTATTGAAATCAGGCAGTGCAAGGACTGGTTGCTGTGCCACCTTTTTCTTCAATGTCTCAAATGAATCACCTGCTTCTTCTGTCCAAGTAAATCCGCACTTCTGTCCTCCTTTTATGGTGTCAAGCATGGGCACACAGATATGACTAAATCCTCATATAAACTTCCTATAGAAGGTTGCTAACCCATGGAAACTTCTGACATCATTCATGGTTTGAGGAGTTGGCCAAGACAGTATGGCACTTACCTTCTCTTGATCCATTTTCAGTTTGCCATGTGAGATGACAAAACCCAATTAGATGATCTCCTCCTGCATGAATAAACACTTGTCCAAGTTGATCATTAACTGCTCTTCATGTAACCTTGTGAGGACCATGTCTATATGTTTGAGGTGTTCTTCCCTTGTATTACTGAAAATCAGAATGTCATCTAGGTATACTATGACAAATTTGCATATAAATTCTCTCAAAACCTCATTCATCAACCTCATAAAGGTACTAGGGGCGTTGGACAAACCAAAAGGCATGACCTTCCACTCATATAACCCCTCATTTGTTTTAAATGCAGTTTTCCATTCATCTCCTGGCCTAATTATGATCTGATGATAGCCACTCTTTAAATCTATTTTTGTGAAATATTTGGCACCTCCTAAACAATCAAGCAAATCCTCTATCCTAGGTATGGGGAACCTACACCTGATTGTGATTTTGTTAATAGCCCTTGAATTAGTGCAAAGTCTCCAAGTGCCTTCCTTCTTTGGTGCGAGTACAGCTGGTCTACACATGGGCTTAAACTTTTGCCAGTTAGGCCTGTCTCCAACAATTCCTCAATCTGTCTTGCTACCTCTGCATTCTGCTCTGGTGTAAGCTTGTATGCTGCTTTGTTTGGAAGTGTAGATCCTAGGATTAGATCTATGCAATGACTGATGTCCCTTATAGGTGGTAGGGACCTTGGCATTTCATGAGAGATGATGCCTTTGTACTTGTCCAACAGTTCTTGGACAACAGGGTCTATGAACCTTTGCTTCTTCTCTCCCTTGACTTCTTGTTGCTGCTCCTTGTTCACCTTCAGGCATGGAATGAGGGCATATGCAACTGCACCTTCATCTGCTATCTCCTTCATGAATTGTTTACCCTCTACCATCATTACCTTGACTTCTTTTCCTTTTGATTCTACCCCCATTTCTATCGAAGGTAGTAACTCTATCACCTTACCATCCTTGGTGATTGAATAGGTGTTCCTAACTCCATCATGGCAAGATTTCAAGTCATACTGCCATGGTCTTCCAAATAGGAGATGGCAGGTATCCATCTTAGCAATGTCAAACAGTAACCTGTCCTTGTATGTTCCAATTTGAAATTCCACCCAAGCCTGCTCTTCCACAATTGTTTGCTGACCTTGAGTGAGCCATGAAATTTTGTATGGGCAAGAGTGTGGCAATCTTCTAAGCTTAAGCTTTTCTACCATTTCATCAGACACAAAATTTTTAGTGGATCCAGAATCAATCAGAACTTTACATACCTTTCCTCCTGCCTTGCAAGTAGTTTTGAAAAGAGATTTCCTTTGTGGGGGTTCTTTGTTAGGCACCTTCATGGTGTTCATTGCTCTCCTAATCATCAGAGCTTCTCCTTGCTTAGGATATCCATAGTTGTCAGGGGCATTCCCACTTTGATAAGTGTTTGAACTTGTTGCACTTTGACAATCAGATTCTTGGATCAGATTTGTCCTCCTTTCTCCTCCTGAACTTGTTGCCTTTTCTAGACATCTATTGGCTATGTGGCCTTCCTGATTACAATTGTAACATCTGATAGATCCTCTGCCCTGAGATCTCCCCTTGAATGGTGGTCTTCTACCCCTAAAATTTCCTTTTTGATCATAACTTCCTTTTTGAGATTGACTGTTGTCTCCCTTGTTGTTCTCTTGATTTGTTTCACCTTGGAATCCAAATCCATTTCCTTTGCCTCTGAAAGGATTTCTTCCTCCCCTTTGCTGTCTTCCTCTTCCTCTATTGTTCTGCTCTTGTCTTCTCTTTAGTTTCTCTTCCACTTTGAGTGCTAATTGGTAGCACTTCTTAACTGTATCTGGATTATGCAGATTTAGGTCTTCTTGGATGGCAAATCTCAACCCATTGAGATACCTTGCTACCTTCTCTTCCTCATTCTCCCTCACCTTTGTCTTGAGACAGAGCTTCATGAACTCTTCAGTGTATGCACTGACATCTAACTCCTTATGTTTCAGATTTTGTCTCCTCTTATGTAACTGGATGTTATAATCCAATGGGACATAGGCTTCCTTCACCAAAGCCTTCATCTTCTTCCATGTAGCAACTCTGTTCTTTCCTTCTTTCATCCTGTCATCTTGGATGAAATTCCACCAGGTTAGTGTAGCTCCTTTCATTTTGGATTGAGCTATCTTCACTCTTTCGTGGTCTGGTATTTCCTCTGTTTCAAAGAAATTATTCAAGGAGTCTATCCACTCCATCACTGAATCAGGTTCCATTTTTCCTGCAAACACTGGCAGGTCTATTTTCATGTCCATGGTCCTCCACTCCATGGATTTGAGGGCATTTAGTAAGGGCCTTTGGTCTGCAGGAACCTCTATCTCTTCCTGCCTAGGGATCTCCTCTTCATCCCTATCTCATTCACCAAAATCTTCCTTTCCCTTTCCTACTCTATCCCTCAACTTCTCCAACTCATCTTTTAATTCCTGATTCTGAGCACTAATTGATTTACTCTTTGCAATCTTCTTCTTTACCAGGACAGCCAACTCAGCGTTGGTCATCCTTGCTGGGAACTCTTCTGATCCCTCTCCGTCTGACATTTTATTTTCTCCTTCTTCCCAAAGGATACTCCTTCGCTCTGATACCACTATGATGCAGAGTGGCCAGCACAAGCATTCAAACTTGGTGAGGCTTGATGATTTTCATTCCATCGACAAGAGTTGCCCTAATGTCTTTTCGACATACCCTATCGGCCTGACAATAATCATCGACTTCTCAAAAAATCTTCACAGCGAAATCCACTTCATGCCGATGAGTGCATTTCATTTTATTGCCTATCGACAAGACATAGTCTATCGGGTTCGCCGAACTGTGTTGCTCCGATGACCACTGTTATGCCGATACATACAAACTTCTACCGACCAAGCCGGTTCTACCTACCTCTATCGCCGGTCACCAGTTGTATCCACAAGAAATGTATGAGCGCGATGTATATTCACAATATACAAGTGCGAGATGCAAAACAAACATACAAACTATTCTTTGATTGGCGTTAACCCACATGTACCAAGTCCTTGAATCTGCGGAATGTATGTTTGGACATACATTCAGAATATACAACCCAAAATATACATCTGTCGAGTATTCCTTGGAATATTCCCTCTGAAAACAGTTGACCGCTGACTTTCCCTTGTATCAAACCAATGTATATCTAAAATATACATTCGTCATATGCAAACCACAAAATGCAATTGAGGGATACTCACGAACTGTCTCAACCATACAACTAGAGTATACAGACAAATGGTATACAAAGGACATATACTCAAAAGTTGCATATCCTGACACACTTTGTAAACATACAAAGCCCGATATGCATTATGCAGGATATTCTCCTTGATGATTGTACCTTTGACTCCGCCGTTGACCTTTTTGTATGCATCAAGGGTTTCTCTCTCCTTTGTATCTGCGAAGGCTTGTATATTTCAACATACAATAGCGATTATCCCAAAGCGATATACTCACAACATACAAATGTGATATACTCACAGATTGTGTGACATACAAACACTATATATACATCAAATGTATCTCAAAACAAAACCCTCAAAATTTCACAAATTCCGCACAGAAAATCCTAGGATCGATCCGATCTGTTTCCTTAGCAATCTTAACTTAGATTTCAAGCTTCAAAACCTAGCACATGAGGATGCTAGGGTAAATCATTGTATGCTATAACTTGATCCCAAAAGCATGAAATGCACAAACAGAAAAACATAAAAGAAATCTAAACTACTGTACATAGCCATTCCACCGATTTGGAGAATTAACCGGTGGAATGGATAAGTGAATCCATCCTAACTGTCAGACCAAGAAAATCAAGTACATAGTAAAATGATATCAACATGATCTTCTTGATTCTTATTTCAGAAAATATAAGCAATTACTCTGTTCAGTTTCACAAGCAACTTCAGTGATACCAAAAAAACTCTATAACTAACTGTTTGATGCCCTTCCCCTTCTAAAGGATCTAAGCTAGGCTTATAAATAACTACTCAACAAGAGTAGTATAGACTCGATTCCCAGCGGCTGGGAGACTTCTGAACGATTGGGAGAAGACAACTAGCATAACAAACTTCTAACTAACTGCACAAAAACCTAGAGTGACTTAAAAACATAGGAATTGGTCACATGGACCTTATTACATCATAATGCATGAAACACACTATATTTAGACCTAATCTATATTTCAAAGGGGTGCTCCTGCACCATTTGGTCTACAGAAACACACACTTGCACAATAGTTAAGTGCTTTTGGTTTAGTCCTTTTATTTTTCTAACTACTTGCTTTCTGTGGAACTAATTTCACTTGTTGCAACATCTTATCATAGATCAAGAAGAGTTTTTAACATATTTTTGTAGGACATTTGTTGAAGACATCAACTTTTTCATACTAAGTCTTAGAAACACCTCAATTTCATAAAGTAATGAATAAGTGTTTTACGTGTTTGTGAGGTGATAGGTATATGATCTCCCCTTGTGCAAAACTTGGGTGACTAAAAATTAGACCCATCTCTTTTTACTTTTTGTTTATCCCCAACAAAATCCCTAGAAAATATCCTTTTTTCACTCTATGGATTTTGGATATGATCTTTTGGTTTTGTTCTTAGAAGGGCCTACCTTTTGGAGTGTGTTTCCTCCAAGAGGGGACGACCCTAAGTGGACTGCTATACAAATTGGTCAAGGCGAAAGCCAAGTCTTAACCAACGTTAGCCTTTGCCATACGGTGCCAATTTGAAAGGAGGCGTACTAACACTTTTGTGAAGAAATTTCACATTTTTGTAAGGTATATTAAACTCTTAATAAAGTTGGTTAAAGCTTTTAGTGGCTTTTCGGATGCTTGCAAGGTGTTGGTCCCCCAAAAAGGAACTATAAACCTCATAGTTAGTGACTACCCGATCTACCTCCAAACATTGTGATAATTTTCAGTGCAAGGGCATAGAAGGTTTTGTCCCCAAGATACTCACCATAAAGCTCCCTTGAGATTAGATATAAATCCTTGGCTTAGCATAAGCTACTTGTAGCTTTCTGAGAAAAGGGTGATTGGGTTATCCTTCTAGTCCTAGAGGTCCCTATCTGTCCTCTCTCACAAAGACAAAAAAGTGTACACACCCACATTAGGTGTGATGACACTTGAGTCGACAGAGATTCCAAGTGTGGGTTGATGTATTACAGTGAAGTTGTATCCTTAGGTATAGAAGTGCTTGATTTATATGCAAATTGTGTTATACCCATGGAAATTTGGGCTTTTTGTGTGCCTTGAACATACACTCATTGTTGTCCTTAGCCATCTTGTTTACTGTTTTTTTTCTCTTGCCAAGAAATCAAACCAAAATCCTCATCAAAATGGTCTTGATAATCAATAAGCCTAGGTTAAACTACCCTCCATCTCCAATTCAACCAATATCCCCATCATACTCAGATGATGCAGACATAGAAGAACTTAAATGCCTGTATGGATCTCATCCCCAAGCTATATATTTAAACCAACACACATCACTATCATACCAACATCCATCATACACATCTCCTAGTACTCCTGAGGCATGGATACAAAAACTTAAACATGACTATGAGAAATTAGATCCTATCAAAAAGAAAAAATTCAAAGAGCTTCAAATGCCTTTAGCACATCTCATCACTGAAGATCCTCCTAATGCTATGGAATCAACAACACTATCTTACATGTTCATGCCAACTCCAAATCATCAAATCATGAATCCATACTTGGACATACAAACTTCTTACAATCAAACATTGGCTAGCACAAGTCACAATTCTATACCTCATTATATATCGTATGACAAGGGACATCAAGGTCATCCATACCATCCTCTATCTATATATTCATCTCCATCCAATTCCCAAGAACAACTTTCCTATGCAATCCCTCCATCACCACAATATCAACACATTCAACACCAACCATTCCAACCAAAACACCAACAATTCCAACCACAACACCAACAATTCCAACCTAACCCACCTACCTATCAACACATTCCACAACAATAAGAATTCCAATCACAACCTCAACAAATTACACCTCCATCCCATGTGTCACCCCCATTATCATACCAACCTAACCCATCTACATATCATGTCAATTCCACATCAACCTATCCCATTGATACCAAACAACATCCACCCCACGATCATCCAATTCCATATTCCAAGATTTCAACTCATCATCAAACCCATTGACAGGACTATCAAGTTCCCTTACAACAAGAACATGTAATTCTTCCTTTCACCGAAATCAAGTGTCCTTAATTCCTTATGATTCCTTTGACAAAGGGAACACCACTCTAGCTTATGCATCCTATGTGTACCCTCCATCACCATCCACTCATATACCAATACAAGAGCCTAGTAGTCCTATCCCAACACCACCATGTAGTCCATATCATAGTCCATTGGTACATCAACCTTCTAATCCATTAAGCCCTTCATTACCTTCGTCCCCATGTTCCTCTAATCTTCCACAAAAAGATTCTTGGGAGGTAGCTCTACAATAATTAGTCCAAGCACAATTACTTGAGCTATCCTTGATAAAACCATATAATCCTAATCCATCCAATCACATTACTCCTCCACATAATCCTAATCCTAAGCCTGCAACACCATCCACCATTATTATCCATCCATTATATTGTTCATCTACCCATACACTCATGAAGGATGTGATCCAATGGCTATTAGCAAGGAATCAACCATCTCCATGTCATCAAAACACCTCTATCCAACCTATTCATAACCTTTATATTTTCTATGATCAAGATATTGTCCATGATCATAACCCCATCCATGAGCCACTTGACCCTATCCATGATCCCACAACGATCCATGATCCATTACAATATCCACCTAGCCATATCCACGATCCAACAACATCTAATTCCCTTGATGAGACACTTGGTCCCTGAGAAAACATAGATAATCAAATAGATAACTTGGATCCTATCTCTTCATCTCCTACTGAGCATAATGTTAGTCAAGATCCAAGCATCCCAAGTCATTCATTACATGATCCCACATTGTCTCTTGCGGGATTATCTCATGTTGATCCTCCACCATTTCCCATCGATCCCATACCAAATCCATTATCCTATTCTCTTGGTCTTACCACCTTCATCCATGAATGTTCTTCCTTAGGAGAACAATCACCACTATCCATCACTTTACTATCCCCATCACATAATAGACTCGGGTCTTGTTTCCAAATTAACCAAAACATGAATTATCAAGGCAAAGGTTTAGGCCTTCATGAACAAGGTATCTTAAAGCCCATCCATGTCACAATCCATCCTCGAGCACATGGTCTTGGTTTTTCATCCAAAGAAAAACAATCCAAAGATGTTGGTACCACCTCCACGTCTCCTCCAGCTACTTCTTCCACTCCATATCCTGGTGCACCTTATCGCACCTCTTACTCATATGTTGGCATCCCTCCTCCATTGTCATACCATTCCCAAAAGCATGTGGCCATACACCTTCCTCCATCCACTTTGCCTCCACTTCTTCCAACTCCTAACATCCCTACCCTCTAATCCACTCTACCTCCACTTCTCCCAATGCCTAATATCCCCATTTTCAAATCCCCTTATCCATCTATCCATATATCCAATTTTAATCCCTCTGTCCCTACATCTCCTAAAATTCCCAATCATGATCAACAAATGCACATATCGACCAAGCATGAAGCTTCCACCAAGTCCATGGGATTCAAAAATAAAAATTTGGATGCCTCTACTCATAAAGCAAAAAATCCTAAAAATACTTATGCCTTAGGGCATCAATGCAAAGAGTCCAAGCAAAATCTATCCAAAAGGCTACCCAAGCCCATACTTTCACAAGAAAAGTCTAAAAATAAAATGGTTTGGGAAAAAATAAATTAAGTCAAATGAACCATCCACATCCCAAATGTCCCAAATATCCCACAGATCCCACTTCATCCAAAAATCTCAAGTTCCTTCAACCCAAAAATCCCACAAATCTCACTCCATCCAAAAATCCCAAATTCCTTCATCCTATAAATCCTAATGCAAAAATTATAAAAATCCTAAGTCTGTGTGGGTACCTAAGGTCCTACATCAACCATCCCCTCTGCAAACAAGTCCATTACTTCCTACACCTCCCTCTAATCAAAGGCTTTAAAATCCAATTCGGTGTGTGCAACCGTTGGTCTTGGTTCCTTTCCATTCCACAACATTTCCACATACCTCCATCCCCTCATCTTATATCCATTATCCTCCATATTTTCCCCATCATACCTCTATGGTCCATGCTTTTGCTCCATAATCCATTTATCCCTCCATCTCCATACATCATCCACATCATAACCCACCATCCTTTCTATTTCTATCTTCCCACATCTACCAACATCCATGCGCATAATGCTACCTAATATAGTCCATGTGCTAACACACATTAAAGTGATAACATACTACCTTGCTATTGGAAACATATGCTTGATTCCTCATCCTCCATCGTATCCAAAAAGTCAAAAAAAAAAAACCAACAAAGAAAAAGTAAAGAGAGATCCCTTTATCCAATGGTGAAAACTTGGCAAACAGGCACCTTGGATAAGTACCATGATGAAAACCTGACAAACATGCATCATGTGTAGGTTGATTGTCTATGTACCTTACACTTGGGGGCATGTTGTCTCATCTACCCATCCTATCATTCCTTCTACCTATCCTTCATATCATATCTTCCTTATCCATTATATCCACATAATTATCCCCTTGATCCAATCCATCCTTTTTCCTCCTTTTTAATCTTGATATAGATAGAGGCAAAATGTTGAAACATGCTTTGGACATCTCTTGATATACCTCATCATTTCCAACCAATCCAATCAATCTTATTGTCATAATCTTTGTCATGTAAAATCCTAAAGCATTATACCTAGAATGGGCCATGTTATTCCTATGCAACATAGTCTTTGGTGATCACATCCTAAGCACCTCATCCATTCCATCCACTATTGCCTATTCTTTTATTCATCCTTCTATCATGAGTCTTCCATCCTATTTTCTATCACCCATCCTTTTGTTCACTTATCTAATCCCATCTTTCTCCTTGCATCTAGAATTGGTTTTCCCTTGTCATTGGTATCTAGTACTAAGGCTATCCAAATGCAATCCAATGTCACCCAGTCATCCCAATCCATCAAACACTTCCATCTATCTTGTCTTCCATTTATCACAATCCATCCTATCACCCCAACTTGACTAACTCAAGCAGAGAATGAACTATGCGTCCTTTGAAAGCTCAAGTACTTATCAAACCCAAAAAAAAAGACTAATCATGAAGCCATATGTTGTCCCGCATACCACTTTCCACATTTGCTACAACAATCCATCTATCCTAGATTAGATCAACATCCTTTAATGAATATATCTTTCCTACAATAAGGCTTTATCTACCAATCTACCCTAAGCAACCTCTTTGGCAAGAGAATATGTTAGTTTTGTGTTTACTTTATCAGTCAGTCTTTTTCTTTTTGGTTTATCTTTTGTTCCTTTCTAACACCTAGTCAAGACTGCCTTGATTTTTTATATCTTGGTATGTTGCGATGTAGTATGGATTGGGGCATAGTCATTGCTTTCGTATGCTATGTTTGTGGGATGAGCTTATTATCCTACTATGGCTAATACATATCTTGTTTGTGTTGGAATTAACATCTTGCATATCAATATGTTTTGCATCTAAGGACCTAACAGCCTTATGTGTATTAAGATCATTCTATGCTAAGACTATTTTCCATTCACATGTCCAACAAGGTTCTATTATGTCTAGTAGATATAAGTTCAAATTGTTTGTTTGCATAGTCAAGGTCCTATGCATTGGATACACTGTCACCTTGGTCTTCTATACCTTGGTGCATAACATCCATTGCTATATCAAAATAATGATTACTCTTTATAAATATTTGTGCAACCATTGCAACAACACACTATCCATACACCCATCCATACATCCTAATAAAATCTATAGCTTTCATGAAGATCGATCAATCTAATATCAATTCTTCTATTCTTTTTCCATTTATCTTCCTTTCATTTCGAGAGCACACTTGTGTTCTTTACACCCACTTGTCCTCTCAAGGGGGCATCATCATCATCATCATTCATCTTATTGATATACCTCATCCTTTCCATATCACTCTAGCTAATCATTCCAACAAAATTATCTAATCACATCCTTTTGTCTTGATCCTAATCTTGTCATAAATCAATCATCAATCCATCATCAATGGGATATATCGTTCCCAAATCCTTGTGTTGATATAGGGATATATCTTTCCCCATAATGACAACACTATTCTTATCAATAATCATCAATTAATCATTTGTTTACAACTTGATAGGGGCAATACCTTGTTTGTTTTTGGCATCATCATCATCATCATCATCATCATCATGATGTATCTTATTCATTAACTTACCATTATCTTTCCTTGTCATCCTCACTTTTGAGTGACTGGAGCATCACCATCTCTAATCCAATCATTTTATTCCAACCATATTCTTCTAAATCAATTTTCTTCCATTCAAATCAAACACTATGTTTTAAACTTCTTTGAAATGATGTTACTTTGCAACAACATCTCAAAGAGGGACAAAATGTAGACACCCAAAAATGACCTTTGCATTACATCACTTGCATACATCAATTCTTCCTAAATTACTTGCATCCAACATTAATTAAATAATCTAATTATTTAATTAATTTCATCAATTTCCTCTAAATCACCTGATTCCAACATTAATTGAATAAATCCTCTTTATTTAATTAATTTCATTAAATTCTATTTTATTCTTCCAAATTAAATAATTTTAATTATTTAATTAAATCATTCCTCTTTCAATCTTCAAATCCACATTAATTAAATAAATCTAATTATTTAGTTAATTCATGTTAATTCCTCTTATCCACAGTTAAATAATTTTTAATTATTTAATTAATCCGTTATTCCTCTAAATTTAAATAAATTGTTCAAATATATTTAAATTGACTTTATCTTCTAAAAAATAAATAAAAGTAATATTTTATTTATATTCCTCTATCATGCAAAATAAATTAAATGAATTTATTTGTTTAATTTATTCTCTATATTTAAAAATATCATTTCCTTCTATGTGCACAGTGAGTCTTATTTTTAGAACTTCAAAAAAGCAAATCAAAAGTTGAGTTAATTGGCTTTAATCATTATTGTTTTTATCACCAACTCATACATTAGAAAAAAACATTCTAAATTTATGAAATCAAATCCCATCTTTATCCTAGCAAGCAGTTAACTCAACAAAGCAACTTTAAAACATGACACATGTCATGTGCACGTTCATCATGTCTCCTCAACTAACCTTGATCATTGATTTCATTGATTTATTTCCACTGTTGATCGATCTCTCTTGAAACCTATATATACCCCCTTCACTTCATAAAAAATCCTCTTCGATCATTCAACTTTGAGCACTCTTTGATAGTTTAAGCTTTAGGCATTCTTAAGCGCTTTGAGCATTATACTGCATCGTTGAGCACATTAAATCTTTGAGCACTATTCATCATCTACATCCGCTTGTTGCAACCATGGTTTCTTAATGTATTGAGCAATCCATAAAGAACCAAGAGATCTATACAATCTAGGTGATAGCTTTCTATTGTTCTTAATTCGCATTGATTATGGTTATCATTTAGATCAATCTTTTGAAGGTTATAGTCCATTGAGTTGTTATCATTGTTTTGATCTTTATCAATCTTGATTTTACCTATACACATTCTCATCATCATTCATCTTATTGATATACCTCATCCTTTCCATATCAATTTAGCTAATCAATCTAGCCAAATTATCTAATCACATCCTTTGGTCTTGATCCTAATCTTGTTGTAAATCAATCATCAATCCATCATCAATGGGATATATCATTCCCACATCCTTGTGTTGATCTAGGGATATATCTTTCCCCACAATGACAACACTATCCTTATCAATCATCATCAATTAATCATTGGTTTACAACTTGACAGGGGCAATACCTTGTTTGTTTTTGGCATCATCATCACGCATCTTATTCATTAACTTACCATTATCTTTCCTTGTCATCCTCGCTTTTGAGTGACTGGGGCATCACCATCTCTAATCCAATCATTTTCTTCCAACCATATTCTTCTAAATCAATTTTCTTCCATTCAAATCAAACACTATGTTTTAAATTTCTTTGAAATGATGTTACTACGTAACACCATCTCAAAGACGGGCAAAATGTAGACACCTAAAAATGACCTTTACATTACATCACTTGCATACATCAATTCTTCCTAAATTACTTGCATCCAACATTAATTAAATAATCTAATTATTTAATTAATTTCATCAATTTCCTCTAAATCACTTGATTCCAACATTAATTGAATAAATCTTCTTTATTTAATTAATATCATTAAATTCCACTTTATTCTTCCAAATTAAATAATTTTAATTATTTAATTAAATCATTCCTCTTTCAATCTTCAAATCCACATTAATTAAATAAATCTAATTATTTAATTAATTCATCTTAATTCCTCTTATCCACAATTAAATAATTTTTAATTATTTAATTAATCTATTATTCCTTTAAATTTAATTAAATTGACTTTATCTTCTAAAAAATAAATAAAATTAATATTTTATTTATATTCCTCTATCATGCAAAATAAATTAAATGAATTTATTTGTTTGATTTATTCTCTATATTTAAAAATACCATTTTCTTCTATGTGCACAATCAGTCTTATTTTTAGAACTTTGAAAAAGCAAATCAAAAGTTGAGTTAATTAGCTTTAATCATTATTGTTTTTATCACCAACTCATAAATTAGAAAAAAAATATTCTAAATTTATGAAATCAAATCCTATCTTTATCCTAGCAAGCAATTAACTCAACAAAGCAGCTTTAAAACATGACACATGTCATTTGCACGTTCATCATGTCTCCTCAACTCATCTTGATTATTGATTTCATTGATTTATTTCCACCGTTGATCGATCTCTCTTGAAACCTATATATACCCCCTTCACTTCATAAAAAATCCTCTTCGATCATTCAACTTTGAGCACTCTTCGATCATTTAAGCTTTGGGCATTCTTAAGTGCTTTGAGCATTATACCACATCGTTGAGCACATGGAATCTTTGAGCACTATTATCATCATCTACATTTGCTTGTTGCAACCATGGTTTCGTAATGTATTGAGCAATCCACAAAGAAGCAAGAGATCTATACAATCTAGGTGATAGCTTTCTATTGTTCTTAATTCACATTGATTTTGGTTATCATTTAGATTGATCTTTTGAAGGTTATAGGATTGCATTGTTATCATTGTTTTGATCTTTATCAATCTCGATTTTACCTATACACAAAAGGGATATGACTATGAAAGAGTATACCGAAGAATTTCACAAGTTGATCATTATGATAGAGCATAGTAAAGAAAGAAAAAAGAAGGTTGCAAGATATATCAACAAATTAAGAGAAAATATCCAAGAGGAGCTAATCCTAGTTAGATTGACCACCATAGAGGAGGCATACCAATTTGTGATCAAGTTGGAAGATAAACTGAGTAGAAGGTTCAAAAGTAGACAAAATTGAAAAAGAGGAAGAGAGGAAAGACCATAGAAAGAAATAAAAATTGAAAATAGCTATTGCAAGGATAGTGGTACCTACCACAATGAAAGGAGGAGTCGTGACAGCTACTACAAAGGCCAAAAAGAGGGTAACATCTACCATAGGGAAAAATGAGAAAGTGATACATGATGAGTTGGAAATCCTTCTAGATTTGATTGTGTTTTATTGTTTTCCTCAACATTTCCCTTGATGATGGATCATTGTGTGTGATTCAAAATGTTGAGGAACACAATAAAACACAGTCAAATCTAGAAGCATTTCCAACTCAACATCATGGACTGTGGAAAATTGATGACTACCAAAGTGATACATACTATAGATATTGATATCAATTGTTAGACTTGGCTATGGAGGTAGCCACCTAAGATCTAGAAGCTTCAATGAAAGCATAAGAGAGACCCAACATGAAAGAATAATTATATTCTATCAAAGGATGCAAATACATAATATACATGAATGAGAAATTACAATGAGAAGCCCTTGGTTGAATAGGCCACGGTGAAACATAGGACAACATAATATTATGACAAGAGTCTTAATCTTATGACTTGAGACACAAAGAGATAACTATTCTTAGTGTACCCCAAGTATTCTCTAATTAAACTTAACCAAACAAGTGTGAATAGGACCTAATGTGGAACCAGTTAGGTAATATACACTGTTCACACCAACATCAATAAGGTGGATGGAAGGAAGCTCCTGGATGGATTAAGACATGATAATGTTTATTTCTCATTGATTCCTAATGTACACAACATTACAAATACAAGGAACACCATTGCAAGTGATGAGAAGGCACAACAAGAGATTTTGAAATTGTTGACTGAATATAAGGATATCATATCAAACAACATGCTAGAGGGATTACCATTAATGAGGAGTATTAGTCATCACATGGACTTAATTTTGGGAGATAATTTTCCAAATCAAGGACCACATAGGATGCCACCAACAAATAATGAAGAATTGAATAGGTAGGTGTAGGAGTTGTGTGGTACCCATGGTACTAGCACACAAAAAATATTATGAGTGGAGGATGTGTACTGATTCTAGAGTAGCCAATAAGATCATAGTAAGGTATAGATTTCCATTGCCCAAGATGGATGACATAATGGACTATTTGAGCGGGGCAAGGTACTTTAACAATATTGATTTGAAGAGTGGTTATCATCATATTTGAATAAGGGAAGGAGATAGATGGAAGACAACATTCAAGACAAATGAAGGATTGTATGAGTTTTTGGTTATGCCTTTTGGATTGACTAATGCACCATGTACATTTGTGAGGTTGATGAATGAGGTACTAAATAAATTTTTGGGTAGATTTGTGATTGTTTACTTGGATGATACTCTAATTTTTAGTAATACTAAAGAGCATATGGAGCATATCAGGTTAGTACTATAGATATTAAGGGAAGAAAACTTGCTAATCAATTTGAAGAAGTGTAGCTTCATGAAAGAAGAGTTGGTGTATTTAGGATTTGTGATCTCACTTGAAGGTTTGAAGATGGATTCAAAGAAATTCAAATCCATTGTGGAGTGGCCGACACTAGAAAATGTTGGGGAAGTAAGATCTTTTCATGGATTTGCAAGTTTCTATAGAAAGTTCATCTGAAATTTCAATAATATTTGTGCATCGTTGACTAAGACAATAAGGGGGGATAAAAAAGAATTCAAGAGGACTATTAGAGTAGATAGGAGCTTTGAGTTGCTAAAGAAGAAGGTAACAAATTATCTAGTGTTGGCTTTACCAGATTTCAACAAGGTATTCCAAGTTGACTATGACGTGAGTGGAAATGCAATTGGAGAGACACTAAGCTAGGAGGGAAGAATAGTATCCTATTTCAGTGAAAATTTGAATGATGCTAGAAGGAGATATTCAGTTTATGACAAAGAATTCTATGCCATAGGTCAAGCACTAAAGAAATGGAGGCATTACCCAAGGAGTTTGTGTTGTAAACTAATCACCAAGCACTACAAAAATTGAATAGACAAGGTAAATGAACTAGAGACATGCAGTGGGTTGAATTCATGGAAAGTTACACTTTTATGCTAAAATATAGGAGCAGGAAATCAAACAAGGTTGTTGATGTGTCGAGTAGGAGATAGAATCTACTAATAGAGATGAGAATAAAGGTAGTTGGTTTTGAGAAGCTAATATATTTGTATTAACTGATCCCAATTTTACAAAGGCATGGAAAGTGCATGTAAATAACCAATAAGCATGGATAGGAGTAGATGGTTGGACTATCTAATTTAAAATGAGATGTTATTCAAAGGTAGTCAATTGTGTATACCAAGGAGCTCCATGGGGGAAAATATGATCAAGGAAAAGCATTATGAAGGTTTAGTTGGACATTTTTGGGTGGACAAGATAGTTGCCTTGGTTAGTGAGAGCTATTTTTGGCTAAAAATATACAAGGATGTAAGGAAA
The DNA here is from genome assembly GCA_027924645.1 of Cunninghamia lanceolata. Classification (NCBI taxonomy): domain Eukaryota; kingdom Viridiplantae; phylum Streptophyta; class Pinopsida; order Cupressales; family Cupressaceae; genus Cunninghamia; species Cunninghamia lanceolata. Next base: position 1,700,546 of record BSBN01001100.1, on the reverse strand, counting down.
TTTATTCAAGGTTGTAGAATTTTCCAAGTTGCCAAAGGAAGCAATTAGAATGTTGGACTATATCAACCATTACCGGTACTAGAGAAACCTTGGATGGACATAAGTAGGAACTTTGTATTAGGATTGCCAAGGACACAAAGGGGGAATGATTCAAAATTAGTAGTGGTAGGTAGGTTTTCCAAGATAGCCCATTTCATCTCATGTAAGAAGAGCAATGATGCAATACACATAGCTAATCTATTTTTCAAGGAGGTTGTAAGATTGCATGGTTTACCAAGGAGCATAGTTTTAGATAGGAATATTAAGTTTGTTGGATACTTTTGGAGGACCTTGTGGAAAATATGAAGACATATTTGAAGTTTAGTTTAGCATATCACCCTTAGAGTGATGAACAAACAAAAGTTGTCAACAAGATTTGGGAAACTTACATAGATGTCTTATTGGAGAGAAGATAGGAAATTAGGATATCGTTTTGTCTTAGGTAGATTTTGCATATAATGATTCAATAAATAGAAGTACTAGAAAAACACCATTTCAGATTGTGTGTGGTAGTAGCCCAAGGAATACATATTAGAGTTGAGGGACATCAACAAGGAAGACAAAAAAAGTGTGGAGATAGAAGAATATGTAGGACACATGAAGAAAGTGCATGCCGAAGTAAGGAGTCACTTGGAGAAGATGAATGATAGATACAAGAAAAAATCTAACAAAATGAGAAAACACAAAGATTTTGTGGTGGGAGATGAAGTAATGATGTACCTTAGAAGGGAAATATTTCCATTTGGAACATACAATAAGTTGAAGATGAAAAAGTTTGGTCCCTATAGAATCGTAAGAAGATTTGATTCAGGAAATGCATATGAAGTACAACTACCTGAAGGATTGGGCATATCTCCAATTTTCAATATTGTAGACCTGTACCATGTTAGGAAATTACAGGTTGATCAAACCATTTCCTACATAACCCTATGAGAGAAAATGGTGCATGCAAGCTTCCATAATAACCATAGTGTAAAGATCAGAGATATACCACAAAATTACACAAGATATACCCTAAGAAAACTCTTAAGAGGAAAAAATCCAGCCTCCAAAAGCATCCACACTCAATGTATTATTCAGCAATAAAAACATTACAATACACTTATAGAGTCTCCATGAATATTTTTGAAACATCAAGCTCCTCCAATGTATCGTCCATATGTCCAAGAAACCACACATCCAATGCCATGCTTCACATATGCACTCTTTAAGAGAGCTCAATACAAATGACAACCCAAATGACTAGCCCACCTCAACCACTAAACATGTGCTTGCTTTTATAGAATCAAGCTCACACAAATAAAAATGTGGTATTGGCAAAACCATGTGTCTCAAAACCATGAGAGCATAAACCATTGACCCCAAAATTAAATATTTCCCACAAATATTAAATATTTGTCCTATGTCTCTCATACATAAAATATCTAACCAATGTTACAATACAACTTTACAAGTGGCCCTAAATAAATATTTAATGTGGCTAAACACATCACTAAAGATGCACCACAAATATATATTTATTTTACATAATTAAAATACTTCATTCTTGTGCAAGGTGTACAACACCCTTTTCCTAACATACCAATATCATGAGGGAGACTCAATAGGGAGCAACACAATAAAACAATGGAAAAACACCATATCGTCACAGCCAAAAGAAGAAATTAAAGAGCTATTGGATAGAAAAGTTGGGAGGAGCACTAGGAATAGGCAATATGAGGAATATTTGGTGAAATGGAGAGGAAGGCTAGAAGAAGACTCAAGCTAGATTTCTAGGGCTAAGGTAGATTGTCTTAGTTTCCCTCTAGTTGCTAGAAAGTGAGGGACTCATTTTTTAAATAACCACAGGTGTCTAATGTAGGAGCATACTAGGGAACAAGAGCACTCTTGCATCAACCAAAAACATTTTTTTCTTTCACTTTATTTGTTTGTTTGGAAGTTTTCATTTACTAGTTAGTTGCAAAAGAAGCAACTGTATTTCACCGCAAGATTACATCTAGACTCATGGTTTTGAGGTTGTGTTTTGTAGAGATAAATCCATGTCATATTCATGTTTTAGAAGAATTGGATCACTATAAGGGCATAACTTGGATCATAAACATTTATCAGGTTGATAGACTTGCACAGTTTTATCTTTTACCACTTGCACCAAGTTTTTTAGAGTATTTTCTAACAAAGGAATGCATATGAAGATTCACTGGACCTAGTAAGTCTTATGTTGTGCACCCCATGGAGATTCCCCATTCTATTATCACCACATTGATTGAAGGACTTGTTTACACTGACTGACTACACATTTCATGTAGCATTGAACTTTGCGCCACCTTGAAGCCGATGTCGATCATTTTGGAGGTTTGAGATTGCTATATATATGTCACTTACAATCATTTGGAATCATCAAGGAGAGTTAGGAAGAATTGGATAGAAAGTTGGAGGTTCAAGTGTGAACATAAGGTTGAAGGTTCAAGATGGAGTTTGATAATGAAGATGCAAATGCCGCAAAATGTGTTGGATTTCATTTGAATGTATTAATTTCCATATTAATAATCAAACAACTATGACCTAGCATGTAGGAAGCCTATTGTTGTAGATTGTAATCACTTTTAATCTATGGATTCAGTAAAGATCATGTTGTTTCATTGAGTTTTGTTGTGAGAGTTATATATTTTGAGGTTCACTACGTGGTTGAACAATTCTTTATTGGATCCTTTTCTCATGATTGCATCAAAAGCCACCTTAAATGCTAGTTAAAGGCTACTCCCTCCACCACCTTTCCATGCTTAGTTTCAAATATTAATGTGAAGTCTACATTATCTCAAACAAGTGCCACCTAGTGACATAGTACTTGCCTTTGAAATATTGTAGCAATAGCATTTGTTTTGCCTTGTAAAGTTGTATTGTTGGAATGAGAATTGTAATAATTTACATGTATGTCAAGTGTGGAAGTTTGGTGGATGTCAATAAACAAACATGCCTCCAACTTGATTATTTCACATTTGCTAGTGTACTCCAATCCTATGTCAAAACTTCAAATCCTTCACTTTTATTTATTCTAATAATGTTCTCTTGTTTATTGCTTCAAGTTCCTTCTATAATAATTTTAAAATTTCATTAATATAATGTATTATGTCAATTAAATAATATTTATACAATATTTTTATACTAATTATAATGTAATATTATTATAATCAATAATTTTAAATTAATATAAATATTAATAATATTAATAATATTTATTATAATACCTATTAATATATTATACACAATTTCTCCTTTAATTCCTTAAACATATGAATTTTAGTGAGGGATAAAGTACTCTGCACTAAAATTTCACTCCACTTGCATCTTTGGAATGCATAGTTATTTTTTTCTTTACTGTAAAATATTGAGATAATTATTTTGAAATATCACAGTTAATAGATGTAGTACTCCAATTTCGAACTTTGTTACCTTTCTCAATGAAACTTTGAAACCTTCTTTAAAGATTAGTCTAAAATTTGGTATCTACAATTGGTGATAACAAATAGTTAGTTATTTGCACAACTTCTATCTATGGAGATACATGTTTGAAGATTAGTCGTGGTTCGAACCACAACACGTATGCTTGACATGGTCATAAATTTGGTGGAGGAGTTAATGCGCCGCCAGGTGGAGAGACGTCGGGAAGATGAGCATATTGTACTCGTGTAACCTTATTTCATGGCTACACTTACTAATTCCATTTGTACTGTTATGTATTGTATTGTTATCCTTTATTATTTTAAAATATATATCAATAGTATAAAGATCATTATTACTTATCGTGAACAACACAAAAGCTATAATAAGAAGTGAAACATTACAATTAATCACATTGTCAATAATTCATTTTTTAAAAATGTTTTTAATTATCAATAATTCATCTTTTTAATATTTTTTCGTTAAAAAATTTGCATATTAACTTTACAATGATAAATATTTACTTTTAAGTAGAAAAAATTATAACATATAATTAACTCATAACATATAATTGACTAGCATCCCTTAAATTTAAGGACTCATCCTCTATCATCATTAAATACATGCCATGCAACAAGTGAGAAAGCATTATGATCGAATGGTCCATAATTTACATATTGTGCTTGGTGCGTAGTGGGCTCTCCAATCATAATGTCTCCCACATTCATGATGGATGCCTCGCTATTACTCAACTCCCACCTTCAAACCATTATATTCATATTGCTTTTTAATCATGTCCGCTTTTCACACTTTCATTGGGAGGCGCGCTCTTTAAATTTGGAGGCCTACTTTTTTTTCAATTCAATTGGAGGGTAACTTTTTGTAGCACTCTTTAATACTCAAGGACGTATATATATATATATATTTTTTTTTTGAAAGGAAGAATTGTAAGGAAAAACCAGTACTTAAAAAAACTAAATAAGTTGATTAAATAATAGAATATAAAAAAAATTAATTAATTTAGATAAGAAAATTAACATTGATAATAGAATTGAAATAAATATAATAATTAAATAGAAAAATAAGTGTATTTAGTTCTAGGATATAAATGATGTTGATGATATTTAAGAATGATTTGTCATTGTTTAAAAATTAATTGCCTCTATATGATTGGTCTTGACTACTACAAACTTGATTTGATATGTGCCTAACTAATATGATTTGCACAGACTTGATTTGATAAGTAATGGGCCTCAGAATTTGTTTACATTCATCTACTGGATATATGAGATGTTAAGGTGGTGTCTAGAGACACCATTGAGGAGCTTATCATACTAGTAGGTGAACTAATTCTCCTAGGTCAAACCCATTTGGTAGACCAAATTAAAAACTATGAGGAAGATCGAAGACAACATTCACACACATGCAGATGGCCTATATGATGATGTGAATTTGATTCCTTTATTGCCCTTTAGACTTGAAATGTGCTTCAATTATTCTCCTTTCTTTATGCAAACATCCTTTAGCATGTGTTTAAGTGCATAATGAATGTCTTTAAACACCATGACATACATGTTGCATGAAATGTGTGCTATGTCAACTCACAATGGCTAGTAAAAGGGGGTGAGAAATTTTATATTAAAATTTATTGCATTGGATTTTGGGGGTCATTTTTGCACTCCTTTAGATTGATATGGATCAATTCCATACCCATGGGAATGATTTGAAAGGATAAAGGGGTGATCTTGAGGTAGGGAACAAAATGTATGAAAATTAGTGCAAACAAGTGTGAAATAAGAATGAATAGGGATTAGGTTGTGAGCCAAGTCTAACATGAGAATGCCACTTGTCAATATATTATTGCATTAAGACATTTCCATCAAGGCAGTAATAAATCTAAATGTGAATTAGCATGGCTATGTTAATTTTACCATTACATTTTGCCCCCACTTTGATGTGTGTGAATCTAACACCAACATGCATTTCAAAGTATATGGACATTCTTAGCCAACATGAAAAGTAAATAGTTAGACACTTAAAAAATGATACAAATCCTTCAAAAAGGATACAATTCTTCTTTTTGTACTATACTTACGATGAGTGCTCCATTGAAACATGCAAAATAAAAAAAAGTGTGCAATGAGTAGCATCTACCACATGATTAGAATAAGCATGAATTACAAGTTACTCTAATTGTCCAAAAAATAAGAAGAGAAGATAAGGGATAAAAAATTCTACCTATTCAAAAGGTCTGAAATTTTTTACATGATGTGAGAATGTGATAAGGTTTCATGCAATATAGCTATGAGATAAAACTTTGTGTCATGTGGAAATGTAATAAAAGTTTGCACAATGCAACCATGTGATAAAACTCTAAGTGATGTGGGAATGTGACATGATAAGACTCCGCATGATGTAGGTGTGTTATTGCAAAATGATATAACTCCATTTGGATATAGTGATGAGCCTTTATTTGGCACAAGAAGCCATCTAAAATCTTAACCATGAAAAGTGTTAGCATCAATATATGCCATCTCCAATTGGTTGCAGCCAATGGATGCAAGGTATTGGAGGAGAGGGAAGAAGATAAATGATAATGATAAAAGATAAATGCGATAAAATAATTGAATAAGATGTAGTCATGTAAGCACATATATCATGGGGAAAGGCACGATGCCCCCATGGTTGTCTCCAAGTTAGGCAATCAATAAAATAGTTCTACAAGGTGGATATGATCATATTATCATAGGATATGGCAACATAAGATAAAATAAGATAAGTATTAAGTTTATAGCATGAACATATGAATAGCATAAATGTAACAATAAGCACATGCAAACCATTATGCCGAAGCTGCAGCGGCCTACCATGGTATACAACTTGCTCACTCTAGGGGTTTTAAGAAGGTCTGGATTGAAGGGTATTCTAGCAACATTATCAATTGTTTAAAAAAAACTCAAAAACCTAGTTGGATTATTGCCACCTTCATTGAAGAGGCTCTTCATCTTATGGAAACCTTTAAGGATGTGATCATCACTCATATATTTTGCGAAGGGAATAAAGTTGCTGACGTGTTCGCCAATGTTGGCGTCACTAGCCAAACTCTGCTTAATTGGGATGTCATGGCAATGATTCCTATTGAGGCACAAACTTTGATTATCTATGAGTCCCAGCATGGAAGATGGCTCAAGGGAGTTTAATGCTATAATGTGGAAGATGTATATGGAGATTGGTTGTGTAATGATGAAGGGCCAGTTGACATGTTTTATGGGTAATTTTAGAGGCCCTTTCAGACTGAAGAGGTATCATTTTCACTGCATGTGTTCTAGTTTTTTACCTGGAGTAATTTTGAGACAATTGCGAAGATGGGTGGGGATAGAAACAGGGTGGAACCCTCATCCTGTGATGGGGTTTGCAAGAACAACAAATTTTGGAAGATAGTGGAGGAGGGGGGTTTAATGCCTTATATAGAGATTCTTCATGGCTCTGACCCCATGGCTATGTCGTTGTTTGCTAAGAGCTGAAATATCTGCATTGTGATTGCTTATGGTTGGGAGCTCAGCATCACGGATGACCTAATTGATGAGATTACTGGCCTCTCTGCCAGTAGAAGGAAGTTCTTAAGGAGAGGAAGGCTAGTGAGGATGCCATTGCTTAATTCTTCAAAGGTAACGAAAGGAGTAAGTTGGTCAAGCTTCAATCAGGGGGTTACAATCAAATGTTGATCAAGCCCATCTAGGCTGAGGTTGCCGAGGTTATAATGAGGTATAGAACCCTAGATGGTAGATTCATTGCTCTGTATGGCTTTAATTTAAATATTCTGAACCATTTTCACCATAAAATGTTGGTTTCTTTTCTGTTTTACCTTCTGGTTTTGCTTGAATTTTCTATTAAAGAAAATGTTAGGAACCCCAAATTGTCAGTTCTTCATGAAGGTTTAATCCTTCTTATCATAGAGTATATGAAAGATAATACCCCAAATATTGGTGTGAAGAGTAAATCCTCTTCGAAGAAGAATATGTTCTCAGTTTCTAGTGATTTGGAGACCCAAATGGAGGAGGAGGAGTGGGTTGAGGAAGATGAATTGGAGGAAGAGGTTGAGATGTCTGGAAGAATAAGAAGAAGGACCCTAATAAGAATAAGAGATAGAATAGGAAGGATATCCATATTTCATGCTTTGGGGGTTCTCAAATGAGGGATGATGTGGAACTGGAGGGTAGGAAGGAGAGAGTAAGTGACAAGAAAAGGAAAGCCACGCAGAAAGGTAAAAGCCCTATGATTGCAAACAAAGTGAAGAACAAACTAGTTGGGAAGGCTATGAGTAAATCCACTATGGAGGTGGGTGTTGGGAAAGAGAAGAGTGTTCCATCTGCTAAGCTGAGTACTAGTAAAGGAAGGAGTATGCCTATTGAGGAGCTGAATGTTGGTATCCCTTTTCTGGCTATTCTCAATCCCTCCTCAAATATCCTAGAGGACTTTGAGGTCTTGGTGGCTAGGGCTATTGATCGGGATGATTTAGTTGTGGCTCTTGGTATGGTGAGAGAGGCGGTTAATGGTCAACATAAAATGACAAAATGGTTCTTTGCACGAAGATTAATAGAATCAACATAAAGTTGAGAACCCTGTAAGAGAAGTTGGATTGATAGAGAGAGACCAGCGCAGATCAGGATAGAGAGATTCTTCAAGGATGGGAAGTGACTCCAAAAATGGAGGATATGGAATGGGAACTCATTAGGTTGAAGGAGTATGGTAGTAGGATCGAGAGTTTGGAGGAGAAGATTTTTGGGACTAATGAGAACCTTGAATGTGTTGTGAAAATCAGCCAGTGCATGATCCAAAATAGTCTTCAAGGTACGCGCCTCCTTACTGACAAGTTGAAAGAGCTTTGTAAGGATCAAATCAGAGATCCTACCAGTGAGGATATTTTGGTGCTAGAGAATGTTATTATTTTCCATAAGAATCAAGGGGACAAAGAAAAGGGTAAACATGTAATTCAAAATGATCAAGGTGGCCCATCTACGTGCACTAGGGAAAACAAGAAAAAATAGTCTGAGGATGAAAAGAAGGAACTGGTGGTTTTTGCCAAGACGCATGATAGTTTCTATGAATAGGAGTTAGAAGCAGCTGATACTTTGAAAAAGCTGCAGTAGTTGGCTGTGTGGCTACTAGTCCTTTTTTGGTGCCTTTTAACTTAGTTGTTGTTATGTTTTATGGTTGTTGGTTGGCTGTCAGTTGGCTTTCTTATCTTTCGTAGCTGCTTTTTGTAAAGGGTTTCAAGATCCCTTCAAAACTTGTTTTACCCTATAATCAAAAATAGTAAGCACATGTAATATACATGCATAGATAAGTATTAGGTGCATGATAACAAGGAAACAGAACACATAAAATAGAAGTGATATATGACAAATAAAAGACAAAGAAGGCATGACATGAATCATAAGATAACACAAGAGTGAAAGGTCGCATAAGGAAAAGTAGGGCAATGAAGAAAATATGTAAAGATAAAAAGACATAACAAAAATGAGAAAAGTATAATGAGGGAAACTCTAACATAGAAAGAGGATGTCCCCAAGTTAAAAAAATAAGGCATGAGAATAGTAAGGAAGCTAAGGTAGCAGAACAATTTCCTACACTAATCTTGAGAGGAGGGATATGCAAAACTTTTGAGATCTTTTACAATAGTTACAGAAATTATACAGAAATAAACATAAATAGAAATAATACTAAAACACAATAATTTCATGGGGAAAACCCTTTTGGGAGAAAAACCCCACACTCCAAAAGCCACCCAATATATTATTCAGAAATCAACAAGATTACAATATACTTATAGAGCAAGCTTTAACAGGAGGATAACCAACCAAAGATCTAGAGGCAACTCAACATCTATAAGACTCTCTCACACAACCTCCATCTCAAGCACCTAATATATAGGAGATACAATACATGAAACCGTCAAACAATAATTATAAAACCATGAGCTAAAACCACCCAAAAAGTGGCACCCAAATTATCTCCAATCAAAGATGTCCTATGATGTGTTCAAACACACACCAACACGTGTAACTCCACCTTATAGCTCTTTTATGTGTCCAACACATTTTCACATTTTCTAGTACAGGATGATCTGGGAGGCCAATTGACAAACTGTTTGATGCATTGGAAATCTTGTGAAGACATCAATACCCTTGTAACCAACTTGGTTACTTACAACACATTTTGGGGCCAAAAACAATCTCTAGATGCCTCAAAATTGACTTTGAAACTTTTTTAGGTATTTCAAAAAACTAGAAACTTTAATAACTTGACATCCAAACATGACCTTGGGTTGAAATTCACCCAAAATATTTATTTGGAAATTCCCTAGCTTTGGGGAAAATTTCATACCCATACGTGCTCAAATGCAAACTTAGTATAAGTAGTAACCTTTCGTAATTGCAAGGTTGAGACACTTTTCCTAACATTTCCCACTTGTCGAACACCTTGCAAGAGAAAAGGGAGTATCAACACCATGATTTAATTTCTAGGGGCCGAGAGGCCCATAGACTCTGAACACCATTTGAACTTCTTTGTGCTCACAGGCTTAGTTAATGAATCTATAACATTCATCAAAGTCTCTACCTTAACTAGCTTCACCCTGTCATCTTTGACCATATCTCTGTTAAAATAATATTGTACATCAATGTGCTTGGTCCTGGCATGAAATGTCAGGTTCTTAGCTAGGCAAATCACACTTTGACTATCATAATAAACTGTAACTACACCTTGTTTTATTCCAATATCTGAAAACAGTCTCTTAAGCCAAATGGCTTATTTACAAGCATGAGTAGCTACCATATACTCAACTTCAGTAGTGGATAAAGCAACCACAACCTATCGCTTACTCATCCAACTAATTACACCACCAAATAAAGTAAACACTTAAGCACCAGTGGATCATCTGCTATCAACATCACCTACCCAGTCTGAATCCACATAACCATGAATATCAAGGGAATGCATGTCTCCTATCAAATTACCATGATAACACAAGGAATACTTTGAGGTACCTTGCAAATATCTGAAGACTCTTTTAACTACGTCCCAATGAACTCTACTAGGGTTAGACATATATCAAGAAAGAACTTTCACTACTTGGGCAATGTCTGGTCTAGTACAGACCATAACATACATCAAACTTTTGATTGCACTCTGGTAAGGCACTCTTCTCATGTCTTCCATCTCCAATGAGGATGTTGAACATTGTGAAGTAGATAACTTCATTCCAACTGTAAAAGGAACACACAATGGTCTACAATCTTGCATGTTAAACCTCTGTAAAACTGAATTGACATACTTACTCTGGCCAAGCCATAGTTTTCTATCCACTCTATCTCTTCTTATCCCAAGAATGTGTTTAGCTGCACCAAGATCTTTCATTTAAAATTTAGCTGCAAGTTGAGACTTTATTTCTGAAATCATTTGTTTCCCTTTACCAATAAATAACATATCATCAACATATAATGCAATAAATAGGAAATGATCACCATCAGATTTATAATAAACATAATGATCAAATTTAGAACACTCAAATCCCAAACTCAACACATATGTATCAAATTTCTGGTACCACATCCTAGGTCTTTGTTTGAGGCCATATAAATATTTTTTCAACTTACAAACCAAATTACTTTTACCTTTCACCACATAGTGCGCTAGTTGTTTCATATAAATATGCTCTTCCAAATCACCATGAAGGAACACCATTTTCACGTCCATCTTCTCAACCTCTAGATCATAAGCAACAATAATAGAAAGAAAGAATCTAATGGATTTCATTTTTGTAATAGGAGAAAATATCTCACCATAATCAACACCCTCAACTTGAGAGTAACCTTTTGCAACCAACTATGCTTTGTACTTCTTAATACCTCCACCTGAACTAATCTTTTTCTTGAACACCCATTTGTAACTAACATGTTTCCATCTTTCAAGCAATGGTACTAGGTCCCATGTATCATTCTTTTTCAAAGTTGTCATTTCTTCATCCATAGCAATCTTCCAAGACTCTGCATCAATCATACCTAATGCCTCTTCTATAGATCTAGGTTCATCTATGTTAGTATTCAAAGAAAAGATACATCTCCAGTCATTAGGTGAATACCTTTCTATGCCTTGTAGACCTTCGAACAAGCTAAGTTGGAGGTCTTCCTCCTCTTCTAAAGATTCAGAGCTAGATAAGCTCTCCTCAACTTCTTGATTGTTTAGGGGCCCCGACTCAACTTTATTAGGTGTAGAAGGAAGTTGAATCACATCTTTATATTCACTTTTTTCTAGCTATAATGTAATAGAAGAAGGCTTAGTTTCTCTAAAAATAATACTTCTACTATATATTACCTTCTATGCAATAGGGTTCCAAAGCTTGTATCCTTTCACACCATAACTATACTTGATGAAGATACATTTCACGACCTTGTTCTCCAACTTTGTACACTTCTCCTTTGGCACATGTGCATATGCCTCACAACCAAAAACTTTAAGATATCTCAGTGAAGGCTTTTGCCCCAACCATGCCTCCATAGGAATTTTATCAACAAGAGATGATGTAGGAGACCCGTTAATTAGGTAGCAAGTAGTGGCAACAACTTCAGCCCAAAACCTTTGTTCTAGACCAGCACCACTAAGCATACTCCTAGCCTTCTCCATCAATGTCCTATTCATTTGTTCGACAACTCCATTATGTTGTGGAAAATACAAAGTTGTCTTTTATCTTTGAATGGCACAATCTTTACAGAATCTATCAAAATCATTAGAGTAAAATTCACCGCCATTGTCAATCCTCAAATATTTTATTTTCTTTCTTGTCTGCAACTCAACCATTGCTTTAAATTCTTTAAATCAACTAAAAAATTCATATTTACTCTTTAGAAAATATACCCATGTCCTTTTGCTATAATCATCAATAAAAAAACATAATATGTGGATTTTCCAATGGAAGGAACATCTACAAGACCAGACATAATAGAATGAATAAGATCCAATACACCACAAGATTTGTGAGAACTTGAGTAACACTGAATGTGATTTTGTTTACCATAAATGCAATGCTCATAGAAATTGAAATCAAAATTAAAATCAGTCAACCCTTCAATAGGTTTTTTATTTTTCAAGGTCCTTAGACCGTTTTCTCCAATGTGGCCTAATATATGGTGCCATAACATAGTCTTCTTTGTAGGAAATTTTGATTCAGAAGAAAGAGCACCCTTAGGTACCCAAAAACCATGACTATCCACTGAAAATGAAACCCTCTTCTTTTCCATTGAAGTAGTCATAGGCTTGCTTTTCATAGAAGTACTATTGCACTCAATAGTGCATGCATCAAGCTTATGCAATGTGCCAAACTTGACACTTCTAGCAATCACCATAGCACCTTGGACCATCTTGCATCCTATATTAGAAAATAGTACCTACACACCCGCATCTATTAGTTTGCTCATAGATAATAAATTTTGTGCTAATCCATGGCTATGCAACACACCATTAATCTTTTTTTCTTTACCATCAGGAAATCTAATTTTAAATTTACCTTGGCCAACAATATTTAAATGAGAATCATCACCCAATTACACCTTAACTCCATCAAATTCTTCATATTCAGAAAACCAATCTCTATTAGGGGCCATATGAAAAGATGCACCTAAGTCAATTAACTATGTATTATTACCTACACAAGTGGCCAAAGATGCAATGAATGCATTACCATATTCCTTCTCAGACTCAGAATCATAATCAAATTTCTTCTTTTTCTTCTTCTTTTCTTCTTTACACTCCTTAAGGAAGTGTCCAGGCTTACTGCAATTCTAGCAAATAACTTTGGACTTTCTAGGAGATTTGGATCTCCCCTTGGACTTGGACTTGACACGCTTCTCGCTCTTCTCACTTTTTTCTTTAGGTCTTCCACAAACATTTAGGGTTTCTTTGGCACTGATGGATACCTTCCTCCTCATCTCTTTAGAAAGCAAAAAACCCACAACATCTTCAACTTTCAAGACAATAGTAATCCCAATATCCATAACAAGAGAATCATACAAATCAAACAAATAACAAGGTAGGATCTAACATCTCTCCTCCTCATCCATTTTTACACCACCTAATCCCAATTGAGCCACCAACATATTGAATGCTTCCAGGTGGTCTACAATTCATCCACCTTCTTCCATTCTCAAGGAATACAATTTCTTCCTCAATAAAATCTTGTTCACTAAAGATTTAGCTTGATATATCTCACCAATTTTCTTCCATAGTTTCTTTGCAAATGACTTTTCATGAACATTGATTAAAACAAAGTTTTCCAGGTACAATCTAATTAGACCCTTGGCTTTACAATCCATATCATATTCAATAGCCAAAGTAGCATTTATAGGCCTTGAAACTTTGTCATCAATAGAATCCCACAGATCTCGATCAATTAATAGATCCTCCATCTTCAACTTCCACATCTCAAAACTGTTACCAATAAATTTTTCTACCTCTATTCTCCCTGATGTGTTTGCTATCTAAAAATTCTTCCAACAAGTTCACAAAGTATCTTCTACACAAGCTCCCACTCAAAGTTGGATCAGTTCAAAAAACCCAACCACCTACAACTAAAACCAAAGATGATCAAGCTCTAATACCACTTGTAAGGAACCCAAGGTAGCAGAACAACTTCCTACACTAATCTTGAGAGGAGGGATATACAAAACTTTTCAAAGCTTTTACAAAAGTTACAAAAAATATACAAAAATAAATATATTTATAGCAATTGTTGTCATATTTTCCCATGCCAAAATAGTCTAAAATTCCACCTTTCTCCCATAAAAAATATCTGATTTGAGAAAGCTTAAATGGAAGAAAGCCTCCCTTCAAAAATCCTAAAAATTCTAAGTATTGTGCCTTCAATTTTTGCCTTAGTCAGCAAAATTTTGGTTTGGCGATCCTTTGGTTTGCCAATCGACCAATTGTCGATTCACTGACTAAAGGAACTAGCAGGCAGGCGTAATTCTCTAAGGCAAAAGTGGTGAAGGTGGGCATTAGTCGACAAATTTGAAGGTTGGTAGACTTAAGGTTTGTCAACCAACTAGTTTGCCAATCGGTCAGATCACCGACTAAGGAGGGCAAGGCATTAGGAAAGGTTTCCTTTGAAGGAGAGAAAGCAAAGACAAAGAGTTTGCCTTTATCATCAAAACTTAAGGTTGGCAAACCTTAAGTTTGTTGATCGCCTAGTTCGCCGGTCGGTGAATTTGCCGACAAAGGAATGACTTCACCTACTAAGGAAAGGAAAAGACAAAGCAAGGCCAAGTTCGCGAAAGGGAAAGTTTGTTGATAAGGCAAAAAGAGACAAGAATGTTGAAGACTGAATGAAAGACCTTATCAGGAGATCGGGGAATTGACAAAATCACTAGCTCATCAATCAGTTCATGATTCTTGGGGTTCACTGATAAGGCAATTTGTTGACTAAGGTGCCCAAAAGGAGAAAAGAAAGAGGAAGGAAGAAGTTGCAAGAAAGATGATAGTTCGCCAAAGCCTAAGGAAAGGGAAGTTGATTGCTTGGTCGGTAGGTTCACGAAATGGCAAACTTGTTGACAAGTTCATGGTTTTCAAATTTCACCAATAAAGCAAGGCGCCAACAAGGAACGAAGACAAAGACAAAGGAAATGGTTCACCAAATGGAAACTTCACCGAATGAAGAGGGAAAAGAAACACATAAATAGTTCACAAAGGAGAGTTTTCTTTGATACAGGGGAAAAAAGTAAAAATCAGCTAAGTGTTCGACATGGCAAGTTCGTGAGCAAGAAGATTCATTGATAAGGTGAAAAGGAGGCAACAGATCAAACAAAAGGGAGAATTAGTGAATCAACAAAATTACAAACTCACCTATCCGTTCATGGCTTCTCTAGTTAGATGATAAGGTGATTTGCCGACTAAAGGCCCAAAATGAGAAAACAAAGAGGACCCGATGGTTTGCCAAATGGATATTTTTCTGACCAAAGGGAGATTAAGAAAGGAAATCTAAAAATTGATAAAGAAAGGAGTTTTCCAGAGGGTGAATTCACCGATAAGGGAAATTCAAATGTGCCAAGGGCAGAATTTAAAAAAAAGTGTTTAAAAGCTTGTAGGGCATGATTTCTTGAAATCACGCAATTGTTGCAAAATGAATTAAATACCTGAAGGACAATGTTGCAGATCAGTCAGATTCAAGTAGTTGAAATAATTAAAATCTTCAATGTGCTAGTACACAAGAAGGATAAAATGGATTGTGGGTACCATGGAAGGATTTCAAACCTTCCCTCTTCAATGCACCTACCATCCATGCATGTGGGCGATCTTCTTCTGTAACTTTTGTAGACCTGATAGAGCATGGTTGTCATACCATTTTACAAGTTTTCTGAGAAGGCCATGGGCGAAATTGAATGCAGTGTGGGTGCCTGGGCAAAAATGGTTGACTAATTTTTAGTGCCTATAGCTGCATGATGGATTGAAATATATATATACATGTAAAAGAGATGCAATTGTCGTTAGCTGTTCTTCAGGGTCATTCCATGAATAGGGGAGTTTGTTGCAGTTTTAGACCTTGTAACGCATTACAAGAACCAGTTGGATTTGATGCATTGTGTTTGAAGCTGAGCCTTTGATGTCTCTGATTGCGGTTCACCTATGAATGTAATTGGTTATTTTGTATCTATTTCTTCTGTAGTGAATTCTTCTTCCTTTGTAATGGCTATTTAGACTTCATGATCAATATAGTCACTAATATTTTTCCTCTCTTTATTCTTTTACACTGTGTTTATTTGAAATCTGTAAGCTTATTATGTGGATAAAACGGTCCCTCTTGTAGTTACAGTTTTTTGCTTTGAACCTCTGTTAAAGTTGTAAGTTTGTGTGAATCCATATCAATATTTGAGATCATTGTTGTTGTGCTATGTCAGTTCTAGATAACACTCTAAATTTGGTGCATCACCCCTTTTAATTTTTATTTCTCCTTCCCCTTTTCCCTATGAGCATTAGCATTAGATTCAGCCATTATTCTCTGGACCTTAAGTCCAGGAAGAGGAACCAACCTTCTCATGAGGTTTGGTCTTAATTGTAAGGTCCTACACCTTGAGACCAATCCCATGTTTCACTAAATTTGTTGGAATTGCCAAAAACTTCAATAACAAGGTGCAAATTTAGGTGACAATAGTTTTTGGCATGCCTAGTGGGACCAGTTTGATGAGTTTTATCATCCATTGAAGGATTTGGTGTGTTCTTCAGTGTATCTTGCCATTTAGGGTAGTCTTCTTCAACACCATGGCGACTCTTCTGGACAAATCTACTGGTGCAACCAGTTCAAGCGCTTAAAGAACTTCAAAGATTAGTATTTCAGTGGTATTCCTGGTCTAGCTTGCTTTTAGAAGCACTTCAATCACATGACAACTCTCTTTTTGGTATTTATCCAGTTTTCTCAAGATGCAGAAATGTTTGTCTCCATTTCAGACATTTTCTATGATTATCTAGCATTTTGATGCGCTAAAATGTCAAATATTTATGGGAATTATGGTTATTCCCCTTGTCCTAGTCAAAACACAAGTCATTGGCCTCCATACCGTCAATTTCAGGCCCAAAGCACCTCTGTTTTTATGCCATATACACCCACTACAGAATATCAACATCCATGTGATGCTTGCCTCCCACCCACCCCTGCTTAGTCTTCTAGTTAGTTTAATAATGTTTATTATCAAACCTAATAAAACTACCTTGCTCCTAATCAGTATAGCTACCCTTATAGTCAGTCCCAAAATCTTGACAATGTGGATGTCAATGAGTTCAATGGTCTCACACATAAGCTGCTAGAGCTTAGAGAACATTTGGATGACATTAAAAGAAATATGGGGTATAATCAGCTGCATGAAGCCTTTAATTTTAACATCAGAAATGAAGGTGATGTGATGGAGGTACTCCTAGGTTTCCAATGGGGGTGGGATGAAGTTAAATGAATGATGGAGTATGACAGACAGCAAGGGGAGCTTGCTTATTAAGCCCATCTTCAACAACAACAGATAGAGATAGAGGAAAAAGATTATATGGAGCAAATTTATATGCAACTTGCAACCTTATCTGAGGAGTAGTTAAGGAAAATGCTTGCTTAGGTAAAGAGACAGGAAGCCAAATCAGTCCCCTCCATTCCCAGCTTCAGGCAGCCCCTCCCTTCTATAGAAGTTCAACCTCTGAGACCAACTTCAAAATTCAAAATCCCAAGTTTTAGAGACCCTCAACCTTCACGAGAGCTTGTTTCTGTACAAATTTAGTCTATTATTCCTCAGAAAAAACCCTCTCAAGAAGTCCTTCCAGTCCCTATCCCATGTCACCCCTCTTGTCCTGACACTATTTCACTTTGCAAAGGTGGACATGTTTTCTATCAGGCTAACTCGATGGATGAGCCAGAAATGGAGGTGCCTATAACTACAGAGGATCCACATGCTAATAATGAGCCCTCATGCACTAGTTCACTCTGTAAAGATAGACCAATTTTTTGGCGAGATACTAGGTTCTATGAGCCAGAAAGGGAGATGTTTGAGGCAGTTGTGGGGCAACCTACTATGTGTGAAGCCTCATGCGCCATTAAAACTAAAGAACCAAACCTACTACAAGATGAAGTTAAGCCAGATCATTCAAGCTAGTAGTAGTGCATTGAGCATAAGGCTAGTGTTGATCTAGGTGCAGGGTGGAGTCCTCTAGATTTTGGCTCATTTGAGGAGTTTCCCCATGCTTTTAATGAGATGAACGAAATGAAAATGTAAAGAAAGCATGGTGAAGAAGTTCAGTTGTAGAGGAAGCTCAAACATAATATAGTGTGGTTACAGTCAAATGATGAGGGCATTAGAGAAGTGTTAAAGAAAATTGCTCTAGATGAGGTTATTGGTGCCTCCATATTTCATGAACTGCTTGGTTACATTGAAGATGAAAAAGGCATGCAAATGCCAACATTAGCTACAGTTCTGGAGCAACATGAGGGTAGTGAAGATGATGGTGATTTGTTGGCATGTGAGGTCCCATCTCATGAATAAAATAATGAGGTCCCAACTCATGAAGATGATCATATAGGTATCCCTACACCAAAAAGTACATAGGCTAATGATACAGGCCTTTTTGAGGAGCTCCCATATTTCATAGAAGATAATGATGTAGAGATCGAGCATGGGCAAGAACAAGTTGAAGATTTGTTCTTGATTATCCAATAGGGATATCAACTTCTTGGTGGAGGAGATTTCACCATTGAGCATGTGCAGGGATCATTTTCTAAGCCTAATTTAGAAAACCATGAAGCCAAGGTGGACCTTCTCATACCTATGTGCTTCGAGGAGCTTGAAGACCTCTTTCCGGATGACATAGATCTTTTCTACTTAAAATGTGACATCAAACTGGCATTCCCTAAGGGTGATTTCACCATTGAGTAGTTTCAAGGCTTCTTTTCAAACCCTATTTCAGATGGCCTCCCTGAACAACAAGATCATAAGGTGGAGGCAACCATTTTTCCAATCGAGCCATAGGAGCCAAATCTTTTAGACCAACAAGAAGAGAAAGAAATAGAGAAGAGGCATGAGATCAACTTCGTTGATTTGCATGTCATTTTAAGGGGATGTCCTATCAGACATCTAGCCCAACTAGAGACAGACCCTAAAGAGTCACCACTTGTCATGCTCACTCCTGAGCATGAAGTTGAGCATCAAGAGGAAAAGAATTAGCCCAATTACTCACTTCCCAACAACTACATTCCCAATCAGTTCATGTGGGTGGGTGAGCTTGATTTTGTTTTTAGAGTGGCATTTCATCAATTCATTGCATACCCACTCCTTTTCCACATCATGTTAGTTGTCCATAAGCTGGGAAAACATTGTAAATTGTTGAGAAAGGGTAGCTATTTTGAAGAACCAGTTAAGGGCTTTGTTTAAGGTCATTTCTGGTTGGTTATTTTAGGTTTATAATAGGTTTGTTTTGTGTAGTTTCCCTTCCATAAGTGCTCTTGCTCAGGCTGCATCCCCATTAGGAGGTTGTTTTCCTTGTTTTGTTTTGTTTTCTGGAGGCAACATTCAATTTTATGTTGGTTTGACCATCCCTTGTTTCACTATGTTGCAGTGCTCTTTTTGACTCTATACCCAATGGATTGATAAGGCCACTGGATCGATATGTTTAGCAAGCAAACACCCATGCATAGTTGTCAAAATGTTGTCATATTTTGCCTAGACCAAAATAGTCCAAAATCCCACCTTTCTTCCATCAGAAATATTTGATCTGAGAAAGCTTCAGTGGAAGAAAGCCTCCCTTCAAAAATTCTAAAATTTCTAAGTATTGTGCCTTTACTTTTTGCCTTAATCAACAAAATTATGGTTTGGCGAACCTTTTGTTTGTCGATCAACTGATTCGCTAATTAAAGGAACCTACAGACGGGTGGAATTATCTAAGGCAAAAGTGGTGAAGGCATGGCTTAGTTGGTAAATTTGAAGTTTGATGGACTTAAGGTTCACAAACCAGCTAGTTTGCCAATCGGTCAGATTGCTGACTAAGGAGAGCAAGGCATCAGGAAAGGTTTTCTTTGAAGGAGTGAAAGCAAAGACAAAGATTTTGCCTTTATCAACAAAACTTAAGGTTGGCGAACCTTAAGTTTGTTGATCCTCTAGTTCACCAGTCAACAAATTTGCCGACAAAGGAACAACTTTGCCAACCAAGGAAACGGAAATACAAAGCAAGGCCAAGTTTGTGAAAGGAAATTTTTTTCGATAAGGAAGATAGAGACAAGCAAGCTGAAGACTGAATGAAAGAGCTTATTAGGAGATCGGGGAATCAACAAAATCACCAAATCGCCGATCAATTCATGATTCATAGGGTTCGCCGATAAGGCAATTAACTGACTAAGGGGCCCAAAATGAGAAAATAAAGAGGAAGGAAGAAGTTGCAAAAAAGATGATAGTTGAACAAAGACTAAGGAAAGGGAAGTCAATTGCTTGGTCAATAATAAAGACAAGTTTGTGGTTTTCAAATTTCACCAATAAAGCAAGGGGCTGACAAGGAACAAAGACAAAGACAAAGGTGATGGTTCACCAAATGGAAACCTCACCAAATGAAGAGGGAAAAGCAACACATAAATAGTTCGTGAAGGATAGTTTTCTCTGATAAAGGGGAAAAAAGTAAAAATTGGCTAAGTGTTAGGCAAGGCAAGTTCGTGAGCAAGAAGATTCATCGATAAGGCGAAAAGGAGGCAAAAGATCAAACAAAAGGGAGAATTGGTGAATCAAAAAAATTGCAAACTCACCGATCAGTTTGTGGCTTCTCTAGTTCATTGATAAGGCGATTCGCTGACTAAAGGCCCAAAATGAGAAAACAAAGAGGACTTGATGGTTTGCCAAATGAAGATTTTGCCGAGATTAAGCAACGAAATAAAAAATGTGATAAAGAAAGGAGTTCACCATAGGGCTAATTCACCATTAAAGGGAAATTCAAATGCACTAGGAGCATAATTAAAAAAATAAACACTTTTAAAGTGTTGTAAAATCTTGTAGAGCACGATTTCCTGAAATCATGCCATTATTGCAAAATGAATTAAATACCTAAAGGAAAATGTTGTAGATCAGTCAGATTCAGGTAGTTGAAATAGTTAAAATCTTCCATGCATTGGTACACAAGAAGGATAAAATGGATTGCAGGTACCATGAAAAGATTTCAGACCTTCCCTCTTCAATGCACCTAACATCCATGCATGTGGGTGATCTTCTTCTGCAACTTTTGTAGACCTGATAGAGCATGGTCATCGTCCCATTTTGTAGGTTTTCTGACAGGGCCATGGGCCAAATTGAATGTAGCATGGGAGCCTGGGAAAAAAATGTTGACTGATTTTCAGTGCCTATAGCTTCATGATGGATTGAAAAGCTATATATACATGTAAAAGAGATGTAATTATTGTTAGCTGTTCTTCTGGGTCATTCCATGAGCAGGGGATTTTATTGCAGTTTTAGACTTTGTAATGCATTATAAGAACTAGTTGGATCTTGTCACATCTTAGACTTTGATGCTTTTTGAACTTACTTTATTTGGAACTATTTATGGATAATTATGTGTGTGGTTTAAATAAATGTTATTTAAATTTTGATATGGATTAAATAAATATTACATTATTTTGAAAGATGAAATAGGTAAATGTTAATATGTTTTGAACAAAGGAAATGTAATAAATATTATTTTATTCTGAATTGATGAAAAGATTTTTAAATGATGAACAATGCTTCAACTATGCTTCAGCTATTTGAACACTAACCTATTAATGGAAAATCTGAGTGTGCATGAGTTGCAGGTTGTCGAAGACAAGGGTGTAGTTAAGGTAGAGGAGATTAGTAGTCTGGCATGGTTAAGATGGAGGGATTTCTCTCTCACACACACAACACTTAGAATCATATAGAGGCATTAGAATTGAATTGATAATCATATTATATGGTCCCTTATTTAATTTTGTTATAGTTGGATTATTCAATTGATTGGCATTTAAAATTTTTAAGCTCATAGAAAATAAATAGCTTTGATTTAATTATTCATTGACCTTATTTGAAGAATAAAACTATTTATTATTTTATTGTAATGCAAACTAAACTAATAAAACATGTTTGTTTTAAATATTGTTAAATTAGAAATAAAAATTTAGAAAAGAAAACAAAAAGAATTAGAAAAGAAAAAACAAAAAGAATTAGAAACAACTAGAAAATAGAAAAAGACTAAGATTAGAAAACAAGGAACTATTTATTTTATTTATGTAGACCTATCTTTATTTTTTTTAACGGATCTGTCAGCCCACTCTTCCTCCATCTTTGCATGAACCTTTGCATGTCATTTTCTTATGCAATGGAATTAATGAAGGAAGATAATTTTCGTCTGTGTGAGAAGATAATAAGGGAGAAAACCCTCTCATTTGGGGAATACCAATTTTTCATTTTTCTTTTCAATCGGAGAAAATCAAGAGAGAGAGCACAGAAGCAGATTGTAGTTGGGAAAAGGAGAGCAATTGATGAGCAAAAGAATAAAAGAGAACTGAGAAGGATTCACCTACAAGGAAGCGTTATTCAAGGTTTTTATACAAATCCTTTCACCCAAATTGTGTGATTAGAGACTGAATGGATGATTTCTGCTGTTATACTTTTATTACTGTTGAGGTTGCTATTCTAAAAACCATATATTTATTGCATATTTATATCTATACATATATTTAGTGAATATATATATATATATATATATATATATATTAATGTTGTAGTTGTCCAAAAACCATATATTTGTTGAATGAATTGAATATATATATATATATATACTGTAGCTGTCCAAAAACCATATATTTATATCAGACTGCATATATTTTGTTACTTACATATTTTTATATAAATATATATACAAAACTAAATGTGTATATATATATATATATTTGGGGATTTATATATATAAACTACCACAATTGTGAATTTATGAATTTATTTATGAACTGCATATTTTTAAAGTGTCTTTGCAAGGAAATCATTGCATTTTCAGTGAAGATTAGAAGTTTATTAGAACAGTTTTTAAATGGCGTTGGGTTGTATGAACTGCTCTATAGGAGGAGCCATGGGGAGGATGGCGACCCTCCCCATAGGCATATAAGCCTGTGGGGAAGCCGACGCCATCCCCATGGCACATGATTTTCATTTTTTTTATATACATGAAACCAAATGTTGGGCGATTCCATTGGGCCAGCGACCTCTCTTTACATAGCCCATCATTACATTTTATTGCTATTTTTAGTACTTTCTAATTATTTTTATAATCGCTGGCTGCGAATTAGTTTGTGATACTATTAATTGCTGAGTGTATGTGTGTGTGTGCTAGTTTATACAAATTCTATCAATATTATACAATCATATATATTAATCTCTGTTAGTTTTAATACAATTAGTTTTTTTTTTTGATTCATAATATAGAGCTATATTAAAGTATCTGTCAAAAAATTACAGAGATCACAGCCTATCCATTGCTAGCCAAGAGAACTTAACTGACATCTGATACAGACTAGGAGAAAAGTTTCTAAGACCACGCAAGGTTAGCACTATACCCATTCAATAGAAAATATAACTACCTAGGTCTAGAATAACCTTGCTTCTACTATACAAAATGAAGCAAAGGGATCAACAACAGCTAGAAATTATACTCGGATAGTTTCATGCTGAAGTGTTCTACCCAATCAAGACCATCCACCGCCACCATGCCAAGGGTTTTTTTGATGTAGTCCACTGCTATCGCCGCCTGGTCTTTCAACACCACCAGATCAAAGCCTTTGGTGTCCAGGATGAACGGAAAAATTTTTATGACCGCATCAGGATCTTCCAGAAGAGCCTAGTCTCTTGGATAGGGGGATGCTGACGCCAGGACTAGTAACCTGCAGAGAGAAATCTAGATCCCCTAGATGCTCAGGGTTAAAAATCCCTTTCATTATAGCCCCTGCCTCAACTTTATCCATTCCTAATTCGAGAAGCATTGTAAGCACCCGGGAGGAGATATCTGTATCTACCCTATACCTCTCATTATTCTCCATGAAATCTTTCCCTATGAGCAATTTCACAGCCCCCACCATCAATTCATCAACTCAGCAGAGCATTCTCTGAAACCTAAGATCGGTAATTGCCCCGATGAAGGCCATCTGTCTTTTTTTACTGGTAAGTTTGACGGGGGTGTCCATTCCCCTGTAGCAAATGGCCTCTGTAGAAACTATGACAACAAAATGTGAAGGCATTAGTCGGTAGGCAATGGAGATTACAGAATGAAAACACTGCCTCCTCTGTTTGCTTATCAACATGTCCTCCGAAGCTTCTCAAATGCCTCCTGAAAGAACATCCAACTCATGCCCCCCTTGGCACTCAACCAAATGAATGCGAGCGTCCCTTCAACTTGTGCCAACTTACCACCCCTGCAAATAATCATTGCTCCCTTAACTGTTTCGGCCTTGCCACCTATGATGAGGTGGCAAGGATCCCTCCCAGCCACCCACACTACTCTAACTAAAGCTAAAAATGAATGCTTAAGTGAATAGAATGTCTCTGATAGAGATTCCATCTGCTCTGAGGTTAGACAACCTATTTGCTTCTTGATTTCCTTCTCTCAGTATATGGTTGAAGGTTACTTTCTCAAAGCCTTCAAGCAGAGATAAAGCCAGATCCAGACTAGCTTGAAGTCTCCAATTAACTAATTTCTTGCTTCTTAATCCATTGATAATGATCATAGAATCTCTTTCAATTTCCAAGTTTCTGATATCCATCTCCCTACCCAACCTTAGACTAAGAATTAAGGCCTGTAATTCTACCTCATTATTGGTACCGATTCTAAGAGGAGCAGCTAGTTTACCCACCGTTTTCCTGTCTAAATTCCTGATAATATGCCCTGCTCCAGACTGCCTAGGGTTACCACGCAAAGCACCATCAAAGTTTAACTTCAATTAACCCACCTCAGGCGAAGACCATCGAACCTTTTTCCTTGCTTCCTTAGTTTTGAGGCCACCTTCTCCCACCAGAGGGATTGGAGAGAGCCCCATCCAACTTTTCATCATTTCTGCATCCCATCCTATGAAGAGGAGATGGGCAGGATCTCTATTTGCTAATCTAGTGTTCACTACTTCTACTATGCTTGATTTAATTTTTCTAAGAAGGGAATCCCAAGGCATTTCTTTCCCCTGAAAAATTTGCCTATTGCGTTCTTTGCAAATCTTTTCATCTTTAATTTGAATTTCTTGGCGCCCACCTTGTCTAATGTTGGTCAGCCCTCTTAGAGGGAAAGGTGAATGTTAAAATAAAGATTTTCTTCCTAGGTCGGCCAACATGAAGGAAGAATAAATATGTATAAATGCAAGTTGGTTTTGTGGCATTTGGCATCATCATTCACTCATTCATTCATCTTTGGAGTTTATCTCTTGGACAAGAAGCTTGAGACGAAAACCTTAAGTTTCTAAGTATGGATTAGTAAATGCCATCAGCATGATGGATGGAGCTGCGATCCACAATCCACCAAACATTGCTTTCTAAAACAAGAGGAGCCAAGCAATCAACCAGTCCATTAGATTTCTTGAAGATGCTGAGCTCTAGTGAAACTTCTTACATAGCCATTGCCACTCTCTAGCTGCGTAAGGACAATGCAGGAATAAATGATCTCCATCTTCTTCTGCTTCTCTACAAAGCGCACATCTTGAGGGACCCTCAAAGCCCATCCTTCTAAGCCTATCTGCTATTAATGCTTTACCTTGGGCTGCCACCCACAAGAAAACTCCTGCCTTGGGTAAACATTGCTTATTCCAACAGAGCCTAGCTGGGATGATACCTGGAAGGTCATTTAAACCTGCAAGAGCCCTGTAGCCCTCCTTAACTGAATACTCCCACGATGGAGAAGCATTCCATCTCAGCCTATCCCTGCCCCTTCTATAGTAGATGGATCATCTAGCCATCTCCTCTTCAAACTTATCTACCAGTCCTAGTCCCAACCCCAAACCCCGCACACTTTTCCAAGAAGGAGGTTCTTGAATTGTTGAGGGGAAGGAAAGATAATTGTAGACCTTATCTCCCCACTCCAACTTGGTGATGTTCATTATAGGTGCTAGGTCCTCATTTCTTTCCAAAGCCTGAAACCCCTCCCAAGAGTCCTCCTAGAACCTTGCTTCCTTGCCTTCCTTGACCTCCCAAGTAAGGTGGTTGGAGATTAAATCTCTACTCTTACTAATGAAGTTCCAAATCTTGGATCCAGCTAGAAGATGTCAAGAAGTAAAGATATTGTGGTCTTTCCTTTCCAGGTATTTGTTTTTTATTAATCTAACCCATTTGAGATTAGGCTTATCATGGATCATCCATACCAGCTTTGCACCAAGAGCCTAATTTTGCTTGACAAGGTCCTTAACCCCAACCCCATCCTTCTCCTTCTGCTCACAGACTTTCTCCCAGTTCACAAGTGAAAATTTGAACTGTTCCGCCGAACCTTTCCAGAAAAAATTCCTCATTAGCTGGGTTAACTCCTTATTAATTTTACTGGCCAAAGGTAAACAAGACATCATGTAGATGGGCATAGCTGCTAAAACTGCCTTGATAAGTGTCAGTCTCCCTACCCATGACAGCCACTTGCTTTTCCAAGGTTCTAATCTGGACTTGATCTTCCCCAAAAGGGGTTCCCAAGAATTTCCTGGAAGAATCCCTTTCACTAGGGGAATCCCAAGGTATTTACAAGGGAGTGTCCCTTTCCCATATGACAGAATCCTTAATATTTTTTCTTCTCTTTCGGGAGGGGTGTTAAAAAAGAAGACTTCCAATTTTACTTTACTGACTTCCTATCCTGAAGCTCTCGAATACAAATCTAAGATTCTTTTAAAACTTAGAGCTTCACCTTCCTGAGCCACCTTGAAGAGCAGAGTGCCATCCACAAATTGCTAGTGAGAAAATCTTGGCATGTTTCTTGTGATTTGAATACCTGTGATTTGCCCCTCCTGACAAGATTTTGAAACAAATCTTCCCAGGGCGTCAGCCATGATGATAAAGAGAAAGGAGGAAATGGGATCTCCCTACCTTAATCCTCTTGAGATATTAAAGAATCCCTCTGGAGAATTGTTAAGAAGAACTGAGACTCTAGGACTCGAAATCCACTCAAATATCCAATTTAGCCACTCTTGCTGGAACCCAAAGGCCTCTAAAATTTTAAATAAAAATCTCTAATTCACTTTGTCATAAGCCTTCCAGATATCCAATTTGACCAACATAGAAGGAAACTTATTTTTCAGAACCGAGTGAATGGCATCCTGGGCTATTATTACTCCATCTAGGATAGATCTTTCTGGGATGAATCCAGTTTGTTCCTCTGCTATAATGTCTGGAAGAATCCTTTTCAGTCTATTTGCCACAGCTTTCGCCAAAATTTTGTACACCACATTGCAAAAAGAGATTAGTCTAACGTCTTCAAAAGATTCTGGCTTATCTTTCTTGGGTATTAATGTTAGAAAGGTATTACTGATTTCCTTTAAGACCTTTCCCTCTCTTCTAGACTCCTTGTAGGCCGCAGTTAAATCCTTACCCACAATGCTCCAACATTTCTAAAAGAAAGCTGTTGGGAACCCATCAGGTCCAGGGGCCTTGTCCGGGCCTAATTGAAAGAGGGCTTCTTTGATTTCCTCTTCTGTGAATTTACTTGTCAACATGATATTCTGATCCTCTGATACTAGCCTCGGGATAACTCTTATAAATTCCTGTTGAGCTTGAAGGTTTGAGCCTTCTTCTTCACTTAAGAGATCCTAAAAATAATCAACCGCTGCTTGTCCAATTTCCTTCGGAATATCAATGATCCTTTCCTCTCTAGTCTTAATGGCCGTAATTCTATTGACCTCTCTTTGGATTTTAGTTGAATTATGGAAGAACTTAGTATTAGCATCCCCAGCTTTCAATCACACCTCTCAAGATTTCTGCCTCCAGTACACTTCTTCTTTAGCCAAAATATCCTCTAGCTTTCCCATCAGTTCTATTTCCTTGGTAAAAGATTCATTATCCATTCCTTCTCTTATAACCTTTTCATTAAGGGTCTGCAACTCTGCCTCTATCTGTTTCTTGGTTTCGAAGATATTCTTAAAATGATCTTTATTCCACTGTCTTAAATTTACTTTGATAAGTTTCAGCTTGGTAACAATATTAAATAAACCTACTCCCCCAGGATTACAATTTTTCCACCAATCTTCTATCAATGCAAAAAAGGAAGGGTCCTTGAACCAAATATTTTCAAATTTGAATGGACATCTTACTGGTCTCCTTTCACCCTATATTTCAAGACTGATTGGGAAGTGATCTGAACCTGATTCCAGAATAATCTTGCTGTCCAAACTAAAAGGGAAGTTACTTAAGTACCCTTTCACGAAAACCTTGTCAAGTTTTTCTGCAATATTGCAGAATCCCAATCTTCTATTGTTCCAAGTGAAGTTCTCATTGCCCAACTGGATTTCAATTAGAGCATTCCTGTCTACAAAGTCTTTAAAATCCTTCTGAGATTGAAGTTTCCAACCCACCCCTCCCAACTTATCTTCAGCTCTCAAGATAGCATTAAAATCACCCCCCAAGATTATGAAGTCCCAAACCCTATTGTCACACAGGGAATCTAGTTCAGCCCATAGCTCCTTTTTCTAAATTTGAGAATTAGGACCATAAACATTAATTAAAAGAAAACTCAAGCTTGATGCCAAGCTCCTAACCCTACTGGTGATCCATCCTTTTCCAGATCCTACTTCTTCTAGCAGAACAGACTGTGATCTCCATAACGTCATTAAACCTCCATAAGGGCTTGTAGAATTTACCTTAATCATCTTCCACTGTCTTAAATTTTTGGCAAAGAGTTAATTTTCACTTTCCTCTAATTTGGTTTTATGAATCATACAAATATCTGGTTGAAGAGTCTTTAACCTGTACCTTAAAAGGCTCTTCTTGTTAGGGGCATTCATGCCCCTAACATTCTAGGACAAAATCTTCATTGCTGTTCAGGAAGGGGACCCCCCTTCCCTACTTTCAATAAATCCAAAAATTTTAGCTGACCGCTTGCCTCTCCATCCCACTTCAGTTTCTCCTTATTAGGAATCTGGGCCCTAGACTTGTGATCTCCATAGTCCAAGGAAGTTTTTTCAGAATCTTTCAACCGAATCCCTAAAGTTTCCAAGGGTCTGTAAACCTTAATTTCTTCCATGGGTTTCAGAGCCAGAGAGTTGGCTTCATCTTCAATCCCAAATACTTCCAACCCTTTTTCTTTATTTGTCAACCAGTCCTCTTCCAAAGCATCTTCTATTGATCTTAGTGAGCCCTCCTTGACTGCCCTAGCAAGTTGAACTAACTCACTGCATACCTCGAACAGAGAATCAAAATCTACCCTCTGCATGTTGGACTTAATTGCCTCTATTGTTACTGTGATCTTGTTATTGATAGTTTGGGAGAAATTGATAAATTCCTCCAACCTAGGGATAGTTCGACACTCATCTTCCAGAGCAACTTCACCTTTTTCATTTATCTTTTTCTCACAGTCTACTTTCCCATCCGTCTTACGAATCGTATCAACCTCCTTCAGACTCGGGAGCTGCTCTGACAGTAGAATGTCCTCCTCTTCTTTTTCGCTATTCAAATTTTTCGCTTCCTTTCCTAAAGGTTTTCCAAAGGATTCTCCTTATTCCAACTTCTCTCCTGAATTATTCACTTTATCCAATTCCCATGCTCTCCATCCAATCTCCCTAACCCAAATTCCTTCTGGCTTGGATTCATAGACAAGAGGTTGGCTCAAAATGCCCCAATATGTGAAAATCTTGATTTCTCTCCATCATTGCTTAGGGAAACGATTTTCAATATAGATTCTAACATGCAATCCTTCTTCTGAAGAATCCTTCCATTCCTCAGCACAGATATATTTTCCCAAGTAGTTCCCAATTTCTTCTAAAATCTCTTGATTCCAAAATTCTAACGGTAGGTTAGGCATTCTATACCAATCCTATATTCGATCATTTTGTATTTGATCGAATCAAAGCCCACAAACCATTCAAAAGCTAGATCCCATCTAAAATATCCATTTTTATCTTCTCAGAAGGGCATAACACAAAGAAAAAGCCATTCGCTAAGGCTTTTAGAGATAGCTCTTTTCCCCACCTCTCCTGCCACCATTTTCTTAAACCTTCCAGATCCAATTTGGGACCATACCAATTCCCTATTACTCCATACTTTTTCAAGTGTTCTATAGAAGGTTTTAATAAATTTGAACTTAAAACCATGGTTTTTTTATTTCCATACCTGAATTCGGTCGATCTCTTACCTATGCCTCCCTCTCCAAAGAAGGGTTATCTCCATCGATCCCATCCCTGACCATCAAAGAATCATCCTTGATTCTTTTAGTGCCCCTTGTTTTCCTATCTTCTTGAATGACGATTCAAGGGAGCATCTTTGTCCTGAGATAGCCAAAATTGTCGTCTTTCTTTTGATCTCCAGGGTTCTCGAGCTGCACGATCTTGGACTTTGCTCATCAGAATTTCTTTCTCTGCTTCTTCGGCCCATGTTTGAGACAACCTAGACTCCTTGCCTTCCTGAGATTCCTATCTCCCTTTGGATCTAATTTCTGCCCTACCTGTGCTTGGAAATAATTCTTCCTGCTTATTTTCGCTAATTCGCTCCATTTTTTACCATATCACCCACAATACAATTAGGTATATTAATCTATGTTAGTTTATCCAATTAGTTATATCACTCTCTATCAAATATGCATCCTTCTGAATATTTATTTTTCTTATATCAGGCTGATAATATATATATAGTTTATAATATGAATTGTAATTCATGCATATGTTTGTTTTATTGCGAAATACGTAGCCAAACTTTAGTATTTTGTCAAACCGCTAAAATGAAAATGAAATGGTACGAAAGTAGACTAATAGATTCCATTTTTGTTCCATGTCAACCTAGAAAAACTCTTTTTCTGAAACATCAATATAAATTGAAAACTTAGTCAACATGCAAACCAGAATAGAGAATTGGTAGATGTAAATAGTATTTGTTTCCAACATGAGCATTGTAATGATAAATCTTTTGATCTTAGATAAATTATTCTTTGCATTTATTTGGTAAAGTAATTTACTTTTGAGACAGGATGTCGAATGTGGACCCACAAAGACAGTAGTTTTACTTTTTTCTAAAACTACCACTTTTGTAAATGCTTGGCCAAGCTACTGTACCATTGAAATAGATGGATTTTTATTAAAAAGCCTAGATTCATTTGTCTCTGCCACATCCTTCTTGCAAGAGTTATGTTATTTCTAGGTTAGGAATTTATACAGGCAACATGCACGTATCGAGAGATTCCCTCATGCTTATACCGTTCCAGGTTGCTAGGCTCCTCGTGCAGGGTCGGTGTTTTCTTCAAGTTAGGAAGAAACCCGGGGAAGTCCAGTACTCCGTGGTTGGGTGGAAAAAGCACCTTAACCACACTCTTGGCCTCGGCTTGCGGAAGACGGCGGTCAAGATCAAAGATTTTATGTTATATGATTCATTATGGATAATTATTTCATTGTATTACACTTGTGTGGCTTACATAGCCAATTTGTAAAATGTAATAATATTTCATTGATGTATTGATTCAATATCTTTCTTGTAACATTGAAACAGATGTACTATAACACCCTGATTGGTGTATGTAATTGGAATTGTAACACTTCTTTTTAGTGTATGGAAAATGATACTTCATTATTTTATAACTTGCTATTTTATATAATTATGGATATTTGAAAATCATAAATGATTTACTTTCCTCAATTAGAAAGAGCATTACTTTTTGTAATACTAATTTTAGTATGTAAGTTTTCTGCACTTTACAGATCTGATACATTGTGCTTGAAGTTGAGCTTTTGATGTCTTTGATTGTGGTTCACCTATGAATGTAACTGGTTATTTTGTGTCTATTTCTTCTGAAACAAATTCTTCTTCTTTTGTAATGGCTATTTAGCCTTCATGATTAATATAGTCACTGATATTTTACGTCTCTTTATGCTTTTACACCGTGTTTATTTACAATCTGTAAGCTTATTATGTGGATAAAATGATCCCTCCTATAGTTACAGTTTTCTTCTTCGAACCTCTGCCAAAGTTGTAAGTCTATGAATCCATATCAATATTTGAGATCATTGTTGTGTTATGTCAGTCCTAGCTAACACTCTAAATCTGGTGCATCACCCATTTTAATTTATGTTTCTCCTTCCCCTTTTCCCTGTGAGCATTAGCATTAGATTTAACCATTATTCTATGAACCTTAAGTCCAGAAAGAGGAACCAACCTTCTCTAAAGGTTTGGTCTCAATTGAAAGGTCCCACACCTTGAGACCAATCCCATGTTTCACTGAATTTGTTGGAACTACCAAAAGCTTCAACAACAGGGTGCAAATTCAGGTGACAACATCAATCATACCACAACAGAGTAATTACATGGGGAAAACCCTTTCAGGAGAGAAACCCCACACTCTAAAAGCCACCCAATATATTATTCATAAATCAACAAGATTGTAACATTATACTTGTAGAGAAAGCTTTCACATGAGTATAACCAACCAAAGATCTGAAGGCAATTCAACATTTATAAGACTCTCTCACACAACCTCCATCTCAAGCACCTAATATATAGAAGATATAATACATGAAAATGTCAAACGATAATTAAAAAACCATGAGCTAAAACCACCCAAAAAAGTGGTGCCCAAATTATCTTCAATCAAAGATCCCCTATGATGTGTCAAAACACGCACCAATACGTGTAACTCCCCCTTACAACTCTTTTATGTGTCCAACACATTTTCACATTTTCCAATACGGGAGACCTAACTTCTAGAGGCCATAACTTTTGCTCTGGGAGGCTAATTGATGAATTGTTTGATGCATTGGAAAGATTGTGAAGAGATATATACCCCCATGACCAACTTGGTTAATTAAGATGA
Source organism: Cunninghamia lanceolata (assembly GCA_027924645.1). Lineage (NCBI taxonomy): Eukaryota > Viridiplantae > Streptophyta > Pinopsida > Cupressales > Cupressaceae > Cunninghamia > Cunninghamia lanceolata. The sequence goes on along the minus strand of BSBN01001100.1, from coordinate 1,667,552 downwards.
CTTTTCGAGCCAAAAATACCCTCTAGATGCCTCAAAATTGACTTTTAATTTTTTGGGGGTATTTCAAAAAACTCGAAACTTTAATAACTTGACATCTAGACATGACCTTTGGTCTAAACTCACCCAAAATATTTATTTGGAAATTCCATAGCTTTGGGGAAAATTTCAAAGCCATATGCTCGAATGTGAACTTACTATAAATAGTAACCTTTTGTAATTGCAAGGTTATGACACCTTTCCTAACAAAAACATAATATAGAAGGTGAAATGAAAATTAAGAGGCATAACAATCATGGCATAGGCAAAGATCAAAGTGTGACAATGCATATCAAGCAAATACTAAAGCACACATGATAAATAAAATTACATGTAAAATAAGGATCAAAGATAAACAAATATATAAGTAAAACATAAGCACTAAAGAAAATGAGAGATCTCATGCAACTGCATTAGAATGATCTCCTAAAAGGCCACCCTCCTCCCAAAAACTAGAATCATACTCTACATCCTCAAATAGGCATTCCTCCTCATTATGTGGCACTATACTCTTAGCAAACACATTTTTTATAGGTGTGACTGTAGATTTTATTTCTTAACCCATTGCTTTTATTGTTTAGGCACCATGTAGAAGTATTGATCCTTTGATAAAACTTTGATTTTTATTTTATCACTTCTTTTTCATTTGTTAGATCTCTTGGCATGCATGATTTTTTCATATGGATCGTTAGAAGGTATGAAAATATCTAATCCTATAAGTTCAAATACCTTTGAATGTTCAATGTTTATCTCATAGGTCTTTCTACTTCTTTCTTTAGCTTCATAGAAGAAGGTGCAACAATTGTAGGCTCATTAGGTGGAATAAATTCTTTATTGTTATCATGTTTTCTCTCCATTGTTCCTTTTTATGAATCTTCTATTTGTCATAAAAATTATCTTTCTAGCCATAAGGGATTTGTCATGGGAATATTTGTAAATGTATCACATGTGAAATGAATCATAGTAGATATTGTCTTATAAAATGCTCTATCAACTTTAATTACTTTGTCATCATGTATGAACTTAACATTGGAGTAAAATGGATAGTACAACTTTCTATTATTCTATCTAAGGTGTTTCAAGTAAAACTTGAAATCTATCAAAAGAAGATAAATAAGACAAAGTACTAATCCTTATTTAGGCTCAACATTCAAAGCTAAGATGATACATCCATAGTCTCCACTAATAGATTCAGTTGTCATTTTTAATGAAACTCATGAATGCACATATGATTATTGTCAAAAATGACTATTAAACAATAACTCTTCAATGCATATATTGAATTATGACGTAGAGTTAATAAGAAACTCACTAGGTGAACATGGTACCAGGGAACCACTCACATACAATGGAGCATAATATCTATTAGGGGGTATTTCCTCATCCAATAATGTAATAAATAGTGTAGATCTAGAGGAACAACATATGACATTAGTATGTGTCCTCCCCATGTCCATATCTTCAAATATATATCCTTGTGAATTGACAACATATTTATCTAAAGTAACGTAGTCCATGATAATTAAATCTTGTGCATTAACATTATTGGAATGATTAAGGAATGGGTTGGTATAGATTTGCAAGTTCTAGTTTGGAGAAGCAATTAAATGACTTCAACCATTGACACCTTCAACATGAATTGTGTTGAACTTATAAAAAAGATCATACGTTATACTTGAAATCCATGTAATATTGAGTATTATGTCCATTGACTCTTCAAAAATTACAAAATGCTTGCTCATCATAATTCTTAGGAAGTGTTTTCCTAGGATCCAATGGATGAATAGGAGGAAGATTAATCAAATTAGAGATCAACAAACTTTGAAGTGCAATGTCCAAAATTTTTGTAACTTAGTAAATTTTCTACAAGTAATCTCTTCAAAAGAAGGAATAGTGAAAGTATTAGCAACCTGATGAACAGTTTCCTTCTTATATTTGTAATCATTATCCTTAGAAAAAGATGTATATTTTTAAATTTGAAGACATTATATTTTATAGTTTGGTTTGAATTGATTATATTCCAGTATGTTACTTTAGTAGTTTTCACATGTGGACAAAGGTCCATAAACAATGTAAATCTATTAAGGTATACATTATTGTAACTTGGAACAATCAATCCCTTGATGAAAATATTTTGTAACTCCAAATCGTGCAAGGGATGGTGTAATTTAGGACATAAAGATTGAAATCTCATGACATAATCATTGATACAATCATTGGTCCTTGGACTCACTCAAATAAATTAAAACATGAACATTAGGGGCCATATTATATTTTAATTGCTTCAAAAATGCCTTAGTTAAATATAAAATGTATGTATGGACAAGATGAGGAAACGAAAAGAACCATCAATAGCATAATCTTTTAAAGTCCTTGGAAATAATTTAGATATTAATTTAACCTCATAGATAAATTATAAACATGTTGCAATGAAAGAACACAAATGTCTATTTAGGTCACCTTTTCCATTATAGATTATAAATTGAGGTAACACAAAACCAACAAGTAGAGGAAATTTAACAAACTCAAATGATGATGGTGTGTGGTTGGCTTTTATAAAATCATCAATGTCTTGCCACCTAGGCCTATTATCATCTTTTCTCTCAACTTTATGTAGCTTTTGAAAGAGTGCATTGAGGGTAGAGGAAGGAATAGTAACATAAGTGGCTTAGGGAAAAGAAGGGGTGTATGTAGAATCCACGGAATGAGTGTAGTGCCCCTCACTTTGCTTTCTATTAGACTGATAGCTATTCTACTAAGATTAGACATTATGACATGTTGATGGTAGACCTACTGTTATGATGTTAGTTGATGATACATAGTTGATGATAGACCTACTGCTATGATGACATTTGATGATGCTTTAATTACTGGTGTTTATGTTTATGCTACGACTGGTTTATGGATGTACTAGATAATGTGGATTAATTTAATTTAGAGCTTTATCTGTTATCTAATTATGATTATGATGCTATCATTGGTGATTGCTCATATTTGATCGTTATGTAACTGATTGTTTTATCTTGTGTTAATCAACTAAATGTTATGCATGATGTGTTTCTGTGAAAGGAACAGTGTTGCATTACTCATGCGTGAGTACCTTGCTACACTGCGATTTCCTTTCATGATGTGTATGATTAAGTGCTTATATATCTACATGTTCAATCGTGTTGTTTGCTGCAGGTTACAGGTATCAGGCATCGACTCCACCTGAATTAACAGGTCTGAGCATGCCTTAACCAATGGAAATTTGTTGAATGGAGTTAACATAAGGTCCCCTAGTTAGTCATCATCCTTGAAGAGGATGAGTGTTTAGTTTACAGCCAGCTATTATTGTCTGTATGGGCATGATAGACTGTCAATTGTTATTGTTGTGGTTTTGTTTGTCGATCATGCAAAGTGGTCAGGTATCATTCGGCATTGGATTAAATATGTTGTAATCGTTTGATTAATGCTCTGGTTTATGCTACATTAAAATAAAATTATTAAGTTAAGAAAGTATAGTCGATAAATTAATATAAATGTTTATATATGAATTTAAGTTTATAAAAAAATATATATATTTTAATGGAGGCTAAGGTTAATAAATAATGCTGATAAGGGCATGGTTTGGTGGTTAAGTCGCTTAGTTGTAGTGGTAGCCACCAGAGTTCAAACCCCCACTAGGCCAACAAGCTCGTAGGCTGTACACCTTTGCTGGGCCAACGAGCTCGCGGGTTTGAAGTTTTCTTGCTAGGGGATGAGGTCCCCCGTGTTGTGGCATCACTGGTTCATTGCTCCAGGTAAAAGCATTCATGTGGAGGCGGAGGGCGTGTCGCACCAGCGTCGCCGGTCACGTTAAAAAGTTTACCAGACACATTTAAAAAAAAGGTTAATAAATAATAAAAATAATAATGAAGTAAATAAAATATTATAAAAAATAGAAATATAATTGATAAAATTAATATGAAAATAAATATAGGAATAAGTAGATGTTTTGTTAAATGATTATAAAAATAAATTTATAAATGGTTATATGTTGTCATAATAAAAATATGACAAATATTAAAATAAATAAAAACAAAAATTATATTTTAAAGATTGTAAATTAGGATTTAGTTGTATTGTTATAAAAATTTAACAAATAGGGAATTGTGAGAGGGTAAAAGGAGGAGTTTTGGGGTTGTCATGAACAGACATTTTGGAAGCAGAATTTGTGTGGAGCCTCCTAAAAAGGTGGAGGAAGGATCTAGAAGAAAAGGGGGAATTGGGGTGCCAACTTTGGGGGAGGATCATCTGAGGGAGACAGGATATGAGATCTTCATTGCAACATGTCGACCTTTGGGCCTAGGAGATCCACACTCACATACATACCTCAATCAGAGAAGGCAACAGAAAGGTCGGAGAGGTCACTGTCTGTATCACCATCTCTGCAGAAATTATTGACCTCGGCTGCTGCAAGTAAGATGAAGAAGGCCCTTGGTTTGAGATCATCTTCCAAGAAGACCCACAATAGCCCTTTGAGATCCAAAAAGTCATAGACAATTGGAGAGCTCATGAGGTTGCAGATGAATGTGGCTGAGTAGACTGATGCCCGTGTAAGGTGAGCTTTGTTGAGAATTTCAGCTGGACATGTACATTGTTAACAACCACACTTTTTATTTGGTTACTCTTATTGTACTAATCACTACACTTTAGAGTGTAAGGGTTCAGTTGATAGGATAGGAATTTGGGACATACAACGCTTAAGGATATTATATAATTTTTTTTGTGAACTTGCATCTGTATTTGTTTTATGAGTGCTTGGAAATTTAGGATCACAATCACTTTCCCTTGAGGGTTTGACATGAAGTTAGATTTTGCATTCCAAGAGATTTCATCTCCTTGAGGTAGTCTAAAACATCTCGCATGCCTTGTGCATGCTCTTACATTTCATATACATGTTCAATAGAGCCGTTGCGACTGCAATGTTTGACATATTCTTTCTTTCCTTCATGCTTTGATGAATGCCATACCTGTTTTCAAGCTCCCAATTTGGAGCAGACTGAAAGGACGCTGACAAAGCTTTCAGATCTAGTTTTATATCTTTCCCCAATTATGTTTGCTTAATAGTTTCTATGGCCTACTCACCAAATCCATTATGTGCAAATTCTGCAATCATTGAATACCATGAGATGACGTCTTTTTAAGGCATCCGTCAAACAGTTCACAGATTTGCCTATGCATTCAGATTTCTCATCCCACCCAAATGTGTTTGCTTGATAGTTTCTAAATTCTTGTCAACAATAAAACACCCTATATTTATTTGTGATTTGCACCGAGAAACACATCCACATAGTCGTTGCAGGTAACTGGCATTTTAATGGCATAATTTAGGGTGTCTTCAAGATCACCCAGTATGGGCAAGATGGTAAACCAGGCACACAGAATGATCGATTGAAGGTGTAATGCAATAAGGGTTACAATAAAGTATATGCAACTCTCATTCACTAAATTGACATGGCTGCATGCACCTGTGTAATGCATTATGGGTTATAAATGTGATCAAAGTATGCACAACTCCCATCCACTCAATCTGTAGGCTGCGCGTGCCCAAAACACAAGCAAGATAGCATTAACAACATACCTTTCTCTCTTTGCTCATCTAGGTCGCCATGGCTTATCAACAAATTGAGAGCTTAAGTTCAACCACCTGCTGCACTACGATGAAATTGTAAGCGCCCCGCTCTTTAGGGTTTCAACGAGAAGCAACACATGTATATTGTATGTTGGTTAGTTTTAACAGTTTACATACTTTGTCTATATGCAAAGTTTAAGGTGTCCTTAAGGTAGCCCAACACGGGCAAGGAGGTCAACCTTGCACACATAATGATCGACTGTAGGTGTAATGCAATAAAGGTTACAAATGTGATCAAAGTATGTACATCTCTCATCCATTTAATCTGCATAGCTGCATGCGCCTATAAACAAGCAAAGCTTACAATATAAGAATACTGGCAAAGATTGCAGAGTCTGGCTTCCACTTTTCACATCTGCGAGTGTCTTGGGAGTGACCTACCATGGTTTCTGCCATGTTTAGTTGGTTGCAAGTGTCTTGAAAATAAACATATCAATATAAAAAGTAAATTAAATAGTTATAGAAATTGTTGTGGCCAGGCTAAAATCAATTTTGTATTGGTTCACAGCTAAAAAAAGGGATATTGAGGTTAACGGTTGCTCCCAAGTTGTCAGAGTTTGCTACAAACACTTACTCCTTACCCTATAAACCATATGGAGTCATGATGAGATGAACTAAATAGTAAATTACTAAATTACAAGAAGAAACAATTAAAGAGGATATATGTAACATTATCAACTTCCCAACCTAAATGGTAGCCCTAGAACATAGTGAAGAGGAACAGACCTGTGCTAAGAGTTCATCAAGTTTCCCACTGTTGAGAAGAGCAAGAAAAACATCTCCGTGACCAAGGGGGATACCTTTAACCAAAATTAAAGAAACAATACATGAACAATAATAATAAGCATCTGTAACTCAAGTGATAATTCAAAATATACCTTCAAAATGTCTTTTTATTAGATTATAAATGGGTGCATGTGATTGGAAAGCCAGATTTAAGGTTGGAGAAGTGACGTTGAATTTAATATGCATTTCCATACAAAAAGGGACAACGAAAAAGCTTACACATTTTATGATATATCAATCATCATATGAACACCGAACTCTAAAGTCTCCATAATGTAAATTAAAATCATAGGTTATGATATGAATACAAAACTTTAAAAAAAATAACAACTAGCACATACACATATAAATTGATGTCTAATATATTAACTGTTATCAACATGAGATGTGGGCTATTTTTCACTTTCAATTGAATAGTCTCATATAAAATGTTCAAAAATTAGATTTGCCAAATAATAAATTATAACGATATTTATTTACTTGTTTTTGGATGAAAAGTATTTGCTATCCAATGATCCATGGTATTTATTTATTTATTTATTATTATTATTATTTCAAAAGTAATAGTTGTCATCCCCAAGCTGTCTGGGAATGTATGAGTGAAAGTCTAACCAAAAATTGCATAAACTTTACGACTGGTATCTTATTAGTTGTTATATAAAAGTACATATATATAATTACATTATTATATTTTGTTTAATATGATTAAATGAAAATTGACATGGTTATTAATTAATGTCGATGAATTTAATATTGATTTTACTACAATTTCTTTGTAATGGTATTGTTATGTTGAAAATTGATTAATGGGCTGGAATTGGGTTTATAAACAATGTGTTTGAGATTTGACTTATAAATTTTGCTTTTAGAAAATTGGTTTATTGTGAGTTTAAGTGCATAATGTAAGTGAAACTTGTGTAAGTTGGATTGTTGGTTGTAATAGGGTCATGTGGTTGAGATTTAGTTTTTCAGAGGCATAGGCGATGATGTCTTGATTTCATGTATATATTATGTTGAAAATGTATCATGGTGTGGTAATAAAGTCCTTCATGGATGATGTGGTTCATTATTGTATTGAGCATGTAATAAAATATTGTGTTGGATTTTGGAATGGGGAGACATTAGTAATCGTAAGAGGAGTATGTTATTATGGATTGCTTTACTTGGAAGCTATGGGCAATGTATTGTGAAATTATCCTTGTGATTAAGTTGGTATGCAAGAAGGTTAATACCTTGCATTGTTTATGTATACTTATTATAATGATAATTGCTATGCTTGATGGATAGGGTTTTCTGGATGCAGGTAGGGGAGTGGCTTTCAATGAGGGGTCGAGGCCTAAAGTGGCTAGCCAGGGTAACCTATTGAAAGTTGATAACTAAGTGATAACCTAAAATGAATTAGGGGAAAAGGGTAGATTCCACATTAAAAAAGATAATTAGATTCCTCACCCATGCTTGTAGTGCTCATTCAGACCAAGGATGGGATGAGAAGGCTTGGTTGGCAAAATCAACTTCTTTGTCCTCACGAAAGGAATGTTGGTTCCGTATGTGTCACCCTATGGGTCTGACATCTAGTGAGAGACTGTCATGGTAACCAAAGATGGGGGCTGGCGTCTGGTGAGAGACTGTCAGGGTAACCCATGTCAGGACCATGCGATGACACTCCTTCCTACTGTAGTCTAGAACTCCTTAGTTGAGTTCTTCCCAATCGTTGTGTGATTGCCTCTAGAAGTGATGATTGAGTTGCTTGCGTTATTGATCTGTAGTCCTTGTTCGTAATAGTCTACTGTCTACTTGACTGTTTGTTGTAGTGGGATCTTATGTTATCTCCTAACATGGGGGGTGGACCTTAGGGTTCCACATGGTCGGGTGGATGTGCTTTATCTCCATTGATTTTCCCTTTCCATTGTTCATGTGCAAGAAGGATGTATCTCGTGTGACAAATTCCAGATCTTGTACTAGTTTGAGGAGATAGTTATTTATGCTCATGTACTAGCCCTGTGTATCAGTTAAATCATAATGTATGTATTCCAATGTAATCACAAGCAATGATAGTGTAAACAATGTAATGATGTATTCCTATGTATAGGAAAATTGTATATGTACTTGTAGTTCTATTTACATGATCTTGATGATTGCTTATCCGATGTTATAACATGGAAATGTATATGTTTATACATTTAATGCAATAGATTTAGAATGAACCATTGTTGTTAGTTAATTTATGATGTATGTTTAGATCTTGTTATTGGTTTGGTAAGTAATGCAGCCATGGAATCCTAGAGGATAATGATTAGTTTAATGATATTCATAGATATGTTTAACATTACTTTGTTTCATTAAATTTTTTTTGTCCTATTTGTATAGCACAATTGTGCTGTTCTCTAAGGAGTTCCTTGGTGGGGTGTTACAATGAGGATGAATGTGAGGGATGTAAAGAGGGGTGGAATGAGGGGAATGAGGGGAATGAGTTAGGGTTATAGAGGAGGACATGTACTGAGGTGTATGCATAGGTATGGAATAGGGAGTAACTATAGTAGAAGAAATGATAGGACGTGGAATGGTAATGGAAGATGTAGAGATGGCCCCAGTGAGAGAAGGGGTAGGAGTAATGGATGTGGTAGGAATAGGAGTGGCATGGGACTAGTAGGAAGAACATGGAAGGTGAGTGAAATAGTCATAGTGGGTATAGAAGAGGGATAATAGTTAGTGTAAGTAGGCATGATGATGGTAGCTAAGGGATGCATTATTGTGGGATGAAGTGAAATAACACATGATAGGGGTACAATGAGGGATGGTAGATGCACTTCTCAAAAAGATAAGGGTAGCATGATTAGCACCAATGCTATGAAGTACTTGGGTGCTACCACAATATTGTGTCCCACTTATGGGACATCCTGATTTTTTTTAAAATTACATTTTTTTAGAAAAATAATGATCTTAGCCTTGAGGGGTTCCATCTAAAGGGTTTTAATTGAATGGGGTTAGATAAAACCCCCTTAGATAAAACCCCCTTGGAAAGAACCCCCTAGTCTTAAATCAAACTCTCAATGAAGTCTCCTTTGCACCTATCAAAATGTTGACAAAAAACTAATTTTGCTTCACCTTTTGGGGGATCAAATGAAGTCATTTAGAAATTCTATTTTATTAATATGTATCCCTTAGTATAAGCTTTCCAAAAAGTATGATATTTTGAATATATTTCAGTTGATTATTATATTTATTTTCTATTTTCTAGTGAACATAGGTTTTTCACCGAATGTTATCAAGGTCTCTATTCCACACACTTCAAAAAATAAAAAGATAAAAAAAATTCTAAATAATATTTGTGCACTAGGCATTGATGTCCTTGTTTTAAAAAATATAAGTTAATTTGGATACATACATAAAAAGTTATGTTGTATGGTATAAACCTATGTCTAAATTATAATTAATTGCTTTAAAAATTAATTAAAAAAGAATATGCAACAAAAAATTATGAAAAAATATCTACACAATAGATATTAGTGTTACAAATCTATGTTTTAAAATTTGTAATTTCGTCATTTTTATTAAAAAAAGTTATGTTGTATGGTATAAATGTCACTTTTTTAAAATATTGTTAACTATAAAAATAAGTTATTAAAAGTTACGTAAAAAAATTCACAAATTATTTCTTAAAATAAAAAAAAAAATTTTAGAATCTACACAAGAAATGTCAAAAATCACTAGCTCACATCATCTTCAAATTCTTAATAGTTTAGTTGCTATAGGTGTTAAAAAGTGAAAATTTGGTTAAAAATATTGATTTCAATGTCCCACTTTGGCCAAAAAGTGGGACACAGTATTGTGGGATCACCCACTTCTAGTCTAAATGGATAAATAAATAAATAAAATATTAAAGAAATAACTAACCTAGATAATAATGCTACAACTTATAATAAAACTAAAATAAATGTGATCATTAAATAGAAGGATAGGTGTACTTAGCTCTAGGATCAATCATAGATAAATTATGCTAATGTTGCTTAGGAATGATTCACCTCTGTCCAAATATAATTGTCTTGGCATAATGAATATATGAGAGTCTAAATTGGCACAAAAACTCTACAAATCAATGTCACACCCTACATGATCAATAGAAAATTTTCCACAAACATGATCTAATGAACAAAAATGATTTGAACCATGGAGACCTAATTTGATAGATAGTGCATCTAATAATGTAATCACCTTCACCTACTAGATATTTGAGAAGTCAAGGTGGTGCCTAGAGACATCATTGAGGAGCTTTCTAACTCAATAAGTGGATGGGTTCTCCTAGGTCAAACTCCTTTGGTGGATCAAATTAATGGTGATGAGAAGTATTGAAGACAACATTCATAGACATGCAAATGGCCTATATGATGATGCAAATTTGATTCCTCTATTCCCCTTTAGAATTGACATGTGCTCTAGCTATTCTCCTTTCTTTATCCTCACATCCTTTAACATGTGTTGAAGTGCACAATAAATTTCTTTAAATACCATGACATAAAAACATGTCACATGAAACATGTGTGCTAGGTCAACTCACAATGGCTAATAAAGGGGAGTGATAAAATTTATATTTGAATTTAGTACCTTAGATTTTAGAGGTCATTTGTTTACTCCTTGGGGTTGATCTAAATCAATCCCTCACCCCATAGAAATGTTTTGAAGGGATAAAGTGTTGATCTCAAGGTAGGGAACAAAATGTATGGAAATTAGTGCAAATAAGGATGAATAGGGATAAGGTTGTGAGCCAAGTCTAACACAAGAATATGCCACTTGTTGATATTTTATTGGATTAAGAGATTCTCATCAAGGTGGGCACAAAACTAAATGGGAATTGGCATAAGTATGCTAATTTTACCATTATAATATAATGCACTAACTATTTAAATAATATGGGTAGTATGTGATCATACCCCAGTCATGCAAAAAAGGCTAATCAAATTAAAATGATAAATCAATTTAGATAGTCTAACTATATTAGATCCTACATTAATTTAGATAGCCTAATTCAAATGATAAATCAATCAATATAGTCAATTAGACGCTAAATTAATTTAATTCATTGAGATTAAACATGTAATTGTCAATGAACAAGTGAAACAGGGGGTTGTAAATTAATTAGCTATCTCAATATGTAATTGATGTGGAAAAAATTAAATTTGATGCTAGAATGATACTCAAAAAGTTTTTATAGACTCAAAAAAAACTATTATGTTGTTTTTGGATAATTTTTGTGGTTGCATCCTTATTTTGTACTTTTGTCCTATGTAACTACAAAACTTAGAAACTTGTTCACCTTTTAATGTACTTATAAGTTACAACTGCTTTGGGGAAAATATAGTGTCAATGAACACCATTAGGGATTTTATAATTAAGGAATGAAGTGTGCATCTTCTTTAACCCTTAGTCAAACCCCTTTGTTATTTTTAAAAGATCAAAGACATGAAATACAATTATGCAAAAGGCCTATGATGAAGAATCATGCAATATCTTTCCATGCAATTTAATACAAGCTAATGATGTATCGATAAAGATTTTTATAGGTTCTCCTTCTATATTGATTCATCATGTGCTACTAATGACCTAGGATTGTCCTTTAAATACAGAACTCTAGATGCTCAAATCAAGATGTTTTAGCATAGATGATAGGTAATAACTAGGATTTATAAAAGGGTCATCTCAAAATGAGCACTTACACAATTGTAGAAGTGAACTAGATAGTCATACATTTAATTTTTTAGTTTTGCAATAGTTTTCTAATAAACCCTAATTTTCTAATTATAATGGTGAAACTTGCATACCCATGCCAATTACCATTTAGTTTTGGGCCTATTTTGATGGAATGTCTTAATATAATTACATATTTACAAATGGCACACTCTTGTGCAATTTTGGAATCATTTCCTAATTCTTTATTGATCTCCATTTGCACATACTTTCACACATTTGACTTTATCATATATCTTTATTTGCATGTACTCTTATACATCTCTCATTATTATCCACTCATTACATCTATTATTGCACCCATATCCATACATTCTCTCACTACCTCAATATTTACACCTCATTTTCCTAAGTCAATCTTAGAGTGCATGAGTTCAACCCTACATCACATGAAATTGATCCCCAAAATTTTAAAAAATCAAATTAAAATTTTACCAACTCCCACCATTTTTTCTAGCCATTACAAGCTAACTTGGTACATATTTACATGATGTATTGCTCTGTCTTGGTATTTAAGGGCATTCAATGTACAATAATTTAAATATTAATTATCAAGGAGAAATCTGAAAGGAAGCTAGGTGTGCGGAAAATGCTTCCTACACTAATCTAATGAGGAGAGGGCTATGCAAATTCAACTTTATCCTATCTATTACAGCAATGTTAAACCATTAACATGAGATATTGCAGCAATACACACACACAGAAAGTAGACAAAAGAGAGAGAGACAAGATATATGTGGGGAAAACCCTTACGGGTGAAAAACCCCACACTCCAAAACACAGCTCAAATGTATTATAGTAAATAATAACAGATTACAATACAGTTTCAGAGCCAATGCTCTTTCAGGAGTCTTCGAATGTCGAATCTGGAGATATTCCGGCAGCATAATAGTACTTGTACCAAATTTATCTATCTCCCATCCAAGCACCTGTTTATATAGAGTTTACAAGGCAAATATGGAACCTTCTAGAGATGGGTGTCCATCTTGGACTCATGCCCCAAAACCCATGCCTAAGGACACTTGTCCAACATCCCATCCCGAAGTGGGCGCCTGGTCCCAAGATAGGTTACGACAGATGCTCTTACGCACCTTACAGCTGTCAGAGAATCCATCATACACTAACTAAAAATATCATATTCCTCTTACATGTCATAACCTCCCTTGACTGCCCAAAGATGCCTTTCTCTCGTGCAAAGATACTCACCGACACTTGTCATTAATTATTCAAGGGGGAAACCGTGGCTGCCAAAGTCACCAAAATTTACCCTGCTGCATATACACAAGGTGCTGACTTTGCTAACTCAACATGGGATAAATAAATACAACATTAGGAATTTGCAAAGGTTGAGACACCTTAATTCCCAACATTCTCCCACTTGTCGAACACCTTGCAAGGGCCAAAAGAAATGACAAGATTTAACTGCTAGGGGCCAAGAGGCCCATAGACTCTGAACACCATCTGAACTTCTCTGTGCCCACTGGTTTCGTCAATGCATCTGCAACATTCTTCAAAGTATCTACCTTCTCTAAATTTACCTTTCCATCCTCAACCATGTCTCGCACGAAGTGAAACTGAACATCAATGTGCTTTGTTCTAGCATGGAAAGTTGGATTCTTCGCAAGGCAAATTGCACTCTGACTGTCACAACTGATCGTGATCTGAACTGCATCAACACCAATATCTGAATACAATCTCTTAAGCCAAATGGCTTCCTTACAAGCATGAGTTGCTGCCATATACTCAGCTTCTATCGTGGACAAAGCAATAATAGGTTGTCGCTTACTCATCTAACTAATAGCATCACCAAACAGTGTAAAAACATAAGCACTAGTGGATCTCCTGCTGTTAATGTCACCTGTCCAATCTGAATCCACAAATCCACGAATATCAATAGAATGCAGAGGTCCTGAAACATTACCATGATAGCAAATGGAATACTCGGAAGTACCCCTCAAATATCTAAACACTCGATTAACTGCATCCTAATGAACCCGTCCAGGATTAGCCATAAATCGACTAAGGACTCCCACTACTTGGGCAATGTCTGGTCTTGTGTAGACCATAGCATACATCAAACTACCAATAGCACTAGCATAAGATACTCTGCTCATGTCCTCCACCTAACTAGGAGATTTTGGACAATCCTCAACAGACAACTTTGTCCCCAAAGAAACAGGAACACACAATGGTCTACAATCTGCCATGCTGAATCTATCCAACATGGACTTCACATATTTACTCTGGCTTAACCAAAGTTTTCTGTTGGTTCTGTCTCTTCTGATTTCCATTCCTAAAATGTACTTGGTTGCCCCTAAATCTTTCATTTCAAATTGAGCTAACAATTGAGATTTAAAATCAGAAATCATATTTTTACCCTTCCCAATGAGCAACATATCATCAACATATAGTGCAACAATGAGAATACGATCACCATCAAATTTATAATACACAGTGATCTGATTTCGATCTCACAAATCCAATTGACAACACAAAGGCATCAAACTTCAAGTACCATCTCCTAGGGGATTACTTCAAACCATACAAAGACTTCTTAAGTTTGCAAACTAGATTTTCTTTACCTTTCACCATGTAATGCTCTGGCTGTGACATGTAGATCTCTTCCTCCAAGTCACCATGAAGGAAAGTTGTCTTCACATCCATCTGTTCTACCTCCAAGTCATAAGCTGCTGCAAGTGACAACAAGAATCGAATGGATGTCAGCTTTGCAACAGGAGAGAAGATCTCACCATAATCTATACCCTCCACTTGTGAATACCCCTTCATAACCAATCTGGCCTTATACTTCTCAATACTGCCATCTGCACCAATCTTCTTCTTGAACACCCATTTACATCCAACGGGTTTGCGTCCAGGAGGCAAAGGCACTAAGTCCCAAGTTTGATTCTTTTCCAAAGAAGCCATTTCTTCCTCCATGGCCTCCTTCCAGGAACCTACATCCTTCATATCCAAAGCCTCTGATACAGTTCTAGGTTCATCACTATTAGTGAGCAAAGCATAAGCACAACTAGAATCAAGTAATGTAAAACCAAACCTTTCAGGTTGCTTTCTTATCCGTGTAGACCTCCTCAAGAGCTAAGGTTGAGGTTCAGCTTCTTCCTCTGAGATTTTAGAGCTGCTAGAGCTCTCCTCATCATCAGGTCCAACATTGTCTTTCTGTTCAGTCTTCTCAAGGGTGAGAGGAAACTGAACAACATCATCTTTCTTTTCTTTTTCTTCTGGCTGCAAAACAATGGAAGAAGGTGTAAGCTTTCTAAAGATGACACTTCTACTATACAACACTTTTTCAGCCACAGGGTCCCAAAGCTTGTATCCTTTCACACCAACAGCCGATGAAGATAAGCTTAACAGCTTTGTTCTCCAACTTTGACTGCTTCTCCTTAGGCGCATGTGCATATGCCTCACAACCAAAAACTCAAAGATGCCTTACTGAAGGATTTCTACCAGACCACACCTCCATGGGTGTCCTTCCAACAAGAGCTGATGTAGGAGATCTGTTTACCAGATAGCAGGCAGTGACAACAGCTTCAGCCCAAAACTTTTGTTCTAGACTAGCTCCACTAAGCATACTCCTAGCCTTCTCCATCAGTGTCATGTTCATCCTCTCTGCAACTCCATTTTTCTGCGGTGTGTATGGAGTTGTCTTATGTCTTTCAATCCCAAGTTCCTTGCAATACTTATCAAATTCTGAAGAACAGAACTCACCACCGTTGTCAGTTCTCAAACATTTAATCTTTTTACTAGTCTGATTTTCAGCAAAGGCTCTAAACTCCTTAAACTTGCTATAGACTTCAGATTTTCTTCTAAGAAAATAAATCCATGTCCTTCTATTGTAATCATCTATAAAAGATACAAAGTATACATATTTTGATAATGAAGGAACATTAACAGGACCAAACACATCAGAATGAATGAGGTCCAACACCTCAGAATGAATGAGGTCCAACACATCAGAAGACTTATGAGAACTCGAGTAAAACTGAACATGGTTTTGTTTTCCATAAATGCAATGTTTGTAAAAGTCGAGCTCAAGATTACAATCATCTAACCCCTCAACGATGTTCTTATTTTTTAGGGTACGTAGACCCTTCTCACCAATGTGGCCAAATCTCTTATGCCATAACATTGTCTTTTCTGCAGGAAGTTTAACTTCCAATGCACGATTACAACCATCAAGATTAGAAACTATAGATTTCTTCATTGCTCGTTCAGACGGTGGGGATGAAGTGACTACTGCCCTCTTCCTTGAGTCAGAAGAACTATTGCATTGTGCAATGCATGCTTCCAACTGAAACAGAGTACCTCTTCGAGTACCCTTAGCAAGCACCATAGATCCTCTAGTCATCTTGCATTTGTCTTTTGAAAAGACAACCTGCACACCTGCATCATTCAACATACTTAATGAAAGTAGGTTTTGTGCTAAGCCTGGGATGTGCATAACCCTAGTGATCCCCTTCACTCGACCATCAGGGAATCAGATAGAGACTCTTCCACGACCAACGATCTTTAGATGAGAGTCGTCACCCAGATACACCTTTCCACCATCGAACTCCTCATACTTAGTGAACCAGTCTCGATGCGAGGTCATGTGGAATGATGCACCAGAGTCGATTAGCCACACATCATTAGATGCATGGGTTGCCAGGGCTGCGATGAAGGCATCACCATCATCTTGCGATTTCTCAGAATCTGAATCAGGAGCTTTCTTCTTTTTCTTCTTCTCCTCTTTGCATTCCTTTCGGAAGTGCCCAGTCTTGCCACAGTTCCAACAAAGAGCCTTGGACTTTAGAGGAGATTTAGATCTCCCACGGGATTTGGATCTACCCTTCTCAGCTTTCTTGTCCTTCTTCCCTTTCTCCTTGGGTCTTCCACGAACTGCAAGGGCTTCTTTGGCTGCCTCAGAAGACTTTCTCCGCATCTCTTCAGATAACAGCAAAGAAACCACCTCTTCCATTTTGAATGTGGATGTGGTGCTTCTGATTGCCATGACAAGATGATCCCATGAGTCCGGCAGAGAAAAAAGTAGGGTCATACACCGATCCTCCTCCTCCATCTTTACACCAATAGATGTTAATTGTGCAATTAGCCTATTAAAGGCATTCATATGCTCAGCCACGGATCCTCCATCCTCTATTCAAAGAGAGTACAACTTCTTTCTCAGGAAAAAGTTTATTGACAAGGGATTTGGCTTGATACACATCCCCCAACTTCTTCCAAAGGAGTGTTGCAGTAGCCTCCTCATAGACATTTAACAACATGGAATCGGCAAGACTAAGTCTTATGAGACCCTTAGCCTTCTAATCCTTGAGATCCCAGTCAGCTTGTGACATTGCAGCTGGTTTAGTTCCGTTCACACTTTCCCAAAGGTCTCGGTCAACTAACATGTCTTCTATCTTGAGCTTCCATAGCTTGAAATTACTGCCATTGAACTTCTCTACTTCAAACCTTCCTGATGTGCTTGCCATCTCCTTGCTACAATAAGATACAGAATGCTCTACACAGACTCCCACTCAACCTAAGATTAGCTCAAAAAACCCCTACCCTACAACTAGGACCAAAGGTGATCAAGCTCTGATACCAACTGAAAGGAAGCTAGGTGTGCGGAAAATGCTTCCTATACTAATCTAATGAGGAGAGGGCTATGCAAATTCAACTTTATCCTAACTATTATAGCAATGTTAAACCATTAACATGAGATATTGCAGCAATACACATACACACAGAAAGTAGACAGAAGAGAGAGAGAGAGAGAGACAAGATATATGTGGGGAAAACCCTTACGGGTGAAAAACCCCACACTCCAAAACACAGCTCAAATGTATTATAGTAAACAATAACAGATTACAATACAGTTTCAGAGCCAATGCTCTTTCAGGAGTCTTCGAATGTCGAATTTGGAGATATTCTGGCAGCATAACAGTACTTGTACCAAAGTTATCTATCTCCCATCCAAGCACCTATTTATATAGAGTTTACAAGGCAACTATGGAACCTTCTAGAGATGGGTGTCCATCTTGGACTCATGCCCCAAAACCCATGCCTAAGGACACTTGTCCAACATCCCATCCCGAAGTGGGCGCCTGGTCCCAAGATAGGTTACAACAGATGCTCTTACGCACCTTACAGCTGTTAGAGAATCCGTCATACACTGACTAAAAATATCATATTCCTCTTACATGTCATAACCTCCCTTGACTGCCCAAAGATGCCTTTCTCTCGTGCAAAGATACTCACCGACACTTGTCATTAATTATTCAAGGGGGAAACCGCGGCTACCAAAGTCACCAAAATTTACCCTGCTGCATATACACAAGGTGCTAACTTTGCTAACTCAACATGGGATAAATAAATACAACATTAGGAATTTGCAAAGGTTGAGACACCTTAATTCCCAACAAAATCAAGAGCACAAGTTTTAATCATTCTAGGAACATTTCAACTTGTAGCATTAAAAGGAACCATAATGTGGATCAAAATCATCTAGGACACCTGCATTCTTGACAGTGTTGTCTTCAATATTTATCCACAACCATAAAGTTGGTCTAATCAAGGGGGTTGACCTAGGAGAACATGAGCCTTTTGATCTAGTGATCAATGAAATATATTTTTCATACCACCAGTCCTTACCCATCAATAGATGTTAGAGACAAGGATGACATAATTTCCAACAATGTATAGTCAACCAAATTGATCTCATGAGTTAGAAAATAATTCTAATCTTTATTACAAATAATCATCCATGGGATACAAGGATTTTAAATTGTGACCTCCTACTCTACAATACTCTAGATGAAGATGATTGGGATCCACTGGATTTTATTCCTTGTGGTGTTGGATAATATTATGTTGATCCTAAAGTATACAATATTCTATCTCTTTATATGGATTCATCCATTTATGAAAAAACATCTGGAATATATTGATGAAAATGAGGCATACATATGTGATGGTGATCTTGAAAGTAATTCTTTACAAACAAACCATCCTCTCCTCCTTTGTTGTTTAACAAATCTATGGACTCATGCACACACTTAGATATTGTAGACACCTAAAATCAACCTTGTCTTTATGACATCACCTAGATACCCATTCTTGTGACACTTTCATCCTAGGCCCCTTTCATTAATTAATTTTAGTCAATTTTATCCATTTAATTAATTTTAGTCCATTTTATCCATTTCCTAAATTAATTAAATAAATTATATTTATTTGATTAATTCAGTCCATGTTTCCCTTTAGCCACATTAATTAAATAAATTTTATTTATTTAATTTATTTCTCCCACCTTGTCTTATAATTAATTAAATAATTTTATTATTTAATTAATTATTTTTCACTTATCCTAATTGATATGCACTTTTACCTATTAGTCTTAGTCAACATCATGAAAATAGATCTTATCCTTCCCACATCCAAGATCATATAAATATCACTATCGATTAAGTCATTTTCTCCTAGACCATCTACCTAGATCTAGAACTAGAATGCCTGACTATCACATGAGTGATCAAGTATTGTTATGCTGCTAGTGTGAGTAATCAACATTATCAATTCAAAGATCATTATAAAAAATCAAGGGCAACAAGGAATACTTTGGTAATACTGTTTCATTTCCTTTCATTAGTTACTTTCTCTTGATGTGATGTTGAATATGAAGTAGGTTCCTTGATGCATTTGTTCCTTATTTGATTTGTATTTTCTGTATACACATATATAAAGGCAAATGACTTGGAAAAAATGAGCAAGGTCATCTTAAATTCATAGAACCACAAGAAGCTAGATGGAACTATGGAATCCATTACCTTTATATAAATAAGTCACACATTGGCTAGAGGAATGAAAAAAAGGAAAAGAGCTTGAGATTGAACCTAATGTAAATCCTAATGAGGAATCTTGTTTGTTCGTTATATGTGATTATGATTGTGGGACTCCTTTTGTCCTATTAATTGATTTATTATTTAAGATTTTTATAAATTCATTAAGTGTTCATTTATGACCAAGATAAATGTGTGTATTCATTACTCATGACATATATTTTATAGACACACAAACATACATATAGGAACACATATGAACCATACATGCATATAGAAAAAAAGAAATTGTGAATAGAAATTAAGTCTAAACCATAATATACACATCCATACTATGACCAAAATATTAAAATACATCACATATCATGATAGATAAAATGTCCATTTTTATGCAAACAAGAGTACCATATACAATAGCATCTAACATATAACAAGGATTAATAAACCATGGACAAATGTCATAAACATATCTCACTTGGGAGGAGGCTTCTCAGATGATCATATCACCTCATTATGTCTATTATCATGAGTCCTTTTGTGAGGTCTCATCCTTGACCTCAACCTAGACCTTGACCTCTCCTATAATGCCATAGTGATCCCCTACATTTGACCAATCTCCTTATGAAGGTTCAGTAGTTCTACATATGACTAAGCTACCTATTGAATCACAACTATGGTAACTACATCATTTCCTAGTGCAAACATGGCTATCCTCACCTCTACTCAAGATAACTCCACATCTAATCTATCTCTTAGCTAGTTTAACATCTTAGTATATGTGTAAACTTTGTTTCTCCCTAATCACATCATCCCTCTATGTTTGCAACATGGTACACTTCACTAACGTACTCCTATAGGCCTCACATGCTTGACTCACCAGATAAATAGGGGGAAAAGCATCCAACATGTGTATGATCTCATGTAATCCTCTTTGCTAGTATTGTTGGAGGGTCATGCATCAGTTTCTCTATGATGGTGGATATGAGAATAACCCACTCCACCATCCTACCTGCATAATATACATTATTAAATCAAGATTACTTATATGATTTATTAGTGAGAAAAAATGACTATATATACATAATATATCATCAAATTTATACCTACGGCCCTCTCTTGCCACTTCTCACTTGCAAGCATCTGTCAAAGTAGTTCAATATCTAATGTAGCTTATGTATATCCACCCTAGATGGCTACCTATTATGTGGCTATCAATGCATTGTTGGACCATCTAGAGGGTAATATGACTGAGGCCTCTTGCAATCCCACCATGCGTGATACTCATGGGATACTCTCATATCATCACCCTTTGCCAACTCCATTGGATCATCCTTCCCATCATTGTCTATGAGAGCCTAGTAAGTGATGGGGGGTCTATTTCTCTCCCCCCATCAAAAGAGTGATTTCTAGTGGTGATAATAAAAATGTGTGTCAAGTGCCCTATCTATTGAATTCCAAACAACCATAGCAACCTCTTAAATTGAAACCTCTCCATGATGGTAGTCTATCACCTAATAAATCATTTGTACCACCTAATACTTCCTAACTAAAAATGATCATTTGTATATGCAACTAGCTATCTATATGGTATTTATGCAATATCTACTAGGGTAAGTTAAACAAAATTTTATCTCCATACTTAGAAAGTCTTTCCCTCCCTCCATTACCTACTTTATTAGTATCCCATTGGAATACTAGTGTCATTCCTACTACAACTATTGATAATAATCTAGGGTAGTGGGGTATGTGAAGATACTCATATGCCTAAGTTTGTAAAAGTGATGCAACCTTGATATTAGTCCCTATGCCATCCACAAATATATGTAAATCATTGTATAAGTGGGATCATATGCACCTACCCCATGCAAAGAGACATTGGTGCTCCTTAATATCCCTACAAATATGAATGAGACACACCTCATATATACCCAATATGACTAGTACACCATTGATATAAATCATTGTCCTCTTGTTATGTGGTATATCATGTCTCCACTTGCTTGCCCCTAATGGGAGGCACATGATCATAAATACATTTTCCATTGTCATTTTGATCTCACCTATGGGAAGTAAAAAATGTGTTTGTTTATGAGTCCCACCACTCAATCAAATTAGTGAGCATACACATATCATAGTATAGTGGTGGAAGGTAAACTATGTATCAAGCTCTAATGACTTCTAGCAATGCCTAATCGATGTACATGGGCAAAAGAAATCTCATACTTCCTGTTTGCTAATTCCACAAATTCTCATATATCTCTTGCCTAGTCTAAACCAATAGAAACAAATAAATGATAATGCCAATCCATAATCAATTAGAAGAATCACTAAAAAACTAGAAAATCAATGCTAAAATTACACATTACAACTAGTGGGAGTCATTTTTGTGGGTCAAATCAATCCCATGGTTCAATCCATGTACTAGGTTCAACCCTATATGTTGATCCTATTTCTAGCTAGTCAAATCCATGTGTATCAAAAACTAATAAAACAATACTTACACTAAAATTATAAAAAAATGAACATTTTTAAAAATTTGGGAATAATTACAAAAATTGAAAAATTTAGGGCATAAAGATGACTTTCCATCTCCAGGTGCTCACTTCACTCAATGCTAGCATGGGTCCTATCATCTTGTGTTAGGATAGGACTGAATCTTTGAGACATTGTATCTAATTGCAAAGTGGGTTCTAAGCTCTACAAGGTTAAACTCTTAAGGGTGTTGGTAACATATGAATGCAACTTTTACTATTCACCCTTATATATAGCTAACCACTATTTCACACATTACACATTATTACTCATATGGCCCCCATTGTTACACCATCCATCTTATTGATGATGACACATATTTATGGTGGTGAAAGGTGACCTAGTCACATTTTGAGCCATTTTTGTTGTCATGCATTTATTACAACTCTTATCTTACACCGATAAAATTTATGACACATGACACCCATTGATGATTACTTTGATTCATGATGCTTACTTATTCATTCCAAGATATTTATTAATCACATGTGCTGATTTTCATATGATATATCTTTACACCATGTTCTTGTAGCATTTATTATATACTCAATTGTGCCCTTTACAACAAAAAATGGCAAAATAAAACTATTTAAATGTTTTTTCATGCTCACATCTTATTTATCTATGCCTACATGTATATTAATTAATATTGTTACCTATTTGTGATTGTCGCATGACATTTACCTTTCCTTTGGGGTTCGTCTTTACCTTATTATTTACTTATGCCAAGGGTGGCTATATATCATTTATGATCATGATTATGCCCATATCATTCTCTAAGTCTTATCTCACTATCTTACCCATAGGGAGCAACCACTTTTACATGTGCTTTCATGACCATATCTTACACATTTGAGCTTGTATGCTTCATCATGTGCATAAAGCCCTCTTATTATCTCAAAGACATCATGCCTTCCCTAGCCTATTATACACTCACATGTTTATCTTGTCCCTAGAGTCACATTGGGGACAATGCCTTCCTTGTACTATATGTACTTATACAATTTTATCTTGCTTTTAGGGCTACCTTACCTTTCTCATTTGTCTATATCAAGGTAAATTTATGTTCCTTGATGATTATATCTAGTCCGTATGCTTTTCATTCAACATGTCTTACTTAATAGTCACACAATATATTTAGGACACATATTAATTTACATGATTTGTGCAGGCATGCTTACTTATGATTACATTTACTTTTCATGTATTGTTTCTCTCTCCAATTCCTTGCATCCAATGGATGCAACCAATCAGAGTGGGCATATTATATCACTAACACTCTTATGTTGAGATTGTAGATAGTTACATGTGCCATACATAAACTATTGTGCCTAGATAGATCTTGACCACATTGCATGGTCATGATTGAAGTGTCATGCCACTCTACTACTACCTCAATAGGCAAGGTATTATAGTACCACTTTCTGTATATGCAATTTTTTTAACCCTACTCTCTCCTCTCTTTCATTTTCATAGATAGTTAAATCAACTTGCAATTGTGCTTATTTTTACCTACATGACAAGAGCTACTCATTGCATATATTTTATCTATTTTGTAGGTTCCTATGGAGTGTGCATGCCAAGAAGGATGAATGCACAAAGAAATCAAGATGGGTCCACTACTTTACATGGATCCCATATCCTTTTATGCTTAAATACTTACTTTTAATGCATGGTTGTGAGTGCTCATATACTTTGAAATACATGTTCATGATAGATTCACATACACCTCAAAGTGGGAAAAAAAATTAATGGTGTAATTTGCATACCCATGCCAATTCCCATTCAATTTTGGGCCCATTTTCATTTATTATCTTAATACAATTATTTATTGACAATTGGTGCACTCTTATGCAAAGTTGAGCTCATTCCCTAATTCTTTTATCCATCTCTATTTACACATACTTTTAAACAATCAACTTTATCATATCCCTCTTTGAACATACTCTTATACATTCATCATTATTAGCCATTCATTATTCCTAGAATTGCACCCATATCCTACATTTGTCCCCACATCGATATTTACACCTCCTTGTTATCAATTAATCCCATGGAGCATGGGTTCAACCTCGTGCGACACAAAATTGACCCTAAAATTAAAAATTAAAATTCAAATTTTTTGACTGTTGCCTATTTCAATAGTCGTTATTATCTAACTTGGTACATGTTTGCATGATTTATTGCTATGTCTTATTATTTAAAGGCATTTAATGTGCAAGAATTCATATTGATTATCAAGGAGAAATCAAGAACATAAGTTCAAATCACTCTAGGAGCGTTTTGACTTGGAGCACTAAAGGGAACCATAATATGCATTAAAATCATCTAGGAAACCTAAATGCTTGAGACTGCTTCTTCAATATTCATCCATGACTACAAAGCCGATCTAATCAAGGGGGTTGACCTAGGAGAACACAACCCTTATGATCGGATAATCTGCCTAAGGTATTTTTTAATATTGATAATCATTACACATTAGTAGACATTAGAGACAAGAGTGACATAGTTTTTAGTAGTCTACAGTCAACTAGATCGATCTTATAGGTAACAAGACAATTCTGCATGTTAGGTCATTCTTGTGGAGTATGAGATCGATCATGTAGAGTGTAGATTCTACTTGCAAGAAATTTTATGATTTTTTAGTACCCAACATAGCAAGCAAACCAAAAACATTAATTTTTAGATATTGACAAATCAATTATGTGTTGTATCAACAATTATTCTTCATTATTGTTCCATGAACTAAGTGTCTTATCCCTCCTCATTTAATTTTAAAACATTCATTATAATTATCAATTTCCAACTAAATTATTTAAACCTAGATTTTATTATGCTTTATTTAAATGTTTATATAAAATAAATTTTATTCCCTTACAATAATATATAATAACAACTTAATTAAATTTACACCAAATTTAAAATTAAGTACACTTGTTTTATTCATTTAATTCTTATATTAATTTTAGCATTTATTCCATCTTCAACCCAACTATTTATACTGAAGTTCTTTATTCTTTATTATTTTATTAATTAATATACTGTAAGATATTTATATGGGATGGAATTTCCCTATTACAAGCACTAAAAGGCATAACTTAGACTAGTATTTTTTTACTTTAATATGCCTAGTTCATAGGCATGCTCAATTGGATCCCCTTCCCAATGCTTTAGTTGAGACCCCTCGTAATAAACGCCTCATGGAATAAGTTCTCTAGCAAAACATGTTACTATAAAAGCACGCATTTTGTGCATAAAACCTTGCAACAACATTGGAATGAGTGAAATGAATACAAAGAAAACAAATAGTTTTAAGTCAAGGATGAACCATTCTCTCTATGCTTTATGCTTTGGGGAACACGACTTTACACACTTTATGAGAGGGACCATTTTTGCCCTCGCAAGTTGTCCTCCGCTTGGCCTTTCTGCTCTTTGTTTCCCTAATACATTCTTACCTTCTTAGGTTTCACTTTGGTCTACCTAGGCTCGCCTTTAGGCTACCTAGATATCCTTTTGTTAACGACAGTTAACCCACAGTGTGGGTACAATAGTCATCATAAGAATCCTTTCTCAAGTAATTCATTTTTTCTCCCATTTTCTTCTTGAGCAAAGTGCGATGTTAGGGAAAGAATACACTTCTCTATCTCTATGTTTTTTCTCAACTCACATTTTTTATCTATATTACTCCTTATTCCATGATTATCCATTAAATGGAACTGTCATTTTAGCAATGCTTCATGGTTTAGATTCAGTGTTCTCTTGTAGTATCTACTTACACTTTTTATCTATATTACTCCTTATCCCATGCTTTAACATTAAATGGAATTGTCATTTTAGCAATGCTTCATGGTTTAGATTTGGTGTTCTCTTGTGGCATATGTAAATTCTCACATCTTTACCTAAAAATTATTGCACTCCAAATCACTTGTTAAAGATTAATTTTGTTTTGTTCAACTATAACCTTTTTCATGACCATTATATTCCTAACTTAAGCATGCCAAATATATTTTCTAGGAATGTCATATTGCCTAATACACATGGAAATTTATAAATAGGGATCTCTCTACCATGTTTTTCCATCGACTCTTGTGGAAAACTACTCTACTAGTGGACACCACTTCTAATATTATTTTTAACTCTATTAGAAAAATTGTTATTAGACATTTGTGGAAGGAACGTTGTATTGCCATCTTTAATAAGTCTTGTTCTTTGCTAGTAATTACATTCCAAAAGCTTTACTCTAACTTTGCTTTCTAGATGGCCACCTTGTCCAAACACTTGCAAGATATTTTCCAAGCCAACCAACAACTAGCTCAACAAATGCAACAAGTTCAACATTGTCGAGGTTTCTAAACTAAAATCTACCTAGGAAGGCCTTCTAGACACATTGATGAAATCAATACAAGAACCACATTTATGTTTGCCATGGGAATCTCTCTTTGAGATAAAGGAAAAATTAGTCAAAAGACAAAGCACTAGATTTTGAACATGCGCTTGACAATGTAGAAGATGACTTTTAAACTAGGAGTGGACATTTCCACCTACATCATTAAAGAGTGATTATATCTGTTATAGACTTGATTTTAGACCTTCATGGTTGTGATCCTACCTATGTACTTTTTATTAGTATTATAAGTTAGATTTGTTTCAGAATATTAAAAAGAATACTTATTTTGTCTTTTGAATCCAACTTATTAAATTGTGTAATGCATAATGTAATTTTTTGGAAATATAAAATTTAGGTGGTCAACCACATTAAATGTGTGGTAAATATTAAATATTATTAGTAGCAAGGTTGTTGACTACTATATTTTGATTAATTACTATAAGGAATTGCATCATCTTTTAATTTTTGTTTGCCTTTGTTATATTCTTTATGAAGACAATGTTAACTTTGCATCACAAATTTGGTGGATAGACAAAAAGATGAATATTGGTAGAAAATAGTAGTATGACATTGCCTACATCACCTTTGTGTTACTCCTACATCAAGTATATTTCATACTTTGTATCACTCCCACTTCTTCTTATGTTAGGACTCCATCTCTTAAAAAATGATATTACTTATTTTTTGCAAATTAGATTTTAATTTTTGATAAATTAAATAATTTATAACATTAAAAATAATTTAAAGGAGTAATTTACAATTTTAATTTTTTATTCACTTTAAGTATGTAATTCACCATTAATGAAGGTAAAATTTAATCTCAAAGATGTCTTCCATGATTGAAAGAAAATTAAGATCTATACATTAGAGTTTTGTCATTTGTCTCATTGATGGACATAAATTAAACAACTATGATCTCTTCTATAGATGAATTAAAAAAGGAAACTATCTAGACATAATAGAAGACAAAGAAAGTTTTGCATTGCATGCTAGTTGATCTCACCATATAACTATTTATAAAAGCCCGATATTTAGTGGAAACTTTCATGATAAAATCTAAGTAATTGAATTTAAAAAATACAGGTGTTTATTTTCAATGTTTTGTTGAGGAATATTCACTCCTATCAGATATTTCCCTACAGATTTCAATCTTCACTACTTCAAGGTGTTTTTTAAAGAATATCTCAAGATTTTCTTGTTGTGTAATTGGCATGTCTTATGTTGAAGAGAGAATGTTCCATATTATGTACATGATAACTAAAGCAATTTTACATTACAAGTATAAAAAAATTCTCTAATTTTTATTTGGTGATCTTTCATATAGTTAGAAACATTATGAATAGTTTTATCCTAATTGACTATGCTTATTTTATAATGCACCCACAATCTTAATATGTGGGGAAATTTAATTAATTATATAGCAATATAATTTTAAATTTTTAGACATCTGAACTTTTTAAAATTAATTATATGGAGGATTTTGTTGTGGCCCTCACCTTTAGAATAAGTATAATATATTATAATAAAATTTTATTACATAAATAACCATAATGGTCTCACTGGAAAGAACAACATCAAACCATACAAAACATTACAAAAAATGAACTACAAAAAACTAGCAAACTAGAGTATCAAAATTTACTACACAAAGACTTAATCAAATAGCTACAAGACCATAAAAAACTCCATATCATGAGTACTCAACAAAAACACCAATGATTCATTACAAAACTACTCTCACATCCCTAGCCAATAACTTCTTCAACATGAACCTTGTTGGTGCTCAAACATGTAACTCCACAAATCCTACTGACTGACACCAAAACATAAGGATAGGGATATGTCAACAAAGGTAATGTGCAAGACTTATGCTCATATAGTGGCATGAATGGACCAATTATTGTGAGTAGGTAAAATCACCTTCAACTTTAGGCTCTGCAAGACTAAGGGGGGTGTTTCTTGAGGTCTCAACAATAGGACAATTTAAAGTTTAGGCCTTTAAGTGGCCATACCCAATATGCTATGAACCCCAAGATTTTTCACTAAGTCTGTGTTAGCATTAGCTACTCACAAACCTACAAGACATCCAATTAATAGATGACAATCCACTCCTACCCTGCACCAAAGGATAATAGATATATTATTCCTCATTAGATGAATCCACTTAACATTGCATACACATGAGAAAGAGGGAGAAACACACCAGCATAATCCTCTAACAATATTTTAGTTTGAAGATTGCATAGGATATATAATATAGTTTATAATACTAAATCATGCAGGCTTGGTGGAACTTAACCTACTCCTACAACTAACAAGATAGAAGATTAAAATAAAAGGTGTTTGGCCCCTCACCAATCCTAATGATGCCTACTCCATTGGGCAACAAAGTCATAACTAAGAAAGAGGATGGAGAATATGTCTGTAAATCAACACTAAAACTGAGCTTGCATATGGCATACAGACTCATGAGATAAGGAAACTTATCAATGGACATTCTTAATTATCCATTACAAATCAACAAGACCCTACATACAACAAAAGAAGACCACTGTAAAAGAGTTTGCAATGATTTAGAATGCTTTTCGACATTAATCAAATTTTGTTACAATCATGCCAACAAATGTGGCAAGTGAGAGACAACAACTAGGTTTGAAGCCCTTCTTGAGATATTATAGCCTTTCAATGGAGACATACTATTTACAATCAAAACCTTACTAGACTACCCCTTCCCCTAATTTACAAACATGCTTCATCATTTATGGAGCTAGACATTCATCATTTGATACCATAGAACCTACTTTAGAAACTTATACTAAAAAATTGGCTCAATAACCAACCTGTATTACATACTTTCAATATGTATATATAGCATTATATTCAATCTTGTTGCCTAGACAAGAATCTTTAGTGTTCAACATAATTTTCCAATCACTTATGCATGTTTGCATCATCTTCATATAGATCCACACTTGGAGCCATGCACTCTACATCAAAAACCATGCTTTTGTACACAAATCATGTCCATGTGGGGTCCATCAGTGTTAGGAGGTGTATGGAAGTCATCCTCCATCCTATCGAGTCCATTGGAGACCATTAATGACAGTCCTAAATCATGTAGGGCAGTTGTTGAGGTGGGTGAAGCTTTTTGAAGACTTGCAAGAATTCGACATGGAGCTAGATGATGTGAATGTGGGAATTGGGGAAGAACTGGACACTAAACATTTGGAATCAAGGGAAATGTGTGAAGGAAATATGGAAGTCTATCAGGTTTCCACAAAGGAAGAAAATGAGTATATGATGTAGGTAAATGCAGAATTTGGTTGTAGTACTGGACAATATGAAGGAATATGGGGTGAAAGGAAGATATCCATAAGTCCAATAGGTTTTCACAAATAGGAGGGAATGGAAGATATGGAGGTGTAGGAAAAGCATGTGGTACCAAAGGTAGGAAGTGGTCATGTCGAATGAAAGAAGTCTAGAAGTTTGACGATATTTGATAAAAGGGATTATGAGGAATGTAGGAAAGGAAGGGGGAATTGGATGTTGGAATGAAAAGAAGAAATCCTATAACCTTGGGAAGTTTTACAAATTGAAGGAAATGGAGGAGGAGAGGATGTGAGAAAGTAGATGGGAGAAACATGGGGAAAAGTTGTAGATTAGGATGTCAAGACTAGATATGAACACATCTAGAAGTCAGTAGGAATTATGCATGTAAGAAGGAAGTGGGAAATTAGGCTAAGGGAAAGTTGAGGGATTTTATCATGGAACAAGTGGTGGGAAGTGGAGGGACCAAGTGGAGGAGGTTTAGAAGTGCAAGGATTTCCCACAAAAGAGATACAAAAAGATGCAGGAAAGAGAGGATAGACTAGAGGTGGGAAGCAGAGGTTACCAGATGAAGTTAGCAACCTTGAAAAGAAGTCTTACATAACTGAAGGTGGGAACTAGATATGGGAAGTGAAGGTGTTTGATAGAGGAGATCCAAAAGTGTGAAGATTTCCCACAAAATGGGGTCAAGAGGAAAGCAAAGAAGCTAGGGAGGACTAGATGTGGAAATGTCTAGTAGGTAGGGGAATTTCTACAAAATTGAAGGAAGGAAAAATGAAGGTAAGCATAAAAATGACAAAGGTCAGGAGGTTCAAGAAGAGAATGGAAACATAAGTAGTTTGTTTAACTTCCACAAAATGCAAAGTGAAGGAATCAAAAAATGGAAGGTTGGAACAAAGATTATAGAAAAGTGGAAGGGGACAGGAGGACCAAATACCAGAGCAACAAAACTGAAGTTTGAGAATCCAATAGGATTTTATAAAATGGAAGAAATGAGCATAAGGAAGGGAATGAAGGAATAAATAATTTTCTAGAATGCAAAAGAGAATAGGATGACCGGATGCGAGAATTGGAAATATGAAGTTTGGTAGTCTAGCGAGATTTTGTAAACTAGAGAAATGGGAAAAATGAAAAGATTAAGGACATGTAGAGTTCTACGGAACTTTTATGCAAGGAAGGAGGCAAAGAAAAGGATGGAAGGTGAAGGGGATATATATGAAAGTCCATCAGGATTCTACAAAATGTGAAGATGAATGGAAGTGAAAGGGAATGAAGGGATTGATAAACTTGCAAGTATTTCATGTGGGACTGGAGTTCAAGACTAGATGTTAGAAGAGTAGAATACATTCAGTAGTCTAGTAAAACCCTGCAACTTTACAAAAAACACCAAAATGACTTAAAAACTCCCAACACTAGAAATTTTTGGATTTTTTGAAAATCTCAATATATGATAGGAACATGGGGAAGGAAATGCACAACTCCAAGATAAAAATTGACCATGGGAAGGCCCATTGAAAGAGATCTCAGATCAATTATCAATAATGAGTAAAAGACTTCTAAGGCAACAAAGGGACACTAAAGTGAAAAATTTTCACATTTTTCGATAAGTGCCAACAAACCTCTCATCCGCTCACTCACCTTCTCATGGTGCACTTGAGTTATCACATTTAGAGATGGAATAAAATAACTCACTTCTACATTATGAATGATGGATGTTATTTCTACAAAAAATTAGGATGGTGAAGTCAGTTGAAACCTCTAGGTGACTCTTGTTGTGGGTCACCATGAGGACTTCTAGAAATTTCCCTACATCCCCACATTAAGCTCTAAGTAGGTGCAATTCTTGTTGAACCATGACTCATCTAGAGATACTCCTCTACTAGTACACTAAGGAAAATTCCCTAGTTAAACCTCCACTTTCTTCACCTTTTACGTGTTTCCTTTATCTCCTAAACCTTCAACAACCAAAAATACCTCCATTTCTTAGAAGTGGTCAAATAATAAAAGATGAAGGAGTTAGAGCTCAAACCTTGGATTGGGGACCATTGCTACCAAATTTGACATAAAATCCTCATAGATTATGGCCTTTGACCTCAGAGACATCCCTTTTCATAAACAACTAAGACATCCTTGATGAATCCTAGTGTCATCATATTGTTGTAGCGAAATATAACTTTCAACCTTCAATCCAACATAGCCTTTTCATAGGGGATCCTATTGTTTAAAAGAATTTAAATTCTATGAACCATGCATCAAAGAAAGATATTAATAACCAAAGTCACAACACCCAAACCACTCCTATGTGCTACATTGTTAACAAATGTTAGAACCAATGTTCAACAAGAAGCAACCACTACATGCCTAGAAATACTCCTCCCACACACTACTACAAACAAGCTTTGTATTACATAAAAAGACATGAACCAAATAAATAATAATGTTCGACCTTCAAGCTTCATAAATTCTACTACATAATACAACATTGGAATTTGATATATAGACCAAATGGTCCCTCAAAAGAAAAATAAAATTATTTATGGAGGATAAATATTTAAATATTTCCTTATTTCACCCCAAGAGGATGGGTCATTGGGTGACTTCTATACATAGTAGTAATAGGATCGTGGTCAATGTCACAATTCGCCAAATAATTTGCTACTGAACTTATAAATCTATGATGGTGAGAGTAGAAGACTTCCTTGAAGCATGAGCTTAGGAAATAAACCTCCTCTAAGTATCTCCTTAGCTTCCTATTAGAGAAAATGCCATGTTTTAGAGCATTGATTACTATAAATGAATCCCCTTGTACTACAAGATTCTACACCCCATTAGAGGATGCTAACACCATCCTTGCTAGTACTCCCTCCCATTCTACCTAATTATTCGTCTTGCACCCTAAAAATAAAGATCCTCCTTGAAAATAATTTTATCCTCCTTTTGAAGAACCACATGTGCCCCTCAACCCCAAGATTTTTGTGGGAGGCACAATCTAAATTCAACTTGACGAAGCCTCAAGGGGCTGCCATGCCACATTTTATTCTTTTCTACATTGCTATCCTTGTTCTTCTTTAACTATAAAATATTCATAATTTGGAGGGTGGAAGTTCAAAGTTCTGTTACTTTTTAGGCCATATTTTTAGTACACATAAATTTATGCATTTTCATTTGGAAGTTAGTTTTGGTTGAAAATGTTTTCTGACTAGACTTACTCTAGCTAAATTAGTTTAGGCCACAACCTTTCTAGCTAGAAGTGTTTGTTAGATACATATGTAGTATCACTTCGGTGTAAATTTATAAAATTTTTAAAAATATTTGAAAATATTAATGTTCTTTCCACTTCTACTCTCGTAAGTAATTTTTTTTGAAAAATCCAAAAATAATCTTTTATAGATCTAGAAGTATAGTTTTCAAAAATATAATTTTTTAATATTTTAATTAGTGTTTTATATTTTCTTTTTTATTTTAACTAAAAGTAGGGACCATCAACACGCAAATATAAGTTTGATTATTTTCTCAAGAAAAATACTAAAGTTCATTAAAAACTTAAAAATATGAAGCACTAGAGAAGAGATTTCATTTTGAGATGATATAATCATTTTCTATCTCAAATAAATAGTTAAGACAAAATATGGAGGCCCCTTGAAGTAGTTGTGTTTTTAGTACATGAAACTTTAAAGATTTATTAAAAATATATTTTTCAAAATTAAAAAATTAATGCATGCACTAAAAGTTATCAATACAAAAAAATTAAGGAAGAAATATATTTATTATTAAAAAAGTGGAGACCCCATTGACCTCATTTTTCAACATTTTATCAACAATTAACTTATGGTATCAATTTTTATAAAAAACTATATCTAAATAATTTTCATTTTTATTTTTAAAATTACAAACATAAACTATGCACAAAAAATCTACATTTCATTAATTTACATCATCTCAAAAACTAAAACATATAGGTCACTTTTAAGCGATTCAAGTTAAAAAGTATATCAATGTTAGCTATCTCTTTTATAAAAAGGTGACACAACTTTGAACTTTCACCCTAGACTTTAAATTATTTCCTCTTAAATCTTAAATAAGTTAGACATTTAAACTTTAAATATGATTTAAATTAATATATCTAAATTTTACTATAATTAATGATGAGGATTCATAGGGTTTAGTTTGAACCTTAGAATATGATACTATTCTATTATTCTACTTTTTAAATTTCTTTTGTTCCTGTATAAAAGGTGAAAGTCCAAAGTCCAAAGTTACCTCCTAGTGGTTAGGTTATTAAGGCTACGCTAGCTAGTTGTTAATTTGTTTTGAATTTTCTCCTTATATTGGTTTTCATTAAGTGGAATAAATTTGAGAATTTGGAATATTCACAAATCTTATCATTTTGGCATGTTAATACCTATATATTTCTATATTTTCCTCCATGAAAGTTAATTAGTTTTGTAGCTTCTTTTTACATAGATTATTGTCATTATTCTATTGAATTTGATCTCTGATTGTTATGTTTCTTGGTTCTATATTAATTCGTATTTGAGTTGCTTTTGATCTAAGGATTTAGATTCTCCTTTCGATCTATTAGATTTGAGTTTTGAATCTCTCACCAAGTTCTCTATAGAAGCTCCATGTTTGGTATGACATCACCATTACATCTAAAGCTACTAAAAAAGTAAACACTTTTATCTTCTTACTGATTTAATGATCTATAAGGGCTTTGGACTCCTTAACTTTAGAAATACCTTAGACTTTTTCCTAAGAGAACATACCAAATCATGTCTAGAGTAATTATAAATAATTAAGACATAGTACCAAGACTTACCAATTGAGTGTACATCCACAAGATTGAAGACATTAGTATGAATCACTTCTAATACATCCCATATTTTAGAACTTCCTAAAGAAATTTACACCCTATTTTTCTCTCCAAACACACAATGTTGATAGAATTCAAAACCAATAGAAGAGAGTGAAATACCTTCCACCATATTTTTTCTTACCAAGATTTTCATGAATTAATCTCTAATATGACCCAACTAGTGATGCCACAATAAACAAGATTTAGGTTTTATGACATTGATAGAGTTGCATAATGTTGATACCTCCCACCTAAATAGACTAGAATGCCTTAAAATTTTAGCCAAGACCAAATTGCCTCTAACCAACCTACAATTTTTTCATCAAATGTGACATGCACACTAGAGTCAATAATCTTAGAGATAGAAATGAAATTTCTATCCAAACTTGGTATATGTAAAAAATTAGATAGTGTCTTCACATTCCCATCCATGAAATACAATTTTACATTTCCTTCACCAACTATTTGTAGAGTTGTTATCACCAAGGAAAACCTATCCTCCTTCACACGCCTTGTAATTAGGCTATCACTCCCTATGAGGAGTCATGTGGTATCATGCACTTGAGCCAATCAATCAAGAATCATCACCAACAACGTTAACAAATACAAAAGCATCATTAGAATACTCATCAGTCATCCTCCTTCTTGGATTTGCTATCCTTCTTAATGTGATATCTCTTGCCATAATTATAGCACTTTGGCTTAGGCTTACCAAGATACTTAGACATGTCCTTCTTCTTGGACTTCTTATTTCCTCCACCATTCTTCTTACCCCCTATGTCCTTTGACCTGGCCCTTACAACCAAATCATCACTAGAGGAATCATGCATGGATTTTCTCCTAATCTCTTCACTCAAATTAACTCTAATGAGTTCTTTTAGTTCAGGGGAAGGAGAGATCCCATTGATTATCATAATTAGATTTTACCATGAATCCAATAAGGAACACAACAATAAAATACATTTATCCTTTTTTTCTATCTTAACTCATATGGATGCTAACTAACTCAAAATCAAATGGAAGGAATTGAGATGATCATTTACTAAGTCTCCATCTTTTATCTTTAATGAATATAACTTCCTTGATCAGAAAAGTTTGTTCACAAGACTCTCTAACTTATACAAGGTTCATACCTTTATCCATAATGAATTAGTAGAAGTCTCTTCTAATACATTCATTAACACAAAATTTGAAAGATATTGATAAATAGTACTTTTAGCTTTCCTATCCAATCTATTTCAATTCTCATCAAACATACATGTAGGCTTCACCAAAGAAGATATATTGTTCATTGATCTCTCTCAACTAGGAGGTCTTCAACCTTTAAATTCCATAACTCAAAGTTTTGACCATTGAACTTCTTGATTTCAAACCTTGATGTGCTCACATGAATCTAACAAAAAACTTGCTTTGCATTTTCACACAATCCTTCAAAGGCTCCCATGATAATCCATTATATGCATACTACACCAAACTTGCATGCAAGGGTTTCACAATGATTAAGGGTTACACCACAACATATGTAAGGGTGTGACTCCAAACAACATGACCCTTTCTTAGACAACACACTCTAATATCAAATGTTGGGAATCCAATCTTTGATATAGTTGACTGATAGATTGGTACATTGGAACACCTTAAGATTATGTGATCAAATATTGTTATGTTTTTAATATAATTCAATTAAGCAACATTAATTAATGGAAGCATATGAAACAAAATTCAAGTAACAAATACACATGAGACACAAATTGATGTGGGAAACCCTTATAAGAAAAGACCCACTAGTAAATGGGAATTCACAATTGTATTATTAGGAATGCTACATCCAATACAATAATACAATAGGTCTCTTTCACACACAAACTCAATTTGTAGATAAACAACATACAACCTTCAACCATAACTTCATGCTTTTAGGATATAAGTAATATGATCTTGTTTCATCCACACGAACATATAGTTATAGCCACCAAGAAATTAAAATGGAATAACAACCTTCTTAACTGTCTAAATACCATGTAGAACACCAATAGTTACACAAGCATCTCATGATCATATCATGATGTTATAATACCACACATTAAATATAACATGGATTGTATGACCATTGTACATAATAATTCCCTATCACTCCCACTTAATCAAAGGTTGTTGACCTACTTCACCTGAGCTTCACACATGTCTCCCTTCTTTTCAACCAAACACTATCGATGACTTATGGTGGAAAAGGAAAACACCTAATTTTTATAGTTTCTTGTAGTACCTCTGATCATCCCCACATCATCATACTCCTAGTCATCATGACATGTACTCTGACAACACCACAAGGGTACTTGCACTATCATGCACATTCCAATGACATACAATTATGTAGTTGTGAGTTGTTCTTCAAATGGCTTACAATTGGGAACATAAAAGCATTGAACTTAAAAAGGTCTCCATGCTAAGCCAAAATACTTTAAACTCATTGCATCCTTTTACAACTCACCACAACTATTTACTAGTCTATGATCAGACAACTATCAACATTAGGACAAAGTCCATCAACTTCTTCATTGGAAACCTTACTAGAGAATCCCTACAAGTGAATAGCACACCAAAGTTACAACAAAGGAGGATAAGGATGGCATAGGAAAGACTAGGACAAGGCTTACGAAGGAGGAATAAGAGATAAAAACACACAGATGAAAAGGGGCTAAAATTAGTGCAAAACATAACAAAAGAAATTGTAGAGTATGCAATTTTTATTATTACACATTAGGACCTAATAATTTATTAGTTTTTGTACCCCTTCCAATGTTGTGATAATATTGTGCTTCTTTAGTGTAGCTAAAAGAGTCATGTGACTTTTCTCAAAAAAAAACACATCTTGGTGACTTATCTCTTTCCTCTTCACAATTCCATGCCAAGTACCCATTCTTTCCACATTTATAACATGTGAATTATCAATATTATACAACTCTTTCTCCTCTTCTTCCCTTGTATCCCCTTGTATATTTATTACAATAGTCTTATTGTAGGCTCTAAGGGGTCTATGGTACGCATTTAGAGCGGGTTTTATTTATGGTCTCTACAATGCCAATTGGGATAATACCTAATTTATGATCAACGTAGAGTATGTATTGGTACCTTTTATGATCTACTTGTAGAGATGGAAATTACACCCTTTGCAACTTCCACTCTATGTAGTGTGCCTAACATAGTGGCCACACCCTTAGTATGTTTAGGATCCATTTAGCCCTTACCTTAGCTTATTTTTTTTTAATCCAAAATGTCATTTTTATATTGTTATTATATTTTTATCTATTTAATGATCTATATTGTTTTATTTATCTTTGTACAATACTACAATTGCAAAGACATCCTTGCATTTGCAGTAACATCCCTAATCCTTTTAACTATATGTCTGTTTTAAAATTTGCCTAAACCTTTGACTTTGTGATTTTTAATGGCTTATTTATGTATGTCTTTCTTATCTTTTATTGAATGTTTCTTTATTTATCCAAGTTTTGTTTCTTATGAAAGTGAATACATTTTTATAAAATCAATCTTTTTTCAATTGGTTTTGATCATTGATCTTTATCTTTAACAATCAATCTTTAGCAAACAAATTTTGAATAGATCTTTTTGGTTATTCCCATGAACTCCATTATTGAGCAAGCTTTTTTTTCTTTTACAAGCACGTTAGGTGATTCTTAGTAGTTTATTTTTCTTAGAGAATACATTATTTTAGCTTGTAGCTTGTTCATATATTTTCAATTATTGTAGTAACCTTCATTTTGTTTCATTCTTCATTCCTTGGTTATTCCTTGGAATCAATACTTCTTTTGTTTCTTCCTTTTTAGATTTATTTAACATTATTTTTTATAAGAATTGTTTGTATTTCTATTTGCATGTTAATGGATAATTTCTTTGTTACTCATTATTCCCTCTTCTCCTTTCTAAAGAAACAATAATTTATATTTCAAAATCATTCTTGTTATTCTATAAGTATTATTAAAGAACCCATTGTTATTACCTCTTGTTTTAAAGAGGCAATTATACTTTGGAATTTTTTTTTTTTTTTTCAGAGAATAGATTATGTATACAAATTCCATCTTAATATCTAAAACTATTTTTCCATCTTCTTTTAAAATAGGTAAGAAGCTTTTAGTTTTTATAGTAATCTTTTGTGTTGTTCA
This sequence comes from Cunninghamia lanceolata, assembly GCA_027924645.1. Lineage (NCBI taxonomy): Eukaryota > Viridiplantae > Streptophyta > Pinopsida > Cupressales > Cupressaceae > Cunninghamia > Cunninghamia lanceolata. The sequence goes on along the minus strand of BSBN01001100.1, from coordinate 1,628,212 downwards.
TTTTCTCTACAATTTATTCTTATCTTCCCTTTATAGTCTTGATATTTCCCCGCCTCTTTCTACTAAGCCATTACTTGGATTTCCATTTCCTATTATATCTTCCAAACATAAAGCAACACAAGAATTCCTTAAATTTATTTTTATATTGATTATTGTTTACACTTTCACTTAGCATACTAGCATAAAGCACACACACAAATAAAATATTGACTTCTCATGGGAATCAAAAGTTTTAAAATAATAGTTTGACCATTTGACAAGCTCCTATGTAGTTTTAACAATTTTCCTATCTTAGATATCATTTGCACATTGTTTTATTGATCCAACAAAATCTATTCTCTTGTTTGACATCCTAAAATCTTCATTGTCAAAATTATTTCTCTTTAAAGTATTTGGTGTGGATTTATGTTTGTTATATTTTGTCTTGTAGCTATAACGTGCAAGATTTTTTGTTGTTGTATATAGAGGAATCTTCCACAACTAGATGGTGTATATCACATTTGTGCTAACATCTAGAAATAAATTTCTTGTTAGACCAGTCACCACTAAATTCTCGTCATGTTGTTTATCTATGGATTAATATTTGATTAATGAACCATAAAACTAGGGACACACTTTCCAAAGTTCTTTTCTATTCCTATTTTAATTACAAAATCATAGAAAGGTTCAAAAATCCAAAACAAACATTTTAAAATTTTATTTTCAAGTTCTAAATTAGACCAGTTTAGACCATTTTAATTATTCTATCTAATTCCATTCTTCTTGGGATAGTAAAAAGGATTAGTTTAATTAGAACATAATAGTGTAGTAAACAAAAGAACCAAAGTCACACATAATGTAATTCTCATTGTTTATCCACTTTGGTTATTTTACATCAACACTATTTATTTCCTTTTGGTAAATAGTTCTTCTTTTCTTTAAAACACTTGAAATTTGGTTAAAATCAATTACTCTTATTTAGCATTTGTTATTACCACCTTTCATTATTGTGTTACCGCCACCCTTTCTCTTTGAAGCCTTAACTCTATTGATCATGTGCAAGATGGTTGAATAAACCACATGTTGTACGTTATGTACTCTATCCAACTAATGCTAGGTTGACTAAGGGAAATTTTCTTGTCTCATGTTTATCTCATAATCTACACACATTGCAACATATTTTTAGTGCACGAAACCTTATACCATTGGGGCTTCATCCCTTAATGTGGCTATTTAGTAAGGTGCATCCTCATATGGCTAATCATTCTTGGTGTGCTCCTCCATGCAACAATTAGTGTACAAAATATTTGGCCTTCTTTCATATCATTGCGGTGATACTTTTCTTCGCTCCTTTTTGTTAGAGTGGTAGTGATACTGAGAGGGGGGCGTGAATCAGTATCCCGAAACAAATTCGCACTTACAGATATGATTTGCAAACTGAAACAAATTACTGTGACAGACTTGTATTTAGACAATTAAACCAACTGCATTTATATGTTCTGAATCACAAGAACAGTGCCAATAGAATAAGATACAAGAGTAAAAGCTGAAACATCTGACAATAAATCAAGAAGCATACCACAAAATATAAACACTGAAATTTGTCCTGAGTGGAAAGCCCCTGGCATAAAACCACTCGAAAAATGCCTCACTGGCTTAAGAATCTCACTGATTACTGTGCCTTTTCGGCTTACAATCTCACTGAATACATTGCCTCACTGGCATATGAAAGTTTACACAGTTTTAACAAAATATTTTCTTATAGAGGAAAACTCTGTTTCTATAAAGCATATACTGTCAACAATGTGAGTGCAGTCTACACACATTTCACTTGCACACACATTATTTACATTATACCCTTTTTATCTTTGCAGAACAAAAAAAACTATAACTGTTGATAGTTTCGAACTGTAAAAACCAATCGACAGTTTTACAACTGTCATAAACAGAATATACAATCTTGTTGCCTTTTATCATCATTCTTTTATGCAAGTATCAAAACATTATTGCAAGAGTCCACTTTCGGTTGCTCACCAGAAACCCCTTAGGGTTACAAAAAGAAAAACAGTTTCAATTGAAGATTTTAAAACAGTTATAACTGCACCAATTTCAAAGCCTTGTTAACTCAAATATAACACATATGATGCTCTGCCGTGAACAGAAAATGAAACCCCTGTTGAATATGCAATAGTAGGCTGCATATGGGTTAAACCCTAACCCGTTTTGAAGAAAACAAAGAACATCAATGCCAAGACCAACGGCTAATAACCCAGGTGCAACCCTAGGGTCTCATGATACATAGCGGCCGACAAATATAACACAGTTGATAGTGCATAGCTGTAGGAAACCTTTTTTTTTTGTTTTTGTTCTTTTTACAGAATACCCAAATCATGATGAACACAGTTGACAATGCACAGAGTAAGAAAAGCTGTCTACAAGGATGAACATGATATTCAAACAAAGGATATCTGTAACAAAGCAATGTACTCATTTCTTTAACTCTGCACAAGAAGAGAAATGGGCGTTCAAGTGTATACTTACCGTTTATTGATTGCAACATTAGAGCAGAGTCAGAAACTTTTACCCTTTACGTTTACCCTGCAATGAAACAGCTGCAGCCTTAAAAAGTCAATGCTCCAACTTTCCTCAGACTCCCTGCATAATTTCTCACGATGCACTTGCAGCCCACAAAGTCAAAACACAAACCTGTTATTGCCATGAGTGTTCTTGCAAACCCTACGACTGTGCATAATGAAATGAAATGCCAAAGAATACAACCACTTAAGTCTGGTGACCGGCTGATGCAGTTTGCCCTAAAGAGGGCTTCAAAAGCTAGAGGAAGGATGACCGCTTGGTCCTGTTTACAACCGGTGCAATATTTAACTTAACATTTCAATAATGCAAATGTCACCCAGTCAACAAGTCAATGCCAAGTGGAACATAAAACCCGTTACCACCTTTGACATCACTGCCAACAAAACAACACCAACGGAAGCTAACAAAACTCCCCCTTTGGCATTGATGTCAAACCTTACCAGTCCAATACAGATATTAAAAACAATATCAGATTTACCAATTCCTCAGATGCAAACAGAGATACAAGAACCAATATTTTAGATGCAAAGAGTAGTCAGCTGTAAGTACCATGTCTACAGATGCAAGAGATTTCAAAATCTAGATGGCATCAAGAAACAACCAATATCACTAATGCAGTAACAACTGTTCAGTGCCAGCAAAACAACTGTCCAGTACCAGCAAAAGGCAAGAACCAGAACCAATAATAGTTACCAGAGATCACCAATATCATCAAAAGCACTGAGAAACAAAAAAATAAATTACCAGATATCACCAAGAGCATCAAAAGCACTGTCAATATCACTGATAATTGAGCAACCATACAAGAAAACCATAATCACTGTGAGCAATAACACAATATCACTGAAAGAACCAGAATCACCATGAACACTGAGCATCATCACTGAAAGAACCAGAATCACCATGATCACTGAGCATCACCAGAATCACCATGATCACTGAGCATCACCATTACCATGATCACTGAGCATCAGAAGATACCAGAAATAGACTGTGCTCTCCCCCTTTTGACAACAAGGCCAAAGGAGACAGACAAACTGTGAGAGGCCAACAAGAGAACAGCCCGATAGCCAGAGCTATCAATACCACTGTAAACAAAATCCATAAAGATCAAGATATAAACAAAAAAAGGAATAACTGTCTCAAGAAGAAGAGTGACCAGAAGAATAGAGCAGGAAACTCCCCCTGAGGCCAGACAGGAAAAATTTTACTGCAAAGAAGAAAAAGAGAGAACTCCAAGCCTTTGCCGGAGACCCTCAAACACTGTTCGGGAAAGAGGCTTTATAAAAATGTCAGCCACTTGCTCAGCTGAAGCAACATAATCCAGGATAACATCATGGAGAAGAACTTTATCACGAAGAAAATGATACCGGATATCAATATGCTTGGTACGAGAATGCATAATAGGATTCTTGGATATATTGATTGCGCTAACATTATCACACAAAATCTTGACAGGCTTGGATACAGCAATCTGATAATCACACAAAGTTTGAACCATCCAGAGAATTTGGGTACAACTGTAAGCAGTGGCAGCAATATATTCAGCCTCAGCTGTAGATAGAGAAACAGAATCCTGCTTTTTGCTATGCCATGAAACAAGCCATCCACCAAGAAAGAATGCACCACCGGAAGTACTCTTCGTGTCATCAAGACTACCAGCCCAATCAGCATCTGTATATGCTATCAGAGTAAAATCAGAATGTTTCAGATACCAGAGACCATAATCCAATGTTCCTTGAATATATCTAAGAATTCTTTTTACAGCATTGAGATGAGTTTGTTTAGGAGCAGATTGAAAGCGAGCAACTAAACAAACGGCATGCATAATGTCAGGCCTAGTGGCAGTTAAATACAATAGGCTGCCACTAATAGATCGATAAAAAGTATGATCAATATCAGGTTTATCAACTTCAGAACTTAATTTGCAACCAGTTTCCATAGGTGTACTAACAGGATGACACTCATCCATCTGAAACCTTTTCAACATTTCTTTTGAATATTTTGTTTGAGAAAGAAATATACCTTCTTGGAGCTGAGAAACTTGTAAGCCAAGAAAGAAAGAGAGTTCACCCAGCATGGACATTTCAAACTGTGCTGTCATGACTTGAGGAAAATATAAACTAAGTTCATCATCATCACTGCCAAAGATTATGTCATCAACATATACAACAACTATCAAGATGTGATCATTTTTAGTCATAAAATACAAATTGCTATCAGCTCCCCCTCTAGTGAAGCCCTGTGATTGCAAATGTTTATCAAGTTTGGCATACCAAGCTCGAGGAGCTTGTTTAAGCCCATAAAGAGCCTTCTTCAATTGGTAAACATGATGTGGTTTGTCCTTGTTGACAAAACCTTCTAGCTGATCCATATAAACCTCCTCTTCTAGGTCTCCATTTAAAAAAGTAGTTTTAACATCCATTTGATAGACTTTGAAGTTTTTGTAAACAGAATATGCAAGGAACATTCTGATAGCTTCTAGTCTTGCTACAGAAGCAAAAGTTTCATCAAAATCAATACCTTCAATCTGTGAGTAACCCTTACAGACCAATCTAGCCTTATTTCAGACAACAGTTCCATTTTCATCAAGTTTGTTTCGAAAAACCCATTTTTCCCCAATAACATTTTTATCTTTAGGCTGTGGAACAAGTTCCCAAGTATTGTTTTTTTCTATTTGAGCTATCTCATCTAACATAGCCTGAACCCACAAATCATCTTGACTAGCTTCAACATAAGTTTTAGGTTCTAATTGAGAAACTAGACAAACATGAACCTGTTGATTTGCTTGAGCAGTTTTTCGTCCGGTTTGTATACCAGAGTCTAAATCACCAATAACATGATCACTTGGATGATTCTTTTGCAATAATCTTCTAGAAGGAGTATAAATGGAAGATTTAGGAGTATCAGTGTTTGGACTTACAGTTTGTTCTTGAGGAACTACAGAATCTGATTCAGATTCTTCTTCAGATTTCTCTGATTCTTCTTTTGTGCTTGGTTCTCCTTGAATAATTTCTTCAACTGGTTGGGACTGGAATTGCAGTTCTTGCTGTAAATTCTCAACAACTTTCACATTAGAGCTTTCAACTACTCTTCGTAATCTTTTATTATAACACTTGTATGCCTTACTGTGAGTAGAGTAACCTAAAAAGATTCCTTCATCACATCGGGATTCAAAACTTCCTAAATGATCTTCTCTCCTTATGTAACATTTTCTGCCAAAAATTTTAAAATAAGATACGTTAGCCGTGTGTCCATACCAGAGTTCATAGGAAGTATACCTAGTTTTGACTCTTATTTGAACCCTGTTTAAAATATAAACTGCTGTATGAACTGCTTCTTTCCAGAAGGCATTAGAAAGTCCAGCATCGTGAAGCATAGTTCTAGCCATCTCTTTTACAGTCCTATTCTTTCTTTCAGCGACCCCATTCTGTTGAGGTGTTCTAGGTGCTGAAAACTGTCGCTTTATTCCATGTTTTTCACAATATTCAAGAAATGTAGTAGAAGTGTATTCTCCACCATTATCCGACCTTAAACATTTGAGTTTTAGATCTGGTTCTCTTTCTACCATGCTTTTGAAAATCTTAAACTTTTCTAAAGCTTCAGATTTATGTTTTAAAAAGGTAACCCAAGTCATCCTTGTATAGTCATCTATGAACAACATAAAATATCTTTCTCCATTCAAAGATTTTGTCCTGGTTGGACCACACAAATTAGTGTGAACTATTTGTAAAGGTTCCACAGAAAATTGTTCTTTTGACTTATAAACATTTCTTGTTTGTTTGCCTTGTTGACATTCTTTACAAACTAGATTTTCAGGCTTGGAAATAGCAGACATATGTCTAACATTTTTATTATGACTGATTTTGACCAAGTTATCATAGTTTATATGTCCCAACCTTCTATGCCAGAGTTTACTTTCTTTAATTTGGCTCATAAAACATAAGTTATTTTTGTATTCATTAGCTGACCCATGCAGATTATAAATATTACCTTTAGTTCTCAAACCTGATGCAATGACCTGTTTGGCATTTTTGAGAATCTTGCAGCCTTGTGATGTAAAGACTACATCAAAACCACTGTCACAAATTTGACTAATACTCAACAAATTATGAGTTAATCCTTCAACAAAATAGACATCTTCTAAAGGAGTATTATTTGGTAAGAGAACTGTACCCTTTCCAGTAATCTGTAAACAATAATCATCTCCAAATTTAACTGATCCACTTGTGCAGCTTTCAAAAGAAATAAATTTACCTCTATCCTCTGTCATGTGATGGGAACAACTGCTGTCTATAACCCAGATCTCATTTTTCTTTGCATGAAATGTAACTTCCACTATCATAGCTTTGTTGTTTTTGGGCACCCATTTCTTTTTGAGTTGCTTAGTAGGAGAAGCAACCTCTGAGTCACAAAACTTGGCCATATGTCCAAGTTTTTTGCAATTAAAACATCTTATTCTGTTTGGAAAACTGAAAGTTCTATGTTGCAGAAAATTTGACTGTCTTTTATAAACAAACCTGCAGTCAATTACTTTATGTCCATATTGATAGCAATAAAAACAATACCCCAAAAATTTGAAAGGCATATTATTTGTGAACTGATGATTCTTAGAGCATTGACCTTTTGAGAAACCGAGCCCAGTCATATCATTATAATCTTTTTGTTTCCCTAACATGTCAGCAAGTTTATCACTGCTATTACACATTTCTAGTTCCTTTTTCAGTTTGATTACTTCATCCTCCTTAGATTTTAATTGTTCTTGAGACTCTGAAAGTCTTTTTCTGCTTTCATCAAGACTAATCTTTAAATCAGAAATTTGGTTTTCTTGATCAGATATTAATTTACTCTGTATGCTATTTTCCTTTTTGAACCTTCTGATTTCACTAAAAGCACATTTTAATTCCCCTTCTAAATCAACTTCATTTTCTGATATTTCGTCTTGTTCTTCTTTTGAAACATTAATAATTGCTGCCATAAAAAGAGTTTCATCTATTTCAGCAGAAGACTCTTCTGATGCACTATCAGTTATTCCAACAATTAAACTTTTCTTTTTGAAAGCATTTCTTTTGGTAAAATTGAAAGGTTTTTTCTTATATTGTTTCTTGTTATCTTCTTGTTCACTGTCAAGCTCTAAACTAGGACATTTTGCTGCATAGTGACCTATTTTGCCACAATTGAAACATTTAAAAGGTAGTTTTCCTTTGTATCTACCAGATCCTCTTTTGAGCTTACTAACAAAGATAGATTCATCTTCATTCTCAGTTTCATGGCCAATTTCAGTTTCCTTTTTCACAGTTTTAAAGGCAGCTTCCTTAATCTCCTTATTAGGATTTTCATTTTCCATTCTCATTTCATACGCAGTAAAAACTCCTAGTATAGTATCAATAGTTATGGTTTTTGGATCTTTATCTTCAACCACAGAAGTTTTGGAGTCATATTTGGGAGTAAGAGTCCGTAGGACCTTTTTGACAACAGTTATTTCTTCTAGTTTTTCCCCTAATCCTCTAATGCTATTGATAGTTTCCTGAACTCTTTGAAGATATTCAGCTATCTTTTCATCATCTTTCATTCTCATTCTTTCAAATCTTTCCCTAAGGGCTTGTAATTTAGCTTCTTTAATGCTTTCATCTCCTTCATAAATATTTGAAAGTTTATCCCAAATGCTTTTAGCTGTTTGACATTGTGAGGACCGCCCTTTTTACTACTGTTGTCATGACTATTTACAGTACTGTTATTGTTACTTTCATATTTGTGGGATAGCAGTTCCCGAAATTTGTCAGACTATTTAACTTTATTATGTTTTCGGAAAAAACTAATTGGGTGATGTTTGGATAAGTTACTTTTCAGAGAAATGAATTAGAGATGATGGAAAATTGTAATATGATTTTTAATTATGTTAAATTGTACTAAGGCATGAGAATGCATGTGTTATTTAAGTTGCTTCGGCTATGATGAATTTATGTGGTTACTGATCTTGTAATTGAGTGTGCAGGGACTACTAATCAAACCACAGATTTCGGAGATCATTCCACACCTTGTTAATTGTTATTCCCTGTTAAGCCGATCTGGTTCCACGAGGAACCAAGATCTCTTTGTGTTTGATGTCATGATGTAATGTGGTCTTTCGTATGGTCGAGTGGGTTAGGTTACCCTCATGTAACATTAGTTTTATAAGTAAGTGTTGTAAAGAGATTGAATTTGAAATTTCTATTTTTATTTAAATTATGAGGCCCTTTTTCTTGTGCTTTACCTTGACCTGGGGTGTCTTGTATGGGTTAAAATTGACCCTGGGTTCTACCCCATGGGTCTAGGGGCCCATTTGGCATGGGTAACCCTTGAGTAACCTCCATCTAGTCAACTTAACCTTCCCCTGAAGTTAAGTGGCGAAAATTGGAGGTAGGAGGGGACATGATGGGTTGTACCAACACTCAACCCATCCCCTCTACTTTTCCCTAGATAAGAGATGCCATCCATTAGTGAAAGTTACCTCTTCTTTAGTAAGATTCCCCCATGTACTATGGGGACACCCATGTGAAGAAAGGAGAAAGAGGCATGGGTCACCTGTCTTGTTCCCATTTAACTCTTTTTTTTATTTCTCCCATGAGAAAGTGGAGTCACATGAGAGGAATAAGGAGTACCCTTGGGAATGGAGAGTGACATAAGCCACCTGGACAGAATAGTGATTTTTGGGAAGGGTGAGGAGGTGACAAGTGTCACTTCCCCATTTCTCAAAATTAGAAAGAAAGAGAATTTTGGGTTATTTATTTTCAAATTTTGGGATGAGAGGGAGTTAGTTGAATTTTGGGGAAAATCTTTCATTTTTGGCCTTACCAAAAATAGAGAAGTTAGTTTGGAAGAGAGAGAAGAGAGAGGGAGTTGGTGGCTAAGCTTGGAAGTGAACTCTGTGGACTCTGCAACAACTTCATTCCAGGAGGGCTTTGCAAGGTTGGTCTGAATTTTACCTTTGTTTTGGTAGAACTGAAATGTGTATGAAATGTGTGTGAAATATGTGTTTAAATTTGTTTTCTGTGGGGTTCTTGTCGGGTGTTTGACAGAGCGTCTCCCACTTGGGAGAAATGCTCATCAAGTTTGGGGTAGGGGAGGAGAGATCCTCCTCGGGTGCATACCTGTTCCATCTTTTGGGATGTTGAAAGCCTTGAGGGCATGTATCTGTGACTGTATTTTTGACTTGAGAGTCATATACAGAATTCATACAACTTGTGATCACACTTGGTTGAGACCAAGAGAAATTTATATGAGTTCATTTATCTGTCAGGGTGACACTCTGGAGTCGAGTGTATCCACTCTCCTGCCCCTTATGAAACTCACTGTAGTTGAGTTTCCGTATTGTGTAAAATAGCCACGGGTGTAGGTGTGCTTTGGGATTGTTGTTGTTTCTGTTGTGAAGTGGAGTGTTTGAGTACCCAGGTGTGAGTATGGTCTCCCTAGCTCGGGGGTGACCCTCTTGCGGGTCTACGGTAGGGAGGAGAGCTAGACAAGTGGTATTTTCTTCTTTGTTTGTCTTTGATATGCAGGTTTTTCTCTTGGAGCTTCTGGATGGCTATTTATGAAGAAACAGATTATCTTCTTGTCATGAGAATTAGGCCTGGTTCATTTCATAGAGATGAAGAGAGAACACCTCTCTTGTTAATGTATTAATGATATTCTGGGAGTGAAGAAATTCACCTCCCTGATCTTGTTATTATTGGACTTTTATTGGTTGTCATAGTTTTCAGTTGTCTACTGTTTGGGAGGAGAAAGTTCATATCTGGGAAGTTGGTATTCATGATTGAGAAACTGTAATATGAATGTGCTTAAATTTTTAAGTTGATATTTGCAACCTTTGTTCAATAGCAATTTTTGTGTTTCAAGTATTACTGAAAAGATTAAGTTCGTTTTTGCAACTTAACCTGAGTTGTTTACATTTGAAAGTTTGGAATTGCTTCACTAGTTGAAATGCTAATTTTCTTTTCAATGTTAAAATGGAAAAGACAGTTTAAAATATTTGAGTTATTCTCCATATTAATGGGTTCTGTTAATTTAGAAGGATTAGAGGAAATCTAGCATGTAAATATATAATCTGTTGTAAAGTTATGAGGTCTTAAATGTTTATGAAAATGGAAAATTATAATTATAATAAGGGGATAGCTAGTTACCATTTCTATCAATTAAGTGAACATGGGATATATATATATATATATATATGTATATATATATAATTATATCTACTAGTTATGACAATTTCTTTATAACAGGTTGATTTGGAGAAAATGCATTAAGTAGTGAAATTGAGAAATTTAGGAAATAGTTAAGCACATATAAGAATATTTTTATATATAAATAAATTTAAATATATATATATATAGAAATATATATATATATTTCATATTTTGAGTAATTATCATTTTCCAGAATAATAGTGAAATTGAAAATAACTTATCAATTTTATGAAATTGACGGAGAAATATCAATATAAAAATAGATATATATATATATATATATTTATATATATCTCTAATTATATACTCATTTATAAATATATATATATATATACATATGAATATATATATATATATAAATATATATTTTAATGTTGTGAGAAATGGCGGACCAAATGTAAGCCGCGGTTTAAAAAAAACACAGTCGAATTTTTATATTGGGCGGTGGGGAGTAAACCCCACCGCAGGATGGTTAATTCATTTGGAGGTGTGGAGTGGGGCGGAGCCCCACCCACACCCCCACGTCGTGGGAATGTGGGTGGGGCTCCGCCCCACTCCACATCTCCCCCCCTCCAAACCCTTATGCCTCCCGCGAAACCTTCCCGCTGCTCTGCGGCCACCGCGAAATCTTGTCTGCCGCTCTGCGGCCACCACAGAATTTCGTCCGCCGCTCTGCGGCCACCCCGACCCTGCTCCTCTGCGGCCACCGCCGCCCATAGCCGCCGCCTGCTGTGAGTCTAAAGCAATACAAAAATGTTAGGGCTTGAGCCATAACATATGAATGGTGTTTTTGTAATATAAATACAGTTTATTTTTATATAGCTTTATATATATAGGCATATATCTATACTATATATGTCTATGTATATAGCTATATAGATATAATATAATAATGATTATATATCTGTATATATATATATATATATCTATAGGTATATAAGTTGTGGGAAACCAATTTGTCCATTATATAGACATTAAAATAAATATATTATATATATATATATATATATATATATATATGCATAGGAGTGAATCTTTGAACCAATTTATTGGGCCCTCGTTTAAGATCGTTATAAACTATGTCTCATGGATATATAAATATATATATATATATATATATATATATATATATATATCTATATATATATATATATATATCTAAATATATATATATATAGATGTTATTAAGTGTTGAACACAACAACCAAAGAAGATATATTACCATGAACAGAGTTTTATAAAGTGGTGAACCACCTACATCTATTGACAACGTCATACGAATTACAATCCGTGTATGAATCGTAATTAAGAGTAACAGTAACAACAGTAAATCTAAACAAGAGAAAATAAAATTATAATGTAAAGAGAGTTTAGGAATATTCGGTGATACTCAGGAAAGAGTTTCTCGGAAGTTTCAACTGTTAACGTACTAATAATCACCCGGAAAATGAAGAGGAAAATTACACAACTCTTGCTCAAAAGAACACTGGAAATAAACTTATGAAGCCACCACTAACTATCCATGTGGCCATATTAACCTCAACTGTAGCAAACGATCTCATATGTAAACCTGTAAGAGGTTCCGAAGAAGGAAAAACTAACATTGGAAAACACAGAGGAGAAAATGCGCGACCTTTCTCACACGGGATAAGAGAACTAAGTTGACGGACCCTTCTGTCAATTGTGCTTAGGAACAAGTTGACTAAGTATTTACGAAGAGGAGGAACCTAGATCGGGGAAGATTAGGAGACCGAGTCCAGCGAAATAGTAAACCAGCCTTTGTGACCGAGATCATCCTGAAATTAGGTTTAATATCAACAATAGCTACAGTAATAACCCTGATTGACGTAAATCACGAAGAAAGGACAGGATGCACATAAAGAAAGTATAGAAAATGAAAGAGAGAGAGAGACCGAAATATAAACACGCTAAATGAACTAAGAGATAGTAAGGTAAGGGCGATAAAGATATAATCCAACTTAAGAACTTGTGGAAAGGGAAGAGAGGGCAACCAAACCGCCTTGTTGAAAATGCTAAGTCATAGGAGGAGTTTGTTTCAGGGAACAAGAGAGGAGACAGACAACCGTGCCTGGCTGAAAAATGACTAAATAGGGAGATCACTAACCGGTTTAGTCGGAACAAGGCGTCGTGGGGAGTGGTTCCTCTATCAGCGAACCACGAGCGTAAATGAGTGCAGCGTAATTCCCACTAACACCGTAAGGCATTCTGCTACCGAACATTGCCGAGGATTCGATTTAAGAACTTTGGTAATCTCACTCTTGCAATGACGTTAGCAGCGTTGTATAGACCCTCTTGTTGATCTATATGTTTCTGGTTGCACGCCATTGTACTTGTATTCCGCCGAAGAGTATAGTGTTCGCCATGAGAGAACACCGTTGAGCATGCGTACGCATGCGAAAGGGGTTTTTAGGACAGTGTGAGAAAAGTTTTTCATATCTCGTGTCATAACCACATGACAGATGTGGCTATGACACGTGCGATGTGTGTTGTGACCACAAGGAAAATGTGGGCATGACAGACATTCCATAACTTTATTTAGCACTTCATTTGTTAAACCACAACAAATAGCACTAGCAGCTTTTGAATCACAGTCAAGAATCTTTTTTTCATCAGCATTAGCTGGTTTGCCAGTAACAATACAATTAGTTTCAATAGCTTCCCAGACATCATATCCCAAAGCTTTGATATGACGAGTCATTCTGTATTTCTAGAATGTATAATCTATACCATCAAATAAAGGTGCCTTGGATGAGGAAAGACCATCTTGGAAAGAAATGGTTCCCACTCAACCAGGAATCCCTTAGGCTGATTAGGCCTAAACAATAGAGGGTTTGGCTCTGATACCACTTGTTAGAGTGGTAGTGATACTGAGAGGGGGGGGTGAATCAGTATCCCGATACAAATTCGCACTTATAGATATGATTTGCAAACTGAAACAAATTACTGTGACAGACTTGTATTTAGACAATTAAACCAACTGCATTTATATGTTTTGAATCACAAGAACAGTGCCAATAGAATAAGATACAAGAGTAAAAGCTGAAACATCTGACAATAAATCAAGAAGCATACCACAAAATATAAACACTGAAATTTGTCCTGAGTGGAAAGCCCCTGGCATAAAACCACTCGAAAAATGCCTCACTGGCTTAAGAATCTCACTGATTACTGTGCCTTTTTGACTTACAATCTCACTGAATACATTGCCTCACTGGCATATGAAAGTTTACACAGTTTTAACAAAATATTTTCTTACAGAGGAAAACTCTGTTTCTATAAAGCATATACTGTCAACAATGTGAGTGCAGTCTACACACATTTCACTTGCACACACATTATTTACATTATACCCTTTTTATCTTTGCAGAACAAAAAAAACTATAATTGTTGACAGTTTCAAACTGTAAAAACAATCGATAGTTTTACAACTGTCATAAACAGAATATACAATCTTGTTGCCTTTTATCATCATTCTTTTATGCAAGTATCAAAACATTATTGCAAGAGTCCACTTTCGGTTGCTCACCAGAAACCCCTTAGGGTTACAAAAAGAAAAACAGTTTCAACCGAAGATTTTAAAACAGTTATAACTGCACCAATTTCAAAGCCTTGTTAACTCAAATATAACACATATGATGCTCTGCCGTGAACAGAAAATGAAACCCCTGTTGAATATACAATAGTAGACTGCATATGGGTTAAACCCTAACCTGTTTTGAAGAAAACAAAGAACATCAGTGCCAAGACCAACGGCCAATAACCCAGGTGCAACCCTAGGGTCTCATGATACATAGCGGCCAACAAATATAACACAGTTGATAGTGCATAGCTGTAGGAAACCTTCTTTTTTTTTGTTTTTGTTCTTTTTATAGAATACCCAAATCATGATGAACACAGTTGACAATGCACAGAGTAAGAAAAGCTGTCTACAAGGATGAACATGATATTCAAACAAAGGATATCTGTAACAAAGCAATGTACTCATTTCTTTAACTCTACACAAGAAGAGAAATAGGCGTTCAAGTGTATACTTGCCGTTTATTGATTGCAACATTACAGCAGAGTCAGAAACTTTTACCCTTTACTTTTACCCTGCAATGATAACAGCTGCAGCCTTAAAAAGTCAATGCTCCAACTTTCCTCAGACTCCCTGCATAATTTCTCATGATGCGCTTGCAGCCCACAAAGTCAAAACACAAACCTGTTTTTGCCATGAGTGTTCTTGCAAACCCTACGACCGTGCATAATGAAATGAAATGCCAAAGAATACAACCACTTAAGTCTGGCGACCGGCTGATGCAGTTTGCCCTAAAGAGGGCTTCAAAAGCTAGAGGAAGGATGACTGCTTGGTCCTGTTTACAACCGGTGCAATATTTAACTTAACATTTCAATAATGCAAATGTCACCCAGTCAACAAGTCAATGCCAAGTGGAACATAAAACCCGTTACCACCTTTGACATCACTGCCAACAAAACAACGCCAACGGAAGCTAACACTTTTACTAGAGTTTCCTATTTCAAGTTGAACTGCACCAAGTCTTATTGAAACTTCTCTAGCTCTAACTTCACACTAGTATCATTCTCTCTCCTCCAAGATTGTACCTCAAATCTAGAGGCCAAATCCAATGCTTCTCCAAATTTGGGAAAAAATTCCATCCATGGCTACTCTCAAATACAAAAGTAATTCTAATTTAAACCATTCAATTCTCTATTTTTTGTGAGAGGTTTCTCCAACTATATGACTACTATCTTAAACCTTTAGTCATATTATTTTATTGTTTCCTCTTCTCTTTGAATCAATTCACACATCTTACTTACATTATCATAGGGCACTTCTAGAAAATGAAAGTGATTTTAAAACTTATTTCAAATTGTTCCATCTAAGGGTTTGATCTACATTGATTTTCATCTACTATATAAGAGCATCATTCCTCAATGTTCTAATTAAATCAAACAATTTAACTTCATTTATGTGAATCCTATCCTTCTCTAGTAGGATTCTAGAATAAATAAGGGCTCCTAGGAATCCTTATTGTCTTTCCCAAATATGGGAAACTTCATCCTATTTGTTGCTATAGGTGGAGGAGTATTTGTTATGTTTTCCCTATGTTTTTTATTGCCACTACCACTATTTGATCTATAAGTTGATATGGACATAGGTTTCTATCTAGTTTTTTTGTTGGTGGATCACCTTTCCTTCCATTATCTCTTTTTAACTCTATATCAAATTTATTTATGCCTAAAATTTGTTCCAATTCTCTTACAAATATATGTTTGTTTTCCTCTTATTTATTCTCTTTCTCTTCACTTCCTTTCACTCCTTTATCTATGGTCTCTTCTTTTATCTCTTCTTGTACTATTCTATGTTTCTTAAGCAACATGAGGGGTGACAATCGGTCCAAGGGATACCTCTTGTCATCATGTATTTTGATGCTTGTGGTCACAAAGTTTTGGGTTTGATTAATATTTACTAATCTTCTTTTACTACTAACTTATTCTTCCCTACTAATTTCAATTATTTATTATAATATAACTACTTCTCTAAAACTCTATCTTCTAAATTTGTATCCTTACAACTATACTTTATTCTCCATCTCTACTTCTACCTTTTTTCTCAGTTGTTTTTCTCTCTCTTCTTGCACTATCCTCATCATAAAATTTAGGTCTATATTCATTGTATATAGGGTATTGGTTTTGTTTAGGATTCCTTACATTCATGATGTTTTTTTCTCTTCATCCTAATGATGGATCATGAAGTGTTATCCAAAAAATTGATGCAAAAAATCTTACACAATTTTTACTAGAATAATTCTATATTTTATTTTCATGGATTGTGGAAATATCGTATCAATTATTCCCTCCATAGTTTCTTCTTGAGTCACCAATCCTAGGGGTCTCTCTTCCTCTACTTCTTCCAACTCGCTCTTCTCCTTTCCTTCTCTCACTTCATGTTCTTCTCTTACTACTTATTCCTTTGGTTCCTAACTTGGTGATCTCAATGGTTATGCTATTTTGGTATGTCCTAATGCTTCTTCTAATTCCCTTAGTGCCTCTTTCATTTGATCAAATGTAGCTATTTTTTAATCTTTACTTTCTCTATATTATCCTATCAACTACATTGTTCTTTACAATTTGAGGCTTTTACCTTTTTCTTTCTCAAGACCCACTTTATCTTTATGTTAGCTTTGGGCTTGACCCTTGTTGATAGATATTTCTTCACTCTTTTCTTCTACACCCTCTGTTGTACCTTTCCTCTATCTTACTCTTCCATCTATAAATTATGTCTTCTCTTATATTCCTCTCTTTTTGTATCTCTTCATTTTATTGTTATTTTCTTAATTTTACATCTCTAATTAACTTTACTACTTTACTTTTCCTACCCACTCTTCTCACCTTATTTTCCCCAAACACCATAGCTAGTTTGTCTCTATGGACATGTCTTTTCAAGATCACAAGCTTCTCCTCACACCATCCCCTTGGAGCCTAGCCCCACAAGGAGCTAGGTATTGGTTGCTATTAAATTTCTACTAGTACCTCCTTCTCGTCTAAGCATTACAATGCAAAACTTAGGTGGTGACATCAAGTTACAAGAAAATTAGGCCAAAGGACTTATTAGATCTTGTTGATAATTATCTAAGCCTTGGCTTAATGTAATTAGAGGAGAGAAGTTATTTTGTGCATACAAATATTAGATAACTTGAAAATTTTATAGATGCCCCATTCTATTCATTTGAACATGGCACATACACATTACACACTATATTTTAGAATAGATAGATATATTCTATTATGATACTTGAATCATTACATATCATGTTTTATATATATCTTTCTCATAATTCTAATATCATATATCTCTTTATACAATTTCTCATAGGCATACTCAACTAACTTTTCTTGTGGTACAATATCAACTATTTATACATTATATCCTTCTAGGGATGTGACTTTGGGATGTACCCCTTCCTAGTGGTGTGCTTGGTTTGTGCTACAATGCTTTAGATTGAGCTACATATTCTCTGCAAGAGTGTCTCTATTATATTTGTTTTCTTATTTATGTGGTACCAACTATTAGGAATCTAGGGATTTATTTAAAGATACAAAATCCTGACAACAAGATATATTATAATAAATGATTTTTGACCATTTTTTAAAAAATTACATTCACACGAACACTATTGTTATCATGCTAGTGACAAAGATAACTAGCATGATCATGCTAGTGTCTTAGTGTACATAGGTTCTTACAAAACATAAAAGTAGTAATAATGTGTAGTAGAATTATATTAAACCAACATCTTGCTGAAGGGTTTTAACACTTGGAATCAACTCAGTGAATCATAAAACATGTTGAGCGAACTTGGACACTAAAATGAGTAAACCACATAAAGAATAAATTATAAAGTAGGTAATTTATGACACTACATTTCCTCTGACTTTAGTAAGATAGAACAACTAGGTGAGAAAGCATGTTAAATTAAATAGTGCATAAAATAATCATTCAAAATGTAAGGATACAATTTAAGGATACGTGATCGATTATTCTTGTCTTCTCTTATATATTTTTCTTTCTAGTGTGTACTCATCTGCAAAGCATACACATAAGGAAAAATAATTAATTTTCATGATGGAAAAATAATATGATGTAAAAAAGAAATTGCAACATCTACTATGTACCATATATACTATTGGATAACCTAGACAAGTAGAAGAATAAAATAAATTTGAATAGAAACAAAAGAAAAAATAGCATGATTTAGGCTAGAATTGGAATAGAAGCATATAAATAAATTAGCACATGTATAGTTGGTTGTGATAGTACCACTAAGAAATTGGAGTAGGAAAAAAGAGGGGGTTGCCAAGCTAGACCTAAAATAAATTGGATAAAATGGTACATGGACTAAAATAACTTGGCATAAGGACCACAAACTAGTATGGGGACTAAACATCTTGGTAATTAGAATCATGAAAAATAATGAGGTAGTGTATATGCCCTCTTAAGTTGATTGAATGCTAGAGGATACAATCAATATAATGAGTATTTAGATAGAAAGGAAAGTGTGCCATTGTATCATAGATATAATAGTTAAGGGAGGAAGGAAGAAAAATGTGTGTTGCCCCTATGAACGTGAGTAAAAATATGCCTCCAATGATAAATCCATGAGGGGATGAGCATGAAAGAAACAAGGAGCATTCCAATTTTAAGATAATGAGAAAATAATGAATTAATAACGTGAGGTAGTAGTAGATTAAGAGAGCATGTAGTGAGGAGATGCCCCCTAAAAATAATGAATACATATTTCCATAATAAGAGAAGAGAAAACATTGTACATAAATAAGGAGGAGAAAAATGAATCATGGCAAAGGAATATACAAAATAACCTATATTAAGAAAAAATAAGAGATAAATCTAAAATTGGAAGAAAAATTAGGAAACAGATAAAAATTAGCATAAAACATCCACAACCCAAGAAATCATACATGTCATGGAGTAAGAAAACTAAGTATATTATAGAAAGAAAATGTAAGAGTAGTAAGCAATCATCATATGAAAAGAAAATACTAAAAGAAACAAGGAAAAAGGAAAATAATAAATAAACTACTAAGTGTGTTGGTAGGATTAGAGCTAACATTTGTACTTTTGATAGATTCACTAAAACCCAAAGGGTGACAAGATCTACCCCTACCAAGTAGAAAACTTGAAAGGGTAACCTAACGGAGGCTAATGGTGAAAACTCACAAGGGCATTGAAAAATAAGTCTAACAAGTGTACCCTCTTACAAAACAAGGTTAGAGGTGATTGCAAGTACTAGATATTGTGTGGTAATAGTATTAGATGCTTTGTGGTACCTCCTGATGGTCAAAGATGTATAGGGATGAGCTTAGGGACATGTACCTACACATTAGCAAGTTATAATATCAATACAATATACCACAACATTAATAAGACATATATAAAAGATAATATGTATTAGAGATTATTTATGTGTTGTGTATATCTATGCTTGCAAAATAAAAAGATGATGAATGTAAGATCAAAATGATATGAATAAGATATATGAATCGTGTTATCTCACATTGTGTTATGTGAATGGATGAACATGTTCTTTTAATTGCATGTATAATCTACTACACTTATTTTATATTTCCTTCTTATTGTATCACACTAGGGTAACAATAATGGCATGGATAATCCAAGCCTTGGGTATATATTTTGTGTCAACATTTAGTTATATTGCTAGGAGCTCAGTTGTTGATACCTAAGGAGGAATTATAAAATTTAGAAAAGAGGTTTGTAGTAAAGAATACTTCAAGTAAATTGAGTATTAATGGTAGATATGACAATGGTGAAATTATGTGGTAGTGTGCACTAGGTCATAACTCTTAGGGGGGGAAATCCTAAAGAGATGTGACTACAGAGTCAAATTTGATCTAGCTTTTGAGGATGGATAAAGGATATTAATGATGGATAAACTAAACCATCAATGGAAAAGGGTGATAACAAGAAGGTGAGAGAACTTGTTGCTAAGACTAAAGTGGGCTATGAAGAGAGCAAGATGGTGATTCATACTAAAAAGAAGAAAGAGGAAAGAAGGGAAAAGAAAATATAAGAGAGAGACGAGAGATAATGGAGAAGAATAGAGAAGGTGTGGGAAGCATTAAAGGAGTGTACCAAGAGGGGTACGACTAGTGAATCCTCTAGAACTAAGATAAATGGATGCTCAATGGACACAATGTTCACCAATATTGAAGAACCTAAGTAGTCCATAACCCAAATCAGAATTGTAAGGAGATTATGAAACAACTGAAAGAATATGAGCTAGTATGGAACTTAGAAGAGTCGAACCTAGTATGTAGGGACATTATAGAGGTAGTAGCAAGGGGAGGCTTGAAATAATTAAACATCAACTGGAGTGGATGTATCTAACACAAGAACCACCTACCAATGAGTATTCTGACAAGCTTCATCATAGGGTCATAATAAATCATGGGTTTGAGGAGTCGGTAACCCCAACTTCTAGAAGGAGCATGTGACATCTTAGTGGGCAAACTAGTGGAATACTAAAATGAGTAGATATGATAGGATGTAGAGAAGGAAAGAATTTAAGAAGTTGATATCTGGGAAGGAAAATGAAAGAAGAACTAGCAATAGAATGGAGGAGATTACCAAGAATCTAGAGTTTTCTAGGGGAACTTTAGAGATGAATGATGAGGTATAAACAACCTCATTCTTATGATGAGCTAAATACCCCTTTTTGTTCTTGCCAACCACCTCAGCCATGCCAATTTGTTTATTTTTAGAAGCAATAATTGTCTACTTTTTATAAAATGGTGTATAAATCTTTATTTCTCAAATTGATTGGAATTGGCTAACTAATGTTGATATAATGGTATAGACTTTAAGTAATTATGTAGGACTTATGCATGGCCTGTGAAAGGAGTGGACTTCAAGTAGTTGAAGTTAGAGCGCCGGAAGTTGGGGTGCCAGAAATTTAGGCCTGCATAGTGGAAGACTTCTTTTAAAGCATTCTATTATTTTCTGTTAAGACTATTTCAGACTTTACGACTCCACTCAGAGCCTTTATTATGTTTTATTTCATGAACACTTGTTAGTTGTAATTATGTTTAAGACTTTTTCAATGGCATTTACCCATCATCTACAAATTAGGATTTTATAGTAGTGCAGTATATATATGTAGTTTTCAAAATGAGGGTGGATGGTTATGATATATTTTTTAATACTGTTCAGTTATGTTCTCTGTGTTACACTTTTATGATATGAATGAATGAATATCGCCAATATTGTTTTGAGTAATTTGTTCTCAGTGATGGAAGTACTGTGAATGGATTTACTTTGAAGTTGGTAAAGTACCACATGTGATTTGAACTGATAGTAGGAATGCCCAAGAGCTAGCCACTCGAGGGATCATAGAGTAGATAAGTATTTTTATTGTTAATATTGTTATTTTTGTATTGTGTTTGTTATGTTTAGATCAATGTTATTATGTGCTTAGTTTTGTTGTGTGTTCCTGTTGGTTGTGTTTTTAAGTTACTGATCTCTAAATTTTATTTACTTGAAATCTCTGGAGCATCAACTTTGTTCATAAAACTATTGTTAGCTATTGATTAAAGATGTTAGGTGTACTTTCAGTTAGTAGTTAGTTGCCTTCTATTTAGTTCCACAGTTAAATTGCAAGTGTTGATTTTTAGATAGTTTACATGCTTTCTAGATTAAGGATTTGAATGTTTTCTAGCTTAAACAATTTCATGCTTTCTAGTTTAATTTATGTTTTCAAACCTTACAAAAATTTAGAAAATATGCACTAAGTGAGATGTCCAAAATATCCCCTATTGCATATAGCCTTTGGACACTACCCAGTCGACATAATTGATATATTTTTCAACTAAAGTATTAGGACCTAACGACAGCCTGTCACTCTTTGGTGTCGTTTCTGGGGAATGATTCTTTTCTAAGTGATAATAGGAGACTGCTTGGATACCTCATTTAGGAAAATATATAGTTGCCAGACTTCTTTTTTTGCATGGTCAGGAAACGAGGTCCGCACAGAAGATTCATACCAAGAACCCCCCAATAGTAGTTTCAACTATAAGTAGGGAGGTAGAATTCTTAGCTGAAGAACTTAGTTACGAATTGATCGAGAAGGATCAACCTAAGACCTCCCAAACTATCCCAGAAGTTCAACCATTAGACCCGACCTTTGAAGAGGAGATCTTTCAGCCAACAAACCTAATCTTTGAGGAGGAGAACATTCATTTTAACATCATGGCTAACAATAACAATAATGAGCCTTTCAATGGATGGAGAGCAAACCACAGAGATGGGAGAGAAAATGAAGGAGATGGTGATAACCTAAGAAGAGTGGCATAGACATTTACTTATCCTATTGCTCTTAATGAAGATGACAATGCACCCATCAAAAATATTTCACCCTCTATTTTACTGACTTTCAGAGGATTATCCTCTAAAGATCCTGACCAGTTCCTCTTCAAGCTCAAAGTCCTATGTCAAACATATGACTACAAAAATGATAACCAGAAACTTAAACTTTTCCCCTCCACTCTGAGAGATGTTGCAATGCATTGGTTCATGGGATTAGTTTCAGGGTCAATAACCACGTGGGATGACATGGAAACCATCGTTTTAGACAACTACCAGAGTTACTTCAGAGTTAGTGATAGGAAAGAGGAATTGTTTAAACTAAGGCAAAAAGAAGATGAGAGCTTGGAAGATTACCTTGATAGGTTCATCTTCCTAACCAAACGATGTGGTGAAGAATCCATAAGCCCATAAATTCTAAAGACCATATTTCTTAAAGGACTTGATGAGGATGCTAGGAGAAGTCTAGATTTAATGGGAAAAGGAGATGTGTCCCAACTTGAGCTTAGCGATATCGTTGAGTTATGCCAAAATTTCTCCTATACTCGAGGAGGTATCCGTAAATCTAGTCTTTTGAGAGGTTCAAATGAAATAGGTAAATTGCACTAGGAAATAGCAAACTTGAAAACTGACATTCTTGTTCAGTTAAACACTACTCTAGATGGAATACAGGACAAAACACATAATCCTCAAACCTTATCCATCTACTGCTCTAGGTGTCAAATAAACATATGTTAAGAGAGTTCCCTTTGGATAAAGCTAAAAATTACCAAATTTCTGAAAAGAGTCATGCCACTGATCAATGTGAAGTCTTGAATGCAATCAAAAATTCCAAGAAAAGGACATCTCGCACTGAGGAGGAGATCAATTTTGTAAATCAAAGACCTGGAGGTAATTTCTCTTATGGCCAGAATTCAAATCCCTCCTGGCGGCCTCCAAATAATTGGAATAATAATCAATGGACAACACCTTGGCCTCAAGCACCACCTAATTGGGGACCTTACCCTTGGGGACCACCTGAGTGGGTGAACTAGTCCTAGGGAAACCCTCAATGGGTAAACCAGACTCAACAACAATGGTATCCTCAAAATTTGATGCCTCAATGGAATTAGGCTCCAAATCAATTCTATCATGGACTAAGGAGGATGCCTAATCCACAACAGAACCTTTTACGAGTTCCCTAAAACCCCCAACAAAATGAGTAGGTCAACCAAACACAATTCCCAGCACAACCTATTCCGAATCCAAATAATAACTTTCAAACCACACCAGTGTATTCTACGGAATAGGAAAACATGGCTGGAGTTAATGCCATCTATTGTGGAAACTTGCAATTGAGGTTAGGAAAAACACTCCAATAGCCTACCATAGTTGAGATCCTTGATGAACCAAATGTAGCATCTGCTAAAGGAACCAAGACACCTTCCATACCTTTAATAAAAACCCATTGAGTAATCAAGATAAGCCTCTTCCACAATCTTCACATAGAACTTCTGAGTTACCTCAAGAAGAAGTTGGCCAGTGTTCAACAAATCTTTTAAAGGAGGATCCCACCGTGAAAAAGAGATCTCAAGCACCTTTTCCTGAGCACCTCAAGGCAACTCCTTTCAATAAATCTCTGGAAATGACCTTACCTACTGAAACTGTGTTAATCCAAGAAATTAAGCGACTCCATATTGAGATTCCCTTGTTATAGGTGATTAAAGAAATTCCTGAACTAAACTAGCTAGTTAAATAGTTGTGCATAAAAACACCAAGAAGGAAATCGAAATAGATTAATACTATGCATATCAATGGATACCTAGCCAACCTTCTAGCTAGAAAAACCTCAACCCAAAAATATGGTGAACCAGGCAGTCCACTCATAACAGTGATAATCAACAAGGTAGCAATACCCAATGCACTCGTGGACTTGGGAGCAGCCATTAATGTCATTATAGTGGATGTTATGGAAGAACTAGGACTCACCGATCTATGTCCCACAACCACCGTATTGCAAATGACAAATCAATCTATAGCTATTCCCAAGGGTGTCCTAGAAAATGTTCCTATCAAGGTTGATGATTGGGAATACCTAGTGGATTTCCAAATAATCCAGTCCCTCACACCCAAGGATAGTTACCCAATAATATTAGGCAGACCATGGTTAGCTACAGTTGTAGCTAAGATTGACTGCAGAACAGGAGGAATGACCATTTCACATGGTCCCAATAGCAAACACTTATTCATGTATCCCCTCACTTAACCTGCTGAGCATAACCAAGTTTGGGTCAATGAACCAGATGGTTCTGACAAACAATAGAATCTAGCCTCACTTGCTATGGTAGTCATTAAACAACATGGTGAAGAGTTGGAAGATGAACTGGAAAAAAACATGCAAGATCTTATCATAGACTTAGGTGATGAAGAAATTTTAGAAGTGGAAGAGATTTTAGGACATCCGATCCATACTGATGACACCAAACATGATTACACCAACTTCACAACATTACCTTGTCCCTTGGATAATATCATTCTGAAAATAGATCACTTCTTCAAATATATTTCTAGACTTCACAGAACTATACCGCACAACTGCCCTCTTAATACCTTAACGAGAGAAGTTCATGCCGTCACCTACCCTAGAACCAAAACTATCATGTTTGATGTTTCGGTAAATAATCCAAAGCTTTTTCTTGGGATTATACCGACATGAGAGGAATACACCCGAGTGTTTGTACCCATCACATCTATACTGAAGATGTTAGACCTGTTTGTCAACCTCAATGAAGACTCAACCCTGCTCTCAAAGATATTGTTAAAACAGAGATTGAGAAAATCCTGCAAGTAGGATTCATCTATCCCATCTCTAACAGCAAATGGGTTTCAACTTTGGTAGTTGTTCCAAAGAAAAATGGGAAGTGGAGAGTGTGCGTTGAGTATAGAGAGATCAACAAAGCTACCTATAGAGATTACTTCCCTTTATCTTTCATAGACCAAGTCTTAGATCATTTGGCTAGAAGGAAGTATTTCTCATTCCTCGACAGATTCAGTGGATATAACTAAATACAAGTAGCATCAAAAGACCAAGACAAAAAAACTTTTACTTGCCCCTGGGGAACATTTGCATATCGCGTCCTTCCCTTTAGGCTATGTAGCGCTCCTGCAACATTTCAGAGAGCTGTTCTGGCCATATTTGTTGAGCTAGTAAATGACTGTGTAGAAGTCTATATGGATGACTTCACAGTGTATGGTTCCACTTTTGATGAAGGTCTTAAAAATTTGGACAAGGTATTGAAGCGATGTGAGGACCATCAGCTATCCCTGAGTCACAAAAAATGTCTAATAATGGTAGAACAAGGGATAGTGTTGGGACACCACATCTCAGCAGAAGGGATAAAAGTGGATCCTAAGAAAATTCAGGTGATACAACAACTAGAGACTCCAAAGAACCAAACTGATGTCAGAAGTTTCTTAGGACATGTTGGATACTACTAAAGATTCGTAGAAAACTTCAACAAGATTGTAGCTCCCATGTTCTCCCTTCTCCAAAAGGAGATAGATTTTGTCTGGACAACAGATTGTCAAACATCATTTGAGATCATTAAGGAGAAACTCATCTCTGCTCATGTCCTACGTGGACCTAACTAGAACCTTCCATTCCATATTTATGCAGATGCTTCCAATGATGCCATTGGAGTAGTTTTAGGTCAAGAAGATGTGAATGGAGGAAAATATGCCATCTATTTCATTAGTAAGAATTTGAATCCCACTGAACGAAACTATATCACTACAGAGAAAGAATTCTTAGTTGTGGTGCATGCAATCAATAAATTTCAACATTATATCATAGGGTACTAAGTAACTGTGTTCATAGGCCATTCATCTATCAAGTACCTAATGAACAAACCTGCAGTAAATGGAAGAATAATCAGATGGTTATTGCTTCTCCAAGAATTCAATATAACCATCATTGACAAACCGGGGAAGTTCAATGTAGTCACAAATTTCTTATCTCGGATCAAACATGACAATGGAGATTGTGCTCCTGTACTAGATGAATTCCCAGATGAAAATTTATTTGCCATCTCCATTAACACCCCATGGTTTGCATACGTCGCCAACTATCTGGCTACTTCCAAGTTCCCACCAAAATTTACATCAAAACAAAAGAAATGCCTTATTCAGGAAAGTGCTTAGTTCAAATGGATTAATGGAATGCTATTTTGACATGGCCCTAATCTGGTTTTATGACGTTGTGTCAGATCAGATGAAACATACAACATCCTTAGAGCCTGCCATGATGATCCCTCTGGAGGTCATTACTCCACCAAGAGAACGTCCCATAAAATCTTAGGTACCGGATATTACTGGCCCTCGATGCATAAAGACGTGAAAAACTATGTTCGTCGTTATGATGAATGCCCATGGATAGGAAGACCCACGACATCCAATGAAATGCCTCTGTAACCATAGTTTTTGAACCATTTGAAAAGTGGGGATTAGATTTTATCAGTCCCATAGACCATCCTTCACAAGGCAAAGAATACATTTTGGTTTCTACTAACTATTTGACTAAGTGGGCGGAAGTCCAAGCCCTCAGAGTGGCTAGGGAAGAACAAGTTTATGACTTCCTATATAATAGGATTTTTCTCAGATTTGGAGCCCCTAGATCAATTGTCACAAATCAAGGACCCCAGTTTATGTCAAAAGTTTTGCTAGCCTTTACTAATCATTTCTAGGTAAGCCATAAAAAGTCATCACCTTATCACCCTCAAGCAAATGGTCAAGTAGAAGTCACTAACATAGAACTTGAAAATATTTTGACAAAAACAATCTCATCGGGAAGAAGAGACTAGGCCAAAAAATTACCTGAAGTTGTTTGGGCCTATAATACAACTTGGAAATCAACCACTGGTCTTACACCTTATGAGTTAGTCTTTGGGAAGAAACCCCTTCTACCCATTGAATTTGAACTTCAAACTCTTAGAACGACAATAGAGTTAGGCTTAGACCTTGACCGAGCTCAGGTAGAAAGAGTCTTGCAGCTTAGTGAATTAGATGAACTCTGCTTAGAAGCTATCCACCAGACTGAGCTAGTGCAACAACAACGAAAGGCCTGACATGATAAACACATAAAAGAAAGATAGTTCCACAATGAAGATTGGGCACTATTATTTGATTCCCGATATAAAGATCAAAAAGGGAAACTAAAGACTCATTGGCCGGGTCCATATGAAATTTCTGAAGTATTTCCAAACGGAGCAGTGCAGCTCAAACCTATTGATGGTGATACTCAAACTATCTTAGTCAAAGGTCATCAATTACGAATCTACCACAAACCTGTCAACAAAGAAGAATTTATGAGAATGGTAGATGCAAGGAGAAACCCAATGCATTGACTCTGCTATGGTAGAGCCAGTATAATTTTCAGCTAGAGGAGTTAAAAAAAAAAAAATTAAAAAAAACAATCTTGCATGTGTAATCACTTCAGAGCATTTTTATTGTATCTTCGTTCTTTTAGACTTGTCTAAATTTTATCTCTGTTTTGCAAGACTTCATTTTTAATAGAATACAAATTTTGGCGCATCTTGCAATGATGCTCTGAAACTTGTTTGTTCGATTGGTTCCATTCTCTTGTTTATTCTTGCATTCTGATGCATCTTTCAGCGATGCTCCAGAACGTGTTAAGTCCAAAGTGTATCATCCTATTCCATTCCCCCTACATTCTGACTGCGTCTTTCAGCGATGCTCTAGAACTTTGTTCCTGCATTCTAGCTGCATTTTTCAACGATGCTTCAGAACTTTGTACCTACATTCTGGCTGCATCTTTCAACGATGCTCCGAAACTTTGTTCCTACATTCCAACTGCATCTTTCAGCGATGCTCCGGAACTTTGTTCCTACATTCTGGCTGCATCTTTTAGTGATGCTCTAAAACTTTGTTCATTCATTCTGGCTACATCTTTTAGTGATGCTCCAAAATTTTGTTCTTTTGCTCTGGCCGCATCTTTTAGCGATGCTCCAAAATTTTGTTCTTTTGTCTTGGCCGCATCTTCCAGCGATGCTCTGAAATTTTGTGATTTTCCTTTCTTTGAAAATGCTCCGACAATCCTAAAAACATACCCATGATCATCACTAATTCTTTTCCACCACTTCTGAAATTCACGCCCAATACTGCCATCTCGTACCATAATAAATAAAAATTATTGTGACCACTTTTTGTCATAATAATTAGAACTCTTATTAGCCATCCCATTTTTATTCATAATAAATTCATTACAACCCTTCACCATCCCATCCGAATTTAATTACACGGCCACCCATGATGCTATTATGTCAGCATAAGGAAAGTGACTTTCAAATCAATGACAAGACATTATGTATGTACATCTTTTATTTTAAGTAGGTATATTATTGTGGATAAAAATAAATGAATTGGCACATTCCACCTTCCTTTCCAAATTTAGTAAATTGTGCAAATTTTTCCTTCACTAGAGAGGTGGTGGTCCATTCAATCTATCCCATGCAAAATAATGATTAAAATGGAGCGAATCCAAATGCTTGAATTAATCTGTGTCCCATCAGTATTGTCAAAATATAGGTAATCATAAGATTGCATTTCCTTTAGTCTGCATAACAGTCTTTTTGAAACAATTTTTCACCATTAGAGCGCCACAACATTCAGTAGACACTTAGCAGAATTGCCAGCAAAAGATAGAATGGGGGGAGCTAAGCGTAAATCAAAACCAGCTTCCCCTGATAAATTGTTGGCACTGAGTAATATTTCTGAGTTGTTTCAGTGGCTAGGTTGGCTTGAGTTCATGAAGAAATTTGAGGGGTGTAACACACAGCTAGTCAAGGAATTTGTAGAAAACTTCTCAGATGGGCAGACGATAGTGCGTGGCAAGAAGTTTAAGGTAAGCCATCAAATCATTTCTAGCTTGTCTGGCATTAAAGATGAAGGTGTGAATTTAACAAAAACTACAAACATTTCTTATCAAAGAATGATAGAACTCTTCATAAGGGAGGGAGAACCTCATCCTCTGTAAGTTGTGAATACCCATGGGCAAAATAAGGGGTTTCAGAGAATGTCTATTATAGAGTCGTGGAGAACAGCGGTTGCCTAGATTATCAAATACTTTACATGTGAGGGGCAATGTGCCACCATAGTCACTCCCCCTTCTGGTTACTCACTCACTTGTGCCATGGTGCTGAAAACCCTGAATTAAGGGTAAACCTTCCCACTTTCATCAGTGATTCCATTGTTACTATGATAGAGATGTTCAAAATTGGTTCAAGGATGTTAAAACATCATGGTCTTATTTATTTAATTTGCTTCAAAATTGGTTCAATGTTGTTAAAACATCATGGTCTTATTTATTTAATTTGCTTCAAAATTGGTTCAAGGTTGTTAAAACATCATGGTCTTATGTATTTAATTAGCAAATATCATTTCCTGAAGAAAAGAAAAACAAAAGAAAAATGACAGAGATTTCTTCAGAAATTTGAAAACCCTGAACCCTCAAGACATTTTGAGGAAGGTGAGTCACCCGGATTGGTGGCTCAAAATTTGAAAGAACCTTTCCCTATACCTCAAGATTCTCCTATGACCCAAGATGCCAGAAAAGCTCCTGACGGCGAAGCACCAAAAAATCCATCAAACCTTTCAGGCCATGAGGAAAGACCTAAACCACAGAATGTGCCAAAGACCCTAGAGAAACAAGAAAATGTGGATTTAGTGGATTTTGAAGATGAGAATACTCATCCCCACAAAAAGGAAAAGAGCCCTAAGATAAAATTGCAAAGACCCCCTCCTTTAAGGAGAAGCAAATGATTGGCTACTGAATTCAGTTGTGTTGCAGCTATTGATCAACCGCATGTTCCTAAAAAGAAAAGGCGAGATAGGCAATCTCATGAAACTATAGCCCAATCATATGAGAACATGGTCCAACCGTGTGAAAATATACCCCAGTCAAGTGCAAATGTAGTATAGCCTTGTGAAACGGTAGACCAGCTGTGTGAAAATAGATCCCAGATAAGTGAAAAGCAAACTCTAGATAGCAATAAGCCCCCTGAGTCTAAAAGAAGATTGGCCCATCTGAGACAGGACAAGGAGAAATAGTAGAACAATTGCCAAACTATATACTTGTTGAGGATGAGTCTGTAGAACCACTTTCCCCTTCATCACAACCATTGGAAACATAGGAAATTCACACAATTCCTCTAAGTGAACAATTGTCTCCCCTAGTTGCCGATGACATAGAACAGAGTCCACTGGAAGTAAATAATGAAAGACATGTGACTGGCAATGATGCAGTGATTTCTATTTTTCCCCTTTCCACTAATGCAAAAATTGAAAGATATGATCACATAAAAATAGAATTATAGGAATTGAAGGCATAAATTGTTCAGTTAAAAGATAAATTTTAGCAAAATGAGGAGAAAATAAATAAGCAATAGTAGAAAATAAGCACACAAACTAAACTTTTGAAGCAAAAGGATCAAGAAATCATAGCTTTAGGGGCCCAATTGGAGCAGAAGGATAAAACCATTGGAGAGTTGCAGTCTCAAGTGCAACAAATTGATGGGAAGGATAAAGAGTATTTGGTTAGTTTATCATAAAAAGATAAATAGATTAAGAGTTTAACTGATAATCTGGTGCAATCTCTCAAAGCCTTTGCAGAAAAATAGGAAAAATAAAAACTTGAATTCAATACGGCTTTGAGCAGAACTGTTGAGCTAGAGCAGGATTTGCAAGAAATCAATGTGAAACCAATGATGGATTCAAAAGAAGTGCAGACTGAGCTGACTAAGATGGAATGGTTTCAAATTCACATTCCTCCAATGTTGTCCAAAGGGATGGAGAGATGCTATTTATTGAAAGAATGTTATTGAAATAATCCTATGATAAACTCTACCAGGCTAAAACTGATGCATGCCAGATTGGAAAATTATTACTATCCTATAGAAAGCCATCTCGATTATATTCCATGTTTCTCAATGAATAGTTATTAAGATGGAAACTTTTGAGGATCTCCTGTAATTTACCCCATGACCCAAATTATAAACAGTTCCTAGAAGCATTCAAAGAGGTAGCCTATGTTCAACAAAATCTAATGTGTGCATTTTTCATACATAATCTATTTTTAGAAAAATATAGTGATTTATTCATCAACCTTTTTGTTGGGGAGGTACAACTTAGAGCCTTCATGTCTAATATGCAGAATCAAATCCATTGGCAGGATAGAACTAGGCAGTATTTGCAAGTAGAGAGAACTGTAAAACTTCAAATGAGATATCCTAATTGAAAGCCCTTTGCCTTCAAGGCTCAATTCTGAAGGATTAAAAGCTATGAAGCTATGAAGAACAAATATAATGACAGTATCTGGATTTGCTTTGAAAATTTTAAAGTTCATGGGCCACAGTTAATAGAAAGGGCATGGAGTGCCTATGAGGAGTGGTACACTCCCTTACCTATGTATTGTTGCAAGGTGTGACCCTTGGTCTCCTTATTTAGCGCTGCGCTACGGTGGTTTGCGACAAGGGCTTAACCGCTTCCCATTCTTGTTAAGTCAAGTGGTTATATCAGGCATTAATAGGTCGATCTTTTGGTGCAACGACAGCTAACAATTGGTATCAAAACTGAGGTCACGGGTTCAAACCCCATTCTTGCACTGAGGGGGGGATTGTTGCAAGGTGTGACCCTTGGTCTCCTTGTTCAGTATTGCGCTGCGGTGGTTTGCGACAAGGGCTTAACTGCCTCCTGTGCTTGTTAAGTCAAGTGGTTGTATCGGGCATTAATAGGTCAATCTTTTGGTGCAACGATAGCTAACATGTATCTCAAACGGAGGGAGATGATCTCCCCCACCAACCTAAGGTGGTCCTATAGAAGGGCTAAGGCATTAACAGAAATATTACAGCAGCTCAAGACCAAGTGGATAGGGATGCGATACAGACCTCCATTGCTCCTTCAGCCACTCCCTGCAATTTTGGTCACTACAGAGAAAAATCTTGGAGAATTATATACATGGAAAATGAGGGTTAAATTCAACAAAGGTTTTCTTAAACACCCTGATCATTTGGATGAAGAGGCATAAGACATGTATGATCTCAGCTCCAAATATGATGAACTGAATAGGAAAATGGATGTAGAGAGGCAGAGGACTCATCAAAGAGTAGGAGGACCTGCTCAGGCTTAGGAAGGGGAGGATAATGAGGTATAAACAACCTCATTCTTATGATGAGCTAAATACCTCTTTTTGTTCTTACCAACCACCTCAGCTATGCCAATTTTGTTTATTTTTAGAAGCAATAATTGTCTACTTTTTATAAAGTGGTTTTTAAATCTTTATTTCTCAAATTGATTGGAATTAGCTAACTAATGTTGATATAATGGTATAGACTTTGAGTAATTGTGCAGGACTTATGCATGGCCTATGAAAGGAGTGGAGTTCAAGTGGTTGAAGTTAAAGCACCAGAACTTGGGGTGCCAAAAATTTAGGCGTGCATAGTGGAAGACTTCTTTTAAAGCATTTTATTATTTTCTGTTAAGACTATTTGAGATTTTACAACTCTACTCAAAGCCTTTATTATGTTTTATTTCATGAACACCAGTTAGTTGTAATTATGTTTAAGACTTTTTCAATGGCATTTACCTGCCATCTACAAATTAGGATTTTATAGTAGTGCATTATATATATGTAGTGCTCAAAACAAGGATGGATGGTTATGATATATTTTTGAATACTATTCAGTTATGCTCTTTGTGCTATTACACTTTTATGATATGAATGAATGAATATTGCCAGTATTGTTCTGAGTGATGGAAGTACTGTGAATGGATTTACTCTGAAGTTGGTAAAGTACCACATGTGATTTGAACTGATAGTAGGAATGCCCAAGAGCTAGCCACTCGAGGGATTGAAGAGACGTAGATAAGTATTTTTATCATTAATGTTGTTATTTCTGTTATGTGCATGTTATGTTTAGATAAACGTTATTATGTTTTTGTTCTGTTGTGTGTTCCTGCAAGTTGTGTTTTTAAGTTACTGATCTCTTAATTTTATTTACTTGAAATCTTTAAAGCATCCACTATGTTCATAAAACTATTGTTAGCTATTGATTAAAGATGTTAGGTGCGCTTTCAGTTAGTAGTTAGTTGTTAGTAGTTAGTTGCATTCATTTTAGTTTCACAATTAAACTACAAGTGTTGATTTTTAGATAGCTTACATGCTTTCTAGAATAAGGATCTGAATGCTTTCTAGCTTAAACAATTTCATGCTTTCTAGTTATATTTTTGTTTTCAAACTTTACAAAAATTCAGAAAAATTGCACTAAGTGAGATGTCCAAAATATCCCCTATTGCATACATCCTTTGGACACTACCTGGTCGACATAATTGATATATTTTTCAACTAAAGTGCTAGGACCTAACAACAGCCTGTCAATGATTGAAGAGAATAATCCCTAGGATGAGGAAGAGAATAACTCAGATGTTATTAAAGATAATTTACTAACTAATGAGGAGTTACTAAATATTACATCCCCTAAGATGAAGAGAATCCATGAGGAGATGAACCTCCCAAATCAAAAGTCGCCACTCATGTCCTCTAAATCTAGGAATATTTCCAGAGAAGATATAAGTAGTCAATCCTTGCTAAGGCTATAAAGAGCAAAAGAAGTGAGTTGTGAAACACTTTTAGGAGATTTTAGGAAAATACTTCTTTGAAACTGAATTTCCTAGTAATAAATGTAGAGGAATGAAGCTAGTAAAATAGCAAATGGGAGAAATATGGTGGAGAGAGCCTGAGGAAAATAAGAAAAGGGAACCAAGAGTGAAAAACAAAAAAGAATGTAGTGCAATAGCAAATCAAAAAGAAAATTCAAACATACCTATCATTCCTAATATGGCTACAAATAGGATTAAACTCACTCTCTTTTTAAAGGACACTAAGGATGCCATTAAGCATTTGTTTATCTTAGAATTTCATTGGAGAAGATCTAGGATCAATGACGACTAGACTAGATTATTTTACTTAGAATTCTAACCATGATTAGACTGTTGGAATTAGGGTAGACAACTGAGAGGGGGGGTGAATCAATTGTCTTAAAACCTTAATACTTGTAGCAATTAATTCTTCCTTTTTATTCAAACCAGATTAATGATGAAAACATTAAAGCATGAATCAACAACATATGAACATAAACAAATGAATCATACTTGACACCAAGATTTTTGGCGTGGAAACCTAGTTAAGGGAAAAACCATAGTGGGGGTTAACCCACAAATATTATACTCTGTTAAAAGTATTACAAAACAGGAAGGCACATGCCTTCAGGCTCACTGCCCAGAGCTCACTACTCAAAAGAGGGTCACTGCCTACAAGAATGATTATAAGAAGATTATAGATTGTTTGAACTAATGAATAGCACCTACCAATGCAAGAATTCAGTTCTAGTTAAGCACAAAATACTGATCTTACTTCATCTTTACTCTGCCCTGTTTACTGCTTTGACATAATCCGGACCTTAGATCTCTTCTCTTTCACACTTCTTATCTGCCCTTTTCGCACTTACTCCATATTCGCACACCTTCGTAACTAAATACACTCGAATCCATGACTATATATATCTGCCTCAAGAAATTCAATCACTTTTATGTCGGCCTTATGAAGAACTTAACAAACAATACAAGTACTCTATTCTGTCAGCTGAAATCATACACTAATATAGATGCGTACTAGAAATAACACTTGTAGGTCACCATACATGTTGGCCATTAACATTATATCCCATACGCAACTCACAAAAACACTTCTACTAGATCCGCACAAGAATCTAACATAAGTCGGCTTGTTCTTCACTGAACTATTATGTCATATTAGGACCCAGTACTCAGATGCTCATAAATTTTAATCCCTTTGTCATCGAAGGCTGAAATCTTGGATTTAGATTGTCCTAACATTCCTCTACACTCCCTCAAATTTGCAACACACAATGATTAACTAGAGAGATCCACTGACCAAAATACTGAACTCTGCCATATACCCTGTTCCTGTCTATCTGGACTTGACAAATCTTTGAAACTTCTGGTATGATCTGATATTGTACTGCAGATGTGTAGAATGGACTTGGTTTCCATCAATGACAACACATGACATGCCTTGCAGTGTCTCTTGCCAAGAATCTCCCCCTTTGGCATTGATGGCAACACTTGGTGAAAAATGACTAAGTGTCATGACTGACTCCCCTTACTGTGTACACTTATATATTCTTCCACTGCTCCCCCTTTGATGGATTCTTCATTTTTATCAT
This sequence comes from Cunninghamia lanceolata, assembly GCA_027924645.1. NCBI lineage: Eukaryota > Viridiplantae > Streptophyta > Pinopsida > Cupressales > Cupressaceae > Cunninghamia > Cunninghamia lanceolata. The sequence goes on along the minus strand of BSBN01001100.1, from coordinate 1,592,201 downwards.
TTTTCACTATCTCTCATTACTGTCTCTCACCCCCCCTTTGACATCAATGGCAAAGGGTGGGATCCGCAAACCAAAATTTACACAAGAAATTTGTATACAAGGCCGCATATGTACAAATAATCCATGTATTATATTTACATGAACTTGAGATTATCTAAAAAATTATTTTTCAACTGCACAAGTTTAGAGGCCCAATTTATTTTCATGCCATCCAAAATTGAGATGTGTCCACTTAGTAGGAATGCCAGTGTTTCTGCTTTCTTCAAATCTGAAGGATCACCTGTCCGGTCTGCAACTTGAGCTTCTGATAAAGCAGTGAACATTGTTTCTAACTTGGGGCAATCAATCCCCGGAGCTCACACATTCTCTCCACTATATTGCTCTTTTCTTTAGCAAGTTTCTTTATTTCATCAATCAAGTTGATTGCTTGACACTCCTGACTTACCAACGAAACTATTAGAGGATCAAAATTTTGAGATAGATTCAACAATTTTTGTTTCCGCTCCTCTATCTTCTTCTCAATACCCTCAATAACTTTAGGCCAAGATAGACAAAATTTGTATACATCACCTCCATTATTAAGAGAATTTTGAATGCTCTTTATACTAATATCAAGTAGCTTTATGTCATTTCCTATTAGACCCTTTAGCTCAGTAAATCTCTTATTCATAAATTCATTCTAGACTTTAATCTCTGTAGACTTCTCAAAGGACTCACAATGTGTACTTACAGAATTTACAAGGCTCTTCAGATTTCTAAAGGGAGAATCAGATGGATTCTTCTGGAAAGTTGGCATTATCTTCTCCAATATACCAGATGTAAGGCCTAACAACTCACTATCCTCTATGTGAGATTTCAATATCTTTTCTCTTGCCTTGGCTTGTGTGAAAGATGCTATCTTCATCATTTGGACCAGAGAGAGAGTATCCAGGTTGATTGGTCCTTGAATCAGTTCTGGTTCATCAAACTCTAGCATTTTTTTACTTAGGAAACTCTTCACTGCATCTGCAGTGTCTCTTGCCACAATTTCTGGACCACTTTCCTTTCCTAGAGTTTTCTCAGTGTCAGTATCAGAACTATTTTGTTTCGGTACATCAAAATTTGCACCATCTTCTTCTACTTTATCTTCCTTACCCTTGACTTCTTCTTCTTGGTTCTTAGCCTTTTATATTTCATGCTCTTTAATCTTCAATGAATCATCTTCAATTTGATCATCTGCTTCTATATTCATCTCTGTATCTTCTTTGTCAGAAGGATCTAGAGAAGTTAGAATACCTCCTGCATCAGCTGTTTCATCTATTCTTTTTTACTTCTTCCCTACTTATTGCTTCCTCTTCCGGGACAAAGGAATCATCCATTCCAAATTGTTGCTCATCCTTTTGTTGCTCTTCTTCATCTGGGACTGGTGTGTCATCAGTAGGCTTATTTGACACAACAAAGAATTTATTTTTGTCTAATGCTTTTCTCAAAATTTGTTCAGTTTCTTGGACTATTTCATCTATCTCTCCAATCATCAGTTTGTTCATTCTTGTCTTACTCCTGAATTCATTTTTGACCCTTTTAAAAATTTTATATGCTTCTCTGCTGGAGATCACAGGACATAGTGGTTAACACATGTTCCCTTAGCTCCATATCTTTTGACTTGGCTACTTCTTTTCTTATCTCCAAGATGTTTCTTAAGTCTTTTGGAACTTCTGATAGAATTTCCACCAATGGTCGATTGAATACATTCAAGTACTTGATAGAGGCTTCTTCCAAAAGTCTTTTGTCACTGTCATTATAAACATTATAGTATTTAGTTAATGGTTTTAAATTCCCATCAACAGTGATTGTCTTGACAATGTTTTTCACAAAGGGAATTTGCTTCTTATTATCAACCTCTGATCTCTGCCTCTTATTTATCTTCTTGCTTTCGGAAGGCTTCTCTTCAGATATTTTAACAACTTTAGCCCCTATGACCTTTAGCTCCTTAAGCCCATCATCTGAGTCTATCTTTTCTTCATCTTTCTTTTCCAAACTGTCATGTGATCTCTTTGCCTTCACTTTAGTTCTCTTCTTTTCCTTGTCGGATGATATGTCTTCCGGTTTCTAGGGATTGGCAGTTTTGGGGGAACAGGGGCAGAAACAGAGCTCCTAGTAGTCCTTAGAGTGGAGAAGGATTCTACTAGAGTATTTCCTTATTTCTTATCCTGCTTCTCCTTCTCAGCTTTTTCTATTCTTTCTTTGTTCTACCTTACAACTTCCTTTGTTATCCCAATGCTTTCAACATACATTTCTACTTGCTTCTGAGATTTTCTCTTAATCTCTGGCTTCCGAAGTTCAACATGTAGCTTTTCATCAAGCTCTTTATAAGTCCCAAACCTCTCAACAGAGTCATCCTTGGGTTTTCTCAAGAGATGTTGAGCATACATTTCCAAAATCTTCTCATCAACCTCATAACCCATAGGCATAATCCAAACGGTTCTGGGTTCTACAAATTCCATTAGGCACCGATCAGTGTCCACCATGAAACAGATGTCATTCTTGTATTTTTCAACAACTGATTTAGGGATCCTTTCCCTAGAATGCATCATACTTTTAAAATTTTAAAGTATCCCCAGATTGTAGTTTTCTGTGCATTAGAGTCTCCAATGCTGCGTAGATGATCTCTTATTTGAGTAGCAATTGGCCTGTCACTAGTCTAGTGCACACCTTTTACACCAGGCACTTCATTCATGAAGTAGAAGAACAAACATATAACCAAAGAACCATATTTGAAGGTGTTTTTCTTGTCCTTAATTTTGTTCAAGTTCTTAATTAGTTGGTTTTGCAATAATTCACACAAGTCGTAATCTGTATTTTCCTTTAACATTTTGTATGCAGCATATATGGTCATTCCAGAGATAGAGTTCTCTCTGCTGGAATGACAAATTTTGTAACCAATTACCATTGAAGCAAACTTGACATCCGGATCAATAATATCATTGATGGTCATTGCTCTTTTGTCAAACTTGGCATCAGTTGCATTAGTAATAGTCTGGTTTTTCACAGATTTCAACATGGGTAATCCATCGGTTGAATTCAACCCAGTCATAATTCTGATAACATCTTTTGTAATCTTGAAAGGTTTCAACAGCCATATGGACTCATTATGCATTCGGCTGAAGATGTAACGAACCCACTCACTCTCATCAAATGTCAAAGATTCAATGACTTGTAGAAAATGTTTGCTCTCTAGGGTTTTGAATTCCAGTCTCAAATCATGGTTATCATCTTTTAGATAGTTCTTAAATAATTCCAGCAATCTCAGATTTCCAAATTCATCCATGTTACAATGGATGTATGCCCTAATATCTTCTACATGCAGTACTCTGTATGGGACACCAGAAAATGCACCTAATGGTTCGACTTTGATTGACTTGTAAGGATGCTTCTTAAATTTTGCATGGGGCCTTTCAGTAATATCAAAAAACAAGATGAGTAGCCATCTCAACAAATTACAGATTCAAGTTTTTACAGAAAAGTACCTTTTTCTTCCGTGGAGTTAGGGCTGATCAATTGTCGGTTGAATTTCTTCTTCATGCTTCAATCTCTGGATTTTTAGTTCAGATGCTCTTCTTTCTTGTTCTCTTTGAATGCAAAGTGGTTCAAATGCTTGAGCGAGTGACCTTTTATCCTCTGCAAAACCTAATTTGTCATTGTAATAAATGCTCTGTTCTAACACATCTGGTTACACTGTTTCTATATACAGTCAACCTTGAATTGCTCCGCAAATCGTCATATCCACTTCTTTTCTTCCAGAGATTCTTTCAAATGATCTATAATAACCCAGATTATTTTTTCTCAACATGCCAAATTCAAGCATCCACTTACTAGCTCGGGGAATTTGATTTTTAATGCTTCTCCCCCTGAGCCAGAGCTCCTAATTCAATTCCTGGAGGAATTGTCAGCACCAGATTTTGGTGTGGACCCATCACCACTGTTCATTACACCTTTCTTCACCCAAATTTTCTCATTTCACTTTGAATCTCATCCGCATCCACTTTGCCCTTTCCCTTGTCTTGTTTCTGATATCTGTTTACTGGACCTTTTTCATTATTGTTCCTGCTTTTGCAAAATCTTGCAATATGACCAGATCTATTGCAATTAAAGCATACAACATTTCTTTTCTTATTTACTTGATTTACTCTTGATTTGCATTGATTTGCCATGTGTCCAAATCCATTGCATGCAAAGCAATAGCCATTAAAAAATTGTCATTTCCTTTATTGTTAGGATTATTCATTATCATACTTCTGCATTCATTGGATCTATGACCATACCTCTTACAATTGAAGCATTGACTAGAGAAGGATGCACTACTTTGATTCACTTTACTTCTGCATTGAGTAGAGCTCTATGAGCAAGTTTATTGCAGTTGAAACAATTTCCATTGAAAGATGCATACCTTTGAGCATTAGGTTGTCTTACCGGAGGTCCTCTAGGTCTATTTCTTCCATTCCTTGGTTGAAAATTTCTTTGTCTGGATCCGGAGCTTTCACTTTTCTTATACCCAAGACCATGCTTGTCATCAGCCTTCTTCTGACTTTCAAGCAGTGCTTCAAGTTTAACTGAGCTTATCTTAAACTTCTCCTTGCATTCATTTGCAACTTCTAAGTCATGTCTAAGAATGACAATTTGCTTTTCAATTTCTCTCTCATTGTCTCTACTTTCTTGTAGATCAGACTCTAGATGGCTAGCTATTTCATCCAATCTGTAGCATTCTTCAGTTCTTTCTTTTAGAGTTTGATTCAGGTCTTCTTCAGTTTTCTTCCTTTGCTCAATTTCTTTGGTTAGTCTCATCACCCCATATTCTATCTCATGTTTTAGAATAGAAACTTCTTTTGTTATGTTTTCACATTCCTTTGTTTTTTCTTCCAAAGCCTCATTCATGTCATTTTCTTCAGTAAAATTAGCTAGCTGGAGAAGTCGCTCCTTTCTTCTTTGTCATGGATTTATTTAGTTTATCTTTTAACATCTCAATGCAATCATCAGTATCTTTAAGGTTTTCTTTCAAATCCTCTACCTCTACTTTGGATTGATCAAGATCTTCTAGAGCCATTTGAAGTTAATCTTCGAGTGAACCCATTGAAACTCCTTCCTAGATCTTCCTCAAGCTATTAAGCTTCTTCCAAGGAACTTAGCTCTGATACCAAATGTTGGAATTAGGGCAGACAATTGAGAGGGGGGGTGAATCAGTTGTCTTAAAACCTTAATACTTGTAGCAATTAATTCTTCCTTTTTATTCAAACCAGATTAATGATGAAAACATTAAAGCATGAATCAACAACATATGAGCAGAAACAAATGAATCACACTTGACACCAAGATTTTTGACGTGGAAACCCAGTTAAGGGAAAAACCATGGTGGGGGTTAACCCACAAAGATTATACTCTGTTAAAAGTATTACAAAAGGGGAAAGCACATGCCTTTGGGCTCACTGCCCAGAGCTCACTACTCAAAAAGAGGCTCACTGCCTACAAGAATGATTATAAGAAGATTATAGATTATTTGAACTAATGAATAGCATCTGCCAATGCAATAATTCAGTTCTGGTTAAGCACAAAATACTGATCTTACACACTTCACCTTTACTCTGCGATAATCTGGACCTTAGATCTCTTCTCTTTTGCACTTCTTATCTGCCCTTTTCGCACTTACTCCATATTCGCACACCTTCGTAACTAAATACACTCGAATCCATCGGCTATATATATCTGCCTCAAAAAATTCAATCACTTTTCTGTCAGCCTTATGAAGAACTTAACAAACAATACAAGTACTCTGTTCTGTCAGCTGAAATCATACACTAATATTGATGTGTACCAAAAATAACACTCGTAGGTCACCATACATGTTGGCCATTAACATTATATCCCATACGCAACTCACAAAAACACTTCTACTAGATCCGCACAAGAATCTAACACTAGTCAGCTTGTTCTTCACTTAACTATTCTGTCATATTAGGACCCGATACTCAGATGCTCATAACTTTTAATCCCTTTGTCACCAGAGGCTAAAATCTTGGATTTAGATTGTCCTGACATTCCTCTACACTCCCTCAAATTTGCAACACACAATGATTAACTGGAGAGATCCATTGACCAAAATACTGAACTCTGCCATAGACCCTGTTCATGTCTATCCAGACTAGAAAAATCTTTGAATTGACTTCCGGTATGATCTGATACTTTACTGCAGATGTGTGGAATGGACTTGGTTTCCATCAATGATAACACATGACATGCCTTGTAGTGTCTCTTTCCAACATAGACATGCAATGACCTAAGGGTCTTGTTCCTAACAAACTTTCACTTTCCTAAAGTTCTCTCAAAAAGTGTAAGCAAGATGTGGAATATGCTATAAGATAAGAGTGAGTTAGTGAAATACTATGACTAGTGCTTCAAGAGTGTGGTCTAGAAATTAGAGGAACCCTTAGTAGAAAAATAAAGAATTAAGTGGTTTATTTGAGGGTTGACCCCCTACATCAAGGTGGTGGTGAATGGGAAAGTGATCCCAACTTACAAGGATGAAGTGGAAATGGCCACTAGAATAGAATCCTACTCATGATAAGAAGGAGAAGAGTCTAATAAAAATGAAATGGAGAAGTTAAGGTCAAAATTGGAATAACTAAAATTAAAAAAATAAATACTTGTAAAGGGAGAGAATAATGGTGTGTCCCGTATTTCTAGAAGAAGCAATAGTAATGAGAGAGACTTGAGGAATGAATGCCCCATGATTAAAGGCAATAAGAAGGACACTATATTAAGAGTTGAATTCGATAAAAATACTAAAAGGTTAAAATTCATAAATTGTAGTTTATGTAAAGAGTGGGATCAGCACATAATAAATGAATACCCCCATTAAATGTTCAATAATCCCCCAAATGAAGAATTTTATGATAGGGGATTGGCTAAGGCACATGGACTAGAAGATAGAGATTTTCATTCCCCAGATCATGGTTACTAAGTACTATAGGGGAATCCTAATTATAGATAGTCTAACTATAGAAATCATGTAGTACCACAAATTCAAGATATGGACCCCTCCACAAGCAATCATAAAGAACATATGCAAGGAATTTCTAGGGGATGTTATCATAACAAAAATAACAATAACTAAGGAGGCCATGGAAGAGGAATAAATAAAAGTCAACTAAATGTAAAATGTTACAAATACAAGAAGTTAGCACACTACACCATTGAATGCATGGGAGATAAGGAGAAAAGAATTAACTTGGAGATTTATTAGTGACAATTCTCATGATGTCTTCAATTGCGCTAAGGCCGTAGTTTAATAGGAATGGGTTGGTATTGGGATCAAAGTAAGGAATTATTTGGGCCAAATGCACCCCATGGGGCCAAGGCATTAGTGAAAATACCCAAAATGGAAGGGAAAAATAATCACTAGTGCTAAAAATTAGATGGAGAAAGCAAACTAGAGATTGGGGAAATTTCCATGGTAGGCTAGAGAAATAATATAGAGAGAAGTCTAGAGCCTTATAAAGGAGGCCATTAAAGAGTTGAGAAAAATGTAAATGAAGTTGTGTTGAAAACTTGGGGTAGGATTGACACCAATATTAAGAGAAATAGATATGAAAAGTTTCTAAGGAGATTGATGAAGGGGATAAATACCTATAAAAGAGCATGCATGACTTGATTGTGAAAATATCAAAACAAATATTTGAAAAAGATAGAGGAGGACAAAAAATCCTATTTCTTAGAGAAATAAGTGCAAAGGTTAAAAGAGTTAGACAACTTTGCAAAAAAGGAGAACCTATTAGAAAAACCAATGTCATTTTCCAGATATTAGAATAAGCAAGATGTAGAACAAAGAAGGAGGTTGTAATTTAAGTTCATGTGGTGAAAACAACAAAGAAATGGAAGAAGTAGCTAGTAATTTTAGACATTAAAATTAATGGAAGGCTCATAAAAAGTGTATTGTTTGACCTAGGTGTCGATATAATCATTATTCTAAAAAGAATCTAGGAGGTGTTGGAGAGCTACAATTACATGAAAAACCATATGATATTTCTTTGGTAGATGGGACTCCCAAATGTCCCCTTACTACATGGAAGAACGTAGAGGTTACTTTTATGGAAATCAAAACAAAAATAGACTTTGAAGTAATAGATATGCATGAGGGAATATAACAAAAATATGTGTACTGAACATTATGTTTAGGAGTTGAATTACTCGTTTATGATTTTCATATTTGATGTATGATTTCAATGCTAGTGAATAGTATCATTTTGGCTTAAAGTTAATTCTTAATTTGTGAATATTAGACATGTTGATTGGAACCTAGAGAACATAGAAAATATTTGGTTCGATCCATTTCTAAATGACACTTAGATTGAGGTTGTTATACCTTGTTTAGTGATTAGGTTGCTATAGGCTCATTTTGGCCTAGCCCTACACTTGTCTTGGTTTATGTGACCTTGTTTATTGCCTTATGAGGTTGAAACATATTGCTTAGGGTTATTTATGTTTGTAGGCATGTCAAGGATCCCTTGGTTAGCTCAATTTTATTTTTTGAACAATTGGACCCATAGGTTCAAAAACTAGGTTGTTCACTATCCTTGGTCACCTATTTTGCTAGGGTGACTTAGGGGTCTCCTTTTTCACTAGGAAAAATCCAATGGGTGACCTAATATGAAAGGGGTGACCCGGATTAGAATTAGGGGAGACCCTCAGACAACATGCACTTCATGAACTTTTGGAAAATGTTCCTAAATGAAAGTTATTCTCGTATGTTTGCCTTTCCTACCTATCATCTCATCTTGTATAGGTATGAGGTACTTTGTAAGTTATTCATTCCTTTGTGTTGGAATATGTGCCTTTGTGTGAAAATGACTAGGTGGGGTTTGATTGGTTGAGGTCTTGGATCTCTTGATTGACCTAACTCTCGTGTAGGTAATCCTAGTGTTTAGATGTCATTCCCATGTTCTTTTAGATGTTAGTTGTGTCATCTTGGGTTGTGTAATGAAGCGATGGATCAATCTCATTTTAATCCTTGTGTTTGTAATATAACAGAATCATGGACTAGAGTATGATCTCCATCATTAGAGGAATCTCTATCCTCGTGTATGGTCATCATGGTGATGTTGTCACACAACATGGTTAAGACTTCCACTTGTGTCACCATGCTTGGTGCATTGAAATTATGTAATTTGAGAGTCATGTTTTGTCATAACATATCAATTTTATAGGTGTACAATATGGCTTGTTGATGTTGCATTTGTATCAAAAAAATTGTTTGCTATCCTTTTAACTGCTAATGTCTTGGAAAAAGCTTGGGGCATTACATCACAACTCTTAAAGGTGTCAAACAAAGGCTTACATTCACAAAGGGGTACTGGAAAACACACTAAAATAGTAAAATTAATCTATGAGGGTTTAATGGAAATGGAATAGGATGTGATAGGGTCTAAAAATATGAGGTATGAAGTGGGTTGATAGAGGATTTAAGAAGAACTAAGGGGAAACAACAAAACACAAACAATGGAAGTGGAGAGAGTGGGAGATGGAAAAATGGATTAAACAGATGATGGAAATAGATGGTGATGGATCAGAGGTATGTGAGGGAGAGATATAAAGAGGATCCTATAGAAAAAATAGATAAATAATCTTATTTAAAATAAAAACCACAAAATGAAATGGCTCACCTTGTTTAAACCCTTAGAAATCATCCACCTACTATCATAGATCCTATTGCAACATTATCCAATGGAAAAATGAAAATTATATGAGGTTTTGGGGATGAAGATAACTCATTCCTAGAATTTTTGAAGTAATTTTGGGGTGTTGTCTATGAGAAAAAATAGTACATACCATGTGAACAACTCAAAATTTTACTTTTCTTATGTAAAAATGAGGCAATGTTGATATGTCTTAAGGAACTTTCTTAGGGAATTTGAAGATGAAAAATTAGTAGGTGGGAAGCCATAGGAATTAGTTATCTTTACTTTTTTTGTTGGATTTTATATCAAACCCACATAATCGTTTAGCTACCTAATATAAGAGTAAAAGCCTTAGGTTGAAACCTCTTCGACTAAGAGCCAAGGGTTGGGGGTGTCCATTCTGCCAAAGTTGCTCAGGGCACGATCCCCACCTCATCCCTTATGGTGTCAGGGCCTTGATTATATTTCCTTTTAAATTGTTAGTGGGAGGATAAAAATTCAAGGCCACCCTATTAGGTGTCAAACTATGGGCATTGTCTATGAATGAAAATTAAGCTCAATTTTCTAGGGGACCTTAAGCATGAAGGCAACCATCTAGTGGGGGTGGTTTCTATTGCAAGTATGGGACCGGTGTTGTCATTGATGTCAACATACTCATGTTGCATTGATGTCAAGGATTGGATGAGCTGTGTGCTGAGGATATTGAGAAAATTAGTCCTATCAGAAATAGAGAAGAACAGTGAAGACAGTGAAGCTCGATGAAGTGAAGATCCCAACTAGATGAAACATCATAGAATGCGCATCAAAGGGTTTGTAGATATGTGTCTAAAGATGATCTAGTCAAGATTTGAGAGGTCCGCATGAAGATTTGGAGAAGTTATGGCCATATGAGTAAAAATGGTTCTGGCAGCTGTTTAGAGGTGACAGAGTGACACAAATAGGTCTGGTGAGATCCAGAAATGCAATATCTTGTTCTGTTTGGTGGAATGTTTAGGAAGCCAAGGTAAATTGACAACTCAATTGGTTCGTGGTCTGGACGTCCGCAAGCATTTATTCTAATGTGACGGTGATGACAGACTGTGTTCTTGAGGTTCTGGATGAAGATGTGAATGATTTCAGTAAGCAGAAGTGGTGTGGATATTCTTGGTGATTCATGCAAGCTTGTGGGGGTCTCTAGATTGTGTCTAGTTCATGTTGGCGGCCCGCATTGAAGATTGAGCTTGTAATTGAAGATTCAATCTTGGGTGATGGTGTTCTTCCTAATCATGGTCGACCAGATGTTTTACACATCTTGCGGATGATCTTGAAGATGTTTTGTGAAGCATGGCGTGTTCCTCAAAGAAGATTGAAGTCCTAGATATGTGTGGGCGACAATGTGGTGATACGCATGAAGTTCTTGTAACAAATCAATTTGTATTTTTGTAATTGCTCTGTAATAGAATATGTTGTGCCGACTTTGATGATCATTCCAAAGTTGATGTCATGTATAAATAAGAATTGTGAAGTCATTTCAAAGAATCTTGGTTAAGATGAGAGAGTGGTAGAGAGGAGAAGAGCGAAAAGTAGAGCAGAAGTGTTGAGATTAAATGGAACTGTCTCAAGCATGGTGAAGATGCTAACCTCTAGTTCAAGTATGTAATATTTATATTATTATTTTGTAGACAGTGTGTCTCCTGTAGGCAGTGGGCCTCTTGTGAGTAGTGTGCTTGGGCAGTGAGCCCTAATTGGAAAGTGCCATTTTGTTCTTCTTATTCTTTTAACAAAGAATACAATCTTGGGTTAGTCACCCCGTGGTTTTTCCCTTAACTGGGTTTTCCACGTTAAAATCTTGGTGTCATATGTGTTAATGTGTATTTTCTCTTGAGATATTGCATTGTGCTTCTGTGATTAAATCATTATTATGTTGTAGAAATATAAGGATTTAAGTGTTTACAAAAAAGAAAATTTGGGTGACAACTGATTCACCCCCCTCCCCCTCTTAGTTGTTTGTCCTAAAACCAACAATTTGTATCAGAGCTAAGTTCCTTTAAAAGAGCTTAATTGCTTGAGGAGATCCAGGATGTCTTCCTACAAGAAGGATAGTCCAAGGTTTGATGGAACTAATTACACTCTTTGGAAAATCCGCATGGAATGTCACTTGCAATGTATGGGAATGCAATATTAGACCATGACTACAAAGAAGTATGTTCCTCCAAAGAATGGTCTAACAACTGTAGATGAAATTAGAGATGTTGAAGATAATCTTCAAGCTAAAGAAGCCTTACTAAGTGCCTTATCTGATTCAAAGCTGACAAATGTTATGGATTTAAAAACTGCATATGAGATTTGGTCAAAGTTGGAACTTCTGCATGAAGGAGACAAATATGTTAAATGTGCCAAGCTACAGAGTCTGAAAGGAAAATTCAAAAACCTAAAGATAAATGAAGATGAGAATATCACTACATTTATTCCAAAAGTAAATGAGCTTGTTTGTGGCATTAGGTGTGCTGGTGGAACCTTAGATGAAGATGAGATTGTTGCCAAAGTTCTCAGATCCCTACCTCCTGCTTACAAACACAAGGTTGCTTCTATTGAAGAATTCAGATCCTTATCAAATATCACAAAAGATCAATTGGTTGTAAAATTAGCTGCATTTGAATTGGCTAAGTTTGGAGATGCACCCCCCAAGACTGAATCTACATTCAAAGCTACTACCTCTGTAAAAGGCAAACAAAGGTATGATCCAAGAGAGAACTCCTCAAAGAAACTATCATGGTATGAAAAAGCAAGAAAAGATCTGGAAGAAGATGAGGTAGAAGCTGCTCAACTTGAAGCCCTTATTGCAAAAAGACTGCCAAGAGGATCTGGTAAGTATGAAGGAAAATTACCCTTCAAATGTTTCAACTGCAACAAGATTGGTCATTTTGCTTCAAGGTGTCTGAAAAGATTTTTAAGGACTAATCCAAATAGATCAAAATTTCAAAAGAAATGTTACTATGTTCATGAAGATGATAATGATGAAGGAGTAACAGATGATGAATCAGAGACAAGAAACAAATCCAGAAGTGACTGGGTGTTTATTGCCATCAAGGAAGAAGATTCAATGCCCATTGAATCCGTCAATCATAAAATGGTAGAAAGAGCTCTGGCTGCCCAAGTTGAAGAAAAGGATGAATGGGTCATTAACAGTGGATGCTCCCACCATATGACTGGTGACAAAAATAAGTTCATAGATCTGGAAAGATATGGAGGAGTTGTAAAATTTGGTGATAATTCTGCTGGCAGAATCAGAGGCAGAGGAACTATTTCTTTTGATGGAAAGAACAAAACTAGTGATGTACTATATGTTGAAGGTCTGAAGCACAATCTTCTCAGTGTTGGGCAGTTGGTGGACAAAGGCTATGGTCTCCGGTTTAAAAATAGAAAATGTAAGATCTTTGAAAGTTCTAGAACAGAGATTACATCTGGTACTCAAACAAAAGGTAACATCTTCCACTTGGTTGGAACTGGAAAAAGTTGTTTATTTGTTCAAATTGATCAGAGTTGGCTGTGACATAGGAGAATGTATCATGTAAATTTTGATAATATCATCAAGATAAGAAACTCTCAGGTTGTAAGAGATCTTCCAAAACTGGTGAAACCTACTAACAGTTTGTGCAAAGAATGTCAGTTGGGTAAGCAGAGCAGAGTCAAACATTCAAAAGTAAGGAACAATCTTCTATCAGATTGTTGGACTTAGTACATACTGATCTATGTGGACCGGTAAGAATCAGGAGTTTGCAAGGTGATAGATATCTCATGTTACTAATTGATGACCATTCCTAGATGATGTGGGTGACTTTCCTGAAAGAGAAATCTGAGGCTCTTGAGAAATTCAAAATATTCAAGGCTATGGTAGAGAATGAAACTGGGTTAAACATAAAATGTCTTAGGTCTGATAGAGGTGGAGAATTCACATCCAGAGAGTTCATATAATTTTATGAGAAAAAAGGAATAAAAAGACAATTAGCTGCTCCAAGGACTCCACAGCAGAATGGAGTAGTGGAGGGAAAGAACCAAACCATCCAGGACGCATCTAGAACCATGATGATGGAAGCAAATGTCCCTCAGATCTATTGGAGAGAAGTTGTAAGCACTGTTGTCTATACTCTTAATCGAGTACAAATAAGAAGCAATATGGGTAAGACCCCTTATGAACTCTGGGTTGGCATCACTCCTACTGTGAAGTATTTTAGAGTCTTTGGTAGTAAATGTTACATTAAAAGGGATGAAGACCTTGGCAAATTTGATGCTAGAACTGATGAAGGAATATTCTTGGGTTACTCTACTCAAAGCAAAGCATACCGGTGTTATAACATGAGATTAAGAAAGATTGTAGAACGTACAAATGTGAAGGTTGATAAAGGCATAAAAATTCCTCAAGGTTTTATGAGTATGAAGCAGATGATTAGAATGATGTTCTGGTCCAAGAAGATCTAGCTCCTTATGTAGTTCAGATTCAGACTGATCTGGAGAATCCTGAAATACAGGAAGAAGAGATAAGCTTGAATTAACCTATCCAAGAAATAGAAGTGCAAGAAATTCCCAAAACTCCCAGGTATGTAAGACTGAATCATTCTGAAGACCAAATCATAGGTGATAGAAGAAAAGGTGTTCAAACAAGAAGAAAGATTGCTCAAGATTCAGAGAAGTATTGTCTGATTTCAAAGATTGAACCAAAAATAGTAAGTGAAGTATGCAATGATGAAAGTTGGGCCAAAGAAATGGAGGAAGAGTTGATGCAGATTGAGAAAAATCACACTTGGGATCTTGTTCCCAGACCTAGAAACAAAAATGTAATTGAGACCAAATGGGTCTTCTGAAATAAACTAAATGAAGATGGTGAAGTAGTCGAAAACAAAGCTAGATTAGTCTGTAAGGGTTATTCTCAAGTAGGAGTTGATTTTGAAGAAACTTTTGCTCTAGTGGCAAGAATTGAAGCAGTCAGATTATTTCTTGCTTTTGCTACCTTCAAGGATATCAAAGTATATCAGATGGATGTCAAGTCTGCCTTCCTGAATGGTGACTTGGAAGAAGAAGTATACATTGAGAAACTGGATGGATTTTAATTGTTTGATCATGGTGATATGGTCTGCAAGTTGAAGAAAGCATTGTATGGACTCAAACAAGACCCAAGGGCCTGGTATGAAAGATTGGATAAACATCTTTTGAAGATTGGTTTCAACAAAGGTACTGCTGAAAGTAACTTGTACTTCAAGATTGATCATGAAAATATCTTGATTGTTGAAGTATTTGTTGATGATATCATTTTTGGAGGAAGAGATAGTATGTACAAGACTTTTACAAATCAAATGAAAAGTGAATTTGAGATGTCTATGTTTGGGGAAATGAATTTCTTCTTGGGTCTTCAAATCACTCAAATAAATAAAGGAATCTTCATATCACAGACCAAATATGTGAAAGAATTGTTGAAGAAATTTGGGATGGAAGATTCAAAACCAATGAATACTCCCATGGCAACCGGATGTAAACTAAGCAAAGATGATGAATCTCCTAAGGTTGTTCAAAAAAAGTATAGGTCAATGATTGGAAGACTACTGTATCTTACTCAAACCAGACCTGACATTATGAATGTTGTTGGTCTTGTTTCCAGATTTCAAGCTGATCCTAGAGAATCTCATGTCATGGCAATCAAGAGAATTCTCAAATATCTAAACAGAACAGTTGAGTATGGTTTATGGTATCCTAGGGATCATGATTTCTCTCTTCATGCATATACAAATGCAGATTGGGCAGGAGATGTGGATGATCGGAAGAGTACTAGTGGTGGTGCATTCTTTTTGGGGAAAAGATTAGTTTCTTGGGTGAGCAAGAAACAAGAGACAATATCTCTGTCCACTGCAGAAGCAGAATATATTACAGTAGCAGGTAGTTGCACTCAAGTATTGTGGATGAAGCAAATGCTAAGAGACATCAGAGTGGAGTATGAGTAACCTATCACAATCTTCTGTGATAACTCAAGTGCAATAAATATATCAAAAAATCCAGTGTTGCATTCAAAGACAAAACATATATCCATCAAGTTTCACTTTTTAAGAGAGTAGGTGAACAAGAATGAAGTTAGATTGGAGTTTGTGCCCTCAAAGGATCAAATTGTAGACATTTTTACTAAACCTCTACCTAAGGACTCTTTTGAGTATCTCAAGGAGAAGTTAGGGGTTATTACCCCTCCGGTTTTGAATTAAGGTGCACTGATGTGCATTAGTCTAGTGGATCTCATAGTTATATCTTGTGGTTCGGATTGATGATAGGAAGCTACTACTCATGGGGAGCAGTCTATATGATTCTAATTGATGCATGTATGTGCCCTTTTCCATTGATGTCAAAGGGGGAGAGAAGACATGTGAAAAACAAAAGCGGTTGTTGATCAAAGGGGGAGCAGTAAAGAAAGAAAACTCATATGAATGATTTCTATTGATAGGGGGAGCTATGTTAGTTAGTGAGGAGAAGTTCTTGTCTTGATGGTTAAAATAGTTTTTCACATCATATGTTGCCATCAATGACAAAGAGGGAGATTGTTGCAAGTATGGGCCTAACCGATGTTGTCATTGATGTCAACATACTCCTGTTGCATTGATGTCAAGGATTGGATGAGCTGTGTGCGGAGGATATTGAGAAAATTAGTCCTATCAAAAACAGAGAAGAACAGTGAAGACAGTGAAGCTCTATGAAGTGAAGATCCCAGCTAGATGAAAGATCAGAGAATGTGAATCAAAGGGTTTGTAGATATGTGTCTAAAGATGATCCAGTCAAGATTTGAGAGGTCCGCATGAAGATTTGGAGAAGTTATGGCCATATGAGTAAAATAAGTTTTGGCAACTGTTCAGAGGTGACAGAGTGACACAAATAGGTCTAGTGACATCCGGAAATGCAATATCTTGTTCTGTGGATTTGGTGGAATGTTTAGGAAGCCAAGGTGAATTGACAACTCAATTGGTTTGTGGTCTGGAGGCCTGCAAGCATTTATTCTAATGTGACAGTGATGATAGACTATGTTCTTGAGGTTCTGGATGAAGATGTGAATGATTTCAGTAATCAGAAGTGGTGTGGATATTCTTGGTGATTTAGGCAAGCTTGTGGGGGTCTCTAGATTGTGTCCAGTTCGTTTTGGTGGTCTGCATTGAAGATTGTGCTCATAATTGAAGATTCAATCTCGGGTGATGGTGTTCTTCTTAATCATGGCTGACCGGATGTTTCACACATCTTGCGGATGATCTTGAAGATGTTCTGTGAGGCATGGCATGTTCCTCAAAGAAGATTGAAGTCCCAGATATGTGTGGCTGACAGTGTGGTGATACACATGAAGTTCTTGTAACAAATCAAGTTGTATTTTTGTAATTTCTCTGTAATAGAATATGTTGTGCCAATTTTGATGATCATTCCAAAGTTGATGTCATGTATAAATAAGAATTGTGGAGTCATTTCAAAGAATCTTGGTTAAGATGAGAGAGTGGTACAGAGGAGAAGAGTAAAAAGTAGAGCAGAAGTGTTGAGCTTAAATGGAAATGTCTCAAGCATGGTGAAGATGCTAACCTCCAGTTCAAGTATGTAATATTTATATTATTATTCTGTAGACAATGTGTCTCCTGTAGGCAGTGGGCCTCTTGTGAGCAGTGTGCTCAAGCAGTGAGCCCTAATTGGCAAGTGCCATTTTGTTCTTCTTATTCTTTTAATAAAGAATACAATCTTGGGTTAGTCACCCTATGGTTTTTCCCTTAATCAGGTTTTCCACATTAAAATCTTGGTGTCATATGTGTTAATGTGTTTTTGCTCTTGAGATATTGCATTGTGCTTCCGTGATTAAATCATTATTATGTTGTAGAAATATAAGAAGGATTTAAGTGTTTACAAAAAACAAAGTTTTGGTGACAACTGATTCACTCCCCCCTCTCAATTGTCTGTCCTAAAACCAACAGTTTCATTAATGTTAAGAGAATTAAGGCAAAAGTTAGGAAGGATAAAGGTGGGTTTTTACATAGGATGGGGCTAGGCACAACATTTAATATTTTGACAAGAGGCTAGACGTGGATAAGTTAAAGGAAAATTAAAGGTGGGGTTAGGACATGGAAGGGAGATAAAAATTAAATCAAAGGAACACATAGGAACTCTAAATAAGATCATGGGAACAACATAAGATAGGGAACATGGATGACTAGGGGTGACTTAGGCTAGGCAAAAGGGCTCAAAACAATAGAATATGCACCCATATGGGCTAGGGATAAAATGAACACAAAAATATAATAAGGAAGTTGCAGGGTGTGTAAATTTTATTATTACATTTCCCCCCACTTTACTAGACTTACAATAGGATACAAAAGGAATTATGCTAAATGAAGAGTGCAATAGCATAAATAATAAAATGTAAAGGATACTAGATACCAAAAAGGAGAGATATTAGTCTTTGTCTATGATCTCTATTCTTTCTCTTGTCCTTGTATTAGTTCCTACAAAGCACCCAAAGAGAGTAGTCATTATACACCAATAAAGAAAACTAGGCTAAACACAACAACAAAGGAATGACATCAACATTAGGATCTAACATGTGTATACAATGAAAATTCATAATTTCAAGCATGGATTGGAAACACATTTGATAATCACATGTAAGAAAGCCTAATCCTAACCTTTTGTTTTTGGTGGGAGAGATCTATAGATATTTTCTCCCTAATAAAATATGGAGATGGAAGAATGAGAATAACCTATGATAGAAATTAGAAATGGATACATTATCAATGGGGAAATAGAAACTAGAATAATGTCAACAATGACAAGGGATATTAAGGATCCACTTGTAAAAGAGGGCCAGGCTAGGCTAATGATAAGGTACTAATGATGATGATTTGGAAACTTTGCAATCTAATTTCATGATTTTGTGGGAGTCACCCCATAAATAAATATGATAGTTGGCCCACTGAAAACTAGAAACTAGTTTAGTTTGATGATTTGGTGGGAGCCATCCTATGGATAAAGATGGTATTCAACCCTCTGGAAGAGAGAAACTAGAAATTAGAACTAATCTAGTGATTTGGTAGGAGCCACCCCATGGCTAAACATGGTATTTGACCCTATGGAAACTTGAAATTGGTCATTTATGATTGATTAGATAAATGGCCTAGATAAGCTACATGTAATGGAATAGCTAGTCATCATCATGATCAAAGGATAATGTTGAAATGGATACTAGTCATCGTCATGGTCTAATGACAATGCTTAGATGGATGAAGGAGCAAAAGCAAGTGATGTAGGATACATGCCTCCCCTTAAGTTGATTGGAAATAGAGATCAGTGAATAGAGCTAGTCAACATAAGGTAAAATGATTAAGATAAAGTTGTCAAAGGTACATGATGATGATGATGTAGGTTTAAGATCCCAATAGGATCATAAGGGATGCTAGGGTCACCTGACCTTAAGTGATGATGTGGTATATTAATGGGCAAGGGGAATGTCATGTTTATACCACCAAGAGTGGTCGAAGGATGTGATTATGAAAATTGAGAAGCCACTAGGAAAATTGTTTTGAATTAGATAACCAAGAAGGGCCCGAACCCATAACATAAAGCAAAAAAGGCAAATAGTTCAAGTTTCATGAGGAGTAAAACAAAACACAAAAAAACATACAAACAACAGAAAATAAAGACAAAACCAGCAATTGCCAGAAAGGTTAGCAATAGACCAGTAGTAGAAACCTACTACTTAGTTAGATTTTTAAGGCCACCGATGACCTGTGATTCCCTATTCAGAAATTCCAGCTTATCTTTAAAAGAGCTCTCTTGTACCTCATGTCTTGATCTTCCAGGGAGTCCTTGTTTATCTCCTTGCCTTTGTTGTCTCTGCTTTTGGCCCTGGTCCTGTTAGTAGGACCTATAGTAATCTACAACATATTATTACCAAAAGATGTCCCTATTTGTCCTTCTCTGGCTGCCTTCCTTTTTTCCATTTCTACTTGAAACACATATAGTGTTGTGGCAGAGTTCTTAACCATTTGTTTGATGAAGGCCACTATTTCCTCCATATTTTTCTATATGCTCTCCTGATTTATCTTTATCTTGTTTAATTCCTCTTCCATGTTTTCCCATTTATCAAACATCTTGGCCAAGTTCTCGACCTCCTACCACAATTCATCCTCATTTTCATTTGGCCACTCAAAGGTTTCAAGTTGAGTAACTACCTCGAGGTGCTGGATTTTTATTTTCACATGATGCATTTGGACAAGCTACCACTTGAGGACTTGATTGTGAAGGTCAAGAGCTTGGTATAAAGTAGCCACCTTGTCTACTAGTTGTTGGCAAGACTTACAATCACTCTTCTTAGTGCTGGGAGTAGTCATAAGGAGGTTACAGGGGCAGGGGTGAACTGAACCTCCTTAAGGGGAATGTCGTGAGCCCTAGGTTTGGGACTCTGTTTGTCAACAGTTTCCAAAAAAATACTTTTTCCCTTGACTTTATCCATTCTTCCTATGTGGGGCAATTCAATAATAGCCGAGGAAGCTCCTAGATCTTTTATTTTACCTTTATCCTTCACTCCTTGGACAGGGGAATCCATCTACCTCTTATGTTTTCCTTTGCTAGGAGCATTGGAAGTTTCTTTCTCAAGGCTTGACTCAGGGGGGTAGGTTACCTTGTTCTTCTTCTTGCTTGTCTATGCCAAGGTAGGAGTTTCTTTAGAGACCTTTATATGGGTTTTAGCAGAGGATGAGGGTTTAGTATCTTGAGTTTTCTTGTTGACGGGTTCTTCAGGCACTTTCTCAACAAAAGAGGGATTGTAGATCCTTGGCATAAAAGCAAGGGTAGGGGTAAGAGACAGTTCAAACTTGTATATAGCATAAAACAATCCCTAGTGGAGTGGTAGGGTTTTCTCCCCAACCAGGACCTTTTGAATAGAGTCCTCTAGGGAGGTAAATAATAGGTAGGGAAAATTGACTAGAATATTATGACAAAAATGATTTAGCAATGGAAATAGGTATGCGTGAAATCTTTTGAAACAACCATCAAGAGAAACATACCTCATAAGCACCTCTGCTACCCTCTTCCACACAGCAGGTGGGTCATCCCAGCAGTAATCGTTCTACAATCTATTCACTTTCTCACCCTCCTACAGGAACCTTTGCATGTCCTCCTGGTAATTACCCTTCACCTTCTTGGGAAGGAGAATTCCCTCCATTTTCATACCAATGACCTATGCAATGAGTTCTTTGGTCACCCTAAATGATATACCCCTAACATATAGAACTCCAGCTTTACACAAGATGGCAAATTCTCTAGAAAGGAGAGTGTAAAATCTATTCATAGCCATGATATAAGGGGTGAAGAGACCCCTTTCTAGAATCTCCCAGAGCTCAGTATCATTCTTAAAAATGTCATGGTTGCTCGGCTCCATTTGCAGTAGATCTCCTCCCATGGTGGACAACTTAGAAGCAACAGTTTCAAACACCACATGATAGCTAACCACAATAATGGGATATGTAACAATATGCAGTGTGAAAGATTAATTCTTAGGTCGAGACTTAACTTAGCATGATTATTCCCAGTCCTTTGAGTAACATCCCTTGTGTGAGAGATCCTCTCCTTACCAGAGGTACTCATAACCTTATATGGATTTATTTCCTTCATTACTGATAATGGCTTGATAAGATATGGGATGTTCTCCTCTTCATTCCAACATATTATGTTTTCAACTTTAGTGCCAAGGTTGGCTAGGGCATCGACAAGTTCATTCCTTTCCCTATATATGTGACGTATATCCACCATCTCCAAAGTTGACAACCAGTTCTTACTTATATCAATTAGGTATTTAAAGGACCAACATGGTTTAGCTTTAGATTGAAGCATATTGAGGATATTTTTGGAGTCTCCCTCCACTACTAGGTTCTTTATGCCTTTATCTATTGCCATTTTTATAGCTTGGAAAGCCGCACTGGCTTCCACAAAATTACAAGTCTGAACTCCCAAGTTCTATGCATAAGCTCCCACCACTTGACCTTTTTTGTCCCTCAAGAGACCACCCTCTCCTATCTGACTAGGATTTCCTACCACTAGGAAAACTGTTAATAGATCATGTGGATATGGAAATGATGAGGACAAAAAAGGTAACAGATAATATTGATATGGGAAACCACTAGGGCTAAAAATATGATAGATCATATGGATATGACAATGGTGAGGCTCGAATCATAAGATGTGCAAAGCTGCTAGGAGATTGGTGTATAAATCAATGATGATGTATGAAAGGGGGACTCCATGGGTAATGAGGATCTAGCATAGGCAATAGGTAATGACTAATAAGGCAAAGAGTGCAAAGGTAAACCAACAAAAATGTGCATAAACTTGAATGATAAATAAGATAGGATCCAAAGTAGATGCCATGGGATTAGGAAATGCTCACAAAAGGATAATCAAATAAGTACAAGAGCACAATCATGTCAAGGTGTGAAAAGTGAGCTAAGAAATAGCATGATCAAGCAATCAAAAACATAGGAATGAACCCTCATCTCACTACCTGATTGGAGTCAGTCCTAATAGTAGTATGTCTAATAATGATTGAATGTAGATCATCATTCTCCAACTCATAGTAGTGGAATGTGGTTCAAGCACATAAATAGAAAAAGAACAACAAAGTAGAAAGGGTGGTAAGCAATTATCATAATGGAAAAATTGACAAAGATAAAGAGATTGACAAAGATAAAGTAGAAAAATGATGAAAATTTCTTCCAATGCATTTAGGATCAACGATTTGGATCAATGGATTTCAAAGTGACTTCCTAGGTTTATGCACTAGGTCGAATAGGAAGATTGCTTGGTTCAATCTTTGTTGTATTCTTACTTTATGGAATGGAAGTGAATGTGATGTGGTACATGTTGAAAGTGGTATGAGAATGCGAATGGGGCAATGTGATGAATTTCTATCAATTGTTTTAATATTTAATCATAGTGGAATTTGGAATTTGAGGGAAATATAGGAATAGTCAATCACATGGGCATTGGGAGATATATGTGTGAAGAAGAGTATGCTTAGGTGAATGTACACTTCTTAGGTCATGGGTACCAATAGAATAGGTAAAGAAGGCATCCTAGCTTAGAGGCTAATCATATAATGACTCATAGTGGACCAATTATGAGGATAGGGAATGAGTTGGGAAGGGAATAAATGTGAGACCTCAAGCTTGGTAGAGCAATTTGCTTTGACCTTGTAGGGCCTTAAAGTTGCTTTGATATAGCTTTTTGAGTATATTTCTTGGGCTTGCATGTAGTTACATTTTCCTTTTTTAAATTTAATGTTTATTTTTCAATATTTGAAATGATTTGGGGTTTGGTGGGACATGGCTTGGGTTACCCCTTTTATGATGCTAGGTCACCCATTTTGGCAAGGTAGGTCACTCAGGGAACCCTTGGGATGCTTGTGTGACCTCAAGGTCGCCTAGGTGACTTGCTAGATCATCCCTTTGCTAGGGGTGATTTAGAAACTTGCATTTTCATATTTTAGACTTTTTTTAGTCATTTAGACTTGGGTTTTTCTTGTTTATTCTAATTTTTTGATATTTTTAACTTTTTTTTACTTTTGCATTTTTATGGGTTTTTTTAATTTTCAAAGTGACAACTGTGTGTTTGTGTTGATAGAACATATACATTCACTAGAATAGAAATCAAGGGTACACTTGGTTTGTGAGTGTAGTGGAGGAACTCTCCATGGTAGATCAAGTTGTCCTACTTTGAGTAAGGCTAGAAAATTTAGTACAAGTTCGTATTGTGTGACCTTCAACATGCATTTGCTATGACACTCTAAACTATTGAGATATATATTAGAACACTTTCCAGTTTCTTGGAATTTATAGAGTGGATGATTATAATGTATGTCATCTATTAAATACTAGGTGTCCCTGTCTAGGAGGATAGACCAACACAAGTAGAGTGGGCATCAAAGGATGGGAGACTAGCCTAGGTTACTTTCATGGGTGTTGAGAGAATAGGAGATAGGAGGGGAGTTTAGCTAACATCAATTCCTACACTTGACATCTTAGCATTGGTCTACCATGATCTCTATTGGATTGTGCACTATGAGGCATTGGTATTTTCTCACCCTTCTCTAGTTATGGTATGGATTTTGGTGCACATTAGACCTTATCAATGATCTATGTCTACACTCCATCCTTTAATTCCTAGAGCCATTCACTTGCTACTACTACTTCATAGGTGATTCCTCTAGATTTACAAATATATGAGTAGATGCGATAGATTGACCCTTCTGATAGGTAGGAGATCCTCATGAGTATATTATACTTTGTCTAGAATATTATCAATTAAACTTTGATCGGGACCTAATGCTATTCTTTTTTTTTTCTCTTTGTGACACAAGTATTGTGGATGGATGGAGGAACTTGATCAAGACCTTGTCAATGGATGTCCTTGTCCCTATCATGAGGTGAGAGAGAGGCACTCTTATTGGATGTAGGTATATTTTTTGTAGAAGGATGTCACATAGATGTCTTTACTCCCACTTTCCATGCCAATTGACATATTACATGTTTAAGGTGTATGTTTGATATGTTGGAGGCTAAGGTTGCTTTACTACAAGAGATAGTTAGGGTAGGGATTAGCTAATAACTAGCTTGTCTCTCATGGGCTAGGATTCCAATCTTTTCTTAGTCACAAGTTTTGACCTTTGTCCCATCCTAGATACTATCACTAAGGGAGAGGACTCCCACATGATTAGATATGGAAGATAGTAGGAGGAGATAAAGGACATAAGCCTTAGAGGATCAAGAGATAATAATTAATTTTAGGCCCTTTTGACACACTAACACTTTGACATTTACATAGATTTTATACTCATGTGTACTTATTTTGATCATGTACCTCCTATGATGGAGTCTATGTACTCTTTTGTCGACACACTTATATATGATATATCAATATTTACTTTTGATGTCTATCTCTATCTTGTTATGGTTGATCTCATATACATTGCTTTCCCTCTATTCACATGGTAGGTTAAACTTTGATTCTTGATTATTCATGGATTCTTATATATGTATATGTGTTATGTTATGCTTTTCTATTTTATGATGTGGTGTGTGTATGTATGGATAATAGACATGTATGGATGCACATGGACTAACATGATGGCTTCACATGGTTATTACTTTGACATGTATGATTTTATTATCGCATAATCTCATTTATTGGATGACATGTATATGATATTTACAATGTGGTTTCTCTTTATAAAATTTTTGACTTGGAGGTTGTGGGTTGATTGCCATAGGACAACTCACTATGTTTGCAAGATGCATAAATTAAGGGATCCAAATCACTTCTGAATGCCAATCCAATAGAGAAAATAGAAGTGAAGGCAGTGAAATGGTTGTGATGACAAGTGGGAGGCATTTCAGATGTGTATGCCTGGATGACATAGTCACCCTTAGTGTGTCACGTTGAAACAAATAGACAAAGCAACTTTACGGCATATTGACTAGTTTCTGAGAGCTGTTATATGACATACTAACTGGCTTCTGGGATACTAACTAGTTTCCATGAGAAAAGATCCCATAGAGAAAGCCTATCAACTAATAAATAAAATTGAAAAGAGAAGGGATTGGTTGCTTGATGTAGAGAAGGATAGGAGCACATTGAAAGGAAGTTGATCTTAGTATCTCTACACACGAAATTAGTCTACAAATTTGATATGAAGTAATAATAACTCAAAAATTATGGATCAGGATTCAAATTACAACTTTCCTTTTGGTGCATAGCCAAACCACAAGGCACTACAAATAACTTAGAAATTTTCTAATGTCCCTGCCTAGTCATTATAGTCCCATGAAGGCTAGCAGAGAATGCTTCTATACTTCTACAATCCCCCTTAACTTCCTCAATTTCATGCATTAAATTTTATAAGAGATGTCAGTCAAGAAAATTAAATCCACCAATCACAATATCCACAATTAGGACTAGGTGTACAAATGAAATGCTAGTTAGTAACTACAGTGAATGGTAACTATTGGTCAAAAAACTGTAGCTAAATAAACACCCATGACTTCACTTGAATCATCTAACATAAAGGTGCAATTAGAATTGTAGGTAATACACCCATGACCCCACCTTAAAAAATACCCAGCATAAAGGAGGATCACTAGTCATATGGGCCCAACTAGTAATATAGAGGTTTAAAACTACCACATGGATGAGGAGATAGTTTATAATTCTAGCAAGGATCAAATAGAGGATAAGTCACATGGCCTTAGGGAAGTATCTAGCAATGGCCATGTCCTTATAGCCAAACCCCACATAAGATAATGCTCCATAGGAAATTCTAATGGACCAGTCATCATATGGGCCCCAACAAGGAACTATCATAACCAAGAAACCACAAAAGGACAAGAACATGAAAGCACACACAAATTATAAAGAAAACAAAATTGAAAGACAACTATTTTTGGGTGACTCAAGATTATGGCTAACCCAAATTTTGAGACTCGTGAACATTTTATGAAGTTTAGAACTGGAACTCCATGGTTGAAAACCTCAAATGCATTCATCTAGGTTGCTTCATCTATTAATTTGTTCTTCCACTTGACCAAGTATTCCCTATATTCCTTTCCCCTTGTTTTCTTGACTACCTAGGGATCTATTACATGTGTAACCTCATCTTGTTTCTTTTCAAGAAAATTTTGTACCCATTCTTCCTTTTAGAAATCAATATTTGCACCTTCTCCCTTACTACTCTACCCGTCATAATAATGGTACAAATCAACAACATTTAAAATAGGTGAAATGGTTACACCTTTAGGAAGCTCTATCTCATATACATTGGATGTAAACTTACATGGTCCAATCTTATTCCATTTCAACTTATTGTAGGTACCTTGGGGAAATTTTTCTTTCTATAAATGAAATAACATTAAATCTCCAACTTGAAATTCTTGTTCCCCAAGGTATACTTTAAGAAGTAACCTCTTGAAAATTATATAGAAACCCTAGCAAATCTAAAACAAAGAAACATAATATCTTAGGAGATTTTTTTCATATTAGAAATCAAATTTTATAGTGGATGGAAATATTTTTTCTATTGTATCAATTTATTTTGTAACTTAGTGACTAAATTTTTTTAATAATATATTTTCATGGTGACTCACATCTAGATTTTTTACAGATATATAAATTTTAAATAAAGATGTTGAAAAGCTAGGGTGAGTATAGAAAATAAAAAATAGCCCTTGATAAACTAAGGAGATTAATGCCCAATTTTTAAAAAACAATATCATAATATGTATCCATCTTAAAGAATTAAAGTTTCTCTCTCATGGTGATTTTGTTTTCGGATCAAGAAAAATCTATCAAATATGAATGAATTAGATACTTCTAAATTTATAGTTGTTTAGTATGGAAAAGAGGGGTGTTGTTTTAAGGGTTTATGCGGAATCCTCCTTTCCCTAGAAACCTTCCAAGGGCCTATTAACCGAGTTGAACCTCCAAATTGTGCAAGAGGATTCACCTATCAGGTTGGGTAGCCACTTGGGAAGATGTGGAATCTTGGATGTGTCAAACAATATCTCAATTTAATGCTTAATTTCACTTAAAACCCTAAATATGCAAAATAGTAAGCAAATTACCGAATCACGGCAAATCCTTTCAGACTGAGATGAGGGAAAGAGATATTTAACTCACTATTTTTTGAAGTTCAGAAGGTGGAAAAGTCAAGGACACGGGGACTAGCGCCCAAGTCCAAGGTACCCATTTCTTTGCAGAATCCTGATCTCCTTCCGACACTGATCTGCATTGCAACTTCCATTTCTGCTTCAAGAAAACTAGAGGACACGAGGACTAGCAGCCTAGTCTAGGAAAAGCTCCAATGTATCACTTCTTTTCAGATCCTGAATCCTTGATGTTTGCTAACCTTCCCTACAACTCCACTTCTTCCAGATGAGACACATGTAACCTGCAATCACAAGGAGTGTGGGAGGGGGTTGTGATGTTTAGAGGCTTGCCTCGGTCAAGCCTCAAAGAGACTTTCAAGTCTTCTGAACACCATTTTCAGATAAGAGTGTGTATCTCGGTAGGATAGAGACAAAAATCCAAATGATAAATGATTGAAAACATAATTGATATCACCTTGAAGTGTAGATCTCATGGAAGGAAAATGCTCTTGATGCCATGAGGAGATGGATGCCAAATCTGTAAATACAAACATGATAACAACACAAAATTCTGCTATGTAACATAATGAATGCCTTGAATCACTTTCACATAAAGCCACAAGTTAACAATATCCATCTAGTTTGCAAATGAAACCTAATCATGCTTATAAATGCAACTACAAAGATTTCCACAAAGAATTTCGTAATTCAAAATTTCAATGTCGGCATAGGACCTAAATAACAGTCACTAAACTGATATTTGAAATTAGGGCAAACCCAAAATAGGGCAGGACTAGGGCGCTAGTGCCCAAGTCCACCCTGCCATTTTTGTTCAAGATTCATCAAAATGTAATCCCCTAGGTCCTATTTGCCATAAGACTTCAAGGTTTTCTCGTCGAGAGTCAGAAATAAAACACAAGATGCTCTAAATGCACTAACATGACCCAGGGGCTAAACCTTAAGAGGGAAAAGCCCCCAAGGGGACATTTTCTGACATAAAATTTAGTCCCCCCTTTAATGTATGTATAAACGCAAGGCTAATACATGTATTAAATTATGGTCAACATACATAGCAAACATGCCAAGCATGGTGAAGACACACCAAACACATTGAAGACAGTAACAGGCACACAAAACATAGAGAAGACAATTACAATCATGCAAAACATGGAGAAGATAGCATTGAAGACACGCAAAACACAGTGAATGTAGTGATTATTTTCTTTTTATTTTCCTCATAAATGAAATGCAAGTGCAAGTACAAGGAAAGTAAACACACAACCCATAGTGTAGGAGGGACTCATCGCCACCAGTCTTTAATACTAAACACATGGGGGAACAAACATGCAAAACAAATCTCAAAGTACAGGAGGGACTCATCGCCACCAATCTTTAAGACTGCACTTGAGACAAGCACACCATACAAATCAAGCATGCCATACAAATCCCAAAGCATAGGAGGGACTCATCACCACCAGTCTTTAAGACTATACTTGGGAACAAACATGCAATACACACACATGTAGAAGACATAGAGAAAACACGACAGACAAGTGATGGAAGAAACCTATTACTAGGTTCGCAGCCATCTCAGACACATTACATGCACACACCGATGATTGGGCTTCACCGTAACAATTGTCGAAAACACGCTTAAGGGTTAGGATAGTCTCAGATCTGCTCCCTGCCTACTCGGAGGACTTTTGAAAATGCAACCCCACCTACATCACGGAGATGCCTTACAGTGAAAAGGAAGCATGCCATACAACCCCACCTACATCACGGAGACACCTCATGGTGAAAAGGAGGTATGAGTTCAAAAGTATACAACCCACCTGCATCACAGAGACACCTTATGGTGCAAAGGAGGTATATGAAGTAGATTTCAAGATTGTTCAAACACACTTTACTAGCATCTAGAATAGACAACTTACCTTATATATGCCCCCACCTTAAGGTGATTGATTTCATGTACCGATATCAAGCACGTTAAGGTAGGAAGAAAACACACAAGGGAACATGATCTCTCGCAAAGACCATGCCCCCAAGGTGAAATGTGCTTTACAATCACCAAATGTTCCCACAAACACACAATTCCCTACAAGAAAAGGTGTTAGAATCCATATAATCATGATAATCAACAATGCATATGATCATTCATATAAAGAACCGAGTAATGCAAGATTCAAGATAGACAAAGTGTACAGAGCAGTAGTATTGTTATGTTTTGTAAGTGCAATAAAACAACATCAAGATCACACAGAGTGATTCTACTAGCCAAGTGTTGGATAATATATATCAAGCCCATCATCATATATGGACTAGGTCCATTTTTTTATTACTCCCTAAAGGGACACTAGGTCCGCATCATTATAATATGTTTGTCGTCATCCGTCCACTAGATAGAACCATTAGAGGAAGGGAAACAATAAATCAAGAGAGGAGAAACAAGTGCCTTAGGGACAATCATGTAGGAGGGTGCCCCCAAGTCACCAACTACAATGCTATGTCCATAAAACACAACATACAAAAATGAAAAATAGAGGAGAAGCAATATAGAAGAATGATGATACAAATAGAAGAAGGGTCACAATAGAGGTGGTCTCCCAGTATCCTTGACCTTATGAGAGTATCAAGGGTCATCCTAGGAGACCTAAACAACACATAACACATCACGAGGGAAACACAACATGGAAGTAAAGGGTTAGAGATACTTACTTGCAAGTACAATCGTACTAAAATTTGGAACTTGCGAGCCTCTTGGAGAGATGCTCTATCAATTTTTGTGTGAAGCTTGAATGGTTCTTATGAGAGTCTTGTTTATTATCAAGGAGTCCATGTGATGCTTGTTTCTCAAATTTTTGTGTATATGATATCTTTTGTTGCTTATGAGGAGGAGAACCACTATTATTCCCAACTGATGTCGATAATCGTCTTGCTCTTTTCTAATTTTTAGCTAGCTTTCTTTGTTGAGTCCGTCTACCATAGTGATAAGGACTATCTTGTACTCTCTCGATCTTGTCATTTGTCAGAGTCTCTTGCTTCAGTTGTTCCATTTTTCTTTTTGATGTATATTGCGTATCTCCCAATCCCTGAAGGGATAATAGAGGAGGAACTTTAGAATAAATACCATTTCCTCGTGGGCGAGGTGGTACTTGAGTGTTTTCCTTATCCACTTCAATCATAGAAACTATCTCATCATTGTCTAAATAGTCATCCTCTACCTCTAGTGTATTTTGTTCCATCAAATTGTTATTAGTATACTTAGGGAAAGGATTAGTGAAGATCTTTAAGTTTTGATTCAACGAAGCAACTGACTTATTCCCATTATCATTCACCCCTGATACCTGTATAACATTCGAGACAATGAGGTCTTGTATTTCACGTTTAAGATGAATACATCGTTCAATATCATGTCTTTGTGTCTGATGGTAATTACAAAAAGCATTAGCATAGAAATAATGTTCTTCCATTCTACTAGGATCCAACTCCCTAATCAGAGGAAGCTTCAAGAGATTGTTACTCAGAGCCTGGTTCATTATAGAATGATAGGATTCAAATATCAGAGTAAATTTTCTTTACTAATACGGTGCCTTCTTTGGATTAGTAATAGAAAATACTTGTGAAAAATTGTTTAAATTCAGTCCATTAACCTTGATGAAACTCTTATTATTCCTCTTAAATTTATTTTCTGATGGCCCACCCATGGATTGACCAACTTGAGCTAATGAGTTTTAATTTTCATACTGACTAGATGAAAGTTGATAATCATGAAGGGTAGTACATAAATGTTGCAAGGAGTTATACTTCATTAAGAGAATCTTATCATGGATGTTAGGTTGTAAATTTGTAATAAACACCTTCTGAACATCCTCATCCTTCATCTAATGTTGAATTTGTGCATAGAGAGATTGATACTGACTAATAAACTCAGTCAACTTCTCTTTCAGACCTTGCTTGCAATGAACTAAATCAATCAGGGAGACTTGAGGTCCAATGTTTGCTTGGAAATGTTGCAAGAATTGATCGACTAATTGCAAAAAAGAATGCATTGAATTCAGAGGTAAAGAGCAAAACCATTCTAGAATTGTATCTTTGAGAGATCACAGGAAAATTTTTGCTAACAAATCCTCTTCAAAGTAGAAATCGCTACACATAGCTGTGAATGCTGCCAAATGAGTATTAGGATCACCTTTTCCACCATATTTTTCAAAGCGAGGAGTCTCAAACCTCTCAGGCATAGGGGTTCTTAGGATTGCATAAGATAAGGGATTATGAGCATGATAATTTGGTATATTAGGTTGTGAAGAATTTATCAAGTTTGTCACCTTTTGTTGTAAAGAAGTCATGCCTTGCAAAAGTTGGTTTAGGATGGCATCATTAGGAGATGCAGTTTGTTGTGAAGAATTAGAACCAAAGTGAGGAGGTGATTAATCCTAAGTAGTGATAAATGGAGGCTATGAATAATTTAGTGGTGGTTAGACATATTGATAGGTGGAAGGTGGTTGCGAATAGTTATGTGTGATAGATGGCTGAGAATAAGTGGGATGGAGAGGTGGTTGAGAATAATTATTCATAGAAGTCCCCTTAGATATCAAGTTTTGATAGTTAAATCCCACAGCTTTGTAATTTTGTGAATTTGTCCCATAAGATACTCCAATACCAGTGGTAGCATTACTACAAGAATTTGCATTAGTGGTTAAACTTGTTGATGTAAATGTAGATATTCCCGTAGTCGGTATAGGTGCCGATACTTGCGTATGAGACGGTGACGACATGTTCTTAATACCATTTGCACATTCGGTCACTGTCATGACATTATTATGTACTATATGTGTTAATCCTCAAACAAAATTAATACCATCTTGTCCTTCTTTTATAAATTCTCTTATGTTGTGAATCACAAGTATAGCTTCTTCCGCTATCCTTTTAGTTTCAATGAATGCTTGAATTAATTCTTTGTCAAGTTTGTTTAATTTCTCATCAGGTACATGTGCGACCACCTCAATAGTGTCGTCGACATCATGAAATGTTTGATCTTACATAGTGGATAATTTCAAATGAGTGCCAAATCAGATTGCAAATATTTTCAAAACTTATGCAAGAACAAGTGTTAAAGTATGTGTGAAAATGACTTAAAATGTTTGATTTTTCAACTTTTTTCAATGCAAATCACTAGGAGGAAACGTGTTGTGCAAATTTTCAAGAGGGATAGAAAATAATATGCCTAATAACAGTCTAATGATGCAGAAATATCTTTCACAACATGCTTTTCATGCAAGCCTAGAGTGATGACAAGTCCAAACCTAGTGAAAATGTGCTAAAATATGCAATTTTTAACAATTTTCCATGCAAAGGCCTAGTAGAAAGGGTGTTGTGAGGAGTATGAGGAGGGTTAGAAGATAATAACCCTAATAATAGCCAATTAATGCAGAAAACTCCCTTACAACACACTTGTGATGCAAATCTAAAGAGACGGTAAGGCCAAATCTAGTGTAAATGTAAGGTTTTCAAACCCTAGACATGAAATTTTGCAAGAAGACCACTATGATGCAACACTAATATTAGAAATCAGTCTTAATGAGTGTTTGAAAAGGGTAGTAAAATATGAAACAAGATTTTTACTACAAACCCTAGTTAATGCAAAACTAGGTTTTTATGAAAAATGCACAATTTCAACCAATTTTTAACAATTTAAGCACAAAAAAATGTAATGCAAGTGAATTCTAAATGATGAATTTATGTAATTTAAATTAGATCTAATGAAAATAATGTAAATGTAATGAAATTGAATGCCAAATAATTCAAACTATGCTAAAATGCAGCCAAAAATACTAATTTTTTTGAAAATTTTGAAATTTTTGTAATTTTTCAAATTCAATAAGATGATTGAATGCAAATCTATCAAACAACACTCAACAAGGTGCAAAAAAGTCCAAAAACATGGGTTCACCAAAATTTTTAGTATGGAAAAAGAGGGGTGTGGTTTTAAGGGTTTATGCGGAATCCTCGTTTCCCTACAAACATTCAAAGGGCCTATTAACCAAGTTGAACCTCCAATTTGTGCAAAAAGATTCACCTATCAGGTTGGACAGCCACTTGGGAAGATGTGGAATCTTGGATGTGTCAAACAATATCTCAATTTAATGCTCAATTTCACTTAAAACCCTAAATATGCAAAATAGTAAGCAAATTATCGAATCATGGCAAATCCTTTCAGACTGAGTGCTACGCCCTTAATCCTATAGTGTGTATAGGGTTATGAATAGTCGGCTTGTGGCTATCTTAACTCTTAATTAAGTCATATTATCATTATTTTATTGTTATTTAGTTGTTTAGGTCGGCCTAAGGCTTATATAGGCCCATCTAAGTTGGCCTAGGTGATATCCTAGGCATAAATAGGTATATATATAGGAGGTAGTGAGTCTTATTTCATATATTTAGTATTGTGTTCTCACTGAAGACTATTGGAGGTATCCCCCTCGAAGTGGTTTTGGAGGTTGCCCCCTCAAAGTGGCATATTATTATCAAGTGTTTGCAGCATATTTACTATTATATTCAGATATTGTGCAAGTTGTTTCATTACAAGTGGTATCAGAGCATGATCTTGGCACCGTGAAGACAAAAACTAGGCAATTTTTTTTCTGATTTGGAGGTCATTTTGGAAAGCGCATAACTTTCAAATTTTGCAATTTTTTTCTCATTTTAAAAGGGTTTTTGCAGAACATATTGAAGCTGCTACAGTCCAAAATTTAGAGCATTTGGAGCAAAATTAAGCGAGTTATAGCAGAATTAGGGTTTCTACCCTTATTTTTTGAAAAACGTATATCTCTCTTATTTTGTCGAATCTCTGAAAGATTTTTGTGGGTTTTTCAATATAATAGTGAAGCTACTACAGTCTAGATTTGAGAACAATTGGAGTAGAATAAAGGGAGTTATTTATAAATTAGGGTTTCCACCAATTTCTCTCTCCAAGCTGCACAATTTTGAATTTCTTCACAATTTTTTAAGGGAAGTGAGATCTTGGCCCTGGTAAGTTACAGTAAAAATTTTAGATTGATTTGATTTGTTTTGTGTGATTTATTACAAAATTATTTTTTTCCAATCATGATAGGTCCTTCAACAAGGGGCAAAAAGAATGTTATGACACCGAGAAAAACTCCAGGCAAGGAGGAGGTGGAAAATGAGGATGTTGATCAAAAAGAATATGAAAATATACTTGAACTTATTCATAAAGAAAATAGCAAGATGAAAGGTGAAATCTTGTCCATTATGGGTGAACAAATGAAAGGGTTGGCTAAGTCATGTGATATTGAGAAAATTCTAGAGATACTTTCCAAACATAAGTAGTCACAACACCAAGATGTGGAGGAAGAGGATTCTACAAAAGGGAAGGGTGTTTTTGGGTTTGAATCAACTCTCAAGATGGATCATCACACCACTCATTTTATGGCAAGGAATTTCACACCAAAGTTGGATATGCGAAAGTTTGATGGTCAAGATCCTACCAATTGGCTCTGTCAAATGGAGCAATTCTTTGATATCCACCATGTTCCATGTCAACAAAAGGTGGCCATGGCTTCCTTATACTTGGAACCTGATCAATTCATTTGGTACCGTTGGCTATGTGAAGAAAAGAAAGCAAAAGGATGCATTGTCACTTGGTCAGTTTTCCAAGAAGAACTCATTACTCATTATGGTGAAAATCCTATGGATAGCTACTTCAGCCAAATTACCAAATTAAGGCAAACAGGTATGGTCAAGGATTACATTCATCAATTTCATACTTTGTCTTTAAGAGTGGAAAATGTGTCTACAGAAAATTTGTTGGAGCTATTCATTGGTGGCCTAAAGGATCACATTAAATATGAGGTACGCATGTTCCGTCCAAATTCCATCTCAGATGCAATGATTATGGCAAGGCAAGTAGAGGAAAAATTTATGGTTAATAAAAGGTAAGGTTTTATAAACATAAGAGATAAAAGCACTCCTACACAGTCACTTCCACAGCCTTAGGCTAACACCACAACAAATTGAAGAGAAGAGAGCAAAAGGATTATGTTTTAATTGTGATAGCAAATATAGTAGAGGACACAAATGCACTGAAAAGAAATTGTTCTATATTGAAATGCCAAGTGAGGAAGAAGAAGAGGTACCAATAGTAGATAGTGACAATGAGATAGAGAAGGAGTCAAGAGATACTCAACCAATCATTTCTTGCCATGCACTTTCAAGTTTTAGTACCCCACAAACTCTCAAGGTAGTGGGTTTCTTAAAGAAAGAAAAAGTAACAGTGTTGATAGACTCAAGTAGCACTCATAACTTCATCAACAAAAAGTTGGCCACTCGTCTAAATTGTTTTATATAGCCAGCTCTAGAATTTCAGGTCTTGATTGCAGATGGCAGTACTGTTAGTTGTTTAGGAAAATGCCATAGCATTAAATTATCCATGGGAGATTATCATCTTAATTGTCCAATGTATGCCATCTCAATGGGTGCAGATATTGTTTTGGGAGTACAGTGGCTCACCACTTTGGGAACAATAGAATTGAACTTCCAAGAACTATTCATGCACTTTTAATCAGAGGGAAGAACAATAGAATTACGAGGGATGCGTGCAAAGTCACCACAGATAGTAAGTTCTTACCAAATGCAAAAGATGTTGAAGAAGGGGGTAGATGGGATGGTAGCCCAATTATTTTCATTAGAAGCATATCACTCAAAGGCTTCTACACCATTGGATCTACAAGCAATTATAGATAAGTACTCTGTAGTTTTTGGGGAGATGCCAAAAGGATTGCCTCCTAGGAGAGATCATGATCATGCCATTCAACTAGTACCAGGGAGCCAACCACCCAACATCAGGCCCTACAAATATCCATATGCTCAGAAAAGTGAGATTGAGAAGATAGTTCAAGAGATGCTAGAAGCAGGCATTATTAGGCATAGTCAAAGTGCTTACTCATCTCTTGTGGTAATGGTGCGTAAGAAGGATGAAACTTGGAGGATGTGTCCAGATTACAGGGAGCTTAACAAGTTCACCATAAAAGATAAGTTTCCTATTCTAGTAATTGATGATTTGTTAGATGAGCTTCATGGTGCTATTTATTTTACAAAACTTGATCTCCATTTTGGTTATCATCAAATTAGAATTAGAGATGAGGATGTACATAAGACAGCTTTTAGAACCCATGAGGGCCACTATGAATTTTTGGTAATGCCTTTTGGTCTCACTAATGCACCGTCGACATTTCAAAGTTTGATGAACTCTATCTTCAGGCCATTTTTGAGGAAATTTGTTTTGGTATTTTTTGATGACATCTTAATATATAGTAAAACATGGGAGGAACACTTGCAACATGTAAATCAAGTGTTGGACATTTTGAAGCAGAATCAGTTGTATGTTAAACCATCCAAGTGTATCTTTGGTGTCAAAGAAGTGGAGTACCTTGGTCACATTGTGTCACATGAGGGAGTCAAGGTGGACCCTCATAAGATCCAAGCAATTGTAGAGTGGAAAATTCCTAAGACCCTTAAAAACTTACGAGGTTTTTTAGGGCTTACAGGGTATTATCGCCGATTTATAAAGAATTATGGTAGCATAGCATCTTCTCTCACATCCTTGTTAAAGAAGGATGCTTTCCAATGGAATGAAGTAGCAACAAGGGCATTTGAGAAACTAAAGGAAGCCATGTGCACAACTCCAGTCCTAGCTACCCCAGATTTTTCTAAAACATTTGTTGTTGAATGTGATGCTTCAGGACATGGAATAGGAGCAGTACTTATGCAAGAAGGAAAACCCATAGCATTTGAAAGTCGCCAACTCAAAGGTAAGAATTTGTTGAAGCCAGTTTACGAGAAGGAAATGTTGGCTATCTTGCATGCAGTCAAACAATGGAGACCTTATCTAATGGGACGACACTTTAAGGTCAAGACAGATCATGATAGTCTCAAATATTTCTTGGAACAGAGGTTATCATCTGAAGAACAACAAAAATGGGTCACAAAGATGTTGGGATATGACTTTGAGATCATATATAAGAAAGGCAAGGAGAATGTTGTGGCTAATGCTCTATCAAGGCGTGATGAACCCACAGAGTCATTTTTATTTGCCATTTCCATGTTACAAGCAGACTGGGTAAATGAGGCAAGAGAAGAGTGGGAGAAGAACATAGATACTCTAAGGCTGATTGAGAAACTCCAACAGGAATCAAGTGTGTCTGACAAATTTTCATGGAAAGGAAATATTTTATGGTACAAGGAGAGGTTATACCTTTGCAAGAATTCAACTCTTAAGCTTAAGGTGTTGGAAGAACTACATGCTTCTCCAATAGGTGGGCACTCAGGATTCCTCAAAACTTATCATAGAATCAAGCAAGATTTCTTTTGGGAAGGGCTGAAAGGGGATGTTCAAAAATTTGTAGCTGAATGCATGGTATGTCAACAACATAAAGGGGAGATAGTTAAGACTCCGGGTCTTCTACAACCCTTATGTATCCCAAGTCAAAGGTGGGAGGAGGTATCTATGGATTTCATCACAAGTTTGCCTAGATCTGAAGGAAAAAATGTCATCATGGTTGTTGTGGATCGTCTCACCAAATATGGTCACTTTTGTGCTTTGGTACAACCATTGGCAGCAAGCACTGTAGCAATAGCTTTTATGAATACTATTTAGAAACTGCATGGGACTCCGAAAGTTATAGTCAGTGATTGTGACCCTATTTTTACAAGTAATTTTTGGACTGACTTGTTTTCATGCTTGGGCACTCAGCTTGCTCATAGTTCATCATATCACCCCCAGTCAAATGGACAGACAGAAGTGGCCAACAAATGCTTGAAAGGCTATCTCCATTGTTTTGCTTCAGATAAACAAGAGAGATGGGTGCAATGGCTACCACTAGCAGAATGGTGGTACAACACTTCTTTCCATACTTCTTCCAAGATGTCTCCATTTTTAGCACTATATGGTTACCACCCACCATCAATCATCTCTTCATTGCGGGCACAACCAAAGGTTCACACAGTCGAAGAACACATCCATCATCAGCAAGAGGTATTGGCTAGTCTTCGAGAGAACTTGGCAATGGCACAAAACAGAATGAAGCAACAAGCTGATCAACACCGTAGTGAAAGAACTTTTGAAGTGAAAGATTGGGCCTTTGTGCGACTACAACCATACAAGCAAATGTCTCTAAAACAATAACATAAAGCTAACAAGCTGGCACCCAAGTACTATGGTCCTTATAAGGTGTTGCAGAAGATTGGCAATGTAGCATATAAATTGGAGCTTCCCATATCAACAAAAATTCATCCAGTTTTTCATGTTTCTTGCTTGAAGAAGGTTATTGGGAATAAAGTGGTAGCACAGACTAAGTTACCTGAGCTTGATGAGGAGGGAAGAATAGTTGTGGATCCTAAGAGAATTATTCAAACACGCACCAAGAAGCTGAGGACAAGGGAAATCATAGAATATCTGATTAAATGGAAGAACTCTCCAGTTGAGGAAGCTACATGGGAGAATGAGGAATTCATGCAAAAGCATCCACATTTGGTCAGCATTGAGGACAATGCTTCTTTGAAGAGGGGGGGCATGCTATGCCCTTAATCCTATAGTGTGTATAGGGTTATGAATAGTCGGCTTGTGGCTATCTTAACTCTTAATTAAGTCATATTATCATTATTTTATTGTTATTTAGTTGTTTAGGTTAGCCTAAGGCTTATATAGGCCCATCTAAGTCAGCCTAGGTGATATCCTAGGCATAAAGAGGTATATATATAGGAGGTAGTGAGTCTTATTTCATATATTCAGTATTGTGTTCTCATTGAAGACTATTGGAGGTACCCCCTCGAAGTGGTTTTGGAAGTTGCCCCCTCAAAATGGCATATTATTATCAAGTGTTTGCAGCATATTTACTATTATATTCAGATATTGTGCAAGTTGTTTCATTACATTGAGATAAGGGACAGAGATATTTAACTCACTATTTTTTTAAGTTTGGAAGGCAGAAAAGTCAGGGACACGGGGACTAGCGCCCAAGTCCAAGGTACCTATTTCTTTGCGGAATCTTGATCTCCTTCCAACATTGATCTGCACTACAACTTTTGTTTCTGCTTCAGGAAAAATGGAGGACATAAGGACTAGCGCAGTAGTCTAGGAAAAGCTCCAATGTCTAACTTCTTTTTAGATCCTGAATCCTTGATGTTTACTAACCTTCCTTGTAACTCCACTTCTTCTAGATGTGACACCTATAACTTGCAATCACAAGAAGTGTGGGATGGGGTTGCAGTGTTTAGAGGCTTGCCTTAGTTAAGCCCCAGAGAGACATTCAAATCTTTTGAACGCTGTCGTTAGATAAGAGTGCGTATCTCAGTGGGATAGAGGCAAAAATCCAAATGATAAATGATTGAAAACATAATTGATATCACCTTGAAGTGTAGATCTCATGGAAGGAAGATGATCTTCATGCCATGAGGAGATGAATACCAAATTTGCAAATACAAACACAATAACAACACAAAATTCTACTCTACAACACAATGAATGCCTTGAATCACTTTCACATAAAGACACAAGTTCGCAATATCCATCTAGTTTGCAAATGAAACCTAATCATGCTTATATATGCAACTACAAAGATTCCCGCTAAGAATTTCATAATTCAAACTTTGGATGTTAGCATATGACCCAAATAATAGTCACTAAACTGACATTTGAAATTAGGATAGACCCAAAACAAGGTAGGGCTAGGGTGCTAGTGCCCAAGTCCACCTTGCCATTTTTGTTCAAGATTCATCAAAATGCAATCCCCTAGGTCCTATTTACCATAAGACTTCAGAGTTTTCTTATCAGGAGTTAGAAATAAAACACAATATGCTCTAAATGTACTGACAGGACCTGGGAGCTAAACCTTAAGAGGGAAAAGCCCCCAAGGGGACATTTTTCGACATAACAATAGCCAAATGGTGATATATGAAGTCTTATCAAACTTGGAGGTTAAATTCTCCCCACTTTATCAGCGCGGTTTCCCCCCAAATTATTTAATGGGGGAGTGCAGGGGGCAAAGCCCCTCCTGTGGGGCTCGGGGGGCTTATCCTCTCACCGGGGGCTCGGGGGCAGAGCCCATGATGGGGGTCTGGGGGCAACGCCCCCAGCGAGGATTGTTGGGGGCAGTGCCCCCAAAGAAAAAATTGCCTATTATTTTATAAAGGCGTCGGAGTTATTTTTCTATTAGCTGACGTAAGGCTTGATAAAAGTGGCTAAGGGTTAAGGTTTCCGTTGATATTGTATTATAGCATTTTGTAGTGGTATTGACTTGCAAGGGTTGTTGGTTGTAATCGGTTTGATTTACTGGATAATAATATTGGACTCTCTGTTGGTGGATGTAGCCCGAGTTTGGGTGAACCATGTTAAAACTTGTTTCTTGCTGTTATTATTTCTATGTATTTCCATCCCTCTATTTAATCTTTATTTGCATTTACTTGATATCTTCTACTGGCTAACCCTAACAAGTGGTATCAGAGTAGGTTGTGTTCAATTAGCATTTGCAGGAAGGTCTCACGGTTGAGTGGGAGTCTCACGATTGAGTGGGAGTAATGGCGGATGAGGGTAAATTGAAGGTCGATAAATTTAATGGGTAGAACTATCAACTATGGAAGATGCAGATGGAGGATTACCTCTATCAGAAGGATTTATGGAGGCAATTAAAAGGAGTATCCAAGAAACCGGTAGGAATGACAGATGAGGATTAGGAACTTCTAGACAAAAAGGCACTGGGAACCATTTGGTTGTGCCTAGCACCATCTATGGCATTCAATATAATAGAAGCAAAGAAAACAAGTGAACTAATGAAAGCTTTGGCTAAATTGTATGAAAACCCTTAGCCTCAAATAAGGTATTTCTCATGAAGCATTTTTTTAATCTAAAAATGATTGAAGGTAGATCTGTGACAGATCATTTAAATGAGTTTAATATGATTGTCAATCAGTTAACTTCTGTAAAAGTGAAATTTGATGAAGAGGTGACGGCTCTCTTGGTTTTATGTTCTTTGCCAGAAAGCTGGAATAGCTTGGTAATGGCTATAAGTAACTCTGTCTCTGGTTCAAATACTTTAAAATTTGATGATGTTGTTGGTGTTATCCTTAGTGAGGAAATGTGATGAAAAAGCTCAGGAGGGTCCACATCAGGTAGTGTTTTGAATGCAAAAAGCGGGGGATCAAAGGAGAGGAGGTCCCAATCCAGAGGATAGAAGGATTGTTGGTACTGTGGGAAACTGGGTCATCTGAAGAAAGATTGATGGTCTTGGAAGAATAAAGGAGACAAACAAGAAGGAAATAAGGAGGCAAATGTGGTAAGTAATAAATCTGAAGATGATACTTTGATTCTTTCCCTAGATAATGTTGATGATTCATGGGTTTTAGATTCACGGGCCTCATTTCATGCTATGGCCCATAGAAGTTATTTTCTTGATTATGTCCAAGGGGATTTTGGGCTGGTTTATTTAGGAGATAACAAACCCTGTTAGATTGTTGGAAAGGGAAGAATTAAGATTAAGTTGCAGAATGGGAATCATTGGCTACTACAAGAAGTAAGGCACATTCCAAGACTCAATAGGAATTTAATTTCAGCAAGGCAGCTAGCTGAAGAAGGTTGTATTGTTACATTTACTGATAAAAATTGGAAGTTTTCAAATGGTGCCTTAATAGTAGCAAAAGGTGTGAAAGTGGGCACCTTATATCTTTGTACAGGTCATACCGTTCCTTCTACTTTAGCTGTTACAAAGAAAAAACAAACGGGTTTAGGAACAGTTGCTGCAGGTTTGCAAGAAGAGACTGA
Source organism: Cunninghamia lanceolata (assembly GCA_027924645.1). Taxonomy (NCBI): domain Eukaryota; kingdom Viridiplantae; phylum Streptophyta; class Pinopsida; order Cupressales; family Cupressaceae; genus Cunninghamia; species Cunninghamia lanceolata. The sequence continues at coordinate 1,549,995 of BSBN01001100.1, read as the reverse complement.
AATAGTTGCTGCAAGTTCTGAGACAACACTGTGGCATAATAGACTTGGGTATATGAGTGAAAAAGGTATGAAGGTACTTCATTCTAAAAAAGTTTTACCAAGTCTAAAATGTATTAATATGGATTTATGTGAAAGGTGTGTGTATGGCAAACAAAAGAGAGTCAGTTTTCTCAAGGATGGGAAGCAAAAGAAAGATGAAAAGTTGGAGCTTGTGCATATAGATGTATGGGGATCAGCTCAGGTATCTTCTCTTGGTGGCTCTCGGTATTATGTTACATTCATAGATGATGCAACTAGGAAGGTTTGGATTTATTTCCTTAAGTAGAAATCTGATGTATTTGAAACATTTAAGAAATGGAGAAGCTTGGTTGAGAATGAGACGGGTAAAAGATTAAAATATCTCAGATCTGATAATGGTGGTGAGTATTATAGCAAAGAATTTGAGGATTATTGTTCCTTTAATGGAATCTGTAGGCAAAAAATAGTTCTAGGGACTCCACAAGAAAATGGAGTGGCTGAACGCATGAATAAGACAATAATGGAGCATGCAAGGACCATGAGATTGCATGTTGGGTTGCCTTTAAATATGTGGGCAGAGGTTGTCAACACTGTTGTATATTTAATTAATAGAGGTCCTTCAGTTCCTTTAGGTTGTGGTATTCCAGAGGAAGCATGGACAGGTAAGAAGGTGAGTTATTCTTTTCTCAAAACCTTCGGATGTGAAGCATTTAAACATGTAGATTCTAAAAATAGAACTAAGCTGGATGCAAAATTAAAAAAGTGTACCTTCATTGGATATGGCATTGATGAATTTAGTTATAGGCTTTGGGATTTTGAATATCAGAAAATTGTGAGAAGTAGGGATGTTGTATTCAATGAGAAGGTGATGTACAAAGATCAGTTGAAACAGCATGAGAAGAAAGAAAAAGATTATGTGGTGCTAGATGATACTCCAAATAGTGATGTTTCAGTGGTTCCTCATGCTCTGCAATAGCAACCAGAAATACCAGAAACTCCAGTGAATGTTAGATGGTCAACAAGGCTAAGTAGACCTCTTGAAAGGTTTTCTCCCTCTTTGTATTCTATTTTGTTAACATATGTTGGTGAACCAGAAGGGTATGATGAAGCTATGTAGGTGGATACAAAGGTTCAATGGGAGCTTACAATGAAAGAAGAAATGGACTCCTTGCTGAAAAATTAGACTTGGGAATTATGTAAGTTGCCTACAGGTAAAAAGGCTTTACCAAACAAATGGGTTTATAGGCTGAAAGAGGAAGATGGAGGTAAGAAAAGATTTAAAGCCAGGTTAGTTGTAAAAGGATTTGCACATAAAAGGGGCATTGATTTTGATGAGATATTTTCTTCGGTTGTCAAGATGACTTTTATTCATACTATTTTAAGTATTGTGGCTACTGAAGATTTGCATTTGGAATAGCTAGATGTGAAAACTGCCTTTCTCCATGGTGATTTGGAGGAGATATATGGAATAGCCCCAAGGATTTGAGGTCAAAGGTAAGGAGAAATTGGTGTACAGATTGAAGAAGAGTTTGTATGGCTTGAAACAAGCACGTCGGCAATGGTACTTGAAATTTGATAGTTTTATGGCCGAGCAAGGCTACAACCGGTGTAATTCTGACCATTGTGTTTATTTTAAGAGGTTGAATAATGACAACTACATTATTTTATGTTTATATGTTGATAACATGCTTGTAGTAGGGTCTAACATGGACCACATAAGAGAGTTAAAACTGCAGTTAGCACAGTCATTTGCTATGAAGGATTTGGGGGCAGCAAAACAAATTCTTGGAATGAAAATTTGTAGAGATAGGAAGAATAGAAAATTGACTCTATCTCAGGTTGATTATGTTGAAAAGGTGTTCTAGAGATTCCATATGGAGAATGCAAAAGTTGTCAGCACACCTTTGCCTAGTCATTTGAAATTGACTAAGGAGATGTGTCTAAAGACACAAGAGGAGGAATACAAAATGTCCAAGGTGTTGGCAAGAGACACTATATGGATTCATGAATGTTGTCATTGATGGCAACAAAGTTCATCCCACACATCCGTAGGACATGGTGTGTCTCTACCGGAAGTCAGAATGAAGATTGTTGTGGTCCGGTAAACAAGAACAGAGCATGTGGCAAGGTCCGGCAAACAGGTCCGAATCTCTCAGAGGAAGTATCTTAGTGAAGTACAAATTTGGGGAAGTCAAGAGGACTACCTTGAGTGTTATATTCCAAGGATTTAGCCTCCGGTGATAGATGAGGAAAAAGATATAAATAGTTGAGTACCAGATTCCTGAGTAACAGTGTGATCAGAGGAAGAACTGACTGACAGAACATCAGATTACTTTCTGGATGTGTTACTAATGGTGATAAAGGTTATGAAGGCATGAATCATGATTGGCCAACATGATTAATAATTTCTACAAGCATATACTTGATCCGCATTACTTAATGTGCAAGGATTCAGTCGACAGATCAGAATTAGTGAAAAGATTGACTATTCCAGGTGCCGACTTGAAAGGTGATGAAATCTCTTGTGCGGATATATATGCATGATGGATTTAGTTGTGAAGTGTGTTGTGTGTGTTAGTGATGAGTGAATAAAAGCAGAAGAGCATAGCAGAAGCAGTAAGGAAGGTCCGGTATGTGAAAGAAAAGCAGCATAAGAGAAGAGGAAAGATGAAGTGCAGTAGATCAGTGTATTGAGCTTAACCGGAACTGAACTCCAGCATTGGTAGATGCTCCCAATCAGTTCAAGTTTTGTATAACATTCTTTTTGTAGACAGTGAGTCTTTTGTAGGCAATGTGCCTCTTGTGAGCAGTGTGCTCGGGCAGTGAGCCCTAATTGGCAAGTGCCATTTTGTTTTATCTATTCTTCTAACAGAGAATACAATCTTGGGTTAATCACCCCGTGGTTTTCTCCCTTAACAGGGTTTCCACGTCAAAAATATTGTGTCATGTGTATTTCCATTTAATGGTTGTGTTTGTTGTTTGAATTAATGCTGCATTAATTAATAAGAAAGTTCAGAAAGAAGAATTAATTATGATAATTGATTCACCCCCCCTCTCAGTTATCAACAATTGGTATCAGAGTCAAGTTCCTCCTAATAGAGTCTAACAACTCGAGGAAGATCTGGGAATCCAAATGGATGCATATGGTCTAAGGGAGCAACTCAAGACTGCCCTTGAAGATCTTGAACAGTCAAACTCTGAAGTCAATGAATTAAAGGAAAGACTCAAACAGGCTGATGATTTCATGAGAGAACTAAAAGACAAATTAAGTCTCTCTATGAAAAAGAGAAAGGAACTACTTCAACAATTGGCAAGACAAAGTGAAACAAATAATGCAAATGAAGAGCTGACTGAGAAAACCAAGTTATGTGAAAAGTTATCAAAAGAAGTCATTATGGTAAGACATGAAATGGAATCAGGAGTTATAAAGTTTACCCAAGAGATTGAAGAGAAAAGAAAAACTGAAGATAATCTAAGACAATCTCTGAAGGAGAAATCAGAAGATTGCCACCAGATGGATAGAATTATCAGACATCTTGAATCTGATCTTGAAGATGCTAAAGATAATGAAGAAAAACTTGAGGATCAAATTGTCTCTCTCAAAAGGGATCTTCAAACAGCAAATGAAAATAAATAGAAATTCAAGATAAGTTCTGCTCAACTTGAAGTTCTTCTTGGAAGTCAAAAGAAGGTAGATGACAAGTGTGGCTTGGGATATGAGAAAGGAGAAAGCTCCGGATCTGGTCAGAAGAATTTCGGACCAGAAAATCTAAGGAACAAGCCTAGAAGACCTTCGGTAAGACAGCCCAATGCTCAAAGATATCCATCTTTCAATGGATACTGCCACAGCTGCAATCACTTTGGTCACAAAGCTAATCAGTGTAGAAAGAGAATGAATCAAACTAATTCATCCTTCTCCGGACAGTGTTTCCACTGCAAAAGGTATGATGACAAATCTCATGAATGCAGAAATATGCAAATGAACAAAACATTCAATGCTAGATGCTTTGCATGCAATAGAATAGGTCATATGGCTAATCAATGCAGATCAAGAGGATATCAGTCAAATATGCAAAGAAATGTCATTTGCCAAATCTACAATAGGTCTAGTCATAGTGCAAAATTCTGTAGAAGCAAGAATCAGGACAAAAGAGGTCCGGTATATCATAATCAGAATCAAGATAAGGGTAAACAAAAAGTGAATGTGGATGAAGTTAAAAGTGAGATGATCAAGATTTGGGTGAAGAAAAGTATAGAGAATGTAGAGGTTGGATCCGCACCAGACTCTGGTGCTGATATTCCTTCTGGAAATTAAAAAGTGAGCTCTAGCTCAGGGGGAGACACAAAGAAAACCTTGTTCCCCCAGCCAGTCAAGTGGTGCCGGAACTAGCACAAGAAGAGTTGCGGATTGAAGGATTCATAAGGGAAACATTCAAACAAACTATGGTTAAGATTTGGCAGATCCGCAAGTTGTTTAAAAATCAGGATTGATCCGGTTCTTCAAGTCATCTGAATAAGGTACAACTGGAATAATGTAGGTCGAGCATTTATTGCAACCTGATATTAGGGTTTGCGGAGCAATATAAAGGTTTTCTCATTAATCACTTGTTCATTCTGCACTCAAGAAGAAACGAAAAGAGGAGCTCTACAATGAAATTCCTCAAGTTCATCGAAGTTCATTTGCAAAAGACATTCATCCAGAAATCAATCCGGCCATCTCCGTGAAACCGAAAGGCGCAAAAGGTATTTTCTGTTTTTAAATATCTCACTGCAAATCTTTTGAAAGATGGATACTCTGAATATAGTAAAGATTTCTGATAGACCTCACTCCACATTCAAGAAACATCCATACAAATCCTTGGAGGTAGATCCCCTAGGTGCATTTTCCAGTGTTCCGCATGGTGTTTTGCACACTGAAGATATTAGGGTTTATATACATGCAAATGTTGAAGAGTTTGGGGAATTCAAACTAAGAGATATCTATCACAAACAACTGTTAGATGATTCATTTGAGCTCAAACCCCAATACAAGGGCCTCCGGAACAAGCACTTTGCACAATACATACATTTCCCCTATTTTACGGAGGATGAATGGGTTAGGTACATTTTGAGCAGAATACATGACAACTTCATGTGGTTAAATGGACCATTCAAGATCACTAAGGATGCCATCAGGGCAGTTACCGGATTACACTCATCTGGTGGGATTCCTGTTCTTAAATCTATAAAGAACCAAACTGTGAGTGAGGCTACTGGATCTAAGTTTGACAAAAGAGCAATGACAGTAGATGACATCACTGATCTAGATGTCAAGTTTGCCTCCATGATCATTAGATATAAGATATATCATTCTAGCAGAGAAAATTCTGTACCTCGAACTGCCATCTATACAGCTTATGAAATGCTAAGAAAGGATGCAGACTATGATCTTTGTCAACTTCTCCTGAACCAACTCTTGGAGAATTTGCAGAAAATCAAGAAAGATAAAAAGAATTCATTCAAGTATGGTGGATTAATTTTGTGCTTATTCTTCTACTTTATGAATGAGCTTCCCGGATCTAGTGGTTGGGTGAGGGAGAGTGATAGGCTAGTAGCTATCCAAATCAGAGATTATTTGCATGGACTTGGTGATAACAAAGCACAAAATACAGCTCTGTGGCGATACTTCAAGAACTTTCAGAACATGATGCAAGCAAGAGAAAGGATTCCCCAGTCTCTTGTTGAGAAATACAAAGACACAGTCTATTTTATGGTAGAGACTGATCAGTGCCTAATGGAGGCAGTAGAACCAAGGACAGTCTGGATCATGCCCATGGGGTATGAAGTTGATGAACAGATTGTGGAGCTGCATGTTCAACACATGCTAAGTCAGCCAAAGGATCCAAAGGCAGAAAGGTTTGGAACCTTTGAGGAGCTGAGTGTAAAGATTCATGTGGAACTCAAAGAACCAAAGATGAAAAGGAAGGTGAGAAAAGAAGTAGAACATATTACCCAAGGCCTTGGCATCTCAAAGGAGGCACTTGATGCCCATAGAGAAAAGAGACAAAAGGCTGAGGCAGATAAGAAAGAAGCAGAAAAGGGAAGCAAGAAAAGTGCTCGGTAGAAACCTCAACCCAGACTAGATCATCAAAAGGATCTGCACTTGTTATAACCAAAAGCTCAAAAACATCAAAACTGGAAGTTCAGACATCCGGTAAAGGAGAGAAAAGGTCTAAAACAAAAGCCACAAGGGCTTATGCAAGTCAAAGAGATGAAGAGGAAACCAAATCAGATGAGGGGGTAAAGGAAATAAAGAAGCATAAGAAGAAAGGATCTGGTAAACCTTCCACAGGACAAGACAAGGAAGAGAAGGAAGAGGAATTTGTTGAAAAACGCACTCTCTCCTTAGATGATGTAGTGAAAGCAGTCACAGTGGATGGGAACCTGCAACCCTTAACAAAATTCTATGATGAATATAATGAAGCAGATAAAAAGATTCTGGAGGAAGCCACAGTTAAGTTTTTAAACATTTACAATAAAGCTTTTATTGAAATTATCTCTCTAATTCCCAAGAGCCTAGAAAATGAGTTGGAAATGAGAAAGACCAATGCCATGGCAAATGATCTTGAGATCTGGGAACAAATAGCTATTCAGCTATATCCTTCAATCGATCCCAAGACAATGAATATGGTATTCAAGGATTGCAAGGATGAGTTCAGGAGCAAAGCAAGGATGAATCAGCTCATGCTTGGTGAGACTGACAAGGTAGCCAAGGACACTAAAGAGATTCTCCAGAAAACCTTCAAAAGATTTAATCTTCTTATTATAGAGGATTTGGGTACTGATCCCTCAACCACAAGTGTTGCAGAAGAAACTACTGAGAAAATGACAGAAGAGGTGGGCCTTGAACAGACTAGCATTTCTCCTCTAATTTCCCCTATAGTCTCCAGATCTAAAGGAGAAGAAAAATTACAGGAGAAAGAAGTAGAGGTGAAGGAAAAAGAAGATGATAGTGCTAAGGTTGCAGAAGGAGAGAAGACTTCAGCAGAGAAGACCACAACCGCTAGTGGTGAGAATGTAGAAGGAGAGAAAACTACAAAGGACAGCTCCAACACTGCAGAAGAGAAGAAACATCTGTCTCCGGTAAGAGACACTGTATAAACTATCCAAGAATTCCTGAACAAAGAAATAATGGAGATTGATGAACCGGAGCTTCTACAAGGTCCATTCAATTTTGATTCTCTTTCTCCGGTATAGACAATGAAGATAGCTTCATTTGCAAATGCTAAGGCTAATGAAAAACTCCTAAAGTCTCATATGGAAGACTGTGAGTTGATAGAAGCTGCATCCGGAGTGCTGGAAAAGATCATGCCATCTTTTCAGAAGGATCCCACAGCCTCCTCTTCCAGTAATCTCAAAACCTTAGTCAGCAGTGTTAGTACACATTTTGATTCTCTAGAAAAATTAGCTGAAGAAAAGGTTCGAAAGGAGTTTTTGGATAAAAGGTTCTCCGAGGTACAGGGTTTGATCATTAATGATAGGAGAAACATGAATATTGGGATAAAGAGCTTAGAAAATGCTCTTAAGGATGGCGGTGAAGTATACAAATTTTGTTTATCATGGTCCAAAGTAACACTGGACATTGAGAAGAAAATAAAAGAATAGGAGGATAAACTATCAAACCTATTAAAGAATTTTGATCCTTTCTCTTCCTCTATAATAAATCAAGAATGTCAGACTATCGCAGTCTTGAGTGAAATCAAGAAGTTGGAGAAGGAAAGAAAAAATAGAATAAGCAGGTTGAGTGAGCTCAGGGGATTAATTGTCCCTAAGTTAGAGGCCATGCATGAGGCCATAAAAGAAGCCCAAATTACAGCCCAGACCAATGATCCGACAGATCTAAAAAGGGCAGATGCGTTTGCATTCTTGTTGAGTGGCCACATCTCAATTTTGGACAAGATGAAGCAGATTTGGGCGACAGAAGTTGTACAGTTGAAGAACACTTTTGCAGACATACTTAAGTATATGTAAGTATTCCATATGTATATACTTATGTGGCTAAGTATAGTAAAAAAAAATTTTAAAATTTTGGTATGCGGATCCTACCCTTTGCCATTGATGTCAAAGAGGGAGTGAGGAGTAGTGAAAAATGAGGAATCCAACTAAGGGGGAGCTTTGAAAAATGTATATAAAGATAGAGCATCAGCTAAGGGGGAGCATAGTGTAAACACCTAGTCATTTTTCACTAAGTGTTGCCATCAATGCCAAAGGGGGAGATTGTTGGCAAGAGACACTATATGGATTCATGAATGTTGTCATTGATGGCAACAAAGTTCATCCCACACATCCACAGGACATGGTGTGTCTCTATCAGAAGTCAGAATGAAGATTGTTGTGGTCCGATAAACAAGAACAGAGCATGTGGCAAGGTCCGACAGATAGGTCTAGATCTCTCAGAGGAAGTATCTTGGTGAAGTGCAGATTTGTGGAAGTTAAGAGGACTACCTTGAGTGTTATATTACAAGGATTTAACCTCCAATGATAGATGAGGAAAAAGATATGAATAGTTGAGTACTGGATTCCTGAGTAACAGTGTGATCAGAGGAAGAACTGACTGATAGAACATCAGATTACTTTCCGGATGTGTTACTGATGGTGATAAAGGTTATGAAGGCATGAATCATGATTGGCCGACATGAATAATGATTTCTACAAGCATATACTTGATCCGCATTACTTAATGTGCAAGGATTCAGCCGACAGATCAGAATTAGTGAAAAGATTGACTCTTCCGGGTGCCGACTTGAAAGGTGATGAAATCTCTTGTGCGGATATATATGCATGATGGATTTAGTTGTGAAGTGTGTTGTGTGTGTTAGTGATGAGCGAATAAAAGTAGAAGAGCAGAGCAGAAGCAGTAAGGAAGGTCTGGTATGTGAAAGAAAAGCAACATAAGAGAAGAGGAAAGATCAAGTGTAGCAGATCAGTGTACTGAGCTTAACCGGAACTGAACTCCAGCATTTGTAGATGCTCCCAATCAGTTCAAGTTTTGTATAACATTCTTTTTGTAGACAGTGAGTCTCTTGTAGGCAGTGTGCCTCTTGTGAGCAGTGTGCTCGGGCAGTGAGCCCTAATTGGCAAGTGCCATTTTGTTTTATCTATTCTTCTAACAGAGAATACAATATTGGGTTAATCACCCTGTGGTTTTCTCCCTTAACAGGGTTTCCACATCAAAAATATTGTGTCACGTGTATTTCCATTTCATGGTTGTGTTTGCTTGTTTGAATTAATGTTGCATTGATTAATAAGAAAGTTCAGAAAGAAGAATTAATTAGGATAACTGATTCACCCCCCCTCTTAGTTATCAACACAAGGTACCATATGCTTCAACTGTAGGAAGTTTAATGTATGCCATGGTATGCATGAGACCAGATATTGCACATGTTGTAGGAGTCGTAAGCAGGTATATGAGTCATCTCAGATTGGAGCATTGGAATGCAGTAAAATAGATTCTCAGATATTTGAGAGGTACATTCAATAAACACTTATGTTTTGGAGGCTTTAATATTGATTTAGCAAGCTATGTAGACTCAGATTTGGCAGGGGATATTGATACCAGGTGGAGTACTACAGGTTATGTCTTTACTGTAGGTGAGACAACGGTGAGTTGGATTTCCACATTGCAAAAAGTGGTTGCTTTATCCACCATAGAGGCAGAATATATATCTACAATAGAGGCAAGCAAGGAGATGATATGGCTACAATCTTTCATGGAAGAATTGGGCAAATAGCAGGCTAATAGTTATTTGTTTACGGACAGCCAAAGTGTCATATATCTTGCAAAGAATTTTGCCTTGCATTCAAAGACCAAACACATACAGTTGAGGTATCACTTCATTCGATCAGTGTTGGATGGACAGTTAAGGCTAGAAAAGATACATACATATGAAAATCTAGCAGATATGTTTACAAAGGCAGTGACAAGGGAGAAGTTGAGCTCCTCTTCAGCTTCGGTTGGTCTTCAAGACTAAAAACAAAATCAGAACAACAGAGTCCAGGGTGCTTATTTCTAGTGGGAGCTACAGGGTCAGTGGTGTTATGATTAGTCTCCAAGTGGGAGATGATATGGTGCGGAGTCTGATCAGTCTCCAAGTGGGAGATTGTTGTTAGATGGATCCTAATCAGACTCGGAGGTTATATTTTCCCCACTTTATCGGCACAGTTTCCCCCCAAATTATTTATCAAGGGAGTGTAGGGGGGTAGAGTCCCTCCTGCGAGGCCTGAGGGGCTTATCCTCCCAGCGGGAGCTCGGGGAAAAGCCCATGGTGGGGGTCTGGGGCAATGCCCCCAGCAGGGGTTGCTGGGGGTTGTGGGTAGCGCCCCCGAAGCAAAAATTGCCTATTATTTTATAAATGCATCAGGAGTTATTTTTCTATTAGCTAACATAAAAACCCCTATTTTTGTAACCGACATAAGGCTTGATAAAAGTAGCTAAGGGTTAGGGTTTCCATTGATATTGTATTGTAGCATTTTGCAGCGATATTAAGTTGCAAGGATTACTATTGTAATCGGTTTGATTTACTGGATAATATTATTGGACTCTCTGTTGGTGGATGTAGCCCAAGTTTGGGTGAACCATGTTAAAACTCGTCTCTCGTTGTTATTATTTATGTATATTTCCATTCCTCTATTTAATCTTTATTTGCATTTAATTGATATCTTCTGCCAGCTAACCCTAACAAAGGGGACATTTTTCGACATAACAATAGCCAAATGGTGATATATAGCCACTAAAAATTCCTTGCTATTCCCTCATCTTGAGATCTACATGTTGCTTAAACTTCATTGTGTTTTTCTCCAAATTCTTGTTAACTTCCTAATGCAATTCATGTATATAATCAATAAAATATTCTACCACAACACGTATCCCACCCAAATTCACAATATTTCTCAAGTCATCCATTCCCCTTGGGCTATACCAATACACAATTTAGAAAGGACTTTTGGCTATGTTCCTATAAACTAAATTATAATAATTAAATTATGTATGTTCCAAGATCAAGTTCCATTGGTTTGGATTCTTCCCAACCAAACATTTCAATAGGTTACCTATACTTTTATTAATAACTTTTGTTTTCCCATCAGTTTGGGGATGATAGGATGAGCTAAAATTTAGTTTGGTGTCTAATTTCTTCCACAAGATGCACCAAAAGTGACCCACAAATTTAGTATCTCTATCTGAGACTATAATTTTTTGTAATTAATGGAGTCTAACTATCTTGTTAAAGAATAATGTGGTAACATGTCTAGCGTCACTTGAATTTTTACATGGAATAAAATGTGTCATTTTGGAAAATCTATCTACTACCACATAAATGGAATCATTGCCTCTTTGAGTCCTTAGCAACCCAGAACGAATTCCATACTTAAATCCTCTCATGGCCACTCTAAAATAGATAAGGGCTGATATAACCTAGCATTTTGGCTCTTCACTTTTACATATTGACAAATTCTATAGTTCTACACTCTTCTTCACATCCTTACTCATCATTGGCTAATAATAACTTTCACTCAACTGCACCACTATTTTGTCCACTCTAAAGTGTCCATCTAGGCCTCCAATATGTTTCTCCCTTATTAGATTTTCCCTCATAGATCCTTGAGGTATACACAATCATTTTCCCTTGAACAACAATCCTTCATGAATGAAGCAATCTAACCAGGGTGTCATGTTTCTATCTATTTGGCTCTTGCATACAACCCACACCACCTTGGAATCTGAATCACTTCAATATATCTTCTTCATGGTATCAAAACCAACAAATTATATTCTCATTTAATTTATAAATGTCACGTCTCAAACTTTAATACATTTGGAACTTACTATATGTGGAATTGTTTTATGGATAACTATGTGTGGTTGAATGAAGATTATTTTATTTTGAAAGATGAAATAAGTGGATATTATTATTTCATTTGAAAAGATGAAATGTAATTAATATTATTTTATTCTGAAATGATGCAATATAGAAAATGTTATTTTGGAATGATAAATTATAGTGCTTCGGCTATTTGGACACTAACCTATTAATGGGAAATCTGAGTTTTCATAAATTACAGGTTGTTGAAGACAAGGGTGTGGTTAAGGTAGAGGAGGTTAGCCACCTGGCAGGGTTAGGATGGAGTGGTCTCTCTCTCACACACCGACACTTAGATGCATATAGTTGCATTAGAATTGCATTAATTAATCATATTATATTGCTTCTTATTTTATTATGTTATAGTTGGTTTTTTAATTAATTGGTAGTTAATATTAAATGCTCATAGAAAAACTAAAAATAGTTTAAAATTATTTATTGATTTTTATTCAAAGTTAGAATTATTATTATTTATTATTTTAGAAATAATTGTGTTGCAAAATTTAGTTAATAAAATTAAATTAGTTATTAAACATGAGTTTTCAAAAATAGAAATATGTGTTTTATTTGATAAATTAGAAATAAAACCAAGAAAAAGAAAACAATCTTAGAAAACAAAACAAAGGATAGAAACAATTAAATAATAGAAAAAGAGACTTAAATTTAGAAAAAAAAACACAAAAAACAAAGCAAAATTTTAAAAAAAAAATAGAAAAAGAAAGAAAGAAAAGAAAATAATAAAAAGAGAAAAACCCTCATTCTCACAACACACAAGATTCATTCACAATATTGATTCTGAAGAGTTAAGAACAGAGATAAGAGGAATTAAAGATTTAGCAAAGGAAGCAAAGAGGAATGGTGGAAAAGTGAGAACACAACAGATCACATAATACTAGCAGCAACAGAAAGAAAAATGAGAAGCGGTCATCTGCAAAAAAAGGGAAGTAACAATTGCAAGGAGGAGACCAGCAACTGCAAGAAGCAAAAGAGTAGTCCAGAGGATTGTGACAATCCATCAGGTACCTTATTTACTAGTTTATATCTCTAATTAAATTTGTATATAGGCTTGCATGCTAATTTGATCTGCATGATCTGTCTTAATGTTTTCATCTAGAATGTGTTATTTCGTCTATGATACAGTTTGTTGCATCACCCATAACTTTCATTTTACAAATTAGGTTTCTCTAAAATTTTTATATAAGGTGCATCCCTTAACTATTTAAAACATTTCCAAAAATCAACCTTACCCAGTTTGTCTTTTTTGAGATATGTAAAAATTAGTGACCGTATATATCTTACACATTTTGTCTCTCTCAAAACCATCTATTGCGTCACCAATAACTTCAGATTTAGGAACTAGGTTTCTCTACAATTTTGATATAAGGTGTGTCACTTCGTTTTGTAAATCATATCAAAAACATAGCCATACCCAGTTTGTCAATTTGGAGATATATAATAATTAGTGACTGTTAATCCTATTGCAGTTTAGTCATTTTATGTCACAACAGGCATTATTCTTATAGACGTATATCACTTTTCCTGTAGCAGAGTGTTATCTTATAGCAATAGAGGGTATTCCTACAACCTGTTATTTCTGCCTCTGTGATATTTGATTGGCTTTATTAGATGTTCTTGTCTCAACTTTCTTTATTTCGGTAGTTATGTTCTTTCTTCTGTTTCTGATTTATGTAGCCTACTGTATCTCCTGTAGCAAATAGTTGGGCTTTGTAGTAACTAATGAGTCACCTATAAGCTGAATGTAACTAACTTATCTACTTGTGATACATTAAGGAGTGTTTTCTATTAAAAAGTATGAACTTGAAATTAACTAAATATGTGAATCCCTAATTCTTCTCATTCATAAATTTGATCATTCTAGCATTATAAACCAACCTTGCTTGTTGATATAAATGCATAGATCCAATTAATTTTGTTATAATTATGACTGCAATATAATGACCTATTTATACATACAACATTTATGTTTATCTACATGAAGACTTTCATGATCAATTATGACATTTGTTCATTATTTAAATAGTAGAACTCTTGATTGATGTATAGTATGCTTATAGCATCATAATTTTTATTCTTGTTAAGTAAAAGCATACTCACACTATCTTTTGTAAGAAAGTAACTAGTAAAATGCATGTGCTATTATGAATTGATTTTGCAATAGATTTGACTTAGTTTTTCTGTGTATGTTGAGCTTACCTTCCGAGATAGGATTGTATAATTCAAAGTAATGGAAAAACTAGCAAACAGACGTTATTTCAAACAATTATCTTACATCACAAGACTAGAAAAGTGACCTTTCTTGAAAGATTATTACAAATCACTGAAATGGTAACTTAGTATCTAGGCAAATTATGCAAACCAGAATAATGAACTTTTAAGTAAATTCTAATTTTTTGAAAGAAAACAATGTTAGCAAATGTTTGAAACTTGAACAAATTTATTCTTTTGAGCTATGAGAAATGTTATATTTATTCTTTCTGTGTAATTACTTTTGGGACAGGATGCCGAATGTGGGCTCCCAGAGACGGTAATTTACTTTTTCTAAATTATCACTTGTTTATTATTGTTTTGGCCAAAGCTACTGTACCATTGAAATAGATGGGTTAGAAAAGCCTAGAAAATATGTTATATGTCTCTGCCACATCATGTATGCAAGAAGTATGTCATTCTAGTTTAGGAATGCATATAGGCATCAAGCACACATCGAGAGATTCCCTCCTGCCTTTACCATTCCATGTTGCTAGGCTCCTCGTGCAGGGTCGGTGCTTTCTTCAAGTTAGGAAGAAACCCGAGAAAGTCCAGTACTTTGTGGTTGGGTGGAAAAAGTGCCTTAACCACACTCTTGGCCTCAGCTTGCGAAAGACCATTAGGGTCATGGAGGTTGAGGATAGAGCATTTTATATTATATGATTCATGATGTATATATTTTCCTTTGTATTATTCTTGGTATGGCTTGCATAGCCAATCTTAAAATTGTATGAATACTTTCATTGAAGTAACTAAAGTAATTGATGTAACATTTTGTACTTGTAACATAGAAACAAATGTAATGTAACACCCTATGTGGTGTATGTAAATGTAACACTCTTTTAGTGTATGAAATTGTATTTCTTTATTAGAAACTTGCCATTATTGTGCAACTATGAATATTTTAATAAATGAATCACTTTCCTTATTTGGAAAGAGCATTTCTTTTTGGAATACTATTAGTATGTGAGATTTCCACACCTTACAATAAACCTTCTACTTAATGCATTAGTTACTTGGTTTAATAGACCTCTTCTATTCTTCAAAATAAATGAATAACTTTGAAGGAATTCAACCCATTTCATGTGTCTTTGATTGAGTTTATCTTTGTTATTTATGTACTATAATAACTTATGATCTATGAATAGGACAAATTCCTTTAGTAGAAAATAATGCCTCCATTTCTTAAGTGCTTTTATAATGGCATAATTTTTTTTATCATAGACTAAATAGTTCTTTTAAACTTCATTCAACTTTTCCCTACAATAAGTAATGGGCTTACCTTCTTGTCTCAATAATCGTCTAATTGTTGTTTCACTTGCATCAGAGTCTACTTGAAACACTTTGTTAAAGTTCGACAATGCTAAGATGGGTTGTTCTATTAACTTCTCCATTAAGAGCTTAAAACTATTTTCTACTACTACTATCCATTGAAACTCACTCCTACAACCTTTCATGGTCTCTATGATAGGTACACAAATGTCATTGATTTTTGGTTATAAACTTCCTATAGAAGCTTGTTAGGCCATGGGAACTTCTTGCCTCAAATGTACTTTTTAGAGATGGCCACTCTATAATGGCTCTTATCTTTTCTAAATCCATTCTCAATCCCTCCTAGGAAATGAGAAATCCTAAATAAACTAGTTAATTCTTCATAAAAATGTGCTTCTTCAAATTGATTAGACACTTTTCTTCTTTTAATCTTTGCAACACTAACCTTAAATACTCCAAATTTTCCTCCTTTATTTTACTAAAAATCAAAATTTCATCTAAATTTAAACAATCATGAACTTATTAAGAACGTGATTCAATACCTCATTCATTAACTTCATGAAAGTCCTTAATGTATTGATCAATCCAAATGGTATAGCCAACCACTTGTAAAACCCATCCTTTATCTTGAATGGAGTCTTCCATTCATCTTTTTCTCTAATCTAAATATGATGATACCTACTCTTCAAGTAGATATTTGTGAAATATTTGGATCCAATTAAAAAATACATTAAGTTAGTAATGGAAATGGGTACTTCACTATTATCCTATTGATGTCCCATGAATCTATTGTACATGTGTTGGAATACTAAGGATCACTGAAAGGGGGGGTGAATCAGTGATCTAATAAAATTAATTCTTCAACCAAGATCTTCACACAATAAAACAATCTAGCATGATCAAGAAACACAAGACAAATGCATCAGAACATGAAAGTATTAACAAAGCACAAGAGACATATATGAACATCACATAACACATATGATTGAGTGGAAAACTCCAAAAAGGTAAAAAACACTATAAACTTGATCTCCATTAAGCCTCACTGGTAAACCTCACTAGTTACAGTCTATGTCTCACTGGCAAACCTCACTGGTTACATATACATGCCTCACTGGCAAAGATAGGATCTCATTGATCACAAATCCTATGCCTCACTAATAATAGGAACACTCACAACAATCTCAGAAGAAAAAGAAAAGAGTTACAGAGGGTTTCTCCATTTCATTACAAAGCTCAGATCAACATATCATTCATCTTCAATCTCTTACTACCAAGAAGTCCTTTTATCTACATTTCTCTTTCACTCATGCTCTGCATATTCATTTGCAATTTGACCTCATAATCTACATATATCACCTGCATTAGATCTCCTTCTCTGTAACATCTCTTACTCTATCTGCATATTCCTTTTCACAATATCATACTTTATCTGCAAAGAGTCATGCCTACATAAGAATCCCCTACAAGCTTAGACATGATAGGTTTTGTACATTATCACATCATTTGATTTTTCTATCCTCTATCTGAAACTCTTTCTCTGCAGTCAAGAATGCCCCTTGCACCTGCTATATGCCCCTCATATCATAACCTCACTAACTCTAATACTTTCCATCAAATATTCACTCTCAATATATCACCCATCCTCTGCTACATAAAAACCAAGTCATTTTTGATATATAAACTCTATCATCTATTTCACAAAGGTGTTCTATGCTTTGGTTACATAAGAGATACTCTACATACTCTTACTCAAAAACCAACTCACACCATTGATTAAACAAACTTTAAAAACCAATCTCTCCATACAATCCCTCATTATTAGGGTTTTACCTATCTTAAAATAGAGAACCTTAAAATAGTTAAACTCCCAATTGCTTTTTACAGAGGAACTGGAATTATACTCAGCATCTCTGGTTACTATCATGGATCTATATTTAGGGAGAATAGATGTTGCATGCATCATGCATGTCGAAGGTTCCAATCAGATTTAATACCTTTGCTATCTTTAGCCTTTGAAAAAAAACTCTATGTAGTAGTCACCAAGAGGAACCTATCAAACTTAAACACTGCAGAGTAACCATTGTCAATTCAAATAACTTTAAATCCTTTCCCTCGATCTCCATTTTGCACCTTTTAAGTCCTTAAACCACAACCTTTGATTTGCTTTATGGTGCCCGAAGAAAAGATGCAGACCTGAGAGACTGATTCCCTTAGGATAAGGGTCCGGTCATCACAATGACCTTTGACCCTTAGAACATGACTTAAGTTATAAGGTGACCTACTATAACAAGTCACTTCCTAATTATAACAAAAAGTGCCTTTTAGAGTAGACGGTTAGGTTTAGCACTTAAAGACATATGGTTTTAGGGTTTGATCAACTAGGATTTAGGGTTCTACGTGATTAGGTCTATAAGAATTAATAAACCCTAAATACAAAATGCCCTTTGACATGAAACCATGTAAACTCTAAAATAGAGTTAACACAATTTTATTCTCTGTCATTAAGTCTCTGAAACTGATCATGAAAGGCATATCTGATATGTGGCAAACCTTGTCTCTGCCCAAAATCCTGACTTTAACAAACATACTTTTATGCAAGACTTCTTCCACTGAATACGTCTGAAAGACCAATATTCATTTTGTCATGAAGATCAAAGAGCATGAACATCAAGAGAAGATAATGAACAACAACCCTAAATAATCAAGCAACTTATGATTGTGATACTATGCCATCAACCTTTAATTGAGCAGCAACATCATTGCACTAACATCAACAAACATCAGCATGAAGGAACCCCTAAACAAGGATGGAGAATGTAAACCCCTGAAGCATGACATTTGATAATGATCCTCCTAATAAAATCACTATGATCATCAACACCCATCACCCTTTGGTTTCCAAACACAACTCACAACTCCATCTCCTGAAACTTGAACATGAAGCATATGTTCTAAAGTATGAAGCATGAACACACACCATACCAACACAATCAGATATAAACTCATGATAATGACAAATGAAACCTTGTCATGAAACATCACCACCATGAAGGGAAAGACAAATATCCTTGTCAACACCAGTTTTGCTACTGTGCATTAACAAACTTCTTTGATTACCTTTGACAAGAAAATGAGCAGGTTACTTTGCAAGAACATCTTGAAATCCTTGAGTTGCATCAACACTGCATATGATGTGTTCTATGACAACAATACCAAATTACATCAAAGACATCACATCTCCTTTTCATGTTGACATAAAGCATCCTAAAACACCATATCATGAGGCATCAAATTGAACACTATATGAACTCCTGAAATGAGAACATGAACATCACATGACAAACCTCATAAACCACATCAACAAACACCACTGCAGCTCTCTGTGTCATTCAACATAATGACCAAGCCTGATTATAGTCCAACTCCCACATCACTATGTTCTGACCTTTTGACATCAATGACAAACCTCATTCCAACAACATGCACCATTCACCTTCCTTCTTGGGTGCTAATACTATTAGTATTGCACATAGGCTCAAATTCTTTGTCAAATATTTATCTAATAGCTCTTAGACATGTATCTTCACTTTCTTATTCTCTATTGGTAACATTTTGTATGCTATGTTGTTTGGTAAACTAGCTTTGGGAATTAAATCCATGTGATGACTAATACTTCTCATGGGTGGTAACCCATCTAACAACTACTTTGAAATCATTTCAACATTTTCTTTTAATAATTTCGTCTATTCTCATGGAACTTCATCCTCTTCCATTTCTATCCTAACTTCTAGAATATTAAGAATAAAAGAATAACACATTCTTTCTTCTTTTATATCTTTTAAAACCTATTTTCCCAAAATGAAACATACCTTTGGACTATTGTCCACTTCCTCTCTCATGTCCTTCAATGGGATTAATGTAAATTATTTCCCATATTTTATAATGGTGTAGGTGTTCACCTTTCCATCATGTAAAAACCTCCTATCATATTTTTATGGTCTCCCAAACAAGACATGACAAGCATCCATGAGCATAATATCACACAATAATTCATCCATATACACACCAATCTAAAAATCTACTAAGAATTGTTCACTTACCAAGATTTGATGCTCTTTTTTCAACCATGAGACCTTGTAGGGCCCAAGATGTTTGATCCTTTTTACCTTGATCTTCTACACCAACTCCTTGGACAACAAGTTGTCCATGCTTCCAATGTTAACAACAACTCTACAACATTTTCCTCTAAACATGCATATGGTCCTAAATAGATTATTTCTCTATGCAAGTTCATGCTCTTCCTTCTCTGACTTTTATCACGAGAGACTCTCCTTTCTTTGGTTCTTATGTATGCTAGGGTGATGCTACACTCTCTTTATCAACTTGGGCAATGTGGTTTCTTGCCTCACTCATTCTTCCACAATCCTACTATAATTATGGACATTCGAAAGCTCTATGACTAACGTCCCCACATCTATAATAGGTTAATCATCTACCTCTTTTTATTCCATGGTACCCTCTTCCTCTTGAAGAATTTCCCCTCCCTATTATATCTTTATTGAAATTCTCATTTTAGGAGGTGCTAAATTCCATGTGTTGTCTTTTATCATCACTAAATTGTCCTCTTCCTCTTGAGTTGATTTATTACTTGTTGGCCAATTTATCTTCTACCTTAAAGGAATATTGATAATCCTCCTCCATTGATCTTACTCAAATCATGTTGAACTCGTCTTGGACTGACATTTAGAGCCCATTGATGTATCTTGAAATCTTTTCCTTGTCATCTTCTACATGACTGGCTTAAATATTGATCTTCTAAAACTTCTCTATGTAGGCTTTACTATTCATCTCCCTTTGTTTCAAATTCTATAATTACTTTAATAAATTTAGTTGGTAGTCTTTTGATAAGATTTTGCCTTCAATTTTGTAACCATTCAATCCCATGGTTAGATCTTCTCCTCTCCTCTCCTCTCCTCTATCTATTCATCTACACATGATCCCATCATTAGAATGCATGACCTTTCAACTTAGTACCAGAAAAATTTACCCTCTTTGGGTCTTCTACTGACTCAAAATGAAAATACTTAACATTTCTAAAATCTAGTCTATGAGCTCCTTAGGGATCATGCTCCTATTATGATATGGAGTATCTATCCATGGTCTATTTTATATGTTTCACATAGCTCTCAAGAATGGTTCATTCATGTAGCCTTTTGTTCCTCCTTCCTGCCCTACTTCTTCTTCTTCACTCACATCAACACGTACACCTCTTCTTTGTGCTACATCTACTACTTCTAATCTAGCCACCATTACTCTTAGCATTTCTATTGTATCAACATTTCTTTGACATCTTGCTCTTCTCTATAAGTGATGTCTTCCACTTTAGCTCTCTACAATCACATGATCCTCACACCTAAAAAATTATATCTTTTAAAAATTGAATCCTTCAAACACTTCAATAACCCAACGAGCCAACTAGCTTTGATACCACTGGATGCAAAAAAGGATGAGAGCCTAGTGAAAGGCAACCAATCTTAGTAGCTCTACATACAAAATTAGTCTACAAATGTAGCATAGGAGTAGCAATAACTCATAAATTATGAATCAAGATTCAAATTACAACTTTCCTATAGGCACATAGCCCAATCACAAGGTACTACAAATAACTCAAAAAATTTCCAACATCCCTACCTAGTCATTATTGTCCCATGAAGGCCAATAGAAAATACTTCTCAACTTCTTTACTCCTACAATCCCCCTTACCTTCCTCAATTTTCATGCATTTATTTTTAAAAGGGACATTAGCTAAGAAAATGAACACTGCTAGCAACAACATGCACAATTAGGAATAAGCATATGAAGGAAATGCTAGTCAGTAACTATAGCAAATGGTAACAGCTGGTTAGAAAACTATAGCTAAATAAACATCCATAAATTCACTAGAAATTTCCAACATAAAGATGCAATAAAAATCATATGTAATACACCCATGCCCTCACTTTAAAAATGTCTAGCATAAAGGAAGACCACCATTCATGTAGGCCCAAGCCAGTAATTCAAAAGTGTTTTAGGTGCAACAAATATTTTGCAACACAATTATTAATCACTTAATAGCCTCTTTTGAAAGGTGTATGACATCCTCAACATGTAAATGTGTTAAAATGATTAAACTATCAAACTGTAGCTATCATTGTTGTGTTATTAGTTGTAACAACTAATTTGAATGCCCTTAGCACTCAGAAATAATAGTTAAAATAACAAATTATGAAATGATATTGTTCAAAATAAAAAACAAAAAATATAGACTATTTTAAGAGAACAATCACCATTGTGTGGCTAGAAAATGGAAATAGGTACAAGAAAATTTTGCCTGGCCATAGTTGAGAAGGAAAAATTTTGCCCTAATCTAAGTATAAAATAATTTTAGCTTTTAGGTAAAAATTAGAGTTTACATTATTTTATTAACCTTAGATATAGGTAAGTTAACATTTTATTTTATTTAACAAAATAGAAATTATTACCTTTATAATATGCCAATGACTTAGATAAATGTATGCATTTTTATTAAAAAACATTTAAAGTATTTATTTTGTTGGCTCTATAAATAAATTGTATAAATAGTGGTTTTGGGGACTTCTAGTGTTTCAACATTCTTAATGAATAGTTTACATAAACATTATGTGGCCATATGACAGTTATAAATTATTTTAATATTTAATTAAATTTACAATTATTTGAACTAGGAATAGCTTAAAATTTATGAGAAAAATCAAAGTATTTAAAAAAGGAATCTAAGAGAGGATTTTCTAAGTTTAGTATAACTAGGATAAGTCTATCTATTTCATTCCCACCATCATTTATTTAAGAGAAATTAAGTTTTAAAGAAGTTGAAACCAACACCTTGTTGGCAAGAGACACATTGTAGCTTCATGAGTGTTGTCATTGATGGCAACAAAGCTCATCCCACCCATCTGCAGGACATGGTGTGCTTATACCGGAAGTCAGATTGAAGAGTGTTGTGGTCTGGTGACCAAGAACATAGTATGCAGCAAGGTCTGACAATCAGGTCTGGATCTCTCAGAGGAAGTATCTATGTAAAGTGCAGACTTGGGGAAGTCAAGAGGAGTACCTTGACTGATAGATTCCAGGGAGTGAGCCTCCAATAATGAAAGAGTAAAGAGATATGAGCACCTGAGTATTGGGTTCCTGTTTAGCAGAGTAAACTGAGGAAGAACTGACCGGCAAAGCATCAGACCTTAATCTGGATGAGATATTGATGGTGATCAAGCTTACTAAGGTATCATTCATGATTGACCGACATGATTGATGACTTCTATGACCATCTCTTTGATACGCATCCCTTGATAAGCAAGGATTCAGCCGACAGGCCAAGAGTTTGGGAAAATAGTAAGTATTCTGGATGTCGACTAGAAAGTGGATGAAATCCTTGGTGCGAATATATATACCAGATTGATTTCGTTATGAAGGCGTGTGGTGTGTGTTGTGGTGTGCAAAGAAAAGTAGAAGTGCAGTGTGGAAGCAGTAAGGCAGGTCCGGTATGTGACAGGACAATAGCACCAAAGAAGAGAAAGAATGAAGTGTAGTAGATCGGTATACTGAGCCTGACCAGAACTAAACTCCAGCATATTTGGATGCTTCTCATCAGTTCAAGTATCTTGTTACTCTCTTTATTACTTGTAGACAGTGAGTCTCTTGTAGGTAATGAGCCCTAATAAGCATGTGCCATTTTGTATTTCTATTCTTCTAACAAAGAATACATTCTTGGGTTAGTCACCCCGTGGTTTTTTTCCTTAACAGGGTTTTCCCCATCAAAATCATTATGTTATGTGTTTTGACTTTGTTTCTGCTTTCATGATTATGGTTGCTTATTTGCTTTGATGCTACACTAGTTGTTAAAGAAGAACAGAAAGTTAAATTAATTAAGATAACTGATTCACCCCCCCTCTCAGTTATCAACAATTGGTATCAGAGATAAGTTCCTCCTAACAGAGCCTAATAGCTTGAGGAAGATCTAGGAATTCAAATGGATGTGTATGGTATGAGGGAACAACTTCAGTCTGCCCTAGACGATCTTGAGCAATCTAACTCTGAAGTCAATGAATTGAAGGAAAGACTCAAACAGGCTGATGATTTCATAAATGAACTAAAAGGGAAATTGAGTATCTCTATGAAAAAGAGAAAGGATCTACTTCAGCAATTGGCAAGTCAAGGCGAAGCTAATGATACAAATGAAGATCTGAAAGAGAAAACCAAGTTATGTGAAAAGTTATCAAAAGAGGTCATTATAGTAAGACATGAAATGGAATTAGGAGTTATGAAATTCACCCAAGAAATTGAAGAGAAAAGAAAAATTGAAGATGATCTAAGACAATCTCTCAAGGAGAAATCAGAAGACTGCCACAAAATGGATAGAATAATCAGGCATCTAGAATCTAATCTTGAAGAAGCTAGAGATAATGAAGAACAACTTGAGAATCAAATTGACACTCTTAAAAAGGATCTTCAAACAGCAAATGAATACAAAGAGAAATTCAAGATAAGCTCTACTCAACTTGAAGTTCTTCTGCAAAGCCAAAAGAGGGTAGATGACAAGCAAGGCTTGGGGTATGAAAAAGGTGAAAGCTCCAGATCTAGTTAGAAGAACTCCAGATCAGAAAATCCAAGAAACAAGCCTAGAAGACCTCCGGTAAGGCAACCAAATGCTCAAAGATATCCTTCCTTCAATGGATACTACCACAATTGCAATAACTTTGGTCATAAAGCAAATTAGTACAGAAGAAGAATGAATCAGACTAATTCATTTTTCTCCAGACAGTGCTTTAATTGCAAAAGGTATGGTCACAAAACTCATGAATGCATAAATATGCAAATGAACAATTCATTCAATGGTAGATGTTTTACATACAATAGAATGGGACATATGGCTAATCAGTGTAGATCAAGAGGATATCAGTCAAATATGCAAAGAAATGTTGTTTGTTACAATTACAATAGATCCGGTCATATTGCCAAATTCTGTAGAAGTAAGAATCAGGACAAAAAGGGTCTGGTGCATCATAATCAAAACCAAGACAAAGCAAAAAGAAAAGTGAATGCGGATGAAATTCAAAGAGAGATCAACAAGATATGGGTAAAGAGAAGTACAGAAAATGATGGGGATGGATCCGCACCAGAATCTGGTGCTGATATTCCTTTTGAAAACTAAATAGATGAGCTCTGGCTTAGGGGGAGTAACAAAAGAAAAACATTTTCCCCCAGCCAGTCAATAGGTGCCTGAAAGTGGCACATGAAAGGTTGCGGATCAAAGGGTTCTCAGAGAAATATCTAAATAAGCCATGGTAAAGATATGAAAGATCCGCAAGAAGTTTTGAAAAGATTAATCTTCCAAGATTGATCCGGTTCTATAGTCATCTGATAAGAACAGGATTTTCACAGTTAGATCCGGTATGATTCGATTTTGAGATATCTTGATCTGTGAATAAATGGAATGATTGTGAAAGGTAGATAGATTGCTAATATCCTCTAAGAATAACTTTAAGTGCATCTTAGTGATCCAGAAAAATCTCTCAGGACAAGGAGAACAGAGCAACCAGAATAACTTAAGGTATGCATTTATTGCAAACAAAATTAGGGTTTGCAGAGAAATAAAAGGGTTCTTTTATTCATCATTTGTACATTTGCACTCGAGAAGAAGAGAAAAGGAGCCCTGTAAACAAATTGTCTCAAGCCTCTCAAATATCAACTGCAGAAGTTAATTCTTCCAACAATTCGATTCAGCTCATACCGTGAAACCTAGAAGCGTAAAAGGTATTTTCTGTTCTTGAATATCTCTCTGCAAATCTTCTTGAAAATGGTTACTCTGATTGTTGTGAAGATTATTGATAGGCCGCGCCCTATATTTAAGAAGCATCCCTACAAATCTCTAGAAGTGGATCCCTCAGGTGCATTTTCTAGCATTCCGCATGGTATTTTGCATGTAGAAGATGTTAGGGTTTACATTCATGTGAATATTTAAGAATTTGGGGAATCCAAGTTAAGGGATATCTATCACAATTAGTTAATAGATGATGCTTTTGAACTCAAACCACAGTACAAGGCTATCCAGGACAAACACTTTGGACATTGCATCCATTTCCCCTATTTTGCAAAAGATGAATGGGTCCGGTATGTTTTGAGCAGAGTGCATGACAACTTCATGTGGTTAAAAAAGCCGTTTAAGATCACAAAAGATGCTATTAGGGTAGTAACCAGTTTGCATTCATCCGGAGGGTTACCTGTTCTCAAATCGGTCAAAAACCAAACTGTGAGTGAGGCTACTAGATCAAAATTTGACAAGAGAGCAATGACAATAGAAGACATCACTGATCCGGATGTCAAGTTTGCCTCCATGATAATTGGTTACAAAATATATCACTCTAGCAGGGAAAATTCAGTACCCAGAACTACAATTTACACTACTTATCAGATGTTAAGAGAGAATGCAGACTATGATCTTTGTGAGCTCCTCCTGAACCAACTTTTGGAGAATCTGAAGAAGATAAAGAAAGATAAGAAGAATTATTTCAGATATGGTGGCTTGATACTCTGCCTATTCTTTTACAACATGAATGAGCTACCTGGATCTAATGGATGGGTATGGCAAAATAACAGACTAGTTGCCATTCAAATCAGAGATTACTTGCATGGGCTTGGTGATGCCAAGGCACAAAACACGGCACTATGGGGCTACTTCAAAAACTTCCAAAGCATGATGCAAGCTAGAGAGAGAATTCCCCCAATCTCTAGTTGAGAAGTACAAAGATACAGTGTGCTTCATGGTAGACACTGATCAATGCCTAATGGAGGCAGTAGAGCCAAGGATAGTCTAGATCATGCCAATGGGGAATGAAGTTGATGAGAAAATTCTAGAGCTGCATATTCAACACATGATAAGTCAACCCAAGGATCCTAAGGTAGAAAGGTTTGGTACCTACCAAGAGCTAAGTGTAAAAGTTCATGTTGAACTTAGACAACCTGAGATCAAGAGAAAAGTAAGAAGGGAAGTAGAAGATTTTGCCAAGAGGCATGGAATTTCAAAAGAGGCACTTGATGCCAACAGAGATAAAATGGAAAGGGTAGAGAAAGAAAAGGAAGAAGAAGGAAAAGAAAGTGCTCTGGTAGAAGCCCCCTCCCGGACCAGATCCTCTAAGAGCTTTGTACCTGCCACTGCTAAGAGCTCAAAGGCATCAAAACAGGAAGCAAAATCATCTAGTAAAGGAGAAAAGAGAACAAAGACAAAGGCTACAAGATCATACACAAGCCTCAAGGATGATGAAGAGACAGAAACAGATGAGGAAGTAAAGAAAATGAAGAAGAAAAAGAAAACATCCGGTGAACCCTCTACTGGTCAAGACAAGCAAGAGAAGGCAGAAGAGTTTGTTGAAAGGCCCACTCTGTCCATTGATGATGTAGTCAAATCAGTCACTATGGATAGGAACCTAAAACCAATGACTGAATTCTATGATGATTACAATGAAGCTGACCAGGAGATCTTGCAAGAAGCTATAGTCAGGTATCTGAATATCTATAATAAGGCATTTATTGAAATCATATCTCTAATTCCTAAGAGCATAGAGAAGGAACTAGAAATAAGGAAAAACAATGCTAAGGCAAAGGACCTTGAGATCCGGGAACAGATAGCTATTCAGCTCTATCCTTCAATCACTCAGAAACAAATGAATATGATTTTCAAAGATTGCAAGGATGAGTTCTGGAGCAAAGCTAGAATGAATCAGTTTATGCTTAGAGAGACTGGCAAAGTGGCCAAAGAGACTAAAGATATCCTTTGAAACGCCTATAAAAGATTCAATATTCCTGTTATAGAAGACTTAGGTGATGAACCCTCTATCATGGATGATGAAGGACTTAGTACATCAAAGGAAGATCCTATAGAGAAAGATGAAGAGGTTTCAAAAGAAATAGGTGAGGAGAAAACTATGGACCTAAATTCCTTTGCTCCGGAAGAGGAAGTCCATAAAGAAGAAAAGATCTCTCCTTTGGATTCCCCTGCAGACTCTGGATCTAAAGGAGAAGAGAGATTAGAGGCGAAAACCAGTCAAGAAGAACAAGTAAAGGGAAGCGAAGAAGGTCAAACAGAAAAGACCACAGATGACAGTGCTAAGGCTACAGAAGGAGAGAAAACTTTGTCTCCGGCAAGAGACACAGCAGAAGCAGTTAAAGATTTCTTGACCACAGAGATGATGGAATTTGATGAACTAGAACTACTTCAAGGTCCATTCAATTTTGACTCCCTCTCCCCAGTTCAAACCATGAAGCTAGCATCCTTTACTCAAGCAAAGGCAAAAGAAAAACTCCTGAAATCTCACATAGAAGATGTTGATAATTGAGAGGGGGGGTGAATCAGTTATCCTAATTATTTCTTCTTTTGAACTTTCTTAATAATCAAAGCAGCATTGAATCAAACAAACAAACATTACCATGAAATGAGAAACACATGACACAGTATTTTTGACATGGAAACCCGGTTAAGGGAGAAAACCACGGGGTGATTAACCCAAAGATTATTCTCTGTTAGAAGAATAAGGAATTACAAAAATGGCACTTGCCAATTAGGGCTCACTGCCCGAGCACACTGCTCACAAAGAGGCACACTGCCTACAAGGAGACACACTGTCTACAAAAGAATGTTATACAATACTTGAACTGATTGGAAGCATCTACATATGCTGGAGTTCAGTTCCGGTTAGGCTTAGTATACTGATCTGGTGCACTTCATCTTTCCTCTACTCTTTATTCTGCTTTCCTTTCACATACCGGATCTTTCTTACTACTTCTGCACTGCTCTACACTTATTCGCATACACCATACCACAACTACACTTTTCACAACAAAATCCATCCTCTATTTATATCCGCACTAGTGATTTCATTATCTTTCTAGTCGGCACCCGGAATAGTCTATCTTCTCACAAACTCTGCTCTGTCGGTTGAATCCTTGCATATCAAGTACTGCGGATCAAGCATATACTTGTAGATGTCATTAATCATGTCGGCCAAACATGATTCATGCCTTCACAACCTTTACCATCAATAGTAGCACATCCGAAAAATAGTCTGATACTCTGTCAGTCAGTTCTTCCTCTATTCTCACTGTCTCTCAGGAATCTGGTACTCAATTATTCATATCTTTCTCCTTGTCCATCACCGGAGGCTAAATCCTTGGAATATACTACTCAAGGTAGTCCTCTTGACTTCCCCAAATCCACACTGCACCAAGACACTTCGTCTTAGAGATCCGGACCAATCTATCGGACCTTGCCACATGCTATGTTCTTGTTCACCGGACCACAACAATCTTCATTCTGACTTCCAGTAGAGACACACCATGACTTGCGGATATGTGGGATGACCTTTGTTGCCATCAATGACAACAACCATGAATACATATAGTGTCTCTTGCCAACAGAAGATTGTGAGCTTATAGAAGTTGCATCTGGTGTATTGGAGAAGATCGTGCCATCCTTTCAAAAGGATTCTTTGGCCTCCACATCTGATAATCTAAACTCTCTTGTAAATTATGTTCATATGCATTTTGATTCCTTAGAGAAGTCAGCAAAAGAAAAGGTCCGGAAGGAGTTTTTGGGAAAAAGATTCTTCGAAGTGCAGGGTCTAATAACAAATGATAGGAGAGTTATGGATATTGGAATAAAGAGCTTGGAAAATGCTCTTAAAGATGGCAGAGATATCTATAAATTTTGTTTATCCTGGCCTAAAGTGACCAAGGATATTGAGAAGAAAGTAAAAGAGCAAGAGGATAAACTGTTAAGTTTATCTCAAAGTTTTGATCCTCTCTCCTCCTCCATAGTAAATCAAGAGTGTAAAACTATTGCAGTCATAGATGAAATGAAGAAGCTTGAGAAGGAGAAGAAAAATAGATAAACAGGTTGAGTGAACTCAGAGGGATCATTATCCCTAAGAGGCCATGCATGAAGCCCTAACTGATGCTCAGGCCACAGCCCGAACCAATGATCCGACAGATCTTAAGAAGGCAGAAGTGTTTGCATTCCTATTGAGTGGTCACATCTCAATTTTGGACAGGATGAAGCACAGTTGGGCTACAGAAGTTATATAGTTGAAGAATACTTTTGCAGACATACTTAAGTACATGTAAGTACAACTTGTATATACACTTATGTAGCTATGTATAGATTAATTTTCTTAAAAATTTTGGCATGTGGACCCTACCCTTTTCCATTGATGTCAAAGGGGGAGTGAGGAGCAGTGAAAAATGTGAAATCTAGCTAAGGGGGAGCTTCGGTAAAGTGTACATTAGATCAGAGCATCAGCTAAGGGGGAGTGTAGTGTGACACTTAGCCATTTTTCACTAAGTGTTGCCATCAATGCCAAAGGGGGAGATTGTTGGCAAGAGACACATTGTAGCTTCATGAGTGTTGTCATTGATGGCAACAAAGCTCATCCCACCCATCTGCAGGACATGGTGTGCTTATATCGGAAGTCAGATTAAAGAATGTTGTGGTCCGGTGACCAAGAACAAAGTCTGCAGCAAGGTCCAACAATCAGGTTCAAATCTCTCAAAGGAAGTATCTATGTAAAGTGCGAACTTGGGGAAGTCAAGAGGAGAACCTTGATTGATAGAATCCAGGGATTGAGCCTCTGATAATGAAAGAGTAAAGAGATATGAGCACCTAAGTATCAGGTTCCTGTTTAGTAGAGTAAACTGAGGAAGAACTGACCGGCAAAGCATCAGACCTTAATCCGGATGAGATATTGATGGTGATCAAGCTTACTAAGGTATCATTCATGATTGATCGACATGATTAATGACTTCTATGATTATCTCTTTGATACGCATCACTTGATAAGCAAGGATTCAACCGACAGACCAAGAGTTTGGGAAAATAGTAAGTATTCTGGATGCAGACTAGAAAGTGGATGAAATCCTTGGTGCGGATATATATACCAGATTGATTTCGGTATGAAGGCATGTGGTGTGTTGTGGTGTGCGAAGAAAAGAAGAAGTGCAGTGTGGAAGCAGTAAGGCAAGTCCTGTATGTGACAGGACAGTAGCACCAAAGAAGAGAAAGCATAAAGTGCAGTAGATCAGTATACTGAGCCTAACCGGAACTGAACTCCAACATATGTGGATGCTTCTCATTAGTTCAAGTATCTTGTTACTCTCTTTATTACTTGTAGACAGTGAGTCTCTTGTAGGCAGTGAGCCTCTTGTGAGCAGTGTGCTCGGGCAATGAGCCCTAATTGGCATGTGCCAATGAGCCATAGTGTGCAAGTCTCTAGCCAAAGTATAAATACTTGTCTAGTTTAGACATAAGAAGAGCTTGTGGGTTTTCCTTAGGGTTGACCCGACTGTCAACTTGAGTATCCAATGCATAATTTTTGTCAAAGTTTTGTATTGATAATCACCATGTTTTTTGATGGATATTTTATGTTGTTTTAAAAAGGTAAAAAATTATAATTATGGTTATATTGAGTTATTAATTAATGACCAAGTTGGATCTTTACACTACCTTCTTTTCTTTTCTATTTAGTAGTAAGGTCCACCTTTCATTCTTTCCATTCTTCTAATCACCTTTTGTTTAAGAATTCACCTTTTGTTTACTTGTGTGCCTCATTTGTTGCACCTTACTTTCATCTAGTTTAGTTTCATTCATTATCTTTAGCTCTCATTTTTCATGTGATCTTTAGGTCCTAGGTCTCATTCTATGCTTATCCCACCTTGAAACATATTGAATTACTTATGATACAATTATACTCTAGGTTAGTTTTATTTTATTGTCTATGGTATATTTTGTTGGACTAACTACTTTTGCAAGTATTTTACAATCAATGGATGTGTATCTACTAGAGCCTACATGAATTATAAGCCCTAATATCCTTCATTTCACCCAAAAAATCAATATTGTCCATGTTTCTACATTTAAGTTTATTTCTTATCATTTTATAGGGATTAGATCTAGAGAGCCCCATAAAGGACATAAGCAGTATTCCTTAGCCATGCAAATATGGTAAGTTTCTCCCTCTCTACTTTCAATGGTTTTGGAGTTTGATTAAATTTCTATAATGTTGCCATGATCTTATCTAATTTTGTTGTAGGTTGATAGCATGACAACAACAATGTGTCAACACAAGGTAAATACAAGTGTGGGTTTATAACCCACTCATTTCCTATAGTTTAGAATATAGTGATTCTCTAGTCATGTTACTCATCTATTATCAATGGTTATATGTAAGTGTTATGTCAGAAAAATGCACCCTTGGGGGCTTTTTCCTATTAAGGTTTAGCTCCTAGGTCTTTATATTACATTTAGAGCATCTTGCATGATAATTTAGACTCCCAATGAGAAAACCCTTGGGTCTTGTGACAAATAGAACCTAGGGGGTACTAATTTAATGATTCTGAAACAAAGACAGGGGTTGGACTTGGGCAAAAGTGCCCTAGTCCAGCCCTATTTTGGGTCTGCTCTAAATTCAAATGTCAGGTTTGTGATAGTTATTTGGGTCCCAAGCTGACATCAATAGTTTTAATTACGAAATTCTTGGTGGGAATCTTTGTAGTTGCATATATAAGCATGTTTAGGTTATCATTTGCAAACTAGAAGATCATTAGATGGACATTGTGATTCATGAGCTTATGTTAAAGTGATCAAGGCATTCATTGTGTTGTAAAGCAAAGCATTGTTATTGTGTTTGTTTTTGCAGGTTGGATTTACATCTTCTCCTCATGGCATTGAAGAGCTTCTTCCTTCCATGAGAGCTTCATCATCAAGGTGACATCTATTGTGTTTTATCATCATTATCATTTGGATTTTTGCCTCTATCCCACAAGGATACGCACTCTCTCTCTTTGACAACAGTGTTCGGAAGACTTGAATGTCTCTCCGAGGCTTGACTAAGGCAAGCCTCTAAACACCACAACCCCCTCCCAAACTTCTTATGATTGTAGGTTACAAGTTGCGAAAAGTAGAAGAAGTGGAGTTGCAAGGAATAGGAGGACACTGTGGAGATTCTGGATCTCGGAGGAGCCTACTTGGACTAGGGCGCCATCAACTTTATCCTTTACATTGGAAGCTACAAAAATAGACTGAACAATCAGGGTTTATAGTGCTTTCGACATCCGACAGAAGATCCCTCAGTGGACTAGGGTGCCATCAACATTGCTGGAAATTGAAGATACAACAGAAATTAGTGTTGGAAGGAGATAGGGATTCCACAGAAAAAGTAGCACATTGGACTTGGGCGCCATCACCATTGTCCCCAACATTCCCATTCTCTGGACTACGAAAAACAGTGAGTTAATGTTCTCTGCCCTTTACCTTATTCCAGTAGCATTTGTTGTAATTCACAAATTTACTTACTGTTTTGCTTAAATTAGGGTTTCAAGAGCATAAAAGTATTAATTAGAGACATTATGTGATAACTTCTGAATTTCCCAAAAAAAAACCAAGTGGCAATCCAATCTGATAGCTGACTCTCCTCTCGATAGAAGAAGCACTTGGTTGAAAAGCCCTTGGAATGTTTAGTTTAGTGGAAAGGAGGATTCAAACTAAAACCCCCATATAAACAAACTCCCACCAAATCCTCATTTTTCCCACCTAAACAGTAAGTAAACATTCTTGCACCATGTTGTAGTAGCTGAACATTTTTGTTGAATGATGTATTAGTTCATAATTGGGGAAACCTCGAACTATGGTAGGGGGGCCCTGAGGGTTCTCCGGCTTTCCCTCAGACGTTCCTCCCACCTGGAACTGTTGTTTCCCACCCACCTGAACTATGGAAAGGGGGTGCGGTGGGGGCAGTTACCATCAAATAGATGCATCCATGCATGCTCCATCATATTGTTATCACGTATATGATGCATCCATGCTATCAATCACCATGGTATCAATCACCATGGTGTCAATCACTACAAAGAAGAGATGAGAGGTCATTTATGCACTCTTTAGGGAGAGGTTATTGATGGGCTGGCTCGACCCGACCTATTGAAAATCCCCTTTGGTCAATGTAGTTCAGGGAGAGCACTCAACCGACTAAAGGTCATTCAGGTCATGCGCTCAACCCCTATCTCCATATTGTAGGTCATTCAGCATACAAGAGCATGATGGAGTCCCTGCTCGCTGTGGTAAGTAATCCTACCCGGTAGGGGCTCCACCAACAGGGGTTGTGGTAACGAGAAAGAAGACCTGCCCCTTAGCTGTGGAACTATAGTAGTCAATGGAGTAGCTGTGGTAACGAGAAAGAAGACCTGCCGCAGTCTATAGTGGGGGGCCCCTACCTTGGGAAGGATGCCTCAATCAAGGATGGGAGAGAAAAGGAATCAAGGATGGGCCCTATCCTGGACTACTAAAGATGGTATGGACAAGCGAGCTACTGAAGCTAAGATGGTGCAGCCCAACTTTAGCCCTCCACCATGCACCGGATTGTCGTCAACCCCCCACCCCCCCCGAGGGTTCTAGGCAAACCCTCGGTATGGGCAGAGAAGGGTGGGTGGGTGGGAGGAAGCGCATCCCTACTAGTTTCCATTCGGGGGTCACCACCAATATAGATAGATAGGACAAATCAGGATTGAGACCAACCCATAGCCCGTATTGTCGGGTTGATCCCGAGCCGTCGCGTGCGTGGTTCGAGCATCAGATATAGAGGTAGCTAGTTTCGTTTCTAGGTGGGTGGGTGGGAGGATACATCGGGAGAGGGCTAACACCTGGTGAAACTATCAATCTGGGCTTAGTGTAGTTCAGAGACTAAACAAAGAGATTCTCTCTACCAGGCTTAGAGAACCAATGATGATATTTTCCACCTGGCTCAGAGAGAGATTACCTAGAGTGGGCCATGGAACATACATATAGAATACCGTTTCACGAACTTTCAAGAAGCAGCTAAATCGAGATGGGGGGGCCCCTACTATTCTAAGGGTGGGGCATGTTACATATAGAATCTAGCCCGGGTTGGGTGGGGGGAGAAAAGAAATTGTTTCGAAAAGCCCAGGTGGGGGGGAATTATCAGTTGGTTTAGTTGCCCTCCCCCTATATTGTTGAACTTTAGTTCCAGATTCTATACATAACATAGTGGGGCATACATAAAGAACTTTATTGCCTTCCCCCCTTAAAGATAAAGGCTCTATAATTCTATTAACTAAATTAGCAGCAAACATTTCTACCTTCCTAAACTAATCTACTGAAGCGGGGGGGCCCTCCCCCCCGCCCCCCGACTGCGGCATTTGGTTCAATAATTGAAGAAACCGTAAGGGGGGGCCCGAGGAACATTAGCCCCCCACCCAGCTATCTCCCTCCCACCCCAACTATATTAGCAGCCGGGCATCTACCTCCCATCACTAATCTACCTCCCGGGGGAGGCCCAATTCATCTACCTCCCTTGCTATAATGGTTCTCGGGGGCCCCAATTCATCTACCTCCCTTGCTATAATGGTTTAAAGGGGGCAGGTGGGAGCAATATAGATTTTATTGGCAGGAGGTAGAAATGAACTAATCTACCTCCCTATATCTCCCACCCAACCCCGGGGGTTTGCGAACCTTCATCTCCCACCAACTATAGCCACCCACCCACCCCGGGTGGGAGGCTAATATTGGTGGGGGGTTATGTTCTCTTGGATTAACCACCCAACCCCGGCTATAGATTGCCCCACAAACTCCCACCCACCCCAACTATAGAGGAGAGGGGGGGTGGGGGGCAACTGTGGGGTATGTTTCTAGATAAATAGGTTCTAAGTCAACGGATGAAACTATAGCTGGGTCTACTTTAATAGGTTCTGTGTCCCCTACTATCTATAGGGGTCAAAAGTTGGTCCTGCCTCTCCTCCTACTCCCTACGCCTATACCTATGCTATGGGTGGGGGGGAGGAATTATAGCATTCTCTATGAGGTTAGGGTGGGGTGGGTAATTAATATTGTTACGGGCTATCAAACAATCTATCGATCTGGAAGGAATACTGCAGGCTCTGACACTCGAATTGTTAAGCATTGTTCCGGCATTCTATGATGTTCTAGTTTGAGTTCTAACCAGTGTACCTAAAAGTGATAGTTATAGTAAAACAGGATAGATAGAGATAGCTCATTACTTATGACCTGGTTGAAGAATCATTGCCTATAGAAACAATAGGGGATCCCCATCCGCGGAGGTAGAGGCAAGGGTGGTAAAACAAGTGGTGGATTCTCCGTAGGCACGGCCAGGAGTTTCATTCTACTAAAACAGGTTCTGATTCTACAAAAAGGTGTTTTAGTGGATTATCAACCACAAACATTGGGGGAAAGATCTCATAAAAAGAGGTGAGAAGGGGCCATGTGCTCATAAACTATTGATGCATGGGTTTTTAAGCCTTACAACCATCCCCACTACTTACAAGATATAGAAAAATAAGAATTATGCTTGCTAGTTTTGTTAGTATCTAAAAAGATTCAATAGACAAGGAACCCATGCATTAATAGTTGCATTTAAATAACTAAATAGGAACCTTTAGAGAAGGCTAGATTCCTCTTTTATTTTACATCTACAACTAAACTAACCAAATACATGATAGCACTACAAATGATGTAGAATAGAAAGATACACTAGCATCTAGCCCACCCTCTAACTAGTAAAGGAAAAGGGATAGAGGGAGGATACGAGTTAAAAGTGAGATATGGTTAGAATGCACCATAGAAGGAAAACCTATTAGCTTTCTCTACAATTCAAAACTAACTCTCCTCTATGAACAAACATATGTATGTGGCAGGGCTACTTGAACTTAAGTTACATAGACCTACCTATAACAAAATGACTTTGACTAACACCTATTGCCAGTGGGAATTCAATACATATAAATAATCCACTTCTAGGGGCATAGGTAAATGAGCACACATACATTCACAATATCAAACCAAGGAGAACTCTCTAAGATAAGTCAAAAAAATATATAGAATGCTAAAACATGTGCATGTTTCTACAAGATAATAGAGCACATGAAAAATTAACTCTTTAGTACAAAAATCTAAAAGTTGATTCTATATTAGAAAATCAAAAGATATTTACAAGAGGGAATTACAACCCTTATTTATACGACCACATGATTCCTTGAATGATGGAAACCAAAGGACCCTAAGAAAATTTTACAAAAGAATAAAGAATGAGAAGAGAAGAGGGACATGTGTCAAAGAAGCCACAACATCTACTAGATAATCTTCAATTTGTACTAGATCGATAAATGAAAGATGATATGCACATGCATATAGAAATTTTAGCCACAACCAACTAGAACCATGATGGATTCCTCTACATGCATGTACCACCTATTATCTCTACGAGTAGAGGATTTATGTGATTTGTAGAGAATGAATCCTAGCCAACCACAATGAATATTAGGTCATAGATTAGTATCAATGGTTGTTGTGGATCATAAAGTATGTGCTACACATCAGGTAGATTGAACTCATTAGATTGGTTTCATTGACCAAAAGGATCAAACGCACTTGGAAGAAGTGGTAAGAGTGCCAAGGAGGAAAGATGGCTTCTACAAGAATGTTGTCAAAGAGGGGGTCTATCTTTATTTGAAGATGAGAATCATGGGGCTCTAGACTATTGGATATAACTTTTGAATTAATGACATGCAATTTTAAAGACACCAATAAGGAAGGAATTTAAAAAGTTCCTAAAACCATAGGGAGGAATTCTAAAGTGGGGCCCACTATTGGTTTACCCAATAGAATAAAACAAATGGTGTGAAGGTAGTGGCACCATCAAATGTCTATAGGAAATCAAAGGTTGGAACATCTAGGAGGATGCCAACATAATTTTTGTTAGTGAAAACATCTAAAAGAAAAAAAAAGAGATGACCAAAGAGGTGGCACTCATTGCAACATCAACATCTTGAAAAAGAATACCCCTGTCATTAGATGAGTGATGAATAGATTGTGAGAATTTTTGCCTCTTGAGTCATCACAAGGATAGGATTGGTTGTGAAGCTAATTAGAAGAAAGAGGTGGGACTTATGCAATTAGGAGGCTCATAAGTGAAGGACAAATTTGGAACTAATGATCATGATATTGAAATCTCTTTAGAGAGGCTAAGGACTTAACCAAAATTTGAAAACATGGTGCCATGAATTACACCAAGGCACTCAAATCTTAAAGGAAGCTCCCACAAGCACCATCTCATCTGTGGTTCAAACACTAGGCCATGCATCTCCCATGTAAAGTTTCGAGACTTGGAGAAGAGTAACCTTACAAACCCAAGGAGGATCTAGAGTTCAAATAAATATATTGTAAAGGACTTGAGAAATCCATATATGATAATAATAGATTACTCAAAGGGTTTAAAAAACACATTACATTTATGGTGACTCATAGGGGCATCTTACCTAAAAGATAGAGATCCTAGAAATAATATCCATTGGGATTAGATTCACACCTTTAGAACAATATCTCATAGCTATTATTTATTCAAGTGAAGCCTTATTATCTTCTTGGGTCAAAAATATGTTAAGTTTTGTGTTGCTTTTGTCTAGCACTCTACTATGGGAGTAAGCCTTGGCAAGTCCAAGGCCATATTTAGAGAGGCGCCATGGGATAATGTTTGATGTTCAATATAGTTTTAGGAACTTATTTTTTAAGATAATTACCACACAACAAGAAGGGGGAAATTGAATAAAAAATAAATACCTATGGAGGTCTGACTAAATAGGTGTCCAACCTCTATTGGATTCTCCATACTAAAGTTATCCAAGAGTATAAATCTCATTGTCAATGTGATTAAACCCAATTTACACCTAAAGGGTGTACATCATTCTTCAAATATTACTAGCAACCTAGAAAGGTGACTAGTAGATTTGGTTAACACACGTATAGCCTCTTAAAAGGGGGTTGTAAATGCCTAGGCTATACTACCCAACATGAGGAATGACTTACTTCTTATGAAAAAGGTCATAGCCCTTAGGAGTGCCAACCATCATCCTCATCTACACATCAGTTTTTTGAGATGGTCTTGACCATTACAGTGAGAATTGGATAAGAAAATATCTCAAGTGAGATAGAAGGTTGATAAAAATAGGGAATTATGAAGCTAAGTTGACAAGATCCTAGAAACTTTTAACTTTGTAAGATTATTCATTCTCCTTACTCACAAAATGCACATGATAAAGTGAAAGATAGCAATTTCTTCATTATTCCTTGAATTGTTGTTGGTCTATCATATAAATAGGCAAGTGGATACTCTAAATGCACATTAGTTGTCTTTAGGCTTTGAGAAAAATTTCTAGTGACTCTACTTGCTTTGATGTTGCTATTATTGGCATATTTCAAACATATAGCAAATCTTGGTTGGGTTTTGTCCTAAGTTTGAATTGAGAAATTTTTTTAAAGCCATTTAAACTTGTTGGTTTCCTTGTGATATATAGAAGCTAGAAAATATATTTTTAGGTGGCATGAGTTGGGTACTTACTTCATTGGCACATCTTAAGATGGTGGGTCTAGTCAATAGGAGAGGCATTTCAAGAAAACCCATAAATGTATGGATAGGGGTCACACAAGGTGAAATCAAAGAATAAATAATACACCCAAGGTGGTAATGCATTGACCAAGGTGATAAAAACCTCCCATGTGTCACTTAAGGGCAGAGACAATTGCTTGAGTATGTCAATATTAGCAACAAGATTAAGGGAAGCAAATAAAATGAAGTCCTGATATTTGTTTATGGAGACATTTAATTCTACTTCCAAAATTTCCAAAGGGTAAATGATTTTGATAAATCCTTCCACCTTGTGATTGTTGGGTAAGTCCTACGGAGCAACTAATTTCTTTGTTTAAGGGGCCAAAGGTTCTTAATAAGCATCAAGAGAGTAATGAGGGTTGCTAGCATGATCCCATAGGGGGAGAAAGCCTTTGTGGATCAACTCATTGGACATTTCCAAGAAGTGATGCCTACTTTCTTGCGTTACTTGAAGACTCTTCAGATAATCTTCAATGACATTTGTATAGGTGATCACTTGGTAACATTTTTTATATGCCTCACAGTGATCCATGATACCTGTGTTGACTAGGGACTATTTGAAAACGTTTTGCAACAATTCCTACATTTAATTTTCCTTCTCCCACTAGAAAACATGATACATTTTCAAGTAGAAAGGAGACCAAGAGCCTCATTAATTCTCTAGTCCAAGTCTTTTGTTGTCACAAAATACCAATACATGACTAGTGAAAGGGATGATTCTTTATTGGGTGGCCATGTAGAGGATATAGATGATCACAGTTGTTGTCATGGTGTCCTCCAAAACTCTTACATTTCTCTTCAACCATCCCAAGATTGTCTTATTGTGATTCATTTTCTCATAAAGAATTGTTGAGTTTTTTTAGAAATTCTACATGTTGAGTGTTTGATTATTCTTTGAGATATTAATAACTTTCAAGTATTTTGGCAATTGTTGACTTTCTACATCTATCATTGAGTTTATTTCATTTAAAAAATCAAAGAGCAAAACTACCCTTGTGGTGGTTTTTTTCATCATTTACTTGGTGTTATCTAGCTTAAAGTATAATGCTTTGTTAGCCTCCCATTGGAATCCAACTACACTTCCATGAGTAATGTGAGGAGAAGTAATCTCAACTAATCAATATTTGGGGCACATTTATTGCATCAATCAAGTTGTGATTGGTACCGTACTCTCAAAATGGATGATCTATTAGTTTATATAAAAACTTATTTCAAGGTAGGGAGTAGCATGTTCTGGTGACTAGGATCATTGCTCACTATAAAATTATTTTTATTGCAACTAAAGGAAACTAAACTACTCCAAAAATTGAGAGAATGGAGTAGTACTAGGTTAAAGGTTCCATGTGGTAGTGAACAAGGGAGATATGAGGGATAATCTCGTGGAAGGAAAAACTATAGAGAAGGGAGCAAGGATATAATTTGAAGGGATCATATTAGAGGGTGGGGAGGAGAGTTCATCCAATGACAACTCATCATAAGGTTTTATATTTAGGATGCACACTTCCATACTCACGATGGACTATGAAAGATGAGAAGAAAATTGATGGATATTGAAGGAAAGAGGTTTCTTTTCAAGAGCAAGGAACTAGAGTTGATTAGAATAAAGTTCCCACAAACATCAAGTTAAAGGAACAGGAAGAGGAGGAAGGGCTCTTAGCTATTAGGGAAGGAGAAAAAACATGGGGATCAACAATAGATTAAGGAAGATGATCCCCTACTTTTTGAGGAGAGACAACTAGGAGAAGAGTGTCAGGGGAAGAATGCACATCAATAACCTTAGGATTTACATCCTCAAGTATAAGAGAGACAAATTTACAATGGAAATAGAGAAATTTATACTTTCTACAAAATTCAAACAAGGTAGAGGAATAATTCTATACTTACATGTTGGGATACTTATGGGCCTATAATAGCTATTATAGAAACCAAATTGGTCAAGTGAGTCTTTGGTTGCAAGGCACTTTCTTCTTCTTACAACCCTTGATACTTAGCCAATATTCGGTTGTCTTGTTGCCAATGTCTTGCTTAGGCATATGGGTCCTGGTCCATTTCTCAATGGGTGGTTGATCCTTCAAAATCATAAGATGGCTCCTTACACTTCTAAGAACTAGAATGATGTCATTGTCCCTAGGATTCAACCTCCTAAGTTGTAGCTAAGAAAAAATGTTTTAATTTCTCTTTGGCTTGCACCAAAGGTAGGTTGAGTGTTGACTTTCTACATAGGTTGTGTAGGAGAAGTGCTTAGTTATCCCTTGGAAAAAAACTTAGAAGTCATAGGGACCTCTAAAATGCTGACTTGTGATGAGTTGAGTCTAGTCTTATCATCCTTATTAGTCTTGGTAGTAATATAGTGGAGATGTTCTACTATCCCTTAGTTGTGCTTTCCAAGACTATAGATTGGTGTAAAACTTACCAAAACTATAATGTGCACATTGGGGCCATATATATGCTAAAGTTTGTAGGTACACTCATTTTCTTCATCTACTACCAATTCAATCTCATGCCTTTGTTCTAATTGTTCCTCTTGTCTAGTTGGCTAGTGTGAAGTTACATATTGGGATTCTAAAGTGGATTCTAATATGCAACCATCTAGGGTTGGAAGAAATCACTTTCTTCTCTCTTTAGCCCATTGATTAAAGAGGACATTAAGCATGTCATCTAGTTGGTAGTTGCCAACATGAGTAGTGACATGGCCTACCTCATAGTGAAACCACCACCATACTCTAATTTTATCATTAGACCAAATTGGATCATATTATTTACCTTTTGCATGTGTGCTTTGAAACATGTCTTGGGTCATATTCATGCTTCTTCTATAGAACTAAAAGCTTTTTTCCTTGAGGGAGGATTCTCTTATGTTATCTTAGTTGTGCAGGTAATAGCCACTTGGTGTATCATTTCTATGGCGAGCATGATCCATTCAGTCTAAACTTGGAAATTGGAGGCCTCTTCTACAAGATTACGGAGAGCCTCAATATTGAGGTAAGGGTTATGGATGAAACCCAAGGCCTTACTCTTGACCAATTTGGTGGGAAAATCTCTCTTCAAGTCATAACCCCAAGAGTCATTTTTCAACTCTAAAGATAGACTAGAGAGCATGTCATGGAAAAAATGGTTGGAATTATATTTCATCACCTAAAATGGTGTTGTGTGTTCTCATTAGCTCTATTACAACCATGCATGTAGTGCATTAAATTGATGACTAGGTGATGACCTTCGAGAACCCATGGACTTGTCTCTTTATGTGTGAGGTGAAATAGAACCTATCTCTCAAGACAACCAAATGTGACCTCACTTATAATGGAGACATGAATATGTCCATTTCAAGGAGAATCTAGGGTTTAGAATCCCTACCTAAGAAGATCACAATCATAAGCACCAAGAAGTTTGTGGACAAGTTAGAAAATGTGTCATTCCTAGTGTTTATTTTAAGCGTCCATTATGTAACTAGAAGAGGACCATTTTGGTTGAAAACTTAGACATCAATATCTATATGACTCAACCTCGAGACATTTTGGTATAGAAATAGATAGGCCAGTAGGGATGAGAACTTAAAGGTCTTGAGAATTCCAAAATTCTTTAGCTTTATATTCATAGAAAATTTAATTTCTTATGACATATTAAAGTAGTGTGGAAAGTATATACCTTATTCAAAATTATTAAAAAAAGAGAAATGGAGCGAGCGAG
This sequence comes from Cunninghamia lanceolata, assembly GCA_027924645.1. NCBI lineage: Eukaryota > Viridiplantae > Streptophyta > Pinopsida > Cupressales > Cupressaceae > Cunninghamia > Cunninghamia lanceolata. Next base: position 1,507,322 of record BSBN01001100.1, on the reverse strand, counting down.
CAAAAAAAAGTAGGAAGAAGACCTAATTTCAAGCGCAGGAAGGGCTAAAGGAAGAATCGAAGGGAGAGAGGAAAATTCAGAAGGAAAGGAGCTTGGGCACTCCCGATCATGGGCTAAAGAAGCAGAAAAAGAATTACCAATGAGTAAAGTCCAGGACCGAGCAACTCGAGAACCTTGGAGAACAAAGGGAAGACAACAGTCTTAGCGGTTTTAGGATAGAGAAATTCCTTCGAATCGTCAATGGAGAAGATGGGATAATAAGGTGCAACAAAGGAATCAAGGGCGAATTAATAGAGGTTAGGGGCGGGATCGATGGAGACAACCCACTTTTGGAGAGGGAGGCATAGGTAAGAGATCTACAAAATTCAGGTATGGAAACAAAAAAACCATGGTTTTAGGTTTGAATTTGCTAAAACCTTCCATTGAACATATGAGAAAGTTTGGGGTTATAGGGAAATGGTATGGCTTCAACCTAGATCTAGAAGACTTAATTAAATGGTGGCAGGATAGATGGGGAAAAGAGCTATCTTTGAAAGCCCTAGCGAATGGATTTTTCCTTGTTTTATGTCCCTCAGAGAAGATAAAAATGGAGATTTTAGAAGGGATATGGATTTTGAATGGTTTTGGCTTGTATTTATGTTACTGGTTTGTGGGCTTTGACCCAAAAAAATATAAATTGGATCGAACACAGGATTGGTACAGAATGCCTAATCTACCGTTAGAATTTTGGAATCAAAAGATTTTAGAAGAAATTGGGAACTATTTGGGCAGATATATCTGTGCAGAGGAATGGAAGGATTCAATAGAAGAAGGTCCGCACGTCAGAATCTATGTAGAAAATTACTTCCTTGAGCAGCATTGGAGAGAAATCGAGATTTTCACAGATTGGGGCGTCCTGAGTCAACCTCTTGTTTATGAACTTAAGCCTCAAGGAAATTGGGTAAGCATGTTAGGTTGGAGATCATGGGAGTTGGATCAAGTTAGAAACAAAGGGGAGATTCCAGGGAAAGAAGAAGCTATGGGTGAAGATTTGGGAATGAATGCGGAGAAAAAGGATTGCAGAAGGAAAGAGGAGAACAATCTTTAGTCGAATCAAATCCTAGGATTGGTGGAGGTTGAAACTAATCAAAGGGAGGACTGTGAAGAAGATCTTAGAAAAAAAGAGAGTGGAAAAGGTGAAGATACTCTAGAAGATGGGTTACGGAATCTCTCCAAGATGGAGGATTTCATCAATTTCTCCCAGAATGTCAACAATAAGATCACAAAAAAAATTGACGTGATCAAGCCCAATATGTAGATGGAGGATTTTAAATCTTTGTTTGAGGTAGGCAATGAATTAGTTCAATTAGCCAGGGTTGTTAAGGAGGGCTCAATCAAATCAGTAGAAGATGCTCTGGAAGAGGAGTGGTTGACTCATACAGGGAAAGGGCTGGAAGATTTCGGGCTTGAAGATGAAACTAATTCACTGGCTATCAAAACCATTAGAGAAAATAATTCACCCAGACCCTCAGAAATATTAGGGATTGGTCAAAAAGAAATTGATAAAACCCCCCCAGACTGTGGAGATCATAAGTCCAGGGGTCGGATCCCTAATAGGGAGAAACTGAAGTGGGATGGAGAGGCAAGTGGACAGTTGAAGTTACTTGACTTGTTGAAAGTAGGGAAGGGGGTCTCCCTTCCTAAACAGCACTGAGGATTTTATCATGGAATGTTAGGGCATGAATGCCCCTAACAAGAGGTGCCTTTTAAGGTACAAACTAAAGTCAATTCAATCAGATATTTGTATGATTCAGGAAACCAAATTAGAGGAAGGTGAAAATCAATCCTTTGCCAAAAATCTAAAGCAGTGGAAAATGATTAAGGTGAACTCTAGAAGTCCCTCTGGAGGATTATTGATGCTCTGGAGACCGCAGTCTGTTCTACTGGAAGAAGTAGGCTCCAGCAAAGGATGGATTGCCAGGAAGGTTAGGAGTTTGGCGTCAAGCTTGAGTTTCCTTTTAATAAATGTTTATGGTCCTAATTCTCAAATTCAAAAAAAGGAGTTATGGGCTGAACTTGATCATTTATGTGACAATAGGACCTAGGATTTTATCATTCTAGGGGGAGATTTCAATGTCATTTTGAGAGTTGAAGATAAGCTGGGAGGGGTGGGTAGGAAACTCCAATCTTAGAAGGATTTGGATGACTTTGTAGATCGGAATGCTTTGATTGAAATTTAGTTGGGTAATAGGAATTTTACTTGGAACAACAGAAGACTTGGTTTCTGCAATATTGCAGAAAAATTAGATAGGTTTTTTGTAAAAGGGGACTTAAGCAATTTTCCCTTCAGTTTGGACAACAAGATTATTCTGGAATCAGGATCTGATCACTTCCCAATCAGTCTGGATATCCAGGGTGAAAGGAGACCAGTAAGATGTCCTTTCAAATTTGAAAATATTTGGTTCAAGGATCCTTCCTTTTTGGCATTAATAGAGGATTTGATGGAAAAATTGTAATCCTGGGGGAGTTGGCTTATTCAATATTGTTACCAAGTTGAAACTTTTCAAAGTAAATTTAAGACAGTGGAATAAAGATCATTTTAAAAATATCTTTGAAACCAAGAGGCAGAGATGCAGATCCTTAACGAAAAAGTTATAAAAGAAGGAATGGACAATGAATCTTACAATAAGGAAAAAGAGCTGATGGGAAAGTTAGAGGATATATTGGCCAAAGAAGAAGTGTTCTAGAGGTAGAAATCTCGAGAGGTGTGGTTGAAGGTTGGGGACATGAACACTAAGTTTTTCCATAATTCAACTAAAATTCATAGAGAGGTCAATAGAATTTCTGCCATTAAGACAAGGGAGGGGAGGGTCACTGAGATTCTGAAAGAAATTCACCAAGCAGCGATTGATTACTTTCAAGATCTCTTAAATGATGAAGAAGGTTCAGACTTTCTAGCCCAACAGGAATTTTTAAGATTTATTTTGAAGTTAGTAACAGAAGAGAAGAATCTCACGCTGGCAAGTAAGTTCTCAGAAGAGGAAATCAAAGAAGCTCTGTTTCAATTAGGTCCGGATAAGGTCCCTAGACCCGATGGGTTCCCAGTGGCCTTCTTTTAGAAATGTTGGAGCATTGTTAGTAAGGACCTAACGGCAGCCTACGAGGATTCCAGAAGGGAGGACAAGATCCTCAGAGAAATTAGTAATACTTTTCTAGCATTGATCCCCAAGAAAGACAAGCCAGAATCATTTGAAGATTTCAGACCAATCTCCTTGTGTAATGTGGTTTACAAAATTTTGGCTAAAGCAGTAGCTAATAGAATCAAAAGAATTCTTCCAGACATCATAGCAGAGGAACAAACTGGTTTTGTCCCAAAGAGGTCCATCTTGGATAGAGTAATAATAGCCCAGGAGGCTATTCACTCGGTGCAAAAAAACAAGTTCCCCTCTATGCTGGTCAAATTGGACATCCGAAAGGCATATGACAAAGTGAATTGGAGATTTTTATTTAAAATCTTAGAGGCCTTTTGTTTCCAGTAAGAGTGGCTAAATTAGATTTTTGAGTGGATCTCAAGTCCAAGATTTTTAGTTCTTCTTAACAGCTCTCCAGAAGGCTTTTTCAACATTTCAAGGGGATTAAGGTAGGGAGATCCCATTTCCCCCTTTCTCTTTATCATCATGGCTAATGCCTTAGGAAGATTCATTTCAAAATCCTGTCAGGAGGGGCAAATCACAAGCATTCAAATCAGAAGAAATATGTCAAGGTTCTCGCATCAACAATTCACAGATGATACTCTTCTTTTTGGGGTTGCCCAAGAAGGAGAGGCCCTAAGCTTTAAAAGAATCTTAGATTTGTATTCGAGAGCTTTAGGACACGAAGTTAGTAAAGTTAAATCGGAAGTGTTCTTTTTTAATACCCCTCCCGGTAGAGAGGAAAGAATTTTCAGGATTCTGTCCTTTGGGAAAGGATCCCTCCCCTACAAATACCTTGGGCTACCCCTGGTCAAAGGTATCCTCCCTGTCAATTCTTGGGATCCTCTTTTGGAAAAGATCAAGTCTAGATTAGAATCCTGGAAGAGCAAGTGGCTGTCATGGGCAGGGAGACTGGCTCTTATCAAGGCAGTTTTAGCAGCTATGCCCATCTACATGATGTCTTGCTTACCTCTGGCAAGTAAAATCAATAAGGAGTTAATTCAGTTGATGAGAAATTTTTTTTGGAAAGGTTCTGCAGAACAGTTCAAATTCCCGCTTGTTAAATGGAAGAAATTTTGTGAGCAGAAGGAAGAGGATGGGGCTGGGGTTAAAGACCTTCTCAGGCAAAATCAAGCTCTTGGCGTGAAGTTGGTTTGGCTGATTCATGATAAGCCAAACCTTAAATGGGTAAGGTTATTAAAAAGCAAATATTTAGACAGGGAAGAACACAATATCTTCACTTCTAGACAGCTACCAGCTAGATCTAGGATTTGGAACTTCATCAAGAAGAGTAGAAATTTAATAATCAACCATCTTACCTGGGAGGTCAAGGAAGGTAAGGAAGCTAGGTTCTGGGAGGATTCTTGGGAGGGGTTCTCGGCTCTGGAAAGAATTGAGGACCTAGCCCCTATAATGAATGTCACCAAGATGGAGTGGGGAGACAAGGTCTATAATTATCTTTCCTTTCCCTCCACCGTTAGTGACCCTCCCACTTGGAAAAGCATGCAGGGTTTGGGTTTTGATATTGGACTGGTAGTCAAGTTTGAAGAAGAGATGGCCAAGCGAATAATCAGCTTTAGAAGGGGCAGGGACAGGCTAAGATGGAATGCCTTAGCATCAGGGGAATACTCGGTTAAAGATGGATATAGGGTTCTTGCTGGCACAAATGACCCCCCAGGTCTGATTCCTTCTAGGCTTTGCTAGAACAAACAATGTCTACCTAAGGTAGGTGTCTTTTTGTGGGTAGCAGCTCAAGGTAAGGCGTTAATAGCGGACATGTTGAGAAGGATGGGCTTTGAGCGCCCTTCGAGATGTACACTTTGTAAAGAAGCGGAGGAAGATGGAGATCACTTATTCCTTCATTTCCCTTTCACTATTAGAGGATGGCAGTGGCTATGCAACAAGTTTCATTGGAGTACAACACCTCCCAATAATCTGTTGGAATGGTTGATGGCTTGGCCCCTCTTGTTTCAGAAAGTGATGTTTGGGGGCATGTGGGTCTGAGCTCCATCTATTTTGATCTAGGAGATTTGAAAAGAACGTAATAGGAGAATTTTTCAGGAAAAAGTAATGTCTTGGCAATCACTTAGCAAAATTGAATCAAGCATAGTGGAAGTAGTAAACTCCAGATTAGCAGATAGAGATCCTGCACATCTCTGCTTTACAGGATGGGATGCAGAAATGATAAAAAAAATGGAAGGGGCTCTCTCTAGCTCCTCAAGTGGGAGAAGGAGGTGGGAGAAGGAGGCCTCAAAACTAAGGAAGCAAGGAAAAATGTCCGATGGTCTCCCCCAAAGGTCGGGTGGGTGAAACTAAACTTTGATGGAGCTTCGCGAGGTAATCTGGGTCCTTCTAGAGCAGGGCATATTATCAGGAATTCAGAAGGAAAAATGGTGGGAAAACAAGATGTTCCTCTCAGCATTGGTACCAATAATGAGGCAGAGATTCAGGCCTTACTTCTAGGTTTAAGGTTGTGTAGGGATCTTGAAATTAGAAATCTGGAGATAGAAGGAGACTCAATGATTGTCATCAATGGGCTAAGAAGTAAGAGATTGGTAAATTGGAGACTTCAAGCTAAGCTGGATTAGGCTCTCTCCTTGCTAGAAGGCTTCGACAAAGTGACGTTCAATCACATTCTGAGAGAAGGAAACCAAGATATAGATAGGTTGTCCAACTTCAGAGCAGATGGTGTCTCTATCAAAGACATCTGCTCCTCAAAAGATCTTGCTCCAGCTTAAGTAAGGCCTGTGTGGGAGGTTGGGAGGGAGCCTTGCCACCTCAGCATGGGTGGCAAGGCCAAGACAACAAGAGTAAGCAATCATGATTTATAAAGGCTGGAAACTGGCACGGGCAGAAGAGACGTTGGCATTCATTCTATTAAGTGCCAAGCTTGGTAGTAGTTGGAAAATCTTCTCCAGATTTGCATTCGAGAAGCTTTGGAGGGTAGTCTGGTTAAGGTTATTAGGGAAGGCGGCATCTTCACCCTATATTTTCTTCATCACTCACTGTCAAATGCCTTCACATTTTGTCGCAATAGTTTCAACAGAGTCCATCCGCTGTGGGGGGATGGATACCCCAGTCAAATTAACCAGCAGAAAGAGGCAAATGGCCTTCATCGGTAGTATCACTGACCTCAGATTGCAAAGGATGCTTCGTAGGTCAGACAAATTAATGGTGGGTGTTGTGAGAATGATCTTGGGCAAAGCTTTCATGGAGAATGACGAGCGTTATTGGGTGGACACTGACATCTCTTCGCGGGTCTTAGCAATGCTTCTTGAATTGGGGACGGAAAAAGCAGAGGCAGAAGCCATAATGAGAGGCATCTTCAATTCAGAGCACTTAGGGGATTTGGAGATGTCTCTGCAAGTAGCCAGCCCTGGGATTGGAATTCCCCACCCAAAAGAATGGAACCTCCTTGATGACCCCGAAGCAATGATCAAAATCTTCCCTTTTATCTTGGACATCAGAGGTTTCGACCTAGTGGTGCTGAAGGATTAGGCGTCGATGGCGGTGGACTTCATCAAAAGGATTCTGGGCCTGGTTGCGGTCGACGGTTTCCAATGGGTGGAGGACTTTAGTTTGAAACTAGCAGAGTATGATAGTTAATCAGTTACTGTTATCCTTGCTTCATTTTGTATAGCAGAAGTAAAACTTATGCTAGTCTTAGATAGTTATAATCTTCTCTGGTTGTTAATAGTTCTGACCCTGCGTGGTCTACTCTTCTAAACTCGTAGTATGCAAAGGGTGATAGCTCTGTTCTTACTGCCATCCATGGAAAGGCTGAGGAAACTGTATTTTTAATAGATCTTTTAATATAGAATATCTATTATGAATCAAAAAAAAAGTAGTGTGGAAAGTGATCTTGCTTAATCATATATATGATAGATAGATGGTGTCTATATACTTACTTATCGTTGTATTTCCCATAAATGTAGGCAAGGGTGGTTAGGGCCTAATAAAAGGGTTACTTAAACATGTCTAAGGTTAGAATGGGAGGGTAATTTGTTGTAGGTTCCTTTTAGAAATTTCTCTATCTACAAATGAGCTAAAACAAGATCTCCAACCTAAAATTCGTGTTCTCTTCTCTTAAGATCAACATGTTGTTTATATTTTACAATATTTCTCTCCAAGTTATTTTTCACTTCATTATGAATCTCTTGCATGTATTTAGAAAATCTTCTACCATAGCACTCTACCTTCCAAAATTTGTAGTATCTCTTAGCTCATCTATCCCTCTTGTGTTGTAGTCTACACTATTTGAAAAGAAATCTTGAATAGATATTTAAGTAATGTCTAAGGTTCCTTAATTGGATCATCTCCATCATCCTCAAATTTATCACACATAATGGAGGTTATGAATTCATTGACCCATTTAGGAAGTACATTTTCAACACCATTGGTTTCTTATCTAAGATTTTAGAACACTTGGGTAAAAGCATAAATCCCTATCCCACTCATGGAACATCTCACAAAAAAGATTCCTAGGAAGCAAAAATCATTAAACACCTTCAAATGAAGGACCTTCATTCAAATGTATAGGGCTTGCCATGTGTCAATGGGTTCGAATGAAGTTATTTAAATAATATTTTATGAAAAAAAGAACATAAACACCACCTTTGATTGAAAGCACCTTCAAATGAAGGACCTTCATTTGAACCCCCCTTATGTGGTCCTTCCTCCTTTTGGTGACCCACTTTTTGGTAGAAAATGTTGACTTAATGAAAATTTTGAGTAATCAAACAAAGTCACCATGACCCAAGCTTTTGCATGACTATAGCCCTTGGAGTAAACTTTTATAAAAGTATAATTTGTAATACTTTTTGTTTAAATATTATATTTATTTTATATTTTCTAGTGAACATAGGTTTTTACCAAATATAAATGCTATGTTTGACATACATGGAAAAATATATTTAAAAAGAATATGACTGCCATTTATATTAATATCCTTGTTTCAACCATTTTTTTTGGATATATACAAAAAAGTTAAGCTAAATGGGAAAATATTACTCCAAATTATATTTTTTTCTAAATTTTAAAAAATTAATAATAAAATAAAAATGTAACAAAAAATTACATAATAATGTGTGCCCTAGATATCAGTGTTAATGATCTATATTTTAATAAGTTAAGAATTGATCTTATTTCTAAAAACACATTATGCTAGATGGGAAAGTGTCACTCATTAAAAATATTATAAAGTATAAGAAACAAGTTATTAAAAATGTTATAAAAATGAGATAAATTATTATAATTTTTTAATATATAAATTTATAATCTACACATGAAATCTCAAAAATCACTAGTTTACATCGTCTTAAAATTCTTAACAATTTGCTTTCTATAAGTGACACAAAATGAAAATTTGGCAAAAAATATTGATTTGAGTGTCCCATTTAGGCTAAAAAAGTGGGACCTACATTTATGCTCCTACCCATCTAATATTAAATATTGAATTCAATGTAGTGATGACAAGAAGTTTGAAAGACTTTGTTTATCTTTACATACCAGGGACTTAGCATCTCAAACATTCATTGCCAAATATTCACATGAGGATTATCAACACAAATTTTGCATACATCTCATGTTGAGTTATATCTAGCTAATGCTTTTCATGTTCTACATACATATTCTTCCCAATACTGAGTATTAGAACATCTCTAACATTTTATGAAAGACAAGTATGCTAATTCCAATAATCACAAACCAATATCCTTACAACTTCCTTAATCTTGTTAGATCGAAGAGCTCTACACATTAATGCCCAAATGCCTTCTACACTATTGTTATCCAAAATCTTCATTTTTTCATAGATCTTATTATGATCTTCCTACTCACACCAAATACATTTGAAACTGAATTAATTTGAAACTTTCTAAATGTTTCTAGACTTGCTATTGAAGTTATTGTTGACCATTATTCCCTTGTCCAGAGTCAATCAGTTCATCTTCAAGATTTGTTAAAATACTTAGGTATCTTTCTCTGAAAACCCAAAACTTAGGGTCTAGGGTTTGAAGTATTTGAATATTCATGTCTTGGAGACATTTAAATTTAAAACCTTAGGTTTTGGCACCAAGGTTCCTTTTATTTTAATTAAATATTGGCCTCTTCGTCCCATCCTTTAAAGATTTCATAGGGCCTTGTTTTTGGTCCCCTTTGTCATGTTTCCTAGTGCAGCCACATTTTAAAAACAACTTTTGCGCATGTGCGCATATGGCCACTTAGGTCCTCCATCGCATGCCTTCTTCAGATCACATTTTGCTTCTTGTCTATCTATGGAAAATCGCGATGTACGAGAGGCCTTCCAAGTGGACAGGTGACGGCTTCCTCGGTTTGTTGCCACATGCCTTCACATCACAAATAGCATGAGGAAGAAATATAAAAAATGTGAAGTGCGGTGGGTTCATATACAAGGTTTCCAGTAGGTTTTCTCTCCCTGCACATGTATCCTCAGTGTTCCAAAGCAAAGGGTGATATGTGATTGGGTTAGCGATGGATACTCTAAAGGTTTGAGGGCACGTGTCGATTTCCTATTTTCATCACAGAGCTCCTTCACATCACTGTTGTGATAGAGAAATGTTACTGCTATCCGAGATGTGTGATGAAATCCCCTAACAAGGTATAAAACAAGGCATATTCTAATACATGTGTCTTCCTCTCATTGCCTCACTGGGCTCCTTTTCATCGCACATGTATCTTTAGCACCCTAAAGAAAATGGCGATGTGCGATGGACTTTAGAAAGGGAAAGGCTCCTCTAGTGAGTGCGATTATGGCACATGGTGTCCTCTCGGCTCATTGCGATGCTCCTTCACATCTTAGTTTGCATCTTCCACACTTTGAGCAAGGGGCAATATGTGATGAAGGTTGGTAGCATAGAGCAAAAGGAGATAGGGAGCTACATGGCGGGGTCTCAACACATTGTCAAGTTCCTTCGCATCGCGATTTGCAAAATGGAGGTCAGGGCAATTTGCGATGTGCGATGGTTGTTGATTCATTACTCAGGGGCTTCATCCGAAGGTCTAGATTTAAAGTTGAGTCCTTATGTGATCCGATGGAGGGAAAGGCTACCGATTAAAGACTTCAAGATGCAAAGCAGTACAGGGGCAAAATATTTCAAATCTAGGGATCAAATCAAGGATGCAGAGTTGTAATTAAATGTGGAGACTTCAAATATTTATTCTAACATTTAAAGTGTTGTAAAAGCTTGTAAAATCATATATTTCCTCGCATTGATTGTTGTAGGTGGGCGAATCAATAGGGCATTGAAGACACCAAATATCTACCCAACTGCTCTTGATCCAGGATATTTTCTACAGTTACTTCTTGCAGGCAACAACCCTTCTTGTAGGGATATTTTCTGATAGCCCAGGGGGGCGAATTTATTGTAATTGACTTAGGTCAAGTGCTCAAGTGCTATATATGCATCTTTGAGAGATGTAATAAGGGTCAGATACTTTCCTCTGTACTCAAAAAAAACCCTTCTCCACTATAACCTTGCCTTCTGATTGAATATATGTTGGTTTTTTACCTCTTTATGCTTGTTTTAGCTCTATGTAATCTAAAGATGGTTCGTCTATGAATATTTGGTTCCTCTCAATCCTTTCTTGCTCTTTACCTCTATTAGAATCTGCTAGATCTGTGTAAGCTTATCAACTATATCTAATTATTTTGTGCATTTTCAATTCTATGCGAGTTTTATATTCAAACCTGGTGTATCACCTTCTTTTAATTTTAGTTTTACTCCCTCTTCCTGATTTCATAAATAGGTGGATAGATTAGGTTTAGTCTTAGGATTGCTGAATCTCTTATTTAGCAAAGGAACTAGCCTCTCTCTAGAGATTTGGCCTCCCTGTAGGGTCCCACACCTGGAGGTCAACTCAATGTTTCACTAGATTGTTGGAGCCCTAAAAGCCTTCAACACTGGGTGCAAATCTATGTGACAATAGTTTATGGCACACCCGTTGGGATTGAAAGCATAAGTAATCAAAGAATCAAGTTGAGAATATGGTGTTCTTCTCAGTACTCTCCATCTTGGCAGACTTTTCAATGCACCTGGCAACTCTACAAGCTTCTGGTTCCGATCAACGCCATCTTTTATGTTTGTGCAAACTAGGGCATCTTCAAGAGGTAATTTCCATTTTACTCAATTATCTGTTGTTGCTTCTAGGAGAAGGTCTAGGTTATCTAGGTCTCCTGCAAGAAGGAATAACAACCTTACTTTACCACATTCAAGGGCTCAATCCACACCCCCTCCTTTAGGTTTCAATATAATAGAAGAAGCTTACATATCCCCAGACTAAATTTGAATATCCCTAGGATGGCAAGGAATTTTCCTTTTGTGACCTTCAATGGAGGTAGTCCTTTAGATTTGGCTGCATACAATGATATACCAGCTGCAGCCCTAAAAAGTATTTCACCCTTCATAGGTGATGGTTCTATAACCCCTACTGAGCACATCAAAGACATATCCAACGTATGTTCAGTCCATCATAACAACATGAAGATGTTGCAGTCTAGCTCATGGTCTCATCTTTTAAAGGGACGGCTCTTCAATGGTTCAGGAGCTTGACCCCTACTTCAATACATACCTGGGACAAGTTGGGAGAAGCCCTCTACAAACAGTTTGGAGAGAGGGCAGATAATGTTTCATTGTTAGAACAACTGGCAACTATCAAGAGGGCTCCAAGTGAGATGCTAGCACACTTTAACTTCAAATTCCAAAGGATGTGGGAGAGAATTCTAGCTATCCTCATTCCATCTCTGCAAGGTGCTTTCTTGTATTTCTTAAGAGCTTTGAATTCTGACATTGCAATGATGATGCAATCCATGGGTGTTGAGACTCTACCAGCTGGCTATGAGATAGCTCTTAAAGCAGAAAATTGCTCTCAGACCTCTTATTCCACTTTTTCTAGAGTTGCCTTCATCATCCTAGCTACCCATTATTGCTCCCACCCAAAGCCTAGAGCATCAACATCCTCTCTTTCCTAAGAAGAGAGTGACCTTAAGACCATAATGACTAATTTGACCAACCAAGTGAATAGTATTGCTACTCAAATTGCTCCCAAACCCCATCCAAATTATAATCAGGGGCAGTCATCCAATCAGAATTGGAACCAAGGGTATAATCCCAACAGAAATCAGAACTGGAATCATAGTTACCAGTAGAATAGGTACTAAAACCCTAACCCTGCACACACAACCTTTACAAATGATTCAACCTATCCAACAAATACCAACTGTAAATCTAGTTAGGGCTTTAGTCCCTACTCAAAATAATCTGGCCCAAGGGGCAGATTGGTGCTACCCCTACAACCAACCTCATAATCAATCCACTTGTGCTTTTGGAGCACATGAAAGAGCTTTAATGGTGCAGAATTTTCATACCCAACAGGGATCATTATCAGAGGTAGCCAATAACAATTTTAAAGTACCAAATGAGGCTACTTCTGATGCCAATGTGATGCTATGAACTTCAGAGGATTTTTGTGTTGTCAATCAGCCTATGGATAGTGTTGTTATACCCATTGCAGACAACATCAGGTCAAAAAGAGGCAATTGGAGGCTAGCCCTATGCCTATTGTGTTACAAAAAGAGCCTATTCCAAAGGCAAAGGTGGTTAGTGCCACAATTCCAGTATAGAGCAGTAAATCCGCTGCTACAAAAGAGACTCCTTCAGGCTTAAAAGTGCCTAAACAACCTGTTGAACAATCAAAGAAGGGAACATGGATTCCCTCCATGTATAAGGTACCCTTTGTTCCATTAAATATTGTGGAACAAATGAAGAAAACAAATATAAATGTCTCTATGTGGTAAGTAATGTCAATCCCTTTTTAAAGGGATTTATTACAAAAGGTTGTAAGGCACTTCCCATCAACTAAGTTAGCAGCATCAATCTCATCATCAAAACAGAAAGAGAAGACTCCTACCAGTCTTGTGCAACCAAGTGAAGGAAAAGTAAGTATAGTTAAAAAACCATCTCCTTTCTACTTGTCTTTGATCATTGGAAAATTTTTAGTGCACAACTGTATGATTGATTCAGGGGCTAGTGTTTTAGCTATGCCCAAGAAGATAGTAGATGCAGTAGGCATCAAGTATACCCTTGTTTCATCAAGAGTACCTCTGTGAACACTATAGGAGTGATCAAGGGACTGTACTTGACTCTACATGCATGTCCAAGCCTAACTTTCAAACAAGACATTTCAGTCATTGATCTTCCTCCCTTCTTTGCTATCTATTTGTCAAGGGACTTCACAACTAAGGTAGGTAGCTACCTTTCTTCTGACTAGTCTCACATGTTGCTAAGAACCAGATATGACACACAGTTCACCATTAGGGCTAAGCCAATTTCAAATTACCATGTGGAAAACTATGACCACAACCTAGTGAACCCGCATGTTATGTTTCAAGGTGAGAAAATGCATGAACCAAAACCTATTGAGGCAGAATCTTCACCTCTTCCTATCCCTAATCTATTTCTTGATGAGTGGGAAAAGGATCATGAAAATTTTGATCCTTATGATACTATTGAAGCAACTGACTTAGGCAACTACATGATCCATGAAGGGGATCCTTCAGTCCCTTCTGTACTTAATCCAGATGATGACTCCAATGGCCCATGGAAGAGGTTTTTTGATGGTGCAAAGAATAGAAATGGAGTTGGTGTAGGGGTTTTACTAGTCTCTCCAACTGGTAAGAGACTACATTATGCTCATAGGCTACATTTTTCTTGAACCAATAATGTAGCAAAGTATGAGGCATTGGTGCATGGCCTATTATTAGCAGAAAAGAATAAAATCAAACATTTGGAGATCTTTGGGGATATTGAATTGGTAGTCAACCAAGTCAGAGAGAGGTCTGAAACAAAGAATTATCTTCTAAGAGATTATAGACATAGAGTTTGGGACATGTTTCAGAGTTTTGATGCCCTCAACCTACAGGTAATCCCAAGAAAATTAAATGTTGATGTTGATCAATTGGCAACAATGGGGGCTCAATTTTCTCCACCTACAGACTTGTTTCAAGGTCTTGATCAACATGTGAATATGGTAATCAGACCCTCTATTCCTGATAACAATATTCATTGGCAAATCTTTGATAGCAATGAGCAGATTGCAAGCTTCATTCAAAATGAAGCAGAGATTTCTCCAATAGCGCATCCTAGGTTGCAGGAATGCTATGGTGATCAGATCATCTAGCTCAAATCAAATAGGTTGCCTAAGGGTCTAGTCACCCTCGAGGCCATCTTCAGCCATGATGATGAGTTCAGGGGAGAAGGGAATAACATGACCTTCAAAAAGGAACATTACCAGAAGGTAACCGCCACCCAGGACAAAGAGTTATTGATGGGAAAATTATGCAACGATGTAGAGGAGCAAGAGTTCATAAAGCTTACCTGAAATATGGTGACTTCCTGGCATGGACGTATGAGGATCTTAAAGGATTCAATCTAGATGTGGCTCAATGTGTCATTGATTTGGATCCTAATTGCAAGCTAGTTCACCAAAAGCAATGGCCCATTAATCAAAAAATCAAACCTTTGATGAGAAAAGAGCTTACTACACTCATACAAGTGAATATTATCTTCCCTATCAAGTATTCTACTTGGGTTGCTAATCTAGTGCTTGTGAGGAAGAAAAACAAAGATATTTGGCTCTGTGTAGACTTCAAAGACCTGAATCAAGCTTCTTTAAAAGATCATTACCCTCTGCCCTCTATGGATCAAATTTTGCAGACTGTTGCAAGGACAGAGAGGTTTTCATTATTGGATGGCTTTTCTGGCCATAATCAAATTTTTGTCAAAGAGGAGGATAGATTTAAGTCAACATTTACAACCAAATGGGGAACCATGGCATATGCAAAAATGCCATTTGGTTTGTCAAATGTAGGTGCCATGTTTCAGAGGGCAATGGATATTGCCTTCAAAGGCTATATAAACAAATTCATCCTAATTTATCTAGATGATATCACAGTTTTCTCCAAGACTTGGGAGAAAACCATATGAAGCATCTAGAAAAGGTCTTCCAGAGATGTAGCTAGTTTGGGGTATCTCTGAACCCCAAGAAATGTATCTTTGTTGTTGCCCAGGGTAAGCTTTTGGGCCATATAGTATCTAAATATGGGATATCCATAGACCTCGAAAGGACATCTACTCTCCTTTCTCTTCCCTTGCCTGCTCACAAAAAAGATTTGTAGTCTTTTCTAGGGTAGATTAACTTTGTTAGGAGGATCATTCCTAACTATGCTATCTTAGTGAAGCCTCTAATCCTTATGCTCAAGAAAGATGCAGTATGCAGATGGACTAAGGAAGGGAAGGATGGTTTTGAGAAGATCAAGGAAGATATTGCCCAGGCACCTACTCTCATTAACCCAAATTATGAGAAGGATTTTGTCCTTTATGCATATGGAGGAGAGAGCGGTATTGTTGCTGTCTTGATGCAACAAAATGAACAAGGAATGGAGAAACCCCTGGCCTTCTTTAGTCAGACCTTAAAGGACTATGAGGTCATATACGACCCCATGGTCAAATAGGTATTTGCCATTGTTAGAGCTTTAAAAGAATTTAGATATATGCTGGCAAATAACCATATTAAAGTTCTAGTTTCTCATTCCAGTGTGAGAGATTACATAATGGGAATTGAGATTAGTGAAAAGAAAGCCAGTTGGGTCACTAAGATCCTGGAGTATGATGTGATCATCAAAGCCACTAAGATGATTAGAGGTAGAGGATTGTGTGAACAACCATCTCAGACATCAATAGATGAAGTGAATTCATCTTACCACTTGAATGAGGAGGAACCTACAATTGAGCCACCTGTTGTGAGTTCTTAGACAACATATATGGCTAGATTCCTATCCATTGGTGAGTATCCCTATGGATTGAACAGAACCAAAAGAAGATACTTCAGGTTGCATTTTATCACTTATATATTGGTAGATGGTATCCTCTTCAAGAGAAACTTGGATGGAGTCTTATTGAGATGCATAGAAGAGGATCAGGTTGATAGACTTCTTAGTGAGTTTCATGTTAGCCCAGCCGGTGGTTGTTTCTCTGCTAGAGCTAGAATGATGAAAATAATGAGGGCAAGCTATTTTTGGCCCACATTATTCAATGATGCCCATATATGGGTAAGAAAATGCAAAGAGTGTGCTCTCGTTACTAGAAATAAAAGATTGGCAACACTTCCACTCCACCCTATTCATGCTGATCAACTCTTTTCACAATGGGGATTGGATTTCATTGGCATGATAAATCCCTCTTCCAGTGTTGGTCAAAGGTGGGTTTTGATTGCAACGGACTACTTCACTAGATGGGTTGAAGCATTCCCACTCAAGGAAGCCACTGAGTCATCTATCATAGATTTCTTGGAAGAAATCATGACAAGGTTTGGAGCTCCTCATACTATTACTTCTGATAATGCAAAAACATTCACTAGTTTTAGGATTGTTGATTTGGCTCTTAAATATAATGTGTTATTAAAGAATTCATCCAATTATTACCATCAAGGTAATGGGATGGCTGAGTCCACCAATAATAACCTAATCAAGACTCTAAAGAAGACTATGGAGACAAACCAGAGGCAATGGCACAATAAGATCATATTAGCTATTTAGGCTGATAGGATCACATACAAGAGAGCCATTGGGAACTCTCCTTTTGTTTTGGTGTATGGAAGAGAGTCTAGATTGCCTATATTTTTTGAACTTCCTACATTAGATTTGGCTCATCAATTGGAGTTGGAAGTGGAAGATGTCAGGTCTGTCAGAATGGTTGAATTGACTGAACTAGAAGAACAAAGACAGTCAGCCATGGATACATTAGAAGAGCATCAGAAATAGACCAAGAGATGTTTTGATAAGAAGGCCCAGGTCCAAACCTTCAAAGAAGGTGTTCTTGTTCTAAAATGGGATGCTAACCGAGCCAAACCAGGAGGCCATAACAAGTTTAATGCATTATGGAGTGGACCTTATATCATCATCAGTTGCAAGCAAGCAAATGCCTTCATTCTATCAAAGATAGTTGGTGAAGTTCTTCCAATCTCGATGAATGTGATCCATCTCAAACCTTACTATTTAAGGTTGATCTGAGATTTTGTACATATTGCTTTAGTTTTATTCTTGTTTTAGTTTTTTCCCTTCAATAAGTGCTTTTGCACAGGCAGCATTGTCATTAGGAAAATGCAAGCCTTCTTTTTTTGTGTGTTTAGGAGGCAGGTTTCAATTTTTGATGTATTGCAGTCTCTTTTTTAGACCCCATGCCCAATGGATGCTTAAGGCCACTAGTCTTTTCTTTAGCAAGCAAACATCCCTGAGAGGTTGCCAAAATGTTGACCCTTTTTCCTCTGTCCAAAGTTAATCGGTTCATCTTCAACATTTATTAGAATACTTAGGTATCTTTCTCTGAAACCCCAAAACTTAGGGTCTAGGGTTTGAAGTATTTGAATATTCATGTCTCAGAGACACTTAAATTTAAAACCTTAGGTTTTGGCACCGAGGTTCCTTTTATTTTAATTAAATATTGGCCTTTTCATCCCATCCTTTAAATATTTCATAGGGCCTTATTTTTGGTCCCCTTTGTCATGTTTCCTAGTGCAGCCACCTTTTAAAAACAACTTTTGTGCATGTGCACATATGGCCACTTAGGTCCTCCATCATACACCTTCTTTGCATCGCATTTTGCTTCTTGTCAATCTATGGCAAATCACAATGTGCGACAGGACTTCTAGGTGGACAGGTGGCGGCTACCTCAGTTCGTCGCCACATGTCTTCACATTGCAAACAACATGATGAAGAAATATATAAAAATGTGAAGTGTGGCAGGTTCATATACAAGGTTTCCAACAGGTTTTCTCTCCCTGCCAAGTGTCAACTCTGCAGTCCATCGCAATGCTACTTCGCATCGCACATGTATCCTCAACGCTCCAAAGCAAAGGGTGATATGTGATGGGGTTACCAGTGGATACTCTAAAGGTTTGAGGGCACGTGTCAGTTTCCTATTTTCATCGCAGAGCTCCTTCACATCGTTGTTGTGATAGAGGAATGTTATTGCTATCTGAGATGCATGATGAACTCACCCAACAAGGTATAAAACAAGGCATATTCTAATACAGGTGTCTGCCTCTCAATGCCTCACTAGGCTCCTTTGCATTGCACATGTATCTTCAGCACCCTAAAGAAAAGGGCGATGTGCGATGGACTTTTGAAAGGGAAAGGCTCCTCTAGTGAGTGTGATTGTGACACATGGTGTCCTCTCAACTCATCATGATGCTCCTTCGCATCATAGTTTGCATCTTCCATGCTTTGAGCAAGGGGCGATATGTGATGAAGGTTGGCAGCATAGAGCAAAAGGAGATAGGGAGCTACATGGCGGGGTCTCAACACATTGCCGGGTTCCTTCGCATCGCAATTTGCAAAATAGAGGTCAGGCAATTTGTGATGTGCAATGGTCATTGATTCACTACTCAGGGGCTTCATCCAAAGGTCCAGATTTAAAGCTGAGTCCTAATGTGATCTGATGGAGGGAAAGGCTACTGATTAAAGACTTCAAGATGCAGAGCAATACAAGGCTGAAATATTTCAAATCTAGGGATCAAATCAAGGTTGCAGAGTTGTAATTAAATGTGGAGACTTCAAATATTTATTCTAACATTTAAAGTGTTATAAAAGATTGTAAAATCATATATTTCCTCGCATTGATTGTTGTAGGTGGTTGAATTAATAGGGGATTGAAGACACCAAATATCTACCCAGCTACTCCTGATCTAGGATATTTTCTGCAGTTACTTCTTGTAGGCAACATCCTTTCTTGTAGGGATATTTTCTGACAACCCATGGGGGCAAATTTATTGTAATTGACTCAGGTCAAGTGCTCAATTGATATATATGCATCTTTGAGAGATGTAATAAGGGTTGGATACTTTTCTTTGTATTCAAACATAACCCGCCTCCATTGTAACCTTGCCTTCTGATTGAATATATACTGGTTGTTTTTACCTTTTTATGCTTATTTTAGTTCTGTGTAATCTAAAGATGGTTTGTTTGTGAATATTTGGTTCCTCTCAATCCTTTCTTGCTCTTTACCTTTGTTAGAATTTCCTAGATCTGTGTAATCTTATCAACTATATTTGATTATTTTGTGCATTTTCAATTTTGTGAAAGTTTTATATTCAAACCCAGTGTATCACCTCCTTTTAATTTTAGTTTTACTCCCTCTTCCTCTTTTCATAAACAAGTGGATAGATTAGGTTTAGTCATAGGATCACTGAATCTATTATTTAGCAAAGGAACCATCCTCTCTCTAGATATTTGGCCTCCCTATAGGGTCCCGCACCTTGAGGTCAACTCAATATTTCACTAGATTGTTGGAGCCCTAAAAGCCTTCAACACTGGGTGCAAGTCTATGTGACAATAGTTACTGTCGCTCTCCTTGAAATGCTTTTATTGGTAGAGTGAAATCTTTTAAAATTTGATAACAAACATCTTTTCACGTTTCATACATCTTTTTATATATCTTTTCTCCTCATATCTAGGAAATCTACACATAATAATTCTAAGGGATCCTTCATTTCATTACAAGAAATGAGTGGTGCTAACAATTAAGCTTGATCAATTACATTAGTTCTACTAAAATAGAAATCAAATATCTTTTTTATTTCTATTGATTGACCTCTTGAACATCTTTTTTTGTTATGCGTAGACTTGTTTATCAATGTCAATCTTACTTAAATGGTCCAATGTCTTCTTTATTTTTAGTTTTTTCATGACCTCTTCAATAAGGTTAGCATTTAAATTAGTGGAGAGAAGAGCTTGGTCACCCTCTTCATCAGTATCCATATCATTTTTCCCTGCTCTCTCCAATATCAACTTGACAAACTTGGGCTTACTCTCCAATATAAACTCAAGGAATTTGGATTCCTCTCTAAATTAAGGTTGAACCTTCTCTCTCATATCGATTTGAGGAACTTGGGAGTCCTCTTCAATATTAACTTGGGAATGGGCCTCCTCTCTAGTATTCCTTTCAATTTATGCCTCCTCTCCACTATTCACTTGAACTTGGGCTTCCTCTCCAATTATATCAACTTCAGGTTGGGCTTCTCCTCAAATAACTATATCTAGTCAAAGAATATAGTTTCAATTTACATATATATAAATAATAAAATTGAACAACAAATCTTAATAATTAATTTAGTTACTATAATAAACCTTAAACTCTTAAATCTTGCAACCCTAAACTATAAAGCCTAAATTATTAACCCTAAAGCTAAAACCTATTAAAACTATAAACCCTCAACTATAAAATGGGAACCCTTAACTATGAACCCTAAACCCTATTAAATAAGTTGGTTGTAAACCTTCAATTAGTACACGCTAAATTGTAAAGAAGTTAAAATTTATACCCTAAAACATAGACTAGGTAAACCATATACCATAGATTGTATAAACCCTAAACCCCATATTCTAAATCATAAACCTAGGCTTCAATTATAAATCTTAACTCATAAACACCGAGTTATATAAACCCTACACTCTAAACCATAAACCATGGAACATAAACCCTAAACACCAAACTCTAAACCTTATTTACTATAAATCAAGTAAATCCTAAATTATAAACCCTATTTACCATAAGTTCACTAGACCCTAAATCCTACACTATATACCTTAAACCATGAACTCTAGAAACTCCAAACCCTAAACCATAAGTTTTAGTCCCAATCCCAAATCTTAAACTGTGAATTACAAACTATAAATCATAAAACTTGAACCTTAAAGCCCAAACTCTAGAAATATGATAAACTATAAAGGTTTACCGAACCTATCCAAAACTAAATTGGGGTTGGGCCAAACTTAGTTTTTACTATAAATCTCAAACTACAATTTATCATTACTTAAATAACTAAGTTCAACTATAAAGGTCCTAAATCGTAAATAGTAAGTGATCCCTAAACTATAAATGGTTTTACTATAAACCTTTAATAGGTGAATCTTAACTTTCTAAATCCCAAACCATACACCATAGACCATAAACCATAAACCCTAGAAACTCTAGACCTTAAACAATAAACTCTAAAGCCCAAATCTTAAACCATAAATTATAAATAGATGCAAATTTTGTAAACCTTGGACCAGAATCCTAAAGCCCTAATTCTAGAAATGATAGACTATAAACACTGAATCATAAACTTTACCTAAACCCTAAAAAATTTACTTTGAACCCTATATTATGAATCTTAAACCCCTTTTATCCTATATCCTAAACTATGACCCCTAACATCATATATTATAAACTATAAACCCTTAAACCTTAGACCATAAGCCCCAAACCCTTTATTGTAAATCCTAAATTATAAAACTTTAATTGTAAACACTAAAACCCTAAACCCTAAATCTAAAACTCCAAACACATAAGTTATAAATTTAAAAATATATTTCCTTATCACCCCCAAAATAAACCCTTATTACTTTAAACATGTGTATATGCGTACACACCTCAAACCCTAGAAATTCAAACCTTATATTTTAGAAACCTTAAACCATAAACTATTAATTTTTATCCTTATGTGTCCTAAAAGAGTTCCTTATTACTTCATCTTATCACTCCCACCTTTCGATAAACCTATATTTCCAATTGGTAAGCCAAACCACCCAATAGAGTAGAGTGACATTAAGAGACATGGTATTAAAAGGTCTTGGGTTTTTTTGAGGCTTAATCTAGCTTAACCAGAAATAACATATCACTAAACAAATAGGCAAGAGAGCTCACCAAGATAAAGGTATCTAGAAGAAAAAAGTAAGCAAAAATAACTATACTAAAAGGTTTTTGTAGTTTCTTTATCACTCTGACTTCTATCTAGTCTTCGAATAAACCTCTCAGGCATCACTTCCCATGATACGAGAGGGAAATCTTGTCGAATGCTACATTTAATGTATTATAGAGGGGGCTTTAGAAGAAAGGGGGATTAAAAAGAAAAACCATAAATATCAATGACCATATGTTTGTTAGAGTATATTTAAAAAAATACAAAAAAAACCAAAAAAACTAGCTAAACAATAATTAAAAATGACATATATATACTTGGAGCCAAAAGTGAACTCCCCAATAGAGGAAGAGAGGAGGATAGTGGAATGAAGGAAAAAGGTAATCCAGTCTTCATGCCTAGAAAGTTGGTCTTAAACCCTAATGAAGATATGGAAAATGCTATTAAAAATGAAGAACATAGATTAAAAAACACTATTGTTTTCTTTATCTACCTAAATATTGATAAAATGCCCTTGAGGAGATTCCTAGACAATTGGATTAATTATGTTTGGGGTAGAAGGTTGGGATTTCAGGTCTCATTTTGCAGATTATTAAGCAAAGGAATATTTGTAGGTTTTTTTAGAAACCATACAATGCAAAAGAGGGTATTGGATAGGGATTATTGGAATGTTGGGCAAACCCTCTTCAAGGCATTCCCATTGAAGCCTGATGCTTCACACTAAGAAATCTTGTTTTGTTTTGTGCCCAGATGGTTATTGCTCAAAAATCTACCAGAGCAGTTATGGGTATTTTTGCCACAAATCTTGGAACCCATAGGAAAAGTGATGAAAGTGGATGAAATTAGAACCACTTTACCGCATATGGATGTTAGAATCTTAATCTCCCTAAAAACTGGGATAGACATCCCTGAAGTCCTAGAAATTAGGGTTGGAGAATTTTTTTTTGAGTGTGGAGTTACTAAGCTGGGGGACTCAATTCTTGTTTCTATGTAAATTTGAGGGGCACCAGAGGAATAATTGCCCTAATAACAGAATGAATAATATGGGGAAAAAGTTTGAGCCTAATATGCCTAGTTTTGAAAGGGAAAAGATAGATGCAACTATTAATACTAACCCTTCGGGCTTTGTTAATGATCTTAAACAAAAAATAGATAACGTTAATAAGGTGGTAGAGAAATCTCAATCACAAGACAAGGCTAATCCCATTGAGGCCTCTTTAAGGGAGTTTAGAAACAGTTTAGAAAAACTTAACTTAGAAGGAATTCATTCTAGTACAAAGATTGATGGTAGCCCTTTAGATCTGCCTTCTGACTCTTTAAGAAGTTCCCCTTTTGGTTGCAGTGACCCACTGACTAGCACTAGTACAAAAAGAGCAATATATTACTAAACAAACTACTAAAAACTGCTTATAAATGACCAAACATGGTCATGTGACCATGATTAGTAGTTTATTGCCAGATATTTATAACACAACCAAATTGATGACTCAACCATTTGTAGTCATTTATTGGTTGTTTTGATTGATCGATTTGGTAGTATATTTAGTCATTGATTGTTGTAATCTAGTCACTTATTTAGTCATTTATTTTTTACTAATATATTTAGTCATTTAGTCATTGATTTTTGTTTTGATAAAAGTAACCGGGAAGGGCCCAAACCCATATACAAAGGCAAAAAAGGCAAAAAAGGATGAGTTTTACAAGAGGTAAAACTAGAGAATAATGACAAGACAACAAAAAAGTAGGACGGGCTAGCAGGACCAGCCAAACCAAAAAAGACCAGTAACCAACCAGCCTACTGCCTAGCCATAGACTTAAGGCTACTTATAGCTTGCCATTCCTTGCTTAAAAACTCCAGCTTCTCTAAGAAAATGTTCTCTTCCTCCTCATAACTCTGTTGTGCCTAGATCTCCTGTTTGTTCTTCCCCTCAATCTCAATTTCATGGTTATGAAGACTCACTTGTTTACCTTTGTTGCTACTGTCCTTGGCCTTATAGTTGCAAGTCTACCCTACCTTCCCCTGTTTCTGAGCCTGATGCTTATCCTTTCCAGAAATCCCTTGAATCATAGCTTTCCTTTTTTCAAGTTCCTCTTTCAACACATAGAGTGTTGTGGCAGAGCTCTTGACCATCGCTCTGCTGTAATTGACCAGCTCTGAAACTTTCTTATCCAGATTGGCCTGATTCTCTTTAATCTACCCAATTTCTTCCTCCATCTTCTCCCATTTCTCGAACTTGGTGACCATCCTTTCCACCTGTTCCCATAGGTCATCATGACTTTCCTTAGGCCACTCCTCAGTTTCCAGCTGGGAATGACCTCAAGCTGCTGAATCTTCTTCTTGGAATGATGAAGTTGAGCAAATTGCCACTTGAGCACTTAATTTTGAAGGTCCAGAGCCTGATACAGAGTAGCCACTCTATCCATAATCTTGGTGCAAGTGTTACATTCGTTGTTTAAGTCATCCTGGGTTTTCTCACTAGACACCTTTTTCTTCTTGAGGGGGGGTCAACAATGTTGTCAGAGGTATTACGTTTAGAACCCTTTAGAATGCCTTTACCCTTATCCATTTGAATAGAACCCTTCAATATGCCTTTGCCTTTATCCTCATTATCTTAAACACCAGCATCAGTCTCTATGTCCAGAATAATGATGCCTTTCTGAGAGCTATCTTCCCTACTACCCTTCCCTTTGCTGCTGCTAGGTTGAGAACTCACAACCCCAGTATTCTAAGAAGCCCCCACACCTATAGACTCCTTGTGGCTCCTGAGATGGGGTTTTCTAACATGCACTTCTGTAGTAGGATTAACAGAGGGGGCAGGTTGAGAAATATTCATGTTGTGCAGAATCATCTTTCCCAGTTTCGTAGTGACTGTTTGGGAGGTAATGTCCTTCTAAGCCTTGGTTACTTCCATGGTGGTCCTAGTATGAGGAGGTTCAACAAATTGAGAAGAGGAACCCTCTCTCTCTCCCCTTCCCTTGCCCTATCAGCTTCATGGACCCAGAACCCTTGTCCAATTTTTTATTTCCCTGAGAACCCTTACCTCTGACTAGGGTTTTGCCTTCCTTGTTCTTACCAGGAGTATCATGAATATTTTCAATTAGTTATGGATTGTAAATTCTAGGTCTAAACCCAAAGGCAGGGGTTAAAGCTGGCTCAAATTTATAAAGGGCATAAATAAGGCTTTGATGCAGGAGAAGAACTTTCTCCCCAAGCAAAACTTTCTGAATCAAATCTTCAAGGGAAGAATATAACCAATAAGGGAAATTGATTTTAACATTATGGCAAATATGATTCAAAAGAGGAAAGAGATAGTCATGGAACCTTTTGTACCTTCCTTCCAATGTGACATATCTCATGAGTCATTTTTATTCACTGATTTCTGTCCATTGGTAGTGTATTTAGTCATTAATTTTAATCATCATTTTGATCAATTTGGTAGTATATTTAGTCATTTTTATTCACTGATTTAACACTAGTCATATATTTAGTCATATTTATTCACTGTTCACTTATTTCTATAAATTGGTAGTATATTTAGTCATATTTATTCATTGTTCACTGATTTCTGTCAATTGGTAGTATATTTAGTCATATTTATTCACTGTTGATGATTTATGTCAATTGGTACTGTATTTAGTCAATTTAATTATTAATTGATGTCAATTAGTAGTATATTTAGTCATTTTAATTGACTGATATTTGAGGATTTAAACATAAAACATAGAAATACACATCATAATCATCAATTAATTGCATACAATATAAAGACAACCATTGAGAAGGCAAAATCATTGAAATTTATTACAAGAAAGGTGTTCTTACAGCTTGCACAAGTCTAAAATATCAATCTTGCTTAAAAATGGCTTAGAAATAGAGTATTACAATGTTTATTTTCAGTCACAAGACTGAAAATCTGAGTTACAATGCACATAAATGACAAGAAAGAAACTTATCCAAGTTTACAGTGCTTTGCCAAAAAGTGAACTGTCAGTAACTGATTCTCAACCAGCCTAACCACTGCCGCAGGTCATCTAATCTGCTCCATCAGTCTAGCACTTGTCCTTCTTGACTGCAACCAAAGGAAATACATTGTCATATGTAGTCAGGTCTGTGATAGGATATTCATAATGTGAAACATGGACTAGATCAGGCTTCCTTAATGAAACATCATTGTATTCTTGTGTCTTGTATTGTCATCAACACTACTTATGGGACATGGTTTTAATGAGTTTGAAGATATCAGGTCCTCTTAGGGCATGGAATCATATTCTTCCTTCATTAATGCATCTTTAAAAGTCTCTTTTTGAGTCTAAACCATTCACTTACCCTGCCTCTATTACATTGGACAGTTGGTAGGTAGTCATATATATTTAGTGTCCTTGGTCTTCACTACTCATTGTGGTGACTGAACTATGCATACTTGCTTTCTAGATGATTGTCCTACAACTTTCATATACTTGCCTTTTAATTAATGCTAACACTGCAGTCCTATGTTCCTTTGCTCATGCCACTGAAACCATGTTTATTGTGCTTGTATCCCTAGGAACCATTGACCATTGCCACTCACCATGAACATCTTACCTCTATGCACTCATTATCTCTCTGTTATAGAACAATCACCCATAAGTATACAAAATTTAGACTTTCATTTGTAGATTGTCATAGGTTTATGAAACTGTCATATTCCTGCAACTATACTGTCATGTAGAATATATGCCTTGTAATAATAGCATTATTAGTGGCTATCCTTTTGGTTATTTAAGACTTCTATAAATTTGTCTACTGGTTGCTTACAAAGTCTTGATGAAATGCTAACATTGTCACCTTATGACTATAATCTTCATCATTGATCTTTGTGCATTGCCAACTGCCCTTCCTTTCTCAAAAACTAACACACCACCCTTGATCATAGCAGCTTAAGACTCATCTCACTTTGTCTATGGCATGAACTATGTACTTTGTCTCTTGCTAACTGTCATTTATGCTCCTTGAGTCTTCATGTCTGTCTTCATGACATCTCATAAATGAAGCTCTCTCCTTTATGAAGCTCTCTCATTTATGCTCCTTGAGTCTTCATGACTATCTACATGACTGAGTGTTGATCGTGTCCCATATATGAAGCTCTCTCTTTCAATGCAGCTAACAATAGCCGTAGAATCTTTTCATAAAGGCATATAAGGCAGTGATGCTGAATGTTTAGGGAGGAAAAGCAACATAAAATCAAGTCCAAAAACCCATAAGACTTAAATATGTGTCTTTGCTTTGAAAAATGTGTTACAAATTGTGTTTCTTAGTGTTGTGACTGAGAAAACTGAGTTACAATGGCTTTTTTTGCTTATACAGCTCCCAAACAGACAAAAAACACTAAGATCCCTGAACAATGCATTCAAACTATTGCATAAAGTAATGGGCCAAGCTGTCTAATAGCTAGTACATGATAAACATCAACTATGTTATTTTTTTCAAATATTTTAGTGGCCACCATGTGAAGGTCCCTTCTTTCTCTTTCAGACAGACAAGTCCATCTATTTTGTCTTCATAAGCAAGGGGTATGTTACTTGTGACCTTTAAAATATTTACATTTGCATCTCCTGTTCCTTTCAATTTGACTCCATGTACAATAGATAGTGAGTGAATCCGCCCAATGCCCACAGACGTAGCACTATCACTAGGATCCAACACCTGAACTTTATCCCCTTCTTGGAGTTTATCAATATTAAATGTCTGCAAAAACAAAAAAAATACACATTATATTGTTTTTGACAACTGTATGTAATGTCTCATGTCTTGGAACAAATCAGTTTTTGTATGTGCTTTTTTTATTCTGTTGAATAACAAAGAAGCAACTTTTTACTCTAAAAAAAAAACTAACCCATTGTGAGGTACAAACAAATGGAGGGCAAGACTACAATAGTGCTAGACTATACGAGTACTCTAGAAAGAGACGTGGATTGGCAATGAAGTCCCCCCAACTGAGGACCATGACATCCCCGAATACAATGCACTAATGCATAGTCAAAATCTATGTATGCACTCTATTACAACTAAGCTCTAAGCTTCCATATGTAAGTTATATGTTCTCCCTTATTTCCATAATCTATGTATACTAGCTAATTACACTTCACTACTATTCTAACTAGCTTCTATCAAATAGGTAATGATTACCCTTATTTACATAATAAAACAACCATTACTTACTTGAATAGTACTTACTTGCATGTGGTTTCATAGCACTCACCTCAAGTTTAGCACGACTACTACTATGAATATCATGTGCATGCTCGTTGAGTTCATCATCATAATTATCACTATCGACATTGACATGAAGTTGTATAGTTTTGTAGAGAGCTCTATTGACAAGGCCTTTTTCTTTTCATTATGCTTTCATATAATTGCTCTACATGTGGTTTAATCATCATGTAAATATTAATATGAGTCAAGTAAAGAATGCAAAAGCTATAAATTGTTGTCCAAAAGAACATTCTAAGCATGAAGAATTAATGACAAAACATTGGGACAGATTAAGTTACAACTTAAAGAATGCAAAAGCTATATTTTTTGTCTAAAAGAACATTTTAAGCATGAAGAATGACAAAACATTGGGATATATAACTGGCAACTATTATATTACCTCAACTTCAGCATAACTATGACAACTGTGCTGCACATTCTTGTCCAGTTCATCATAATCATCACTATCAATATCGGCAGCTCTATTGACATCATGAAGGCATTTTTGCTTTCCTACTGCATTGAAAAAATTGCTCTGCATGTGGTTTAACCATCATGCAAAAAAATATACAAAGCATTCAATAGTCAAGTAAAGAATGCAAGCTATAAATTTGTCCAAAAGAACATTTTTTTGGATCACTCCAACAATAAAGAAACTGGGTTGGATTCTCCTACGCTCAGATTTCAATAATCTACATATTAAGAGGCATTTGTATATAGAATTTCCAAACAAGAAGAAATGAGATCAATAGAGCCTCTTACCTCATATGAATCTGTGGATTTATGCTCATTCCATGCAGAAACTATAGGGTTAATGGAGGCAACCAACTGTGAAACTTGCTAACTGAGACTGTATATGCAATTCAATACATGTTGGTACCATTCATTTGAGTTGACATGATCTGGAGAGGCTGATCCTACTAGGCATGTAACAGATGGTTGTGAAATCTCTGTTGATGAACTAGATTTCCACTTCATCCTACTCTTAGATTTACTAGGATCTAGTTCTACCATATAATTGACAATATCTTTTGGACCTGCTTCTCTATTATTTTTTTACACCTAAAATACAATGTCAATTTCAACAAATAGTCAGTTCAATAAAAAATCAAAATAAATAACAAAATGTAAATTGAACCAAAAAGCCATACACTTACTCCAAACTTGTCCATTTTGGCCTGCAACCTGCCTTGGCCAAATGTATATCTATCCCTCACATTATCTCTTGCTCTCTTTCCTTTGTTACTCTTTGCCAAATATTCTTCGGAATGCATACTTTCTTTCAATGCCTCCCACTGTTTGGGACATAGAGTGGAGTCGAACCTCTCTTTTCCCTCCATGATTGCTTTTTTGTAATTGTATCTAAAATTATTCATCAAAATTCTCATCTTTTGCTTGTAATATTTTCTAGAGATTTGTCCACCAATAGTCTCAAAAGCATTTTCCATTTTTTGTATAACATTTTCCACAGATCATGGATCTTGCTCTACAAAAGTTGATTTGCAAATATCCAAATGGGCCCTACATCTTACACCCAACTTGGAGGCCCACTTTGCAGCATTTAACCCAATGGGCTCACCATCTCTTGATACCTCAAGCAAGAATGGCTTCTTGCCTTCTAATTTTCTTAGTTTTGCATTCCTATCTGTAGATCTGTACAAATCTTGACTCAATCTTTGTCTTTTGCCAAAGGCATCCACATCTTCTATTAAACCACTACCAGTATTTCTAGTTGATCCACTAGTTCCATCAAAAGTTCTAGATGCAACAGGTGCACTCTGAGGCACAACAGATGCAATCGCTCTCTCTCCATGACTTTCATTAACCAGAACTTCATGCTCCTTGGCCACATTAGGTGTGGCATTAGGATAGATCATGAGTACCGGTCTCCGTAGATTTCAATTCAAACACATCCTTTAATTTTGAATAAATCATCTGCAGACCTGCTGTTCCTTTAATGCTCTGATGTTTTTCAATAATCTCTCTTAGAATTTGTTCTAAGAGATCATCACAACATTGCACATCACCATGTGTTATATCAAGCTACACATGATCACCATGTGCTTTATCAGGCTGCACATGATCACCATGTGCTATATTAGGCTGCACATCACCA
This sequence comes from Cunninghamia lanceolata, assembly GCA_027924645.1. NCBI lineage: Eukaryota > Viridiplantae > Streptophyta > Pinopsida > Cupressales > Cupressaceae > Cunninghamia > Cunninghamia lanceolata. The sequence goes on along the minus strand of BSBN01001100.1, from coordinate 1,477,048 downwards.
TGTGTTATATCAGGCTGCACATCAGCATATGCTATATCAGGTTGCACATGATCATCATTGCAACTATTGTTTTCACCAATTGCATTTGTTGAATCATAAAAGCGGTGGCTTCTACAAGATGGTGGCACTGTATCTTTTATTTCCTTTTGTTTATTCTCCACATTTTCTTTGCACTCTTTTTGTTGCCTATAAAACAAAAAATAATATCATATTATGTCTTATATACATAAAGCTCTTGCCTATAAAAGTTCATTCAACACTATTAAACAAATAATATACTACTTAGTGGATTTACAACTTGCCTATTTGTCAAACCAAGTCTCAATAAATATTCATTATTCTTGGCCACTTTTTCTTTATGAAGGCGCTCATAATCTTTCAGTGAAGTTTCAACATTATGATCACTATCATCTAATTTGTGCCTTACAACCCTTCTCTTCATTTCTTGAAGTCCAAATAAGCAATAATGTATAAATCAACAACTTGAATAAGCAAAACTCTATTGAATTCATAAGTTGATAATTGCTAACTTTCCATTTTGCTGATAACTGCAAATGAAAACTTAAAATAAAATTTAGTTTACATATTAAAAAGAATTTGCAGTCAAAAACCAAGATGTTTACAATTACAGGTATCAAACAAATTTTCCTTAGGGATATATTCACAAGAAAAGAACTCATAAAAACATAACACAAGAAGGATGAAGGAAAAATATAGTCTAGTTTATCATGAGGTGTGTTAGAACTATTCAAAATTGCACATAGTCCCACTCTGTTTCATACATTTTCCTTCCATAAATCCATAATTAGGGATTGATATTCCTTTTAGAATTTTTCTAGGAATCATTTATAAGCATCTCATATCAAGTCTATGTGAAAGAAATTTATATTTTTGACCATTGGTGTGTTTTTGTCTCTTACCGCAGGCATGTAGTACATGCAAACAGCCTTGGCGAGTGTACGGGAATTAGAGGATGCGAATACACAGTTACCGCTTCCCCGCAACATACAAAAAATTCAGTTGCAGTGTTGCAGTATAAACTCAAGTGGCACATAATATGTTACTGTGTCCCCGCAGCAGGTAAGGAGATGATCGGCGGCAATGCAGTAGGAAGGATTTAGGATTAAGTGTTCACCGCACCCCCACGACAGTTTCAAGTCGAGCCTGTGGTGATGTGGTATAAGGAGTTCAAGTAACTGGTAATGCTACATATCGTGGCCCCGTGATGCTGATAACTTCAACTGGCGGTAATGCGGTAAACAACGAATGGGAGACCAACGTCTCCCGCGGACCCGTGACGGTCAAGCCAAAGCTTGGCTGTGGCGCAGTAAAAGACATAAGGGATAACATGTATCCCACCATCCCGCGGTGGTGCACAATAAGGCTTGTGGGGTGGCGGTAAGTGGTGAAGCTGAATGTAACTATCTAAGAGGTCTTGTGGTGATGCAGTAAGGAATTAAATGTCAAAATGACTTCAGTACTACCCCACAATGGTTATCATTAATGCCTGCGGGATTCTAGTTTTTGAGGAAAGGACTTCAAGTCTTGAAATACTCACCCATCCATTTGATTGGATCAAATCAACAGTCTGTGTTTGAAAAGAATTAAATGTTGAGATTTGTTGATTTCGTGGAACGAACCAGGTTAATGGAGAAATGACCAGCTTCATGGCATGATAAAACTTGGGATTTCTTTATATTTCTTCATTCCAGTGAATTCAGTGTTGATTGCAGAAGCTGAATTCAAGCTTTGTGTTCTCTGCTCAGGCATTTTCTAACTGGGTGAGTCTGCCCTATCACTTTTTGCATAAAAGTTGGTGTTTCATTTGTGCTCTATTTTCAACTAGTCTGGTAAAGCAAGTAAAATATCAAAACCCTAGTTCGTAGAGGCACTAAAATATGGCACCTAAAAAATCTAAGTCTGTGAGTAAGAGCACTGACCCCCCTGCTCCCAAGAAATGATCACTTCAACAATCATTGTTGGACATCCTGCCAAATTTAGTTGACAAGGGGTCTAAGAAATTGTTCAAGGATGTTGCGGAAGGATGTCAGGATGCTGCAATCCCTATCTCTGGATGGAACTGTAGGCAAGAGACACTATGTGGCTTCATGAGTGTTATCATTGATGGCAACAAAGTCCATCCCACTCATCTGTAGCTACCAGAAGACAGATTGAAGAGTGTTTTGGTCCAGTGAACAAGAACAGAGCATGCAGCAAGGTCTAACAATCAGGTCCGAATCTCTTAGAGGAAGTATCTCAGCAAAGTGCAGACTTGGGGAAGTCAAGAGGAGTACCATGACTGCTACATTCCAGAGATTGAGCATCTGGTGATGAAAGAGTGAAAAGATATGAGCACCTAAGTGTTGGGCAGAATAGACTGAGGAAGAACTGACCGACAAAGCATCGGACCTTAATCCAGATGAGGAATTGATGGTGATCAATCTTCTTGATGGATCATTCATGGTTGGCCGACATGATTGATGACTCCTATAACTATCTTTTTGATACTCATCACTTAGTAAGCAAGGATTCAGCCGACAAACTAGAGTTTGGGAAAATATTGAGTATTCCAGATGCCGACTAGAAAGATGTTGAAATCCTTTGTGCGGATATATATACCAGATGGATTTCAATGTGAGGTGTGGGGTAGTGTGCAAAAAAAGGCAGAGATAGGTGTAAAAGTTATAATACAAGTCTGGTATGTGACATAATAGTAGCACTAAAGGAGTGGAAGAATGAAATGCAGTAGATTAGTTTATTGAGCCTAACTGGAACTGAACCTTAGCATATGTGGATGCCTGTGATCAGTTCAAACACTTGGTTACTTTCTTTATACCTTGTAGACAGTGAGTCTCTTGTCGGCAGTGAGCCTCTTGTGAGCAGTGTGCTCAGGCAGTGAGCCCTAATTGGCAAGTGTCATTTTGTACTTCTTATTCTTCTAACAGAGAATACAATCTTGGGTTAGTCACCCCGTGGTTTTTTCCCTTAACAGGGTTTTCCACGTCAAAAATATTGTGTTGTGTGTTGAGTTTATTTCTGCTTCCATGGTTATGTATGCTTATATGCTTTGATGTTGCACTAATTGTTAAAGAATAAAATAAAGTCAAATAATTAAGATAAATGATTCACCCTCACCCCCTCTCAGTTATCAACAATTGGTATTAGAGCTAAGTTCCTCCTAAACAGAGCCTAACAGCTTGAGGAAGATCTGAGAATCTCAATGGATATGTATGGTATGAGGGAACAAATTTAGTCTACCCTTGATGATCTTGAGCAATCTCACTCTGAAGTCAACAACTTGAGGGAAAGACTCAAACAAGCTGATGATTTCATAAATGAACTCAAAGAAAAACTAAGTAACTCAATGAAGAAAAGAAATGAACTACTTCAACAATTAGCAAGTCAAAGTGAAGCCAATGATACTAATGAAGATCTGAATGAGAAAACCAAGTTATGTGAGAGGTTATCAAAAGATGTCATTATGGTAAGACATGAAATGGAATTAGGAGTTATGAAATTCACCCAAGAAATTGAAGAGAAAAGAAAAAGTGAAGATAATCTAAAATAATCTCTCAAGGAGAAGTCAGAAAACTGCCACAAAATGGATAGAATAATCAAGCATCTAGAATCTGATCTTGAAGAAGCTAGAGACAATGAAGAACAACTTGAGAATCGGATAGACACTCTTAAAAGGGATCTTCAAACAACAAATGAATACAAAGAGAAATTCAAGATAAGCTCTGCTCAACTCGAAGTTCTTCTTGAAAGCCAAAAGAGGGTAGATGACAAGAAAGGCTTGGGGTATGAGAAAGGGGAAAGCTTCGGATCCGGTCAGAAGAACTCTGGATCAAGAAATCCAAGGAACAGGCCTAGAAGACCTCCGGTAAGGCAACCAAATGCTCAAAGATATCCATCCTTCAATGGATACTGTCACAATTGCAATAACTTTGGTCATAAAGCAAATCAGTGTAGAAGAAGAATGAATCAGACTAATTCATCCTTCTCTGGACAGTGTTTTAACTGCAAAAGGTATGGACACAAATCTCATGAATGTAGAAATATGCAAATGAACAATTCATTCAATGGTAGATGCTTTGCATTCAATAGAATGGGACATATGGCTAATCAATGCCAATCAAGAGGATACCAGTCAAAACTGCAAAGAAATGTTGTTTTCTACAATTGCAATAGATCTCGTCATATTGCCAAATTCTGCAGAAGTAAGAATCAGGATAAAAGGGGTCCAGTGCATCATAATCAAAATCAAGACAAAGGAAAAGGAAAAGTGAATGCGGATGAAATTCAAAGGGAGATGAACAAGGTTTGGGTAAAGGGAAGTACATAAAATGTTGAGGATGGATCCGCACCAAAATATGGTGCTGATATTCTTTCCGGAAACTAAATAGATGAGCTCTGGCTTAGGGGGAGTCAAAAAGGAAAATAAATTCCCCCAGCCAGTCAATTGGTGCCTGAAATTGGCACATGGAAAGTTGCGGATTAAAGGGTTCTCAGAGAAACATCTAAATAAGCCTCGGTAAAGATATGGAAGATCCGCAAGAAGTTTTGAAGAGGTTAATCATCCAAGATTGGTCTGGTTTAACAGTCATCCGGTAAGAGCAGGATTTTCACAGTTAGATCCGGTATGATTCAAAATTGAGGTGTCTTGATCTACGGATAAATGGAATGATTGGAGAAAGGTAGATAGATTGTCAATAATCACCAAGAATAACTCTAAGTGCATCTCAGTGATCCAGAAAGATCTCTCAGGACAAGAAGAACAAGGCAACTGGAATAACTTAAGTTGTGCATTTATTGTGAAATGGAATTAGGGTTTGCACAGAAATAAAAGGGTTCTTTTGTTCATCATTTGCACATTTGCATTCAAGAAGAAGGAAGAAAGAGCTCTGCAACAAGATTGCTTCAACTCTCTCAAGGATCAACCGCAGAATTTGATTCAACCAGCGATCTTTTTGGCTCTTATTGTGAACCCTAGAAGCGCAAAAGGTATTCTCCGCTCTTGAATATATCTAAATTCTTTGAAAGATGGCTACTCTGAATGTTGTCAAAATCACTGATAGGTCATGCCCTAAGTTCAAAAAACACCTATACAAATCTCTAGAAGTTGATCCTTTAGGCGCCTTCTCTAGCATTCTATATGGGGTTTTACATGTAGAAGATGTTAGGGCATACATTCATGTGTATATTGAGGAATTTGGGGAATCCAAGCTGATGGATATCTATCACAAGTAGTTAATAGATGAAGTACTTGAACTCAAACCTCAGTACAAGGCCATCCGGGACAAGCATTTTGGACAGGGGCATCCATTTCCCCTATTTTACAGAAGATGAATGGGTCCGGTATGTTCTGAGCAGAGTGCATGACAACTTCATGTGGTTGATGAGGCCATTTAAAATCACAAAGATACTATTAGGGCGGTAACTGGATTGCACTCATCTGGAGGGTTACCTGTTCTCAAATCAGTCAAAAACCAAACTGTAAGTGAGGCTACCGGATCAAAATTTGACAAGAGAGCAATGACAATAGAAGATATCACTAATCCGGATATCAAGTTTACCTCCATGATAATTGGCTACAAGATATATCACTCCAGCAGGGAGAACTCTGTTCCCAGAACTGTAATTTATATTGCTTATCAGATGCTAAGAGAGAATGCATATTATGATCTTTGCGAGCTTCTTCTGAGTCAACTATTGGAAAACTTGCAAAAGATTAAAAGGGACAAGAAGAACTCATTCAAATATGGTGGCCTGATGTTATGTCTCTTCTTTTACTACATGAATGATCTCCCCGGATCCAGTGGTTGGGTATGGCAAATTGACAGACCAGTTGCCATACAAATCAGAGATTACATGTATGGGCTTGGTGATGCCAAGGCTCAAAGTACAGCACTCTGGGGATACTTCAAGAACTTTCAAAGTATGATGCAGGCTAGAGAAAGAATCCCCCAATCATTGGTTGAGAAATACAAGGATACAATGTGCTTTATGGTAGACACTGATCAATGCCTAATGGAGGCAGTGGAGCCAAGAATAGTCTAGATTATGCTAATGGGCTATGAGGTGGATGAAAAAATTCTAGAACTACATATCCAACACCTACTAAGTCAGCCTAAGGACCCTAAGGTAGAAAGGTTTGGAACCTTCCAAGAGTTGAGTGTAAAAGTTCATGTTGAATTGAGACAGCCTGAGATCAAGAGAAAAGTGAGAAGGGAAGTAGAAGAAGTCACCAAGAGATATAGAATATCAAAGGAGGTAGTTGATGCCAATAGAGAGAAGATGGAAAGTGCAGAAAAAGAAAGGCAAGAAAAAGAAAAAGAAAGTGCTCCGGTGCAAGCCCCCTCTCGGACCAAATCCTCCAAAATCTCTACACCTGCCACCTCTGAGAGCCAAAAAGCCTCTAAATCGGAAGCCAAGACATCCAGAAAGGGTGAGAAGAGAACAAAGAAAAAGGCCACAAGGTCATATACAAGTCAAAAAGATGATGAAGAGATAGAGTCGGATGAGGAGGTTAAGAAAATGAAGAAGAAGAAGAAAATATCTGGTGAATCCTCTACCAGTCAAGGCAAGAAAGAAAAGGCAGAAGAATTTGTGGAAAAGCCTACTCTCTACATTGATGATATCATCAAATCAGTCACTGTGGATGGGAACTTGAAACCAATGACTAAATTTTATGATGAATATAATGAAGCTGACCAGAAGATCTTGCAAGATGCCACAATCAGGTATCTTAACATCTATAATAAAGCATTCATTGAGATCATATCTCTAATTCCTAAAAGCCTAGAGAAGGAACTTGAAGTAAGAAAGAACAATGCTAAGGCAAAGGACCTAGAGATCCAGGAACAGCTAGCTATTCAGCTCTATCCTTCCATCACTCCTAAACAACTGAACATGATCTTCAAGGATTGCAAGGATGAGTTCCGGAGCAAAGCCAAAATGAACAAGCTTATGCTTGAAGAGACTGATCAAGTGGCAAAAGAGACTGAAGACATCCTCTAGAATGCATATAAAAGATTCAATATTCCTATTATAGAGGACCTAAGTGATGAACCTTCTGATGTCGAAGGATTAAATGCACCAAAGGAAGACTCTACTGAGAAAATTGCAGAAGAACCAAAGGAGATAAGTGAGGAGAAGACTAAGGACCTAGATTCCTCTACTCCAGAAGAGGAAGTCCATGAAGAAGTAAACCTCTCTCTTCTGGATTCCCCAGCAGACTCCAGATCTAAAGGAGAAGAAAGAATAGAGGAGAAAATCAGTCAAGAAGAAAAGGTAAAAGGAAGAGAAGAAGATCAAACAGAGAAGACCCCAGGAGACAGTTCTGAGGCTGCAGAAGGAAAGAAGATTCTATCTCTGGCAAGAGACACTGCAGAAATAGTTAAAGATTTCTTGACCAAAGAAATGATGGAGATTGATGAACTGGAACTGTTTCAAGGACCGTTCAATTTTGATTCCCTCTCCCCGGTTCAGACAATGAAGATAGCATCCTTTGCCCAAGCAAAGGCAAAAGAAAAAACTTCTGAAGTCTCACATGGAAGACTGTGAGTTGATAGAGATTGCATCTGGTGTGTTAGAGAAGATCATGCCATCCTTCCAGAAGTATCTTTCGGCCTCTTCATCCGGTAATTTTAAATCTCTGATAAACTCTGTCAATACTCAGTTTGATTCTTTAGAAAAGGCGGCAGAAGAAAAGGTCCGGAAAGAATTTTTGGGAAAGAGATTCTCTGAGGTGCAAGGACTTATAATAAATGATAGGAGAAACTTGGATATTGGGATAAAGAGCTTAGAAAATGCTCTTAAAGATTGCAGAGATTTATACAAATTTTGTCTATCTTGGTCCACCGTGACAGCAGATATTACCAAGAAGGTGGAAGAACAAGAGAGTAAACTATTAAGTTTATCTCAAAATTTTGATCCTGTCACCTCATCCATAATGAATCAAGAATGCTAGGCTATTGCCATTATGAATGAGATAAAGAGGCTTGAGAAGGAGAAGAAGAATAGAATAAGCAAAATGAGTGATCTAAGAGGGATAATTATGCCTAAGTTAGAAGCCATGCATGAGGCTCTAACTAATGCTCAGACTAAACCCAGACCAGTGATCTGGTAGATTTAAAAAGGGCAGAAGCTTTTGCAATTCTATTGAATGGCCACATTTCAATTTTGGATAGGATGAAGCAAAGTTGGGCGACAGAAGTTATACAGTTGAAGACCACCTTTGCAGATATACTTAAGTATATGTAAGTATAACTTGTATATATACTTATGTAAATATGTATAGACTAATATTTGGAAATTTTGGTGTGCGGATTCTACCCTTTGCCATTAATGTCAAAGGGGGAGTGAAGAGTAGTGAAAAATGTGGAATCTAGCTAAGGGGGAGCTCCGGTAAAAGTACATAAGATAAAGCATCAGCCAAGGGGGAGTTTGTTATGACACTTAGTCATTTTTCACTAAGTGTTGCCATCAATGCCAAAGGGGGAGATTGTTGGCAAGAGACACTGTGGATTCATGAGTGTTTTCATTGATGGCAACAAAGTCCATCCCACTCATCTGTAGCACATAGTATGTCTATACCGAAAGACAGATTGAAGAGTGTTTTGGTCCGGTGAACAAGAACAGAGCATGCAGCAAGGTCTGACAATCAGGTCCGGATCTCTCAGAGGAAGTATCTCAGCAAAGTGCAAATTTGGGGAAGTCAAGAGGAGTACCATGACTACTACATTCCAGAGATTGAGCCTCTGGTGATGAAAGAGTGAAAATATATGAGCACCTAAGTGTTGGGTAGAATAGACTGAGGAAGAACTGATCGGCAAAGCATCAGACCTTAATCAGGATGAGGAATTGATGGTGATCAATCTTCTTGATGGATCATTCATGGTTGGCCGACATGATTGATGACTCCTATAACTATATGTTTGATACGCATCACTTAGTAAGCATGGATTCAGCTGACAGACCAGAGTTTGGGAAAATATTGAGTATTCTGGATGCCGACTAGAAAGATGTTGAAATCCTTTGTGCGGATATATATACCAGATGGATTTCGATGTGAGGTGTGGGGTAGTGTGCGAAAAAAGGCAGAGATAGGTGTGGAAGTTATAATACAAGTCCGGTATGTGATAGAATAGTAGCACTGAAGGAGTGGAAGAATGAAATGCAGTAGATCAGTTTATTGAGCCTAATCGGAACTGAACCTTAGCATATGTGGATGCCTCTGATCAGTTCAAACACTTGGTTACTTTCTTTATACCTTGTAGACAGTGAGTCTCTTGTCGGAAGTGAGCCTCTTGTGAGCAGTGTGCTCAGGTAGTGAGCCCTAATTAGCAAGTGTCATTTTGTACTTCTTATTCTTCTAATAGAGAATACAATCTTGGGTTAGTCACCCCGTGGTTTTTTCCCTTAACAGGGTTTTCCACGTCAAAAATATTATGTTATGTATGCTTATATGCTTTTATGTTGCACTAATTGTTAAAGAAGAAAAGAAAGTCAAATAATTAAGATAACTGATTCACCCCCCCTCTTAGTTATTAACAGGAACCTTTTTTGGTATTTTTGTGGAAAGAAAGATGGATAGGGACCAGTTGGAAACCCATGGAATTTGGATTTGGCAAAGGTTGTGGTGCCAAATGTATTTGTTGATGTGGATTTGATTAGAACATTGGCACAACACTATCACTCAGCGACCAAAATAGTCAGACTACCAAATGGGCCACCATTAGTGGCTGTGGACAGGAATGCAATCATAGACTACTTAATGTTTAGCAAGCAAGCCCTCACACATGTAGATTTGTAGAAGAGTGAGCAAGAGTCTAATAGTTTGAGAAAAACACTCAGAAGGGATGAGGTGCCTATGCACATGAGGAAAGGGGCAAATAACAGGAATTGAAATCCCATCCACTACAATTGAACCTTTCTCTATTGAAGATTTTGCTGTCTATTTCAAAAGAACATATTTTGCTTTGTGTCAGGTGTTGGGTATCGATGCCCAAGGTAGAATGCCTCTCAGCCTAATGTTGAAGGCCATGAGAATTCAAAATCTAGAAGCTAATATTGAATATGATTTTGCAACATTCATTGAAAAGAATCTGCATGATGGATTTTTGGAAATAAGAGAAAACAAAATTCCCATAGATTTCAAATACTACTCTTTGTTATGTTATTTGATTTTGTATCAAAATAGAAGTGGCCCAGTAGAATGCATATGAGCATGATTGATGAAAATGGACAAAGATTGCCAACACAGTGTTGGTGTTACAAATGGGATAGCCATTGCAAGAATTGTGATTATGTTGTGTTTCATGATGATTTCTCAATTAGAATAATGAATTATCTTGGTAGATTTTCTCCTAGATTGACAAAAGAGATTAGGGAAATGTTGAGGCCTCTTGCCCATAGGCTAGAACAGGGTCATAGGCATAACTATGCTGATTGGTTTTTCTTGCCAGTTCATACTATAATCAAGGTATATGGGTGTAGTCAGCCACCCCATGTGTTGCCCAAATTTGTGCCAAATAGAATTGCATTCCTTGAATTCATATGGCAAATGATGTGATGGAGAAGGATGTAATGAAGAAATAAAAGAAAGATACATTTCTTCCTAATTCCACAGTGTTTGGTGATTGGTCCATTAGTTATGATACTTTAGAGGATTTGCAAGCCTATTTGAAGGTAAATATTCTTTAAAACTAGGTGTAGAGAGGGTTTGTGATCCAGAGGGTCACATGAACTTTATCAGACAAACCATCCTCACAAGAATGGGAATATCCCATCAAATCTATTTTGATGAGGATGTGATCAGAAATATTGTCACCTTTCAAGAAGTGTATAATAGGGTAAGAAAATGGGAGATTTTGAAAAGGATTGAGGATGATAGGAGAAAACAAAATCCTAATTTTCCTGGATTCTTTGTTGAAGAGAGGGACCCTTTAAGAAGAATAGATCTGATAATTGACAATTTTGAAAGAATATATAGCAAGTATGAGAAGAAGCCTTCAAAGGCTACCAAGCTCAGTGTCAAAAGACCACCAGGAGTTGTGATTCAAGAGACTGCACCAGATGCAATGTCACTACAGGATCCAAGTCATGTCCCTGATTCACCACCTACCAAAAGGCAAAGGATTGAGGATGTTTCTCCACTGGTTCCATATAAATTGAGTGAAGGAGGGGTGACACTTATGAAGTAGCTAGTATCTTGAGAAATGTGGGAGATGAAGGAGAAACAAATTAGCCACTTGTTGGCCAAGAAACAGAAGCACACAAACCAAAGGCCAGAATGGCCGAACAGACACAAGGGGAGCCTGAATTAGAAGAAGATGAAAGAGTTGTGGCTTCTATGAGATTTATGGAGGATGATGATTTCATTAATTCCCCTGAATTCAAAGATTTTTGGATTAAGATGAAGATGAAATAATTTCAAGAACAAGTGGAAATAAATAAAATGGATGTTGATGAATCTCAGCATGAGCAAATTATTTCACAAACTTTCAAGAATATGAAAATAGATGAAATAATTGTCAACCCTGATAAGGCTAGACAAATGTTATTAAGGAGCAACATGTTGATCATTCCCGACCTTGAGTTGAAGAAAATGTTTTTGTTAGACCAAGTCAGGAATCAAGATAACCCCATGCTAGTTTCTCAATTTGACTATGAGGAAGGTGTCACTGGTTGTGGTTTCAATCCAAAAATAGGACTTTGACAATATGGGCAATACAAAAGAAAACCGGTAAACCAAAATTACTTGATGTGGTCCAAGAAATAAAGGGAACATATGTGGTCAAGACATTCCAGGACACATCAGTAACTAAAGCAGCTACCCTCACTATGCATACTACAATGTTTACATAAGTTGTTATTGTAAAGCTAGAGCAAAGATTGTTTGATTATGAGAGAACTCAGATGGAGATGAATGATGAGGTAAATAGATTGTATCTTGAAAATGTAAACCTAAAAAAACAACTAAAGGGTGAGAGTTCTTCTTAGATTCAAGCCTTTGTGCCATTTCAAACACCTGTGCCACAAGAGGCCAGTGATACCACAGTGACTGCTAAACAATTCAATGTTTTAAAATTGAAGTTGGAAAAAGAAATTGAGGAATTGAAAAGGCAAAATGAGAAAACAAAGAATGAGGCAAAATTGAAAATTCTTGAAGTGTTTGAGAAAATTTTGGAATATAGAGTGAAAATGGTTGTTGACAAGTTGAGAGATGTGCATGACTACTATTCTTCCTTGTCTCAAGCCATGGAATAGTTGAAAGTAAATTTTTTTGTTTTAGATCCCTTGTATCAAAGATGGAAGTCAACAAATCATACATTGATCACTCTGTGTAAAGTTCTACAATGGAATCAAGATGCTCCTGCAGCTATAAAGCCAACAAAGAAAATGATCAAGATGATATTGGATGAGTATCAGTATGTGAATGGTGAGAATCAAAGAATGCAGGCAAAGATTGATTCTTTTGCCACTTTCAAACACCAGTTCATTCCATCAATCCTAACAGAGAATGAAAAGATCAAGGATTTTGATGCGTGGAAGGATGAATTTGGTCATACATTTTCTAATATCATGGAATTTTTGAAAAAGGATGAAGATATCAATATTCTCAGCTTCAACATCATTCTGGACATAGTAATTGGTTTGGATGCTAGATATACAAAGTTTGTAATTGATGTCAAAGCATTGCTTGACAAAAGGTGGAAGGATCACCAAGCCAACTTGCTCCAAATTCAAGATTACAAGTGGCCTAGTGATTTTACTATGTTTGAATGGCAAGAGAAGTATCTTCGAGCTGATGAAGAGACAGGCTATATGTGCAAGGGAGTAACGAGCATCATGGCCTCATGACTACACAGTATACCAATGGGAGCAAGCGTATTTGGCTCCTCCAGAGGAATAGGACCTTGAAGATGTTGTAGTGGAAGAACCGAGCCTTCAAACACCCCATCATGGAGAGGAGGACTTTGACAGATTGAGATGATCACGGGTCTCCTATGTTGATTAACAGACTACAAGTGTATTGCAAGTGTTGCGGGCTTCCAATCAATATTGTCTACTTTTTTTGTCTTCTCTTAATTATGTTTTAAGCAAATTAATGTTTAGTTTATACGAAGAGGCATGAATTTTGAAAATATGCCATATTTTGTAACAGTCTGAAGCTTGTTGCTTCTCTTATAAAAGAGAAACCAAGACCGAATTTTGATATCATCATCATAGGCATTTATAGACACATATATGAGGAGACTTTTGTTATATTGTAATATCTATTTGAAGCAATCAATGGAGAAGAAGATTTAATCTGGTGCTCGAATTCTAGTTAAGATATCTAAGATATCATTTCTTTGTTTGTAATGAGGAGGCTTAGTTCACCTAATGTTAAGATATCTATATGTGTTATTAAATCACAAATGTTCATCATTGTTTCCTTCACACAAGCATATTCAATGCATGTGGAGGCTAGAATCTATATTACAAACTAAAGCTATCATCTTAGGACATACAAGAAAAGTCTAGCATCTAGAAAACATATAGGACACACAAGAAATTATATTCTAACTAAACAAAATTAATTTCAACCAAAGTAAGAAAACTAACAAGAATGATTGAACCTAACTTTAAATGCACTTCAAATCAGTAGTGAACATCTCAGGTTTTGTATATAATGTACCATCAGAATAATGATGATTACATTTAGAAATGTATCAGTAAAACAACAGTGAATAAGCATACCTATACTTAGATCTTTATTACATTCAATAATAAATTACACCATACATATAACCAAAGTTTAGGTGACAAGCTAACCTCTTAAGGTGACAAAACATCATCATAATCATCTGCATTGCCAGCAAGATCATAATCCTGATCACTTGCATCTGCATCTGTTTGATTTTCTACCTCATCCTCATCTGTGACATGCTGCTCATTCTCTCTCCCAATCTCTTCATGGGTAATCAAAATCTCTTCTTCAAACACTCCATCGTTTTCATCCACTTCTTCAAATATTTCTTGTAAATTAACATATTGCCAATCAAGCATTATATCGACAGCTTCCATGAATTTTCATCTAGAACGAGACTCTATTTGAATGACATACGACCATCCTAGGCTTCTTACATCATCAATTACAAATGACTGGTTAATTTGAAGAGGGGAAACATATGGCTCATCCATCTCTGATAAAAATTGCCTGTATTTGTGCGTACAAATCCATACTCATCAAATTGTACTACAGATGGTTGGATCCAATTACATTTTAATAATATAGGACTATTTTCACCAAAATCTACTTGAATAATTTCTTGGATGAATTCAACATAAAATTTCTTCTCAGTTTCATGAAGAAATTCAGCACTAACAACATAATCACAATTTGTCTTTCCTTTGTCTTTTTCTTCCACTCTTCTTAAATGACTACCATAGGCCCACATTCCACTAAAACACATAGCCCATACATGTGGAGATTGTGAAAGCTCACTTTCCTCCATTTTTACATCTTGACCTTTTTCTTTTGCATGACTGACTGCATTAGCAATCCATTCTTCAAATTTTGGAAAAGAATCACCTCTAATCAAATCATGACGTCTACGCTTTTGAGGTTGATGTTGCATCCAAGTTTGATTCTCTTCTTCATATTTTCTACATAGAATATTAATGTACAAATAGTAAGATTAATAATATAAATATGTAAATGCAATTGAGTAAATAAATTATTGTGTAAATTTTTTTAACCTATGCCACTTATCGAACAAAGTTGTGTTTTGAAGAATATAGGCATGTATCTCACTTCTTTCTTGATGTGATAGCTTGAAGTGACATCCATTGCCTTCTAATACTTCACCTGCAACTCTTTCATCTTCATCATCATCCCATACACGTCGATTGACATTTTTAAAATCCTTCATATATTATGTACAAAATCCCATGGCCTCTTGCATTGAATATCCCTCAGACATGTTGCCTTCTGATTTTGCCCTAGTACGAACAATTTTTTTCAAAACCTTCATATATCATTCTATAGGTTACATCCATCTCGTTCTTACTAGGCCACAATGCTCTAGTTCATATTCTATATGTATCAAAATATGCATAGAAATGTTAAAGATTGTTGGTGGAAATTCCTGTTCCAATAGACAAAGGACTTCAACAACCTCACCCCTCAAACTATCAAAGTTTGAAGGATCTAATACATGTAAACTCATTCTCTTTAATATTAGGCCCAACCTTATAACTGTCAATCTTGGCCCCTTTTCCATACTTGATATATTTACCACAATAGGTAAAATATTCTCGATTATGACATGATAGTCATGGGTCTTGAGGTGTCTTAAGCTATTAATGTTAGTTTGGCTTCTAATACTACTACTTACATATCCAGTGGGAAAGCGAGTCTGAGATAACAACTGTAAGAATTGTACACATTGTTCCTTTGTCTAGACATAAAGAGCACTAGTTTTTCTATATTTTTCATCAACACATTTTTCAACCCAAAGATTTCGACGAATCTTTAGTTGTCGAAAGTCTTCACATGATGAAATAGTATCAAAAGAACCAAAAAGAGTTTCTATAATAGCATAGGCTATATTTTTCTCAGTATGCATAAATTCAACAATATGTCTAATGGTTATATCCTTAAAGTATGGCAACTTATAGAATATGCACAACTATTTTACACCGCTTTCACTGCATGGATCATATCTTCTACCAACAATCCCATCATTTTCAATAAATGACATTCTTTTTTGTTCATTCTCAACAATGTAATCACTTGTTATTAGCAATGGTGCTTCATGATTCTCTTCTTGACCATTGAAATGTGTTTTTTGTCGACGATATGGATGATCCATTTTAAGGTAAGCATGGTGTCCACAATAAATACACTTACACAAACTTCTTGAGTGCCTCACAAAATCCTTAAAGTTGTAAGCAGGACATCCATGGTATCCATGAACACTGAGACCACACAATGTGTCATATGTAGGAAGATCATGAATCATAAAAAATAAGGAAGCTCTTAAAGTGAATTTGATTGAATGACCATCCCTTAAAGATTGAATTGCTTCAAATCCTTTCCACAATTCCATTAGCTCATCATATAATGGCTCTAGATAAGCATCAATTGTATCTGAAGCCACACTTTTCTTTCATGGTATAATCAATGATAGCATTAAGAAAAATGGTTTAGTTGCTAACCATGGAGGCAAGTTATAATTTATTAAAAACACTGGCCAAGTTGACCATTTAGTACTTTGATCTGAGAATGGGTTCACCCCATCTAGAGCCAAACCCAACCTTATATTATGAGGATCTTGAGAAAAAATAGGCCATCTGTTATCAAATTCCATCCACATATTAGAATCAAGCACATGTCCTTGTTTTCCATCGGTGCTCTTATTTTGGGTATGCCATTGCATAAGTTCAGTAATGTCTCTGCACCTATACATTTAAAGTAATCATGGGATTATTGGAAAGTGGCAAAGAACCTTTCTAGGAACCATGGTTGATTTCAACCCTTGTCTATACCTCGCTTCATGACATTTCAGACATTCACTCTCGCATGCAAGATTATTGCGAAATAATACACAACCATTGACACAAGTGTGGATGTTTTCATACCCTAAGCCTAGCTTAGTGATTTTCTTTTTACATTGACTTCATTTTGTTGGCAATGTGGAGTCAGGTGGTAACAATAAACTTAATAATGCCAATAACTATTCTACACTCTCATTTGTCCAACCATGCACCACTTGCAAGTTAAGAATTTGAAGGATTATTGTCAAATAACTTAACTTGCAATTAGTATACACAGGATTTAAAGCATCCTCCGTCGACTTGGCCCAATCATCGTCTAGACCTTCATTCAACATTCTATCAACTTCAAACCCTTCGTCTAACATTGCTGCCTCTTTAGCTATGTTTGGTGCCACTTCATCTATGTGTGTTGCCTCTTCATCTCTCATACTCTGTAATTCTATCATATCTTCATAATAATTGTAATCCCAATGGCTTATACCACTATGCCTATATCTTATCATATGTCTAAGAATTAGGTTTCTTTTTCTCACCTTTCCACCATGACAGTCTTTACATGGACATGGATATTTGTCCATGTCCCTCTCATTGGCTACTCTCTCATCAAATGCATGGTATTGATCTATAGTCAGCGTTCGACATTGATCCATCTATAATGTTCTACACATAGCAACAAAAATATAGCTTTTGAATGCATTTGGTTTGGTAGAATTTCATCAAGTTTTGTGTGAGATATTGCATTTTTGGTGAGTGCAGGTCTAAATCCTACCTAGGGTTTCCAGGGAGCAAAATTTGATCATGGGTAGAGTTTCCACCATCTAAAAATCCTAAAAATTGGTGGAAAGCTCTATCCCATGCCTATCCACATCCCTATAAGAGGACAACTCACGACTGGCACGTGTGAAGAAGATATGATTGACTATGTGTGCAGATTTGTTATGAGACAGTCCTAAAACCCTAGGTTCTTTGTTGCTTTGAATAATATATGCATTGTATGTCAATGGAGGAGTGAAGAATCATAGTGGCATGTTGTTAGGGCCTATACAAGCCTGAGAATTCATATGACAAGTGTTCTTACCTTCATTTGGAGTCATCACCTTGGATGCACCTAGTGGCAACAAGACCTAAATTGCATAAATCATTGTGTTAATCACTTGGTTAGGTCATGTATGTTTGGAAACCCTTAGAAGATGTTGTAATAGGTCTAAATAAACCAAGTTGCCCATATTCCATGTTGTCTTCAATGATTGAGTGTCACTAGGGTGTTGTTTCCATGTTTTAGGCTTAGGAGCAAATTGTTAAGAATGAACAAGGATGCAGATTTGCATCAAGTGTATTGAAACTTTGTTTGGGATGTGTCAAGGTTATTGTGTGGGAGTCCTTCCTCTACATCATGTTCTACCTCTGCATAAATCTCTATGGTCAGTTTTGTGCATTTTTTACTTGTAGGATTCTCATAGTTAGTGAAAAAGGTAGTGTTCATGAAGGAATGGAAAAGATGCATAGAGCCTTTGAATTATACCCGTACTGTGCAATGGCATTGAATCATTTAGCAAACCATTTTTTCTTCATAGGGAAGCATTTTCTTGTGGAACAGTTGACTAAGATAGCTCTTGTTTCAACTAACCACCCTCTCATGAAATCTCATTCATATTATAATCTTGCACAATCTTATCATAGTAAAGGTGATTATGACACCACTGGCCACTACTACATGGCATCAGTCAAGGAAAGCCAGAGGCCACAGGATTTTGTAGGAAGGTTCAATTGAAGCTGGGAGATCTTAAGAGTTCTCTCTCAAAGTTTGAAAAGGTTCTGGAGGTCCACCTTGAGAACTGTGAGAGCTTAAAAGATGTAGGCCATATATATGCTCAACAAGGGCAAGTAGAGAAGGCTTTGGAAATTTTAAGAAAGGCAACTCGCATAGATCCACGTGATGCCCATGCATTTATCAATATGGGTGAGTTATTAATATCATCAGACCCCAGTGCAACCTTAGATTCTCTTAAGACAACAAAGTCTCTTCTGAAGAAGAGAAGAGAAGAAGTACCCATTCAATTGTTAAACAACATTGGGGTTCTTCATTTTGAGCGTGATGAACTAGAGTTGGCTCAACAAAATTTTATGGAGGCATTAGGAAATGGAACTTGGGTTGAAGTCATACAAAAAGCCCTAGTGCCAATTCTGCAATTTTTCCTGTGCTCTTTAAGGATATGGAATTCTTCCATTGACTAGAAGAAGGTGGTGTTTCACATGAGCTACCATGGGATAAAGTCACAACACTATTTAATCTTGCTAGGTTGTTTGAATAGCTACATGATACTGAAAAAGAAAATCTTTTATACAGGCTAATATTGTTCAAGTTTTCTTGATTATGTGGATGCATATCTACGTCTTGCAGCCATGGCTCAGGCTCAGAATGAGATCCAACTAAACCTAGAATTGATTAGGGATGCACTTAAGGTGTATAAAAACTCATCAAATGCTTTATCTATGCTTGGCAAAATGGAATTGAAAATAGATGACTAGCTTAAAGCAAAAGAAACAATTAAAGCTACACAAAGTGAATCAAATGCAAAGAATTCTTATCTTGACATTTCACTTGGAAATTGGAATTATTTTGCAGCTTTTTGAAATGAGAGAAGGGATCCAAAGGTGGAGGCACAACATCTTGAGAAGGCTAGAGAACTGTATTGTAAAGTGTTGGCACAGAGACTAGGAAATGCTTATGCTGCAAATGGGGCAGCCATTGTGCTAGCTGAAAGGGGTCAATTTGATATTGCAAAGGAAATTTTTACATAGGTACAAGAAGTTGCAGCAAGAAACATCTTTGTTCAGATGCCTGATGTGTGGGTAAATCTAGCACATGTTTATTTTGCAAAAGGACAGTTTGTGCTTGCAATGAAAATGTATCAAATTTATTTGAGGAAATTCTATTTTGGAACTGACACCCAAATTTTATTATATTTAGCTAGAACACATTATGAAGCAGAACAGTGGCAAGATTGTGAAAGAACATTATTAAGAGTAGTAGATTGTAACTACTGTAAGTTGCCAAAGCTAAAGATTTTGTGTTTATAAATGTAATGAGGCTTTCGAATTAGGTCTCTGAATTTGCTGCAAAGGGTGTCCCCAAATCCAACTTTGTTGCAGAGGACCTCGCCGACTTTAAATTCATTGCAACAAACTCTGAATTCCTTGCTCACCTTTTCAGAAGTCTCCAAGTCCTCTCCTCTTTATCGCCCATGTAATTAGCTGCTATAACTCAAAATGCCTTAGTGCAAAGTAGCTCTGGGAAAGTACTTTGATCTCTACATTCTCAACCTTTTGTTTTTAAGCGAATCCACCACAAGCAACTCTGAACGGTCAGAGATATTCCAAGCTGAGTGCGTGAAGAGCATGTTAGAGTTCCTACAAGTGAAGAGTGTGATGGTGATGGTGATATTTAGTAAGGAGTTGAAGATTTGAGTGCAAATAGAAGGAAGATATAGAATAGGGTATGATGGCGATGCAGATAGCAAAAAATGTTGGAAGGAATGCGAATAGTGAATTGCGGAAATACATCTTGCCAATGATTTCCTAAAAAGTTCTTTTTAAAATTTTGACTAATTTGTATTTGGGTGACTAACTATTTAGTCATTTATTTCTGTGACTAAGTAAATTTTAGTCAATGACCAAATTAGTCATTTATTTACTCATTTATAGATGAGTTGCAAAAAATTAGTAGAATTTAGTCATTTTTAGTTGTTGTGACTAAACGTTTTAGTCACTTAGTCATTTATTTGCCAAAATTCTACTAGTATAGGGTCACTATAGTGAGGAGAGAAACGAAAAAGTTTTGCCCAAAGCAGGCTTTTTGGCTTAAGACATACATATATTTGACAACCCCTTGTTTTGATGAGGATCCTATCAAAATTAACACAGAGTTGTCTGTGGAAGAGAAGGAAATATGGGACAATGTTTCGAATGGTCCTGATGAACCTATAGCTAAAACTCTTGACATGATTGTCAATCAGGGCAATCCTACCTTTAATGCACAAAATGTGTTAGTTGGGGCTCTTAAAATTGAGGCAAAAACAAAAATGAATGCTCAGCAATTATCTATGTTAAAAATAAGAGAAAGCATCCTAACCAAGAAATTGGAGAATGTAATAGAGACTATGGGTTCTCCAATTAGTTTTCAAACACCAGACCCAAAGGAGTTAGATGGTGACGTTCCCATTAAAAAAATTGAGGATAGTGTTGAAGAAGGATCTTCCAAGGTTGAAGAGAGCTATTCCTTGAAGAAGGTTGAAGGCAGTAGAAAGAGAAGATATGTGCATAAAAAACAAAGCACTGAAAAAAAAAGTGCAAGGAGTTAAACTTCCTAAGTGTTTTGATAAACTGCGTCTCAACAGTTCCTAAGGTGAGCCTCCTGTGTATCTGGCCAAACAAATTTAATATGAACTGTTATAATTGGAATATAAGGGGACTTGAGTCCCTCGATAGGAAATACATTGTAAGAGATTTCTGCAATAAAAATAGAAGAATTGACTATTTAATGTTACAAGAAATTAAAGCCACAGGGTTCCAATTAGACAACACCTTAAGATTTATCTGGAAAGAGGCAATGAAATTCTATTCTAAACATGAAAGAGGCAAAAGAGGTACTGCAATATTGATCAGTAAGGAATGGGGGCAATATATCACCTAGAGTGGATGCTCCCCTCGCAATAGGTGTGTTTGGGTGGTGATTGATAAGGAGAATAGATAGTTTCGCATATGTTCAATTTATGCCCCCAATGAGCATAGAGAATGAAGTGAACTATAGAATTGGATGGCTAACAAGCTACCTAAAATCCCTTGGATTGTAGCTGGGGATTTCAACATGGTGGAACATAGAGAGGATAAGATTGGAGGGAACTATGCAGTATGGAAGGGAAATGAAAAGAAAAGTTTTTTTGGTTGAGAATGAAAAAATCTTTATGTCTCATTGACCATCTAGAAGGGAATAAGGCCACAAGTCAAGGAATTTGGTTTTCATGGTGCAATTCACAAAAAGACAACAAAAGAATCTATTATAGGTTAGATAGATTCTATGTAAATAAGGATTTTTTCCATTTTTAGAGCTCTAAGAAATCCAATGTTGTAAGGGTCATCCCT
Organism: Cunninghamia lanceolata; assembly: GCA_027924645.1. Lineage (NCBI taxonomy): Eukaryota > Viridiplantae > Streptophyta > Pinopsida > Cupressales > Cupressaceae > Cunninghamia > Cunninghamia lanceolata. Next base: position 1,455,355 of record BSBN01001100.1, on the reverse strand, counting down.
AATACCCTATCTGACCATCACCCAATACAAGCTCTTATCAACACTGAGATTCTGGATAGGGGGAAGATATCCAAAAAAGATAGTATGTTCAAACTGAATACACAGTTGCTTTTAGACATGGATTGCCATGATGGGAGTTGTAATGTAAGGCTTATTATGAAAGCCATGGATGGTAAGAATAAAGAAATATAGTATTGGAATGAGTTAGTCAAAGCATGCAAGGGAATATTCCAAGTATGTGGTAAGAAAATGGCACTAGACAGAAAGAGAGATGAAAGACTCCTTCAAATTGAATTCTTTGAAACTAAAGGGATGTTGCAACAAAACCTAGAAGATAGAGGAAAAATTAGACAGCTTGGAGAAATAAAAAACAAGCTTAGGAGATTGGAGACATATAGAGCCCAAGGGGCCAAAGTAAGGGCAAGGATCAATTGGCTAAAAGATGGGGACCAAGGTACAAAATATTTTTTTGACATTCTTAGGTTAAAATTTAAAAAGGAACATGTTGGACCTATTAATGAAAATGGTGCCACTTTTAATGATATAGAGGATATAAAGCGATTGTATAGAGATTTTTATCAGAACCTCTTTAGGTCTGAAGATCAGAGTGTAGACTGTTTGGAGGCCCAGGAATTATGCTTGAATATTTGTCCTAAGAAGATTGGTGAGGTAATGTCTAGCAAATTAAAATAGAAAATTTCCAAAGGAGAGATCAAAGAGCCTATTTTGTCAATGGAGGATGGTAAATCTCCTAGGCAAGATGGGCTACCGCTAGAATTCTACTAAGCTAACTTATCTCGGGTGGTGGATAATCTATGGGAATTATACAAGGAGGCTTGAATAGAGGATCTCTGGGGAAGGATATAAATAGAGGTATCATCAAATTAATACCTAAATATGGGGACACGTCTAACCTAAGGAATTGGAAGCCAATTTCTCTATCGAATGTCTCCTATAAGATTGTTGCCAAAGTATTGGCAAGGAGGCTCGTTGATATTCTACCTAAAATCATTAATTACACTCAGATTGGATTTATAAAAGGCAGGTACATTGTAGAAAACTTGCTAACAAGCTGGGAGGCACTACATTGGGCAAGAACAACATGTCAAAATATTGGTATCCTATTGTTGGACTTTGAAAAGGCTTATGACAGAGTTGAATGGTCTTTTATTTTAACAGTGCTAAAAGCCTTTGGCTTTCCCCAAGAGTTTTGTGACATGGTTAACATGCTCTTTAGGGATGCCTCTGCTCAAATTGATATTAATGGTTCCTTGACTGATCCATTCAAAATTGTGAGATCTACTAGGTAGGGTTGCCCTTTAGTACCTGCACTCTTTGTAATTGCTTCAGAAGCCTTGTTCTATATTTTGAGAACAGAAAGGTTAGCAGGGGTGATGAACGGCATTAGGCTTCCTGATGAGAGCATGTTATTAAACATGCAATTTGTAGTTGATACTGCATTACATCCTGTGCTTGAAAAGGATAATTTTAATAAAATGGACGATAGGTTGAATATGTTTTATAAAGCCTCTGGGGCTAAAGTATCATTCAATAAATATATATTGTTAGGTTGGTCAAATAACCCTCCAGAGTGGTTGGAGGAGGGTAAATGGCAGTGGGGTGGCCCCCATAGGCAAGTTAGATTCTTAGGGATCCCTTTTACTATTGATCCTTCTCTTAAACTGATGTGGAATTGGATGTTTTCAAAAATTGAAATGAAATTGAAATTTTGGAACAAACAAGTCATGTCTCTAGCAGGGAGAGTACAAGTGTGTCAAAAAATACTCTGCTTATTCTATCTTTTATGCTTCTATGTGGCTATTATTTAATTACTAAATAGATAGTATTTAGAATCTCATCAGGGGTTTTCTGTGGTCAGATGGTAAAGGCAAAGGGAAAAAGCACGCTGTGAAGTGGGAGTGGTGTTGTATGAGTAAGGAAAAGGATGGCCTAGGGCTTAAGGATCTAAGAATCCAGGGTGGAGCTCTTGTTACAAAATAGATTATCAGATCCTTAGAAGGGAGTGAACCTTGGAAGATCCTTATTGTAACATGTCATCTCATATTACTCAGATTTACATCCCCAATTAACTAACAAGTAAATAATCATGATCATCATAAACATTTGTTTTAATAAAACATTAATCATTTGCATAATCATTACATAAAAAGCATATTGTTTTTGAATATTTTCAAACTAAAAATTTACAACATATTCAAAGATAGCATGTTAGTGAAATCCTTCACTTTACAATCACAATGTCTTGCTCATGGCAATAAAGATAAATTTACATAAAATTTGACTGCTAAGTCATATAGATTGAATATATTGCATTTGGAGTTTTGATATCTATCTTCATAAGTCTTGACTTGTTATTTGCTTGAGAAGAAGAGCATCACCTGTGGTGCAGGAGCACATTTTTTATATTGAGTCAAACAATGTAAATAGTTGTCATTTTGGAATTTTCTATATGTTTAGGTTGTCAAAACTATGTAATAAGGTCTATATGAGACCAATGGGATGTATTTAGAAGTTTCCTTAGTGATGTTTTTGTTAGCTGTTCATAAAAAATCAAAATATAGAAACTTTGCAAAGTAGAAATAGTGGTTTTTTGTAAAGAATTCAAAGAGTTGAGAACTAAAATAACAGGTAGATGAGGAATCATGAGAAAGTGCATTGTTTTTACCTCAAAACAAGTTTAAGTAGAGAAGAAAACAGAGATTTTTAGCGTTCCAAACTCTGTTTACTCTATTTTTCACTATTTTTTATGCTGCTACAACTCGTTGTACAGATAGGTGCAGCTTGATATTATACAACCAACTCATGCATGTGGTAGGGGAGTGAGTTAGGCATCAAAAAAAGGTGGTTTGGTAGTTTCTCATTGATTTTTAAGATTTTTATTGCAGTTTGACTAAAATCTGCTCTTAACCCTGATCTAGGGTTTGTTTTGACACATTTTCATGGCTTTCTAAGCCATTCCACCTGTTCAAACTCTTCAAATGGGTGGAATGGAGTGTAATGAGTTTGTTTTTGAGTTTTGTATGGTTGTAGAGGTAGGGGTGGACTCCATGATCAAGTTTGAGGACTTTTAATGCCTAATATCTCTATGTATTAGGCAAAAAGAGACTAGATAAAATACGGGGTTATTGATTTGGTATGAAACCCATGTTTGAAATCACCCAAACCTACAAAAGTGTTGTATTTTGGATGTGTTGAAGCTTATAAAAGTGAATTTTCAGTCTAGGGTAGAGTATTTCATACACTCCTTTATAAAATAGGACTATTAGCCCTCTAAAAACCAGCAGGACAATCATACTTTTGATGTTTTTGTCCAAAACAACATATGCCCAAATGGAGATATGTGATGTAAAAGATAAATGGGTATCTAGTATAGTGATTCTCATGTGGGTTTGGGTCAAATTTGCAAAATTATGTTGAAAAAACTCATAAAATAGGGCTATAAGCCTAACCCAAGCCTAGGCTGGGACAGTCAATTAGTGAGGGAGTTTAATTTTGCATGTTAGTTTATAGTGAAGATCTACATATGTCCACCCTTATCATGCATCAAAATGGTATCAGAGCTTAGGTTCTGATTAAGTACTGGGAGTTTTGTTGAAAGGTGAGTAAAGTAAAGTGACAGATTGAATAGAGAACGTTGCAATTTGAGAAGTCAAAATGCCTCCTAAAGGTAGTGCAGTCTTAACAAAGGAGCTGAAGGCAATCAAGGAGTCACAAGAAGTAGTTTTGACTAGACTTGCAGCATTAGAGACTAACCAAAGAAGAGGTAAGGCCACTGTTGATAAGAGTGACCAAGAGGATGAGGGTGAAAGTGGAGATCCTCAGGGAGGAGTCTAAGATGGAGATGAAGAGTTGGACTCAGATGATATGAAGGTGGTTAGAATGCTCAAGGTAGTCAAGGGTGATGCTCTTAAAGTCAAGATGGAGTTACCTATGTATAGTGGAAAATTGGACAATGAGGAGGTATTGGGATGGATTGATGCCTTAGACAACTATTTTGAATGCAAGGATGTGGTTGAGGATCAAAAGGTGAAGTTTGAAAAGACCAAACTGAAAGGACCTACTCTCACATGGTGGAATTACACCCAAGAGGAAAGAGTGAGGAAAGGCAAAGCAAAGATTCATGCATGGGATAGAATGGTGGCAAAGGTGAAGAGTCAATTCTTGCCTGCAGACTATGAAATCAAGACTTTTAAGAAGCTACAAAACTTCAAGCAAAAAGAGTTAGATGTGATGGCCTACACTGAGGAATTCCACAAATTGACCATAAGGACAGGACACATTGAGAATAAAAAAGAAAAGGTGGCTAGGTACTTGAATGGCCTAAGACTGAATATCCAAGATGAAATCAGCCTCACTGCTCCTAAAATAGTTGAGTGTTTCTAGTTAGCAATAAAGGCTAAGGAAAAGATTAGAAGAAGACAAGAGCAACAGTCAAGGGGTAAAGGTAAAAACTTTAGAGGAAGAGGTAATTTTGGTGGGAGAGGATAGTCCCACAAACCACAAGGAGAACAAGAAAAACAACAAGAACAAAGTGGAGAAGCAAGGGACAATTTTAGGGGTAGGAGATCTAATGGAAGAGGAAGGTTTGATGGGTCGGGTAGAGGTTCAAATTCTTTTTCAGGTAGATGTTATAGCTACAACCAATTTGGTCACCCTGCATGGAAGTGTCCAAATAAACAAGCCTCAAGTTCACATGGTGGAGAGCATAGAACACAACTTGTGCATGAAGAGGATAGTGAAAGTGTCAATTCACCACTTCAACCTACTGCTCTTGAGAGAAGTGATACATTGATGATAAGGAGGACACTCCTCAAGGTGCCAACAACTAGGGAACCTTCACAAAGGAAGTCATTGTTTAGGACAACTTGCAAGTCACATGGAAAGGTATGCAAAGTAGTTGTTGACTCTAGTTCCATTGACAATTTGGTTTCGTTAGAAATGGTAGAGAAGTTGAACCTGAAGAGGATTCCACATCCCACTCCTTACAAAGTGTCATGGCTAAATAAATGACAAGTCTTAGTGAATGAACAGTCATGGGTAGAGTTTAACATTGGAGGCTATAAAGACAAAATCCTTTGTGACATCATTCCTATGGATGTTTGTCACCTACTGCTAGGAAGACCCTGGCAACATGACAGAAAGAGCAAGCATGATGGTCAGAAGAACATTTATGTGATAGAGAAGGATGGAGTCTTATTCTCATTAACACCCCTTCCAGATGAAGAACCTGATAAGTAAGTTGGGTCTAGCATTAGGGTAGTAGGAGAGAGAGAGTTTTTACAAACAATGAAGGAAGAAGGACAGGGATATGTAGTTCTAATCAAACCTGCTATGACAATAAAAAATTCAAAGGATGTGCCTAAAGAAGTGCAAACATTGTTGGAGAAGTATCAAGATATAGTGGTTGATGATCTACCAAGCTCCTTACCACCCATGAGAGATGTAAGTGTTAGACTTAGGGCACACAACTGAGAGGGGGGGTGAATCAGTTGTGCAAAACTTTCTCCAATTACACACTTAAATCCTCTTAGTGATTAGCAGTATATCAATCATAAAACATAATGCATTCAGATCAAAAGCAAAAACACATCAACACATAAGACACCAAGATTTTGACGTGGAAAACTTAGTTAAGGGAAAAACCATGGGGTGATTAACCCAAGATTATATTCTCTGTTAGAAGAATAGAAGGAACAAAATGGCACATGCCAATTATGGCTCATTGCCTGAGAACACTGCTCACAAGAGTCTCACTTCCTACAAGAGACACACTGTCTACAAAGAGATAAGTATCACATACATGAACTGGGGAATAGCATCTTCACTATGCTTGAATCAGTTCCATTTACGCCCAATACTTCTGCTCTACCTTTCGCTCTCCTCCTCACTACAATATTCTCATCTCCACAAGGATAACTTTGAAATGACTTTGTAATCTCTTATTTATACAAGACATCAACTTAGGAATAATCATTAAGTTAGCAAACATCCACAAGAACATCCGCATGATGTGTAACTGATCCAGTCAGCCAATCTCAAGAAGAACACCATCATCCAGAAGTTATTCTTCTATTGCGAGCTCCAACTTCAATGCAGACCATTAACATGATTTGAACACGATCCAAAGACCTCTACAAGCTTGCCTAAATCACCAAGAGCATCCACACTTCATCTACTTACTGAAACCCATCTCTCCTTCATCCAGAACCTCAAGAACACAGTCTGTCATTACTGTCACAAAGACATAGATGCCTGCGGACCTTCAAACCACAAACCAATCAAGTTGACACATCATAAGGACTTTCCCAACACTCCCTCAAATCTGCAAAACAGGACAATGCATTTCTAGATCTCACCGGACCTTTCTATAACACTCTGTCACCTCTGAACACCTACCGCAACCGGTTTTACTTGAGTGACCATGACTTCTTCATATCTTCATACGAACCTCTAAAATCTCTACTGGATCACCCTAAGACACATATCTACAAACCCTTTAATCCGCATCCTCTAATCCTTAACCTATCTTTGACTTTTACCTTACTGTCATCACTGTTCTTCGTTGTTCCTGATTGAGACTAATTTTCTCAATATCCTCAGCACACAGCTTATCCAATCCTTATCATTAATGCAACAGGAGTATGTTGACATCAATGAAAACACTGGTTAGGCCCATACTTGCAACAATCTCCCCCTTTGTCATTGATGGCAACATATGATGTGAAAAAATGTTTTAACCATCAAGACAAGAACTTCTCCTTATTGTCACAACTCCCTCTATCAATAACAACCATTCAAATGTCTTCTCTCCCTTTGCTGCTCCCCCTTTGATCAGCAACCACTTGTTTTTCACATGTCTTCTCTCCCCCTTTGACATCAATGGCAAAGGGCACATACTTGCAATTCCACCACTTCAAAATCATACCTGTTGCTCCCCATCATCAATCTAGATCACAAGGTATGACTGTGATATCCACCGGACTGATGCACCTTAGTTCATCACTGAAGGGGCAATAACCCCTAACTTCTCCCTGAGATACTCAAAAGAGTCCTTAGGTAGAGGTTTAGTAAAGATGTCTGCAATCTAATCCTTGGAAGGCACAAACTTCAATCTGACTTCACTCTTGTTCACTTGCTCTCTCAAAAAGTGAAACTTGATGGATATATGTTTAGTCTTTGAATGTAACACTGGATTCTTAGATATGTTTATTGCACTTGAATTATCACAGAAAATTGTGATAGGCTTCTCATACTCCACTTTAATATCTCTTAACATCTGCTTCATCCACAAAACTTGAGTGCAACTACTTGTTGCTGCAATATATTCTACTTCAGTTGTAGACAGAGATATTGCCTCTTGTTTCTTTCTTATCCAAGAAACCAATCTCTTCCCCAAAAAGAATGCTCCACCACTGGTACTCTTCCAGTCATCCACATCTCCTGCCCAATCAGCATCTGTATATGCATGAAGAGAGAAATCATGATCTCTAGGATACCACAGACCATACTCAACTGTCCCTTTTAGATATCTAAAAATCCTCTTGATTTCCATGACATGAGATTCTCTAGGATCAGCTTGGAATCTAGCAACAAGACCAACAACTTGCATAATGTCTGGTCTAGTTTGAGTGAGATACAACAATCCTCCAGTCATTTACCTGTACTTTGTCTGATATGCCTTAGGAGAGTCATCATCTTTTCTCAACTTATATCCGATTGTCATGGGAGTATTCATTGGCTTTGAATCTTCCATCCCAAATTTCTTCAACAATTCTTTCACATATTTGGTCTAAGAAATGAAGATTCTTTTCTTTGTTTGAGTGATTTGCAGACCCAAGAAGAAATTCATTTCACCAAGCATAGACATCTCAAACTCACTTTTCATTTGATTTGCAAAAGTTTTACACATACTATCTCTTCCTCCAAAAATGATATCATCAATAAACACTTCAACAATCAAGATGTTTTCATGATCAATTTTGAAATATAAGTTACTGTCAGCAGTACCTTTGTTGAAACCAATCTTCAAAAGATTCTTGTCCAATCTTTCATACCAGGCTCTTGGGGCTTGCTTCAATCCATACAGTACCTTCTTCAACTTGCAGACCATATCACCATGATCAGACAATTGAAAACCATCCAGTTGTTCAATGAGCACTTCTTCTTCCAAGTCACCATTCAGGAAGGTAGATTTGACATCCATCTGATATACCTTGAAATCCTTGAAAGCAGCAAAAGCAAGAAATAGTCTGACTGCTTCAATTCTTGCCACCGGAGAAAAAGTTTCTTCAAAATCAACTCCTTCTATTTGAGAATAACCCTTGCAAACCAATCTGGCTTTATTTCTGATTACTTCACCAACTTCATTCAGTTTGTTCCGGAAAACCCATTTTGTTCCAATCACATTCTTGTTTCTAGGTCTGGAAATAAGATCCCAAGTGTGATTTTTCTCAATTTGCACCAGCTCTTCCGCCATTGCCTTAGTCCAATTTTCATCATTGCAAGCTTCATTCACTGTCTTAGGTTCAATCTTTGAAATCAGACAATACTCTTCTGAATCTTGAGCAATTTTCTTTTTTGTTTGTACTCCTTTGCTTTTATCACCTATGATCTGATCTTCAGAGTGGTTTAGTCTTACATACCTGGGAACTTTGGGAATTTCTTACACTTCTAATTTTTTATCAGGCTCATTAAAACTCATCTCTTCTTCCTGGTTTACCGAATCAGTTTGAATCTAACTTTCAGAAGAGGCTTGGGCTCCTTGAATCAGAACACCATTCTGATCATCTTCATTATACTCATAAAACCTCGAGGGTTTCTCAATTCCCTCATCAACCTTTACATTTGTACTTTCTATCATCTTTCTCAATCTCTTGTTATAACACCAGTATGCTTTGCTTTGAGTAGAGTAGCCCAAGAATATTCCTTCATCACTTCTAGCATCAAACTTGCCTAGATATTCATCTCTTTTGATGTAGCATTTGCTACCAAAGACTCTAAAATATCTTACAGTAGGAGTCATACCAAACCAGAGTTCATAAGGAGTCTTATCGGTATTGCTTCTAATTTGAACTCGATTGAGAGTATAGACTGCAGTGCTGACAGCTTCTCTCCAATAGATTTGAGGAACATTTGCTTCCATCATCATGGTCCTAGATGCTTCTTGGATGGTCTAGTTCTTTCTCTCCACTACTCCATTCTGTTGTGGAGTCGTAGGAGCAGACAACTGTCTCTTAATTCCATGTTTCTCACAGAACTCTATGAACCCACCGGATGTGAATTCTCCACCTCTATCAGACCTCAGACACTTCAATTTTAATCCGGTTTCATTCTCTACCATAGCCTTGAATATTTTGAATTTTTCAAGAGCTTCTGATTTCTCTTTTAGAAAGGTTACCTACATCATCTGGGAATAGTCATCAATTAGTAGCATGAAGTATCTATCACCTTGAATACTCCTGATTCTTGCCAGACCACAAAGATCAGTATGAACCAAGTCCAATAATCTGGTAGAAGACAGTTACTTACTTTTGAATGTGACTCTGCTCAGCTTACCCAACTGACATTCCTTGCACAAGCTGTTAGTAGGTTTCACCAATTTTGGAAGATCTCTTACAGCCTAAGTATTGCTTATCTTGATGATATTATCAAAATTCACATGACACATCCTTCTATGCCATAACCAACTTTGATCAACTTGAACAAATAAGCAACTTTTACCAGTACCAACCAAGTGGAAGATATTACCTTTAGTTTGAGTACTAGATGCAATCTCTGTTCCAGAACTTTCAAAGATTTTGCATTTTCCATTCTTGAATCAGAGATCATAGCCTTTGTCCACCGGCTGTCCAACACTGAGAAGATTGTGCTTCAAACCTTCAACATACAGTACATTACCAGTTTTGTTCCTTCCATCAAAAGAAATAGTTCCTCTTCCTCTGATTCTACCAGTAGAATTATCACCAAACTTTACCACTCCTCCTTCATACCTCTCCAAATTTATGAACTTATTTTTGTCACCTATCATATGGTGAGAGCATCCACTATCAATGACCCAATCATCTTTCTCTTCAACTTGGGCAGCCAGAGCTCTTTCCATAGTATTATGATTGACAGATACAAAGGACATTGGATCTTCTTCCTTAATGGCAATGAACTCCCATTCATTTCCAGATTTGTTTCCTATCTCTGATTCATCATCTGTTACTCCTTCATTATCATCATCTTCATGTACATAGTAACAGTTCTTTTGGAACCTTGGCTTGATGGGATTTTGCCTTGAAAACCTCTCCGGACACCTTGAGGCAAAATGACCAATCTTATTGCAGTTAAAACACTTAAAAGGTAATTTTCCTTCATACTTACTGGATCCTCTTGGCAGCCTTTTTGCAATAAGGGCTTCAAGTTGAGCAGTTTCTACTTCTTCTTCTTCCAAATCTTTTCTTGCTTTTCCATACCATGACAGCTTCCTTGATGAATTCTCTCCCAAATCAAACCTTTATTTACCTTTAATAAAAGCACTGGCTTTGAATGCAGATTCAGTCTTGGGACGGTCATCTCCAAACTTTGTCATTTCAAATGTAGCCAATTGATCTCTTATGACAGTTGTATGGGCTCTAAATTCTTCAATGGTAGCAGCCTTGATTTTGTAAGAAGCAGGAAGGGATCTGAGAATTTTTTCAACAATCTCATCTTCATCCAAGACTCCACCAGCATTTCTAATCCCACAAACAAGCTCATTTACTCTTGGCATAAAAGTAGTGATGTTTTCATCTTCTCTCATCTTTAGATTTTTGAATTTTCCTTTCAGACTTTGTAACCTTGCACTTTTGACATACTTGTCTCCTTCATGCAGAAGTTCCAATTTTTGCCAAATCTCAAAAGTAGTTGGTAGGTCAATAACATTTGAGAGATCTGAATTAGATAATGTGCTTAGAAGAGCCTTTATAGTCTGTAGATTGTTTTCAGCATCTGTGATTTCACTTTGGGTTTTCAGACCACCCTGTGGAGGTACATACTGTGTTGTAGCCATGGTCCAGTATGCCATTCCCATACATCTCAAGTGACATTTCATGCAACCTTTCCAAAGATTAAAATTGGTTCCATCAAACTTTAGACTATCCTTTTTGTAAGACGACATCTTGGATCTCCTCAAGCGGTTAAGCTCTTTTTAGAGGAACCTTGCTCTGATACTAATTGTTAGACTTAGGGCACACAACTAAGAGGGGGGGTGAATCAGTTGTGCAAAACTTTCTCCAATTACACACTTAAATCCTCTTAGTGATTAGCAATATATCAATCATAAAACATAATGCATTCAGATCAAAAGCAAAAACACATCAACACATAAGACACCAAGATTTTGACGTGGAAAACCCGGTTAAGGGAAAAACCACGGGGTGATTAACCCAAGATTGTATTCTTTGTTAGAAGAATAGAAGGAACAAAATGGAACGTGCCAATTAGGGCTCACTGTCCAAGCACACTACTCACAAGAGGCTCACTACCTACAAGAGACACATTGTCTACAAAGAGATAAGTATCACATACATGAACTGGGGAATAGCATCTTCACTATGCTTGAATCAGTTCCATTTACACCCAATACTTCTACTCTGCCTTTCGCTCTCCTCCTCGCTACAATATTCTCATCTCCACAAGGACAACTTTGAAATGATTTTGCAATCTCTTATTTATACAAGACATCAACTTAGGAATGATCATCTAAGTCGGCAAACATCCACAAGAACATCTACAAGATGTGTAACTGATCCGGTCGGCCAATCTCAAGAAGAACACCATCATCCAGAAGTTATTCTTCTATTGCGAGTTCCAACTTCAATGTGAACCATCAACATGAACTGAACATGATCCAAAGACCTCCACAAGCTTGCCTGAATCACCAAGAGCATCCACACTTCATCTACTTACTAAAACCCATCTCTCCTTCATCCGGAACCTCAAGAACACAGTCTGTCATTACTATCATAAAGAAATAGATGCTTGCGGACCTTCAAACCACAAACCAATCAAGTTGACACATCATAAGGACTTTCCCAACACTCCCTCAAATCCGTAAAACAGGACAATGCATTTCTGGATCTCACCGGACCTTTCTGTAACACTCTGTCACCTCTGAACACCTACCGCAACCGGTTTTACTTGAGAGACCACAACTTCTTCATATCTTCATGTGGACCTCTAAAATCTCTACTGGATCACCTTAAGACACATCTACAAACCCTTTAATCTGCATCCTCTGATCCTCATCCTATGTTTGACTTTTACCTTACTATCATCATTGTTCTTCACTGTTCCTGATTGAGACTAATTTTCTCAATATCCTCAGCACATAGCTCATCTAATCCTTATCATTAATGCAACAGGAGTATGTTGACATCAATGACAACACTGGTTAGGCCCATACTTACAACAGTAAGTCAACACATTGACTTCATACCTGGTGCAAGTTTACCCAATAAGGCTGCCTATAAAATGACTCCAAATCAGAATGAGGAGATAAAGAAACAAGTCCAAGAGTTGCTAGACAAAGGATTGGTAAGAGAAAGCTTGAGTCCTTGTGTTGTCCCTACTGATTTGGCACCCAAAAAGGATGGGCAATGGAGAATGTGTACTGATTCACGAGCCATCAACAAAATCACAATTAGATATAGGTTTCCCATACCTAGGATGGAGGATCTAATGGATTGTTTGAGAGGTGCATTTTTTTTCTCAAAGATTGACTTAAAAAGTGGGTATCATCAGATTAGGATAAGAGAAGGAGATGAGTGGAAAAAAACATTTAAAACCAATGAAGGACTCTATGAGTAGATGGTGATGCCATTTGGCCTCTCAAACACCCCAAGTACATTTATGAGGCTAATGAATGAAGTGTTGAAGCCTTTCATTGGGAAATTTGTTCTAGTGTATTTAGATGACATATTGGTGTTTAGAAAAATAAGGGAAGAGCACTTGCAGCACCTTGACATGGTTTTGCAAAGGTTACATGAAGAGAAGCTAATGATAAACCTCAAAAAGTGTGAGTTTATGAAAGAGGATTTAGTATATCTTGGTTTTGTCATCTCTAAAGGATCATTGAAGATGGATCCCTCCAAAGTTGAAGCCATTCTCAGCTAGCCAACTCCAAGATCAGTAGGAGAGGTAAGAAGTTTTCATGGGCTTGCTACTTTTTATAGAAAATTCATTAAAAAATTCAGTCATATATGTTCACCAATTCTTGATACCATTAAGGGAGACAAAAGGAAGAAGTTTCAATGGACTAATGAGGCAAAAGAAAGTTTCAAATACTTGAAGAAAAGAGTGGCTCAGCAACCCATCCTTGCTCTACCTGATTTCAACAAGATTTTTACTATGGAATGTGATGCTAGTGGTTCAACAGTTGGGGCAGTCCTAAGCTAAGAGGGTAGACCTGTGGCTTTCTTTAGTGAAAGGCTAAATGAAGCAAAAAGGAGGTACTCATCTTATGATTTAGAGCTTTATGTGTTGGTACAATCCCTAAGGAAGTGGAGGCATTATCTTTTTCCAAAGGAGTTCATTGTCTTCATAGATAATCATGCACTAAGTTTCTTGAACAACCAAGACAAGTTAAGTCATAGACACATGAAATGGGTAGAACACTTGCAGGCCTACACCTTCACAATCAAGCATAAGAAAGGACAAGCAAATAAAGTTGTTGATGCTTTAACCAGGAGGTCTATAATGGTGCAAGAAATTCAACTTCAAAGTGTAGGGATAGATGCACTAAAATGTATGTATAAGAATGATGATGATTTCAAAGAACCATATGCTGTTTGCAATCAATTTCAGAATACTTTTCACAGTGAATTTTCTAATTTTGTGTTACAAGAGGGACTATTGTTCAAGGGTAACTAGTTGTGTGTGCCTAAGTGCTCTATGAGAGCTAATTTGATAAGGGAAAAGCATTGCGGTAGTTTGGGTGGATACTTTGGGTTTGACAAAACTTTAGAGAAAGTGAAGAGGTTTTACCATTGGCCAAAGATGTATGGGGATATTAAGAAATTTGTGGAGAGTTGCGGAATTTGTCAAAGAGCCAAGGGCTCTAGCTCAAATGTAGGACTTTATCAGCCCCTTCCAATACCTAACAGGCCATGGGAGCATGTAAGTATGGATTTTGTATTGGGCTTACCAAGAACACAAAGAGGAGTAGATAGTGTGTTTGTAGTTGTTGATAGATTTAGTAAGATGGCTCATTTTCTTGCTTGCAAATGCACAAATGATGCCTCAAACATTGCAGGCCTATTCTTCAAAGAAATAGTTAGAATCCATGGGCTACCACTCTCTATAGTTTCAGACAGAGATCCTAAGCTCATTGGTCACTTTTGGAGGATCTTGTGGAGAAAATTGGGAACCAATCTAACTTTCAGTACTGCCTTTCATCTACAAACAGATGGGCAAACCGAGGTGGTCAATAGATCATTGGGAAACTTACTTAGATGTCTTACAAAAGATCATGGACAACAATGGGATCTTGTCCTTCCATAGGCAGAGTATGCTTACAATGACTCCATTAATAGAAGCATAGGAAAGAGCCCTTTTGAAGTGGTGTATGGGATATAACCAAGAGGTATTTTTGAGCTTAGAGATCTGAGTGGATTGGAAAAGAGGAGTGCAGAGGGTGAAGAGTTTGCCATAGCAATGAAGGACATACATGAACAAGTTAGAGAGAACCTCAAGAAAAGTGTGGAAAGGTACAAGGAGCATGTTGATTTGAAGAGAAGAAATGTTCAATTCAAGATAGGAGATTTAGTGCTTGCACATTTGAAGAAAGAGAGGTAGCCTAAGGGAAAATACACCAAACTACAGATGAAGAAGATTGGACCATGCAAGGTGGTTCACAAATTTGGAGAGAATGCATATGAGATAGAACTCCCTCCTAGAGTTGCTATCTCTCCCATATTTAATGTGGCTGGCCTTTATCCTTTTAAGGGACTTGTGGATGTAGGTATAGGTGCTGATGCTAATGAAGATTAGGTGAAAGACTTACCTCCTTCTGAACCATTAAAGCTTGAAACAATCCTTGACACTAAGGAGGTCAAAAGAACTAGGCATAAGGTCTATAAAGAGTATCTTGTCAAATGGAATGGTTTACCTCTAGAAGATGCAACATGGATGTTTGAGGATGATATCAAAAGGCATGGAACATCTGTCCAAGAACTAATCTCAGGTGGAACCTGAGATTTCTTTCAACCCCAGGTGTATGGTGCAGGAGCACCTTGTTTATTTTGAGTCAAACAATGTAAATAGTTGTCATTTTGGAGTTTTCTATATGTTTAGATTGTCAAAACTATGTAATAAGGTCTATATGAGACCAATGGGATGTATTTAGAAGTTTCCTTAGTGATGCTTTTGTTAGCTGTTCATAAAAAATTAGAAAATAGAAATTTTACAAAGTAGAAATAGTGGTTTTTTGTAAAGAATTCGAAGAGCTAAGAACTAAAACGACAGGTAGATGAGGAATCATGAGAAAGTGCATTGTTTTTACCTCAAAACAAGTTCAAATGGAGAAGAAGACAGAGATTTTTGGTGTTCCAAACTGTGTTTACTCTATTTTTTTGTATTTTTCAATATTTTTATGCTGCTACAGCTTGTTGTACGAGTAGGTACGACATGATATTGTACAACCAACTCATGCATGTGGTAGGGGAGTGAGTTAGGCATTGAACAAGGTGGTTTGGTAGTTTATCATTGATTTTGAAGAGTTTTATTGCAGTTTGACTGAAATCTACTCTTAACCCTGATCTAGGGTTTGTTTTGACACATTTTCATGGCTTTCTAAGCCATTCCACCTGTTCAAACTCCCCAAATGGGTGGAATGGAGTGTAATGAGTTTGTTTTTGAGTTTTGTATGGTTTCAGAGGTAGGGGTGGACTCCATGATCAAGTTTGAGGACTTTTAATGCTTAATATCTTATGTATTAAGCAAAAAGAGACTAGATACAATAGGGGGTTATTGATTTGGTATGAAACCCATGTTTGAAATGACCCAAACCTACATAAGTGTTGTATTTTGGATGTGTTGAAGCTTATAAAATTGAATTTTCAGTCTGGGGTAGAGTATTTCATACACCTCCTTTGTAAAACAGGGCTATTAGCCCTCTAAAACCAACAGGATAGTCATACTTTTGATGTTTTTGTCTAAAACAACATATGCCCAAATGGAGATATGTGATGTAAAAGCTAAATGGGTATCTATTATAGTGATTCTCGTGTGGGTTTGGGTCAAATTTGCAAAATTATGTTGAAAAAACTCATAAAATAGGGTTATAAGCCTAACCCAAGCCTAGGCTGGGACAGTCAATTAGTGAGGGAGTTTAATTTTGCATGTTAGTTTATAGTGAAGATCTACATATATCCACCCTTGTCATGCATCAACCTGAGTGCTTTTCCTCCAACCATAGACTGGCGGTCCCTCGCACACCTTCCTTCCTAAAAGTGGCCCTACCCTTCACAAAGGGAATAGATATAAAGAATCAATAGGTTTGCCATCTTAGTTTCTAGTGTTGTGTCCTTCATAACCAATCATGGTCATACAACTATAGATCACCTCTAACTATGTATGACACTACTGGATGGTTATGCCATCTGGAATATAGTGAACTGACTAATGCATGCATAGATGGATGCATTACTTTGGCCAAAGATTTAATATATATAGACGTTTTGTAATGAACGTAGTTGATTGTTCACACACTTCTAACTCGACTTAGAAGCTATCTCATCCTACAATGATTATAGTTTGACCTATTATGGTCATCGGATAACTAAATTAAACTTCCCACTTAGTCCATCTGACTTGGATGTCTAAGTCTGATTTCTGAAGTACATTTCAAAGGTTTCTTGTTGCACCTGCAACATGGAATTTGTGACTCCTTGTCACTCTATTCCTTATTTCAAAAGTTGGTAAGTTCTTGGATTTCAATATCAAGACCATTTTTGGTCTATAACTTGTTGAGATCAATTAAGATGTTTGACTTGATTCAAGGATTTTTATCTAATCCTTATCGACTATAAACATACCTCGTTTAAGTCGATAATATAAAGTAAATCGATAATATAAAGTAAAGAAGTTTTATATTTCTTCAACATGATTGAGATACATTAAAAGACCTATCTTCTTTATTCCCATCAAATAAATAATAACATATATTCATTTATTATCTTAGGATAACAAGAATGACATCTTCCATTATAGTAAGACTCTTAGTCTATTAAAAACTTAAAAGGTTCCAACACCTTCTACTCCAATTAAAGAATTAATAACATCATTAGAAAGAAGTTAATCATAAATGATTGCATATAGTAATAGAGATATCGGTCTTTCTCATTCATTTTCTATTCATGAATGACTTAGAGTTATACATACTTACTCTTTTCATTATGTTCAGGTCATAAATATGCACTCATAGTGCAGTAATGATAATACCATCATCGGTTTCACTTATGCATAATAAGAAGCTTACAACTCCATTGAAATGTTTCATAGCCAAATGGCACATAAAGACAACAACTTCAAGTCGTATCCTGTATATATTACTATCTTATTTTTAAATGACTCACTGTCTCAGTCGTCCAACACTGGTAGAGTGGTTCAAGTTGTTGTTAATACACAGAGATTATGGTTATAAAACAATGATACTCATCTCTAAGATCATATCTTTAATAGTATAATGATTCTATACAAGATAGTTTCTATTAGAATGGTTTGGTTCACAGGATAACATGGCTCTCTTCTAGTATCAAGCCTTAAAAACAATCTTTTCATTAACAGGGGAGTATGGATAATAGCTACCCACGGTCTTACTATATACACAGATGTCCTTCGGGCACATGAATATGAACAGAGACGTCAACTAATGCCATAGTCTCGAGCATAATAACTCACTGAGACAGAAACATCTTTAAGACATTGACCTTAATACTTAGGCCCAGTTCATAATTCATAGAAACATTCAAAGAATAATGGTTTCGAAGCTTTAACAGAGTTATTATAGCATCTCAATACAAATGGCCTTATACAGGCGTCAACCTAAATATTTCAAGCTTAAAAATATTTGTATGATTCTTATACGTTCTTTCTCCACTCTTCTTGAGTGTTTTTCTCCTTTTCCTTTCGATCCATGCAAAAGCATAACATCCTCCTCTCACTACTCACGAGGATAACTGTGACTAAACTAACTTCCATCGAATCTCCAACCGATCAGTGCATGATTGATCATGGAGCCTTTAGATAACAAAAGGCTCTCGTCCATCATAAGCTACACTTCTCCATTTTCTCCATAATTCGTGGAGAGTGGAGTCATGCCTATTCACTAGAAAGAAATACTCTTGGCAAAAGAGACTTATCAAAGCATGATAAGGATTTTAAGCTATATCATATGATTATTACTTATATCTCATATAAGTAATAATATGCAAATACAATTATAAGTTAAGCTATTATAACACCATGAAAGTATTACCACAAGTATGGTTCTAGAATTAATCATGTGATAGAATGTGAGTATGGGGTTGAGGCTTTCTTCCTCCCCCTTCGTAATCTAAAGTTGACATAAGTAAAATTAAGTTGATACTTACAAATAATATATATATATCCAAAAAATTTGACAAAAGACAATGATTAAAATCTAATCATTAAAAATGTTCCCTAAATATTCTTCAACAATATCGATGTAGATAACATTAAAAAACCCTTAACAACAAATTGACAATAGTCGAATTGAGATCAACTAAACAACGAAAGTTAACTAGTACATACCCCATCTTGTGAAGGTTCACATAATGCACAACTTGGAACTCAAATGGCAAACCTGACTTTCTCAAAACATTTATTCCCTTCTCTTCGATGATACTCTCCTTCCATTCTTGGAGGTGGAAATCTTTTCCTGGTTACACTGACAATCATACAACTATGATCAGTGTATCATCAATAAATCATTATACATCATGCTTAAATAATCTCAATAACATGTAATTTCATGTCTAATTCTATGCATTAATAATAATTCATAAAATCAATGATTTATCCTGACATTTTCCTAAACATCAAGTCATTAATCTATGATTAGTTATCCACTTAATCACCTGAAAGTAAAAGTAAAACATAGTCAAGGTTTTGGCTATGTAACATATCTCCCCCCATAAGAATCATCATCCTCGATGATTTAACGTATCCAAAGTTTTTAACATAAAAAAAAAGTTTTGTTCATCATAATAAAAATCCAAAAAATAGATGAGGGAATATTTGATAAATATCATCATAATTCTCCTAGGTGGCATTCTCTTCTGCATACTGGTCCCACAGGACCTTGCATTAAGTAATTTCTTTATTACGCAAGCATAGCTTACGTATTTTGAGCACTTTGATGGGCTCGATCACTACCACCCCTAAGTCCTTCACCTGTATGGCATTCCAATAAAAAATGGGAACATGATTATCTCATGCAATGTACTTTTCAAATAAGAAACATGGAAAAAATTATGCATCATGGCAAGAGCTAGCGATAGAGCAATCCTGTGTGCAACTGGGTTGACCTCGAGAACTTTGAAGGGACCCACATACCTAGGAGCTAGTTTGGATGTTTTTCCAAACTTAATGGAACTCTTTTGTGGTTTGACTCTTAACAGGGCTTTCTCTCCTACAGAGAAATGTCTTATGATGTGCTTAGCATCTGCATAGCTTTTCTACCTATCATTCACTTTCGCTAGAATTTTCTTAATCAAATGGATCTGTTCTTCCATTTTTGATAGCATTTCTAGACCAAGGCTAATCCTATCTTCTAGATTATCCTAGCTTATAGGAGTTTGACACTTTCTTCCATATAATGTTTCAAATGGAGCCATCTTGATAGTGGAATGATAGGAATTATTCTAAGCAAATTCCACAAGAGGAAGATAATCTTCCCACTTGTATTGTTGGTCCATGCAATACATTCTCAATAAATCTTCCAACACTTGGTTCACTCTTTTCGTTTGTCCATCTGTTTTTGGATGATAAGATGAGCTTATGTTTAATTGAGTTCCAAGTGAGGAAAATAAGGTTTTTCAAAACCTTGATGTCATACAAGCATCCCTGTCTGAGATAATCTTATCAAGAATATCGTGCAATCTGAATACTTCTTGCACAAATTTGTGATCTATGACTAGTGCTCCATCTGTCAAATTCCTAGGTATGA
The DNA here is from genome assembly GCA_027924645.1 of Cunninghamia lanceolata. Lineage (NCBI taxonomy): Eukaryota > Viridiplantae > Streptophyta > Pinopsida > Cupressales > Cupressaceae > Cunninghamia > Cunninghamia lanceolata. The sequence goes on along the minus strand of BSBN01001100.1, from coordinate 1,435,122 downwards.
AATATGCTACCTTAGTGAGTCTATCTACCACTACCAGAATAGTATTGTGTCTATTTCTAGACATAGGAAGTCCTTGTAATAAATCCATACTAATGATTTGCCATTTCCATTCTGAAATCTCATGAGGGTATAGAAGTCTTACCGAGTGATGGTGTTTTGCCTTCACCCTCTATTCTAGACATCTAGCTACAAACCTTGTAGCATCCCTCTTCATTCCTTTCTAGAAATATAATGGTTTTACATCCGCTAGCAATTTCATCACTCTAGGATGTCCTAAATAGGGTGCAGAATGAACCTCCTTCCACATGATATTTCTCAACTCCTTGGAGTTTAAAATGTACATTCTTCCTTTAAACCTTAATAGTCCATTTGGTTCAAAATGGAATCCATCATACCTAGAATCATGAGGATTGTCTGCAGGAGCTTACTTAACCTGCTCATAATATTCATCTCCATTGGACTTCTGTAACACTTGATTCTTAAAATCATAATATATGGAGATCATTGAGGAGATTGTCTCCTTCTACTTAGGGCATCAGTCACTCTATTTTCCTTGCCCTGAATGTATTTAATCTCAAAATCGTAATCAGATATTATCTCTAACCACCTTCTCTGGCAAACATTAAGATGTGGTTGAGTAAACAATATTTGAGTCCTTGATGGTCTATTTTTAATTCAAAAGGTTTCCCAAGTAAGTAACGTCTCCACATTTGTAGTGCATGAACTACTGCTACCGACTCAAGGTCATGAGAAGCATAATTATGTTCATATGATTTCAATTTTATAGACTCATAAGCAATAAATTGCCCATCCTAGACAAGCACACCACCTAATCCTTCTCCCGAGGCATCGGTGATGACTAAAAAATGACCTTCCAGGTTAGGGATGTTGAACACCCAAAGTACTGAGAGGGGGGGTGATCAGTACTTTATTAAATCACTTACTTATTAAACTAGTAATCCATTTACCACATGCAATGATAAAGTAAATTAAACATATAAGAAACAGCCACTAACCATCACATATGAACACCAAGATTTTTACGTGGAAAACCTAAAACTAGGAAAAACCATGGTGAGTGTTAGCTCACAATATATTATGTAAAAACAATATTGAAATACAATAGAGGCTCACTTCCTTAGGGCTCACTACCCAAAATAAGTGTTCACTGTAAGAAGGCTCACTGCCTAGAGAAAGAAAGAAAGAAGAAGGGTGGCTCACTGCCAATTTGAATTGCTCTGATTGCATCCACACATGCATGGTTGCAGTTCCAATGAAGCTCATAAATACTGTCTCAAAACTCTTCATCTTTGACTATCCTATTTCATTGTTATGCTTCTACATGAAATAAGATCTCTCTTCTTCTATTCTTGTCACTCTTATAATTCTTCACACATCGAATTCACAATCACATTCTCACATTTCTACCTCCAAACACTGAATTTGATCACACACACACATCTGCAATATTTGAAATTTACACATTAGGTCAGCATACTAAGATGTAGCATGTAATCATTTACCAAAATACATAGTGGATCAAAACAACACTTGAATCATATTCACATATGTTGGCTCCATCCATACAATCACATAGGATAAGATTCCAAACAACAAAACTTATTGCACACACATCATACTGTCATGTCGGCCTTAACCATATACTATCACTGGTTTAGTTCAACTGTCAGACTACATCTACCACTGCAGACTACAAGACTTGCTCAAAAACATATCAAAGACTCTTCACCTATCATAGATCATACCTCCAGAACTGCAAAGCAAAATATTCTTTTGTGGTAGAATGTAGACCACAAGAACACATGCTCTGTCACAGTCAAGTTTCGTCAAACCAAGTAGCGATACTTAGGCACCCATAACTATCTTTCTAGTGGAACTCAGAACTTGCAACTCTCGATTTGGAACTTCATACATGTGTTTACAACACCTCAAAACCACATAACAAGATATGCAACAGCCGAGGAATGCGGACCAAAACAAATGAGTGTTCTGCTCTGAATCACAATGTATTTTGTTCTTCCAAACTTAGTCTATTTGAGTGTATGCTTCCTGTATTTATCAGGGGCTAAAAAATTAGATATATGATCATCAAATGAATGCAAACAACATACCAGAACCACATTATCTAATCTTCAACTGCAGACCAATGCCATCCATTATATGGCTACTATGTCAATGTCTCCTGTATACTACCAACACTTAGTCAAAAATGACCAAGTCTTTTTCATCAGACTGAAAACTTTGTCTCAACCTTATTCCTTTCCTTGTTGCCATCAATGACAACATCTTCAAACATCATGCACAATCATTCACCGTCATACCAGTAGTGTCTCTCTCTTAGTGATGTTTGCCAAGCTGCCAACAATCTCCCCCTTTGGCATTGATGGCAACACTTGATGTGAAAAATTGTTATACTACTCCCCCTTTCTCTTTACACACTGCTCCGCCTAATATTCATGATTCTCTTCTTACTTTCCAAGTGTTTTTCACATGCTTCAGTCTCCCCTTTGACATCAATGGCAAAGGTGTATGATATAAAGATATATACAAGTTGCCAAAATTTCAAAACTATTTTTCTACTTTCCGCATATATACAAGTGGAATAAAAAATGCTTACTGTTGTTCCAGGAGAACATCTTTATAGATTTTTTTTGTTACACCATTTCTTCATCCCAACTGGTCTTAGCATCGCTCAAAATTAGTATGCGCCCATTAATCTAGGACACCAAATCTTCTGATTTCTTCACTATATCAGGGGCTTCAATGATTCACCTTGTCTTGTCTGTCGCTGCTATTAACTTGGTTAGGGATGCAATTTTTAAACTTGCTACCTCCCAGAGCTAACTCATTATATGCTTTATGATATCCCTCTAGGTCTGCAACTTATGTATATTAGAATGAAAAGTTTCAACTTGTGCCCTATGATTGCCAATGGCATCTTTTGTTGTTTCATAGGTTCTAGATATCTTCATTATTTGAGCTTCCCATCTATCTATTTTATCTTTTATGTCCTTAGTCTTGTCTAGCCATGTAAGACAAAATTGATACAGTTCACTGGCTTCTTTAAGGGCTAACTGTGCATAATCTACACTTTTATCTAACAAAATTTTATCTTGAGAAGCTTTATCTTTTAGCTCAACTAATCTCTTACTATCTATTTCAACTCTTACCTTTTTATCAGCAACTTGCTCAAAGGATTCAAAATGGGAATTCATAGACTCCATAAGATTTTTCATTTGTGATGCGGGAGTGAGTGTTCTATCTCTCTAAACTTTGGGCAAGATCTTCTCAAAAATGTTTATTTCTTCACCAAGTAGCTCACTATCTTCCATGTGAGACTTTATTATTTCTCTCTAGGCAGATGCTTGGAACATTGTACCCAACTTCAATTTCTATAGAGGACACATGGTTGCCAAGTTTATTTGACCTTGCAGTAGTACAAATGTGTCTGCAGTTTGTGCTTCCTTCTGTTTTAACAAAAATTCCCTTAATGAATCAGCAGTGTCTCTTTTTATTTCAACTTAAGACAATTCAATATCCTAACTCTCTAGAGGAGGTTCTTGACGATGCTCTTGTTCATTTCTTTCTAGTTTTGGAGTAGGAATGCTCATCATTTGTTTAGTTTCCTCTTCTCTTTGTTGTTCTTGTTCCTCGAATGCCTTTTCATCAGATGTCATCTTTGCTTCTTAAGACTTCTCTTTTTCAGTTTCTTTCATTTCTTCATCCTTTCCTAAACTCTCCAGAGGAGTGATTGTGCCTTGGTCCATGCTCTGCTCTGTTGAAATAAGGGTAGACAATTGAGAGGGGGGGGTGAATTAGTTGTCTCAAAAACTTTTATCCTTTGCTGCAATTAAACTTCTTTACCACTTATTAACACATGAATGATGTAACCATGAAAGCATGAATCAACAACACATGAGCAGAAACAAAATCAGCACACATAACACCATAATTTTTACATGGAAACCTGGTTAAGGGAAAAACCACGATGGGGGTTAACCCACAAGAATTTATACTCTGTTAAAAGTATTATAAATGGGGAAGGCACATGCCTTCAGGCACACTGCCCAGAGCTCACTGCTCAAAGAGGCTCACTGCCTACAAAATTAATTACAAGAGTTTACAGGAATGATCAAACTAAGAAACAACATCTAACAATGCAGAATTACAATTCCAGTTATGCACAATATACTAACTTTACACACTTCATCTCCTTCTGCTCTACTTTACTGCTCTGCCATGATCCGGAGCTTAGATCTCCCTTTTTTTCGCACTTGATTCTGCTATATTTCACACTTATCCCTTCATATTCACACAACACCTCCTTCAAATGTCCAAATTCATTGATCATATATATCCGCTACATGAAATAACATCAACTGCAGTCAGCTTTTGAGAAAAACTTAAAGTCTTTTTAAGAACACTGTTCTGTCGGTTGAATCCATGCACACATATTAATGCAAACCAAAACTTATGTGTTCAAGTCACCTTACATGTCAGCTAACACCATTGGATCTCATAAATTGCTTGACTAACCACTTCTCTTCATTTGCACAAGGATCAAACACCTAGTCAGTCTGTTCTTCACTGGATTGAACTGTCTAACCAAAACCTGATACTCAGATGCTTGTAACTTACAATCCCTTCATCACTGGAGGCTAAAATCTTGGATTTAGGTAGCCTTGACATCCCTTAACATTACCTCAGATCCACAACACAATGAGATTACCTATGGAGAAATGTGGACTAATATGTTGAACCTTGTCAAATTCTCTATAGCTGTCTATCTGGACTTAGATAAATCTGCACTCTAACTTCCGGTATGATCAAATGATGTAATGTGGATGTGTAGGATAGATTCAGTTGCCATCAATGATAACACCTGACATGCCTAATAGTGTCTCTTGCCAACATACTCAACATTCACTTCCGTAGCAACATTAGAGGTGTCAACATTATTAAATTGCTCTTCCCCATTAGTGTCTACAATAGTTGTGATTTGCAATTCATGCAACACAGTCAGGGTTATCTCCTTTGTTTCTTTTACTAGTAACTCAGTGTCATTGGCCATAAGTGTATTCACTCTTCTCTTTGTTCTAAATTTTTCATTGAGTATCTTTGTGACTTTGGCTCTTTCTTCATTTGTTATATATAGGAGAAGACTCAACATGACATATTCTCTTATCTCAACATCTTTGGCCATAACCCCTTCCTTCCTTAATGTCATGATGCTGGATAGGCTATCCAGTAATTAATCTAAGATTTTAATTAAAGCTTTGCTAAACATATCTAAATATCTAACAATTGTTGTTTCAATAATTACCTTATCTCCATCAGATCTTTCATCATACATTTTAGCTATGGGTTTCAAAATTCCATGTTGAGCAAATGCACTAACTAAGGTTTCCAAGGATAGTGTTGCTTCACTTTTAGTCTTCTCATCTTCGTTCTTCTTCTTGGTCTTTCTTGAGGGCTTCTCCTTTTTACCAAGAGTGGTTTCCTTTGTTCTTGCCCAATTTGCTACAATCTCCTCATCTATCTCTATTTCCTCTTCTTCTTCTCCTTCACCCAAGCTCACATACACTCTTTTTGTTGCCTTTGTTTTCTTTCTTTTCTTCTTCTCTATAGTTTTCTTCACCGGTACTTGTTTTTCAGGCTTTGTCTTTACTTTCTTAGCCTTTTTCTTAGGTATCTCTTTCTTAACACTTACATCCTTTGTCTTTACAATAGAAGGTCTGGAACTCTTGGAAGTAGTTGTAGAGGTGGAGGCTCTTGTTCTTCTTGCAAGGCTAGATGCAGTCTTCTCTTTCTCAAATTTCTCCTCTTCCTTCTTCTCTGGAGCTTTTGATGTTTGCCCTTCTGGAGCACTTGCAGCCTTGGATGCCTCTACCTTTGCTCTTGCTTCACTTATTTCTCCATCTGTGAATCCTTGGCTTTTGACAAACTCATCTTCCATTTTCCTTACATTCTTCTTTATCTCCAGTTCTTTTTGCTCCAGATGAACTTTGAGAGATAGTTCCTCAAATGTGCTAAACCTTTCCTCCTTAGGTCTTTTGGTTTGCTCAATATAAGATTTGCCAAACCAGTTAACACTTCCTCTGAGACTTCGTATCCCATTGTTGAGACCCATACAATTCTAGGTTCTACAGCCTCCGTGAGGCATTTTTCCTTGTCCACCATGAACACAATATCATTTTCATACTTCTTCACAACTGTTTTAGGGATCCTGGCCCTAGCCTACACTTTCTTTTGGAAATTCTTGAAGTAACCCCATAAAGCTGCATTTTGTTTGTCAGCATTTCCCAAGCTATGCAAATGATTTCTAATTTGAGCAGCTACAGTTGCATGATCAAGCCAACCAATACTCTCCATACCAGGTAACTCTCTCAAAAAATAGAAGAACAGACAAATGATCAAAGTTCCATACTTAAATGGATATTTCGTTTCCTTTGTTCTTTTTAGGTTCTCCATTAGTTGTTCCCAGAGCAACTCACATAGATCATAGTCTGTGTTATTCTTGACCATATCATATGCTATGTATATAACTGTTGTAGACACTAAGTTCTCCCTACTGGAGAAATAGACCTTGTACCCAATAACCATCGATACAAATCTAACTGCCATATCCACAATGTCATTCATAGTTAGGGCCCTCTTATCAAATTTCACACTAGTTAACTGCATTATAGTATTGTTGTTCATGGTTTTCAATGTTGGAACCTTTCCAATAGAGCTCATGTCAGTTACTGCTTTGATAGCATCCTTTGTTATCATGTGGGGCACATCAAGCCAAAAGAATTCATCATGAATTCTACTCAAAACATATCTCACCCATGCATCATCTAAGAATATCAGAAAATGTAACCAGGTATCCAAGTTCTTCTCATGCAGTACATTGTATTCTTCTTTCAACACAATATTAACAGTAGTCAACTCATCAAAGTACAATTTCCCTAATTTCATGTGATCATATTCCTCTAAGTTTGCATGTATGTATGCCCTAACATATTCCGTATGTATAACATCATGTGGAACCTCAGAAAATGTACCATCCAGATCAATCATTAATGATTTGAAGGGATGTTTCTTGAAATTAGAGCACAGCCTCTCTATTATCTCAACTACTTGAGGGGTAGCCATTTTTACAAACTCAAAACATGAGATTTTTCAAAAGAGAGAGCGATAAATACCTTTTGCCTCCATTAGTGTTTCTTCACCGAATGCTTAAATTTGCTTTGGCTTGCTTCTTAGATCACTTTAGTCACTTGAAAGTTTGAATACAAAGTGAATTTTTTTTCAAATGGATCCCTTATAATATCTTTTCATCAAGATTTAATTGTAATAAATGCTTTGTTCAAAAGTTGCCAAACCCTTTCTTTGCTATCCCAGTTGATCAAGATTGCTCCATAATTTACCGCATTAGATTCTTTTCTACCAGAATCTTCTTCAAAAGATCTATCATTTAGTCTTATAACTCATATCTTTGTGCTAGATATTAGCACCACATTTCTAGTTGAGGGAATAGGATTTTTCATTAAGCTCCCCCTGAGCCAGAGCTCTCAATTTACTTCTCAGAGGAATTACTGTAGCAAACTACCCCCAATTTTTTTCAAATTTCATACAATGTTATGGCAAGGTTAGCATCAAAACATAAACCAACTAAAGGCCTCACACCTTCTGATCACCTAGATCCTAGGATGAGCAAGGTGAGAGCATACAGTGATTTGGCTTACAATAACAAATATGCAAGAAAGAAATACACTTCTTCCACTGCGGCGGGCATCCACATATCATGGGGTTTCACCACTTTATCAGTGGGTATGAACAAACATGAAAAGATTATAGAGCCATCCACTTATTCAATGGGAATTCGCCACTTGCCTACTGGGTGAGAGTACAAGAAAAGAAAGTTCTTTATCCTCACTGGCGGTAGAACCATCTAGGGCTCTTTAATGTGATTTCAAATTAGGAAAGATTACAACTAAAGCAAGTACAATGATGCTCAAAGATTTGATTTTGAACTTGTTAAGTACCCCTTGAGGAAAGAATGATAATGCCCTGTAAAGACTTGAAGGTTTAGATGTCACCACTGAAAAAATTCAATGTTGTTCATCACTGCTGCAACTCAGAGATGTCATATCAGAACTACCTCTGAAAGAAAGATGTCTTCAAATATGATACTTCATGGAATATGCCATAACTTGTTTTTGATAACATATAAGAACTCTAATATGGATTCATTATGGCCTAAATACATAAGACACAACTGTGAAATCAAGACAGAGTTGAAGTCTCTAAATTTGAGAATAATATGGCACATATGATGACTAGTACGGACATGTTGAAACCATACATTATACTACCCACAACAAAGGATAATGCTATCACACTAAACATTATACACAAACAAGACAAATGCAATACATTTTATGCTCCATCGATCAGTTCCCACTTAATGTCATATATACCATGCTGCCTAGGGCCGTACGGCCAACTAAAGTATGGCAGCTCCTAGAAAATTAAACAAGGCACTATATCATATGACCATACTCAGATTGGGATTGCCTAATCAAATCATTAACAATGCAAAAAGAATTAAACTCAAAGCTACTTCAAATATTTTATTTTTTTCAAAACTTCAAATCTGTCTGTACGACAAGGTGACTGTACAGACCAGCATGGAAGAGTATGAAAACTCTACAAAAACATTCACAAACTACTATCCAAATCATCTACACAAGATTAAAAAGGGAAACTAATGATCTTCAAACCAAAAAACTTAACAAACTCTCAACACTGTTCAGCTCCATGGGTTTCCTAAAGTAGAAACCTCCATAACTAGCTAGGGTAGATATCTCACTACCGAAACTGATCTTCTTCGAGTGGGTTTCCATCCATAAGAAGGTAGAAGGAATCTTTGGTATAATTCCAACAGAGTTAAAGTATTCATCAACCAAGCATACCCTCACAATGAGCTCTCACATCTCTTTTATAGGCACTTGGAGAGTTACACAAGAAATTAATTCTTTCTTAGAAATAGTACTTTTTTCCTCTCAATAATAAATCCATTTTAACTCCACTAAAGTGCTCACTTTTAAGTGCCTAGATGAGAGAATATGTTTTCCCCTTTTTAATGAACTATAATACTTCATAACCTTTTTAATTATTTTCACCTTAGGAACATAAGTGAAAATAATAATTAAAATAGCTCATTAAATATTACTTTTTGCAGAAAGTTGCAAACTGCATCCAAATGCTAAATAAACTATGTCAACACACTCAGAGGGGTTAGGGATGCAAAATGATGTCTTCCAGGAAACTTTCTAAAAATAGACGGCTCCTCCAAGAATCTTGGAGAGCAATCCAAGAAGTCGAATCCATATCAGAAAGTTGCATAGGCATCCTGACACAATACAGAGCTCAAAACCAACATCTAATATTCAAAATACAATTGAACTAGAGCACTCCAAGAACTTTGGAGTTCATCAAACATGTCGGATAGCCTCCAAGGACTTAGGAACAAGCATAATGAGCACAAAAATCAATGTGCCAAAAAAGGGACATTACAAGTACTGATACTAGAGTTTGGTGCAGACTCATCCTTGACTTCTTGCACTTCCTTCTTAACCTAAATTTGATTCATCTCCCTCTTGATCTCTACTAGATCTGCATTTTGTACCAGTTTCTTCATTTCTGCCTAATTAGCCTTCTTCATATTTTGCTTCTGCAGAATCTTGCAATATGTCCAGGCTTGTTGCATTTGAAGCATACAACATTTCTCTATACATTGTTTCTTTCATTTATCCTTGATCTACATTGGTTAGCCTTGTGTCTAAATCTATTGCATGCAAAGCAATTCCCATTGAAAGATTGAGCATTCATTCTATTCTTATAGTTGTTCCTTATCTGACTTCTGTATTCACTAGCTTTGTGACCAAACCTCTTACATTGAAAGCAGTTATCTTTAAAGGTCCGAGCATTCCTTCTATTGTTATAACCATTCCTTATTTGACTTCTGTGATCATTAGCCTTGTGACCTACTTTAATGCAAGTGAAACACTGACTACAGAATGATGGAACATTTTTATTCACTCTGCTCCTACATTGAGTAGCCTTATGACCAAATTTATTGCATGTATTACAATAACCATTGAAAGAAGGGTAGCTTTGAGCATTTGGTTGTCTAACTGGTGGTCTTCTAGGCCTATTCCTTTGATTATGGATCTATTTTCCTTTGTCCTTCTTGATCTCAACATTCTTTTCTTGACTGGTTTTAGAACTTTCACCTTTCTCAAATCCCAAGCCTTCTTTATCATCAGGACTCTTCTGACTAGCAAGTATTCTATCAAGTTGGGCAACACTCACTCTGAATTTATCTTCCTAAATCCATGTTTGTTTCAGATCAACTTTCAGATCCACAACTTCTTGTTCAAGCTTTGTACAGTTTTTAGTTTTTCTTTTCACCGATTGATTTAGGTCTTCTTTTGCTTTTGCTCTTTTTACAACTTCCACTTTCAAATTACTCAAGGTGTCATTTGCAGATATCAATTGTTCACTAACCTCCTTATATTTCTCTTTGAACTTCTTGACTTGCTCCCTCAATTTTTGATGCACTCATCTGCTTCCTTGACATTATCTTTCATATCCCTATTTTCAATTTCAACCCTTTCAATATCTTCAAGTGCAAGTTTGAGTTCTTCTTCATTGACAAGTGTGCATTCTTCTTCAGTTTTAGTTGAATTAATTTCTTTAGGAGGAGTATGATGTTTTTTACCTACCATGTGTTCAGTTTCCAAGATCTTCCTCAAGTTGTTAGGCTTCTTCCAAGGAACCAAGCTCTGATACCAATTGTTGAACACCCAAAGTATTGAGAGGGGGGTGAATCGGTACTCTATTAAACCTCTTACTTATTAAACTAGTAATCCATTTACTGCATGCAATGACAAAGTAAATTAAACATAGAAGAAACAGCTAAAAATCATCACACATGAACACCAGGATTTTTATGTGGAAAACCCAAAACTGGGAAAACCCACAATGAGTGTTAGCTCACAATATATTATGTAGGAACAATACTAAAATACAATAGAGGCTCACTGTAAGAAGGCTCACTGGATAGAGAAAGAAAGAAAGAAGAAGGGTGGCTCACTGCCAATTTGAACTACTCTGATTGCATCTACACATGCATGGTTGCAATTCTAATGAAGCTTAGAAATACTATCTAAAAACTCTTCATCTTTGACTACCCTATTTCACTTTCTGCTTCTACATCAAACAAGATCTCTCTTCTTCTACTCTTGTTGCTCTTATAATTCTTCACACATTGAATTCACAATCACATTCACACATTTCTAACTCCAAACACCGAATTTGATCACATATATATCTACAATATTTGAAATTTACACATTAGGTCGGCATACTAAGATGTAGCGTGTAATCATTTACCAAAATACACAAAGGATCAAAACAATGCTTGAAACATATTCACATATGTCGGCTCCATCCATACAATCACATAGGATAAGATTCCAAACAACAAAACTTACTGCACACACATCATACTGTCATGTCAGCCTTAACCACAGACTATCATTGATTTAGTTCAACTGTCAGACTACATCTACAACTGCGGACCACAAGACTTTCTCAAAACCATATCAAAGACTCTTCACGTATCATAGATCATACCTCCAGAACCACAAAGCAAAATATTCTTTTGCGGTAGAATGTTGACCACAAGAACACATGCTCTGTCACAATCAAGTTTTGTTAGACCAAGTAGCGATACTTAGGCACCCATAACTATCTTTCTGGTGGAACTCAGGACTTGCAACTCTCAATTTGTATACTTCATACATGTGTTTACAACACCTCAAAACTGCATAATAAGATATGCAACAACAGAGGAATGCAGACCAAAACAAATGAGTGTTCTGCTCTGAATCACAATGTATTTTGTTTTTCCAGACTTAGTCTGTTTGAGTGCATGCTTCCGGTATTTATCAGGGGCTAAAACTTGGATATAGGATCATCAAAGAAATGCAAACAACATACCAAAACTACATTATCTAATCTTCAACTGCAGACCAATGCCATCCATTATACCGATACTTTGTCAATGTCTCCTATATACTGCCAACACTTAGTCAAAAATGACTAAGTCTTTTTCACTGGACCAAAACCTTTGTCTCAACCTTATTCCTTTCCTTGTTGCCATAAATGACAACATCTTCAAACATCATGCACAATCATTCACCATCATACCAGCAATGTCTCTCTCTTACTGATGTTTGCCAAGTTGCTAACAAGGTACCTTTAAAATTGGTGTTGTAGTCAACTTTTCTTTTAGTTGATTGAATGCCTCCTGGCATTTCTCTAACCAATCAAATCTTTTACCTTTCCTTTGTAGAGAAGTAATGGGATAGGTAATTTTTGAGACGTTAGCCACAAATTTTCTATAATATCTTGCTAGGGCCATAAAACTATAGACTTCATGCACATTTTTTGGTGCTGGCCATTCCAAAATGGCTCTAATATTTGATGGGTCTACTGTAATTCCCTCGGCTGAGATTACGTGACCCAAGTATTGTACTTCTTTTTCAATGAAGGTAGACTTTGAGAGCTTTCCATAAAGTTTATGCTCTCTTAATCGCTAAAGAACAATTCTTAGATGTTGGAGGTGTTCTTCCTCATTTTTGGAATAAATCAAAATATCATCAAGGAAAACAAGGACAAACTTGTCCAAACAATCTCTAAACACACTGTTCATTAAGTTTATGAATGCCACAGGTGCATTCGTTAATCCAAAGGGTAGGACTGTGAACTCATAGTGCTCACACCTCATTCTAAAGGTTGTTTTATGAATATCTTTGTCTTTTAGCCTCAATTGACAGTATCCTGATTGGAGATCGATCTTTGAAAATACAGTTGCCCCTCGCATTTGATCAAAGAGATCATCAATACGAGGCAATGTATACTTGTTCTTTATCTTTGATTTATTTAGTATATGATAGTCTATACATAGGTGCAGTGTGCCACCTTTCTTTTAAAAAAAAAATTACTGGTGCTCCCCAGGGTGAACCATTGGGTCTTATCAACCTTTTTCTAGCAATTCCTATAGCTGAGCCTTTAGCTCCATCAACTCTGTTGTGGTCATTCTATAAGGAGCTTTAGATATAGGTTCTGATCCTAGAATTATATCTATTGAAAAATCAAAAGCTCTCTTAGGAGGTAATCTAGGTAATTCATCTGGAAATACATCCTCAAAATCTTGAAGAAAGGGATACTTATCCATATCTGATCTCTATTGATCTATGGATTCTCTTTCTTTAACTCCTTGGAGTTTTTGAGATTCATAATACATCAAATCATCTTGGAAAATAGATTCTTTATGATTATTTATTTTCTCCATTTTAATAGCAAAGAGTTGACACCCTTTCCTCTGGGCTCTCTTCATCTGTAGGGCAGATCTATTTGCCTTAGTTTGACCTCTCTAGCAGTTCCTTCAGAAAGACTCTATTCCTGAGGTCATCTACGCATTCTAATATTTTTGTAAAATAATCCACCTTAGCCCTATGCCTCCATAACTAATTTATTCCAAGGATGACATCATATGAGCCTAATCAGGCTACATAAAGGTTTACTTTAGTGGAAAAACTTAGGAGTTCAGCCTTGGCTTCGAACAAACATTGCTCTACCTGATCTCTTGTCTAGTTAGCATATTCAACCAAGCATGTATTTGCCATATAACTAGCTTTTATAGATATCTTATTTAAAGCTTTTGGAGAAATAAAACATTTTGTAGCACTAGTATCTATCAAAACTAAAATTGGAATACCAAATAAAGTACATGTGGTTTCAATTGGAGTAATCTGATACTCTGCTTGCTAGTTATCCAAGGCCACACGTATTCATTTTTGGAAAGATGCCTATTACGAGGGTAAAGGATTTCCTCGCGGTTGAGTCCCTTGTGTTTTATTGGGACACTGATTGGCATAATGGTCACCGCCACATGAAAAACACCCTCCTGCAAGTCCTCACCTTTCATAAGGATTTCCTAAATTGTCTCCATTTTTCTTGGAGTTATTATTGTTCTTCTTATCACCTCTAGATTCATTCTGGTTATCCCTAAATCCTTTATCACCTCTCTTTTTAAAATTCTATTTATTTCCCTTTTTCTTGAATAACTAGGAGGATTGTGACCAATTGTACTTTTTACAATTATTTTCTCGGTATGCAGATATGGATTTCAAATTTTGTTCTTGTTTAATATCTTTCTCATAAACTTGGTCCATTGTAGTGGGACCATGTACATCTACTTCACCTCCAATTTGGGCATTCAAATACATGATGAACTTTTGGATGCGAAACCTCTCGTCCTACTAGTATTGAGGGACATATTTAAGGAGATGAGTGAACTTCTCCCAGTACTCATTCACAGATGAGTCACCTTGTCTTAGGTTTTGGAAGTCTATGAGCTTTTGATCAAAATATAATTGTGGCAACCATCTTTTCTTGAAGAGTTCCATGTAAACCTTTCCTAGGTTATACTTGAGGAGCTCAATCTTAGCTCCAACTTCTTGTTCATCCACTAGGTGGATGCTTCACCTGCCAATTGGTATGCTCCCCATACTGCTTTGGTTATTTTAGAATGGTTTCTTGTTTCAAAGTATTTCTCCATTTCTATAAGCCATGCCTCCGCAGCATCTTTGCTCACAGTCCCATCAAATTTGGGAGGTGTAACCTTTTTCATATCTCTGGATAACTCAAGGGCCAAGTGGCTCTTCTTATCCTCATCTTGTCTCAATTCTAAGTTATTCTCTCCATGTCCACTTTGGGTGGTATGTTCATGACGTCTCTCATCTTCACCCTTGTGGAAGGCTTCATGTTTGGGTCTACTATGACCCCTAACCTCTTGTTCTAAATTTCCAATCCTTGCCCTCATCTCATAGAGGATATCAATAATCTGGTCAAGTTTTGCATTGGAGTTTCCAGAAGGTTGTCCTTCCTCTCTGCTACCCCCAAGGTTGGTTCCTACCTAAACCATGTTGTAATCTACTTCCCCTGAAGTTTGCATGTTAAGCATTCAATTATTTTTCCTCACTATTGAATCCATTCATAAACATAAATCCATTCTCATTTATGCAATCTTAAACAAGAAAGGAAAAACTTTGCCAAAATTTCAAAATTGCATTATAGTATCCATGGATCACATAATATCCATCATTTATTACATGTTTTTACATCTTGCAACTGCAAGTCACTTTTAGAAAGGGAGATCTTCTCAGGTTCATCCTCATCCTTTAGGTTTACCAAATCAGACTTGGGAGGTGGATGTACTCACAGGTACTCATCCATGACTCCCAACTGATAATAGGAGCATTAGGAACACATCCAAATGGCAAGTCCTTAAGCACAGAGGGTTTAACTGATTCATTCTTAGAGGTAGGAACAATAGCCTTAACTGCTTTGTCCTTCGTTTCCTTCTCTCACTTGATACGTTTAATAGAATCAGCGAAGCTTTTAGTATCAGTTAACCATGTGTCTTCCATGTAACTAGTTTGGCCTAGGCTTTTCATTCTTGAGGCTCACTCCCTCATGGCCTTTAGGTAACATCCATTTATTGTTACCTTCTTCCTTGAGTTCATTCTTGTTCTTACCATTCTGGAAAAAGAACATCCAAACATTAGCAATTGTTAATGTCTGAGGAAGATTTCATGCAGTGAGCTCATAGGTCCATGTATTGAACTTGGTAGCTCTAATACCATATGTAACATGCCATCTCATATTACCCAGATTTACATCCCTAATTAACTAACAAGTAAATAATCATGATCATCATAAACATTTGTTTTAATAAAACATTAATTATTTGCATAATCATTACATAAAAAGCATATCTTTTCTGAATATTTTCAAACTAAAAATTTACAACATATTCAAAGATAGCATGTTAGCGAAATCTTTCACTTTATAAGTACAATGTCTTGCTCATGGCAATAAAGATAAATTTACAAAAAAATTGACTGTTAAGTCATGTAAATTGAATATACTGCATTTGAAGTTTTGATATCTATCTTCATAAGTCTTGGCTTGTCATTTTCTTGGGAAGGAGAGCATTGCTCGAGTTCTTTTCCTCCAACCACTAACCGGCGGTCCCCCGCACACCTTCCTTCCTGGAAGCAACCCTACCCTTCACGAAGGGAATAGATATAAAGAATCAATAGGTTTGCCATTTGAGTTTCTAGCATTGTGTCCTTCATAACCAATCATGGTCATACAACTATAGATCCCCTCTAACTATGTATGACACTACTTGATTGTTATGCCATTTGGAACACAATGAACCAACTAATGCATGCAGAGATGGATGCATTACTTTAGCCAAAGATTCAATATATATAGACATTTTGCAATGAACGTAGTTGATTGCTCACACACTTCTAACTTGAATTAGAAGCTATCTCATCCTATAAGACTATAGTTTGACCTATTTTGGTCATGGGATAACTTAATTAAACTTCCCACTTAGTCCATTTGACTTGGATTTCTAACTCCAATTTCTGGAGTACATTTCAAAGGTTTCTTGTTGCACCTGCAACATGGAATATGTGACTCCCTATCATCCTTATTTCAAAAGTTGGTAAGTTCTTGGTTTTCAATATCAAGACCAGTTCTGGTCTATAACTTCATGAGATCAGTTAAGATGTTTGACTTGATTCAAGGATTTTCATCTAATCCTTATCGACTATAAACATACCCCGTTTAAGTCGATAATATAAAGTAAATCGATAATATAAAGTAAAAGAAGTTTATATTTCTTCAACATGATTGGGATACATTAAAAGACATGTCTTCTTTATTCCCATCAAATAAATAATAACATATATTCATTTATTATCTCAAGATTGAAGAATGCCATCTTCCATTATAGTAAGACTCTTAGTCTATTAAAAAATTAAAAGGTTCCAACACCTTCTACTCCAATTAAAGAATCAATAACATCATTAGAAAGAAGCTAATCATAAATGATTACATAGTAATCAAGCTATCGAGCTCTCTCATTCATTTTCTATTCATGAATGACTTAGAGTTATACATACTCTTTTCCTTGTGTTCAGGTCATAAATATGCACTCAATGCAGTAATGATGATACCATCATCTTGGTTTCACTTATGCATAATAAGAAGCTTACATCTCCATTGAAGTGTTTCATAGCCAAATGGCACATAAAGATAACAACTTCAAGTCGTATCCTAAATATATTACTATCTTATTTTCAAATGACTCACTGTCTCAGTCGACCAACATTGGTAGAGTGGTTCTAGCTACTGTTAATACACAAAGCTCATGGTTATTGTTACTAAATTATGTTCACACCTAATTTAGCAAGGCCTGAACATCAATTGTTTAGAGGAGGTACAATTTTTTTTACTTATGTAGGATCATCCAGTCAATGTTTGATCTCTTGATAGAAGACAAGTGCAAAATCACTTATCAAAATCATGTAACAGCTCAAGATGAGCTGTTACATCATCATGGTAAGGGAAATCGTCTACAGTCAAGAAGACATACATTCAAAGAATGAAGAGTATTGATGGATTTCATGTTTCAGTTGCTGATTATTCATTATGTTTTAGTGCAAGTAAAAGAGGTATTTATAAACTGTCAAGTTATACATCATGTTTTATACATATGTTTCAAAGAAAGATCAGTTGTTTTATGCTATGTATTTGATTCAGAAAGTGAAATATACATAAGTCATTGCATAAATGAAATAATTGATTGTATTCAAAAGAATGTATAAAAGTGTCCCACACAAGTTGTGGGAGTAACTGAAGTATGCAGCATAAAAGTAAATTATACTTTTGAAAGAGTAAAAGTCCATAATAAAAGGAGAGGGACCCGTCATTACCTATGAATGACGAATCTCGAGGTGGTTGAGTTGATTTTTAGCTCCCTCCACTTGTTGAGCTCCAGAATACCCACAAGAAGTTTTTGTTAGAAGCTCTGGGTACCAATGCTTTTCATATACACAATCAAACAACAAAAGTGCAACACACTTTTATGCTGCAGTAGTAATCAGTAATCAGATATCAGCATAAGAGAAGTCAAAATAAGAAGATACAAGTGCCATATTAGAAAGAGATAAATCCATGCAAGTGACCCCACATCATGAATCAAAGGTACATTTTATATCTAACATGTGTGTTTCTTGTGCAGGTACAAGTAAATATTTATTGCAGATTTTATTCAAGCATGTAGAAAAAATGTGGCTCCCACAAGGGTTGAGCCCAACATCCTGAGGGCTACTATCATTGATGCCTTATCACAACATACCATAGTAATGATAATCACTGTTTATGTAGAGGCAATCATGAACATTTTGAACAGTCACCTCAAAGGATAAAAATAATCATGTCAAGTACTCACAAGGCAGTTGAAAGTCAATTTCAATGCAATTTCACCATGCATATCACAAAAGGATAGCCATGTCTGGTCATAGAGGGATAGCTTCCAATAGCTTAGAAGTAGTCCATGAATAGAATGTCACTGAGCACATTGTCTATGCAAGAGGTACAGTCATATCATAAAGTGGACAGCATCCAAGAAATGTTTTTTTTTCCACTTTTGTCATGCATGAAGTGTAAAATTACTATTAAATACATGAAACAACCTTATATCATGTCAGGGGCAGTCATATTGCAATGGACAATAAGGGAAGGTAATGTATAGATACATAATGTTTTATCTTCAGTGATGCAACATACCTGAATGTCACCAAGGTAAACAATGCATTGTCATCACTGTCATATGCCAAGGAGAAAGCCATCAATCAAGGTATAGTCAAAAAGATGGAACCCATAAATGTCAAATCAAAGGCATGAGGAATAGTCATAGGAGTAAAGAGAAATATATCGAATAACTATCAAGTCATTTCCCACTGTCATTCTTGCCACTACACAGTAAAACAAACCAAGAGACGGTGATAGAAAATGTGACATTTTGTCCATCATTTTGGGAAGAGGACAGTCATGCCTAATGCAATGAAAGGTACAACCACCATGTGGGATGACCATGAAGACTCAAATACATCAAAAGGAGATCGAAAGATGAGTCAAGTGCCTGATATATAGATGGAACAGCAAAAAGAGAGACAAAAGAAGGATGTAGCGTCTAGGAACAACAAAGGTATTTTACTTATGCATCTACAGCATAGACTTATAGACTTTTTCCTTTTTATCCTCATGCAATGTATAAATGCATACATAGCCACATGAATAAAGTCAAACAAAGTCAAAAGATGTGTCAAGATTGGAGCAATAAGAGCATATATTATTTTGCCCATATACAGTGAAATGTGAATGGGAACAACTTGTTGTATTTCAATACTCATTCTTTTTGCCCTTATCACAATGAATGGATACATACAGTATCAATGACTAATATGCAAGAGAGCAGAGACAATATATTTTGTTCATCTATAGAGATATGACCTTGAAAGTCTATCAGAGGTAACTCAAAGAGCTCCTAATGCTATCAAAAGGATGATGCAATACACATAATGCCTACCAACTCAATAGATAGTCATATGCCTTAAATGACAAGAAGGACAAGGATAAATGATGGAACAACAGAGGAGTGTTTACAAACTTAGACTTCATGATTTCTTATTCCCTTTTGTCTTCACCAAATGCATAAATGCCTACAAAGTACATGTATAAGGTACACAAGATCTATATACAGGCACACGATGCCTAAATGGAACCAAAGAAGGAGTTACAATCACATGTTTCATTACCTGGGAAACAAAAGACAATGCCAAAACCTTAGAGTATGTAGTTGTGTCAAAGGGGCATAGCAGCCCTGATAAGACAAGCAAGGTAGATTTTCAAACATGACTAGGAACAATCAACCATAAAAGGGCCATTACAGTCATGGTTTTGACTGTCCAAATCAGCTAGAGCAGTCATTTTTTATGACTGTCACAAATAGTTAGAGGACCATTCAAAGCACCTGAAAGAGGAAGACCAGCTAAAGTGGAATTAGAGGCTGATATTATGAGCTCTGAGAAGGTAAGCATGGACAAGTCTCTGTTATGTGAGTCTTTTGAAATTCATCAAAAGTATGATAAAATGGGCCTAGGATGACTGGAGAATTTGACAATGAACTTCAAGAATAGAATCTGGAAAAGAATGGAAATAAGGAAGAAATTTCAGGAAATACCAAAAGTTGTGATGTTAAGTGGAATGGAGTTGAATCAAAGTCTTCAATTGAAATCAAGAATCTCGATAGAGATAATAATTCTCTCAGTTATGGAGGTGCTATGTGGGATATTTTTCATAGAGAGAATGTACCCAAATTACATGCTTATCTTAAAAAACATTCAAAGGAATTCAGACACATTCAGGATGCTCCTGTCCAATCTGTCATTCATCCCATTCATGACTAGACACTTTACTTGGATGCAGAGCATAAAAAAGAAACAAAGGAAATAATGTTGCTACAGGAACATATAACATCAAAAGAGCAGAAAAGAAGCCTTCTTAATATTTGATCAACGAAGAAAGCTAGATATCTCCATAATCATGTTCACAACTCAAACCCTAGTTGGATTGCAAATGAAACAGTATACTCTTTTTTACATTTTTCTCATGAGGAACCACATATTTTCATGACAAAGGAAGAAAAACTTACTAGTGGAAATTGCAGAAGCCTTCGAATGCCTTTAATAGGAAGAATGAAATCCTCAAAATTTCCCATAGTGGCGCTCTCCCAGTAAGAGACGGTAGGTGAATGATAAGAATAAGTTTGTTTTAGAGCTTGAGAGTTGTTTTGACTCAAAAGGGCTCTAGCCCGTGAGTTGTTTTGAGGTATTAAACTTTATCTTTTAAGAAAAATCATTAAACACTTATTAGGCCCATGGTCAACACTTATAATCATCACAAAACCTAATAATGCCACAGGGGCTAAAAAGGCCCTCATTGCCTTTCTTCTAAGTTCCTTCAAAGTAAACAAAGCCAAAATTATTCGAAGGTAAGGTAAGGTATCATTGGATGTGTGTAATGCATGGGAGACATCGGGTTTAAATAAATTTGATTTTTGAAATGTATTAAGTTTTAATACATAATGCCTTAGGGAGTCATAAGGTTGAGATAATGCATGTAGTTAATGCAAATGCATGATGTATTTTTGCATGGTGAGATTACCATATTGCATGGGAGACATAAGGGAGTAAAATAGGGATATTTTGTAACTTTTGCATGCATGGAGGTTATTTATTTTGGCAGCATCATTGGATGCATTAATGTAATTGTGCAAATCCAAAGGGAGATATAAGGAGTTATTATTTGCTTTAAATCTTTTGAAGACAAATACATCCATTTTTGCATGACCTTGCAACTTAAAACAATGTAAACAAATGATAAAGTAATATAATTATAAATTACTTTATTATTTTGTCACAAAGTTGTAAAGTCGAAAATAGAACAAATTTGTAACACATAGTAAAGTAAATCATCCTGATTACTTTATTCCTTGCTCACATTGTTTTCTCATGCCCAAGTCATGCAAAATCAGGAGATGGAGTTGACTGAGCTTTTTTGGAGTTCTTTGCATGATTTTTAGTCAAAATTGGAGAGTTTGGTCCACCACTTGGTCAAACTAATAGAGAGGGGCAGTTTGGAGCTATTTTAGCTCAAATTGGATCAATTATAGCCCTTATTTTTAAGGATTTTCATGCTTGCTCGTGGATCAGTTTTGGAGAGATTATTTTTAGAGGCAGCTAACTGCAGTTGACCTTTCTAGGTCTCTTTGAGAGCAAATTATATATGGTGAGAAAAACTTATGTTTTTCTAGTTCTTTCCTTTTGCTCTCTTAAACATTGCAGAGAGAAAGTGAAGAGACCTAATGTCTCAACTTACTGCTTGGAACCTCATTCATTCGTTGGTTTTGTTCATTGCAAGTACATGTTCATTGTTCATCGGTAAGGTTTGAACTGTCGGTGAACTCTTGACATGTTCTACCGATGGATAGTGTCTCTCTGATAGTTGCTTGGTCATGGGCCACACTGGAGCTTCCACAGACTTTGTTAATGCTACACCAATCGCTTTGCTCTCACCGATGGTAGTGAGCTATCGGGTAGACTTTCTGTATTGGCGGGAGTGAGGAGTCTTTGGGCGATCTATAAGGTTTCACTGACGAAGGGCTAGCTATCGGGTTGACATGCTCTATCGGTTTAGATTAGTGTTGCTTCTCCAATCGATATGTGTCATACTGATGTGATATGTCTATCGGCATAAGGTTGGCCATCGACTGAGCCTGTGGTAGGTACTCTGACGGTCTCCTATTACTCTGATGAAGGATGAAGGCTTGGGCATCAATGGGACAAGGAACCATCGGTGTGGATGGTGGAGTGGTCTCCGATGGTTTGGGCTATTCCGATGAGGCTTAGACTGGCATCGTCGGCAACAAAATTGCTGACAATAGTCTTACTGAGTGTTCATGTATGTAAATCGGGATATCAAACTTGAACTAGTGAATGTGGGACTAAAGGTCTCACATGAATATGAACAATTATACGACAGTTGGAAGATAGCGATGCTGGGTCAGTTGGAACAAACAGTTAGGGCAGAAGTTCAAAATAGTTTTGCCCTTGAAGACTGTGATATATACAAATTTGGTGAGGTCGTCTGGTGTTGATGATGAGATTCGATCAAATTGTTCATTCTATAGATGTACAGAGGAAGTGAACTGTGTGTATAATTTGAGAATCGATACCTAAGCGAGAAGGCTGGGATCTTTATTGTAACCTTTCTAAGCTTACTATAAATAAAGATTGTCTCTCTTGTGGTGGTGGGTTTTTTTACCCAAAAGAGTTTTCCCACGTACATCTGGTGTTGTTCTCTGTTATCTTGTATGTTTATTCTATATTTTCTGGTGTGTTCAACTTTGTATTTGAATTAAACGTTACCTGTCTGCATTATCCTCTTTGAATTGACATTAGGGAAGCTGTATTCCGCACCTATGCTTTCCTTTCAAGTGGTATCAGAGCTTGGCCAGTTATGTTATCCTTGTTGGTAGGTTGTTAGTTCTGTGAGTGGGAGTCCTATAGAGGTCTATTTTGTTAAATAAGATGGCAAGTGCATCAGGAAGAGTAGACATTGAAAAGTTCAATGGCACAAACTTTGAGTTGTGGAAGCTTAAGGTTGAAGATTTGTTGCTCGATAGAGATCTTTGGGTTTCTGTGTCTGGGACTAAACCTTCAGGCATGAAGCAAGAAGACTGGGACCTAGCAGATAGGAAAGCTAGTGGACTGATAAGATTAAGTTTAACGGATTCTATTCTATTAAACGTCCATGAGGAGAAGACTGCAAATGCTTTGTGGAAGAAGTTGGGAGATATTTATCAGGGCAAGTCCTTGGTGAATAAACTTTTCCTTAGGAAGAAGTTATACTCTCTAAAGATGGATGAAAGAGCATCTGTAGCAGACCATTTGAACTCATTTAATATGATTGTTGTACAGTTGAATTCTGTAGGTGTAAAAATAGAAGAGGAGGACCGATGTATGCTTCTATTGTGTTCCTTACCTAACTCATGGGATCATCTTATGATGGCTATTGGAAGTACAACAACCACGTTTAAAACTGAAGAAGTTGTTGCCTTGCTGTTATCTAAAGAGATGCGAAGGAAATCTTCTGAGATGGCCAAAGAGGCCCTGTCCGTTCAAGGTAGATCAAAGGAAAGAGGCAAGAAGAAAGAGAAGAAGTCTAAGTCCAAATCATAGGGGAGATCAAAATCTCCTGGCAAAAAGTCCAAGGTGAAGTGCTGGAATTGTGGGCAGAAAGGACACATTAGAAAAGACTGCAAAGAGGAGAAAAAGAAGAAGAAGAAGAACTTCTCTGACACCTATTCTTCTCAAAGTGATGCTGATGCCTTCATTGCTGCCTTGGCAACACCTGCATCTGAAGATGTATGGATGGTGGATTCAGGAGCATCTTTTCATATGACATCTCATAGAGAATGGTTCACTAAGTATGAACTGTATGCTGGTGGGAAGGTGTTCCTGGCAAGTGATTCGACACTAGAAATTGTTGGTTGAGGAAGAGTCAGAATCCAGTTCTTGGATGGCAGAATAAAGGGAATGAATGGAGTATTACACATACCAGGTCTGGCTCAAAATTTACTTTCTGTTAGTAAGCTTAATGATGTTGGAGTGCAAGTTACTTTTGTGAATGGTGGTTGTAAGATGACTAGAGGTTCTATTGTACTAGAAAAGGGTGAACGCATTGGAAGTTTGTATAGGTTAGATGGTAAACTAGTGTGCTATAATAATGTCTCTATAAAATCTGAAAAAGCTCCTATTGTAACACATGATGCAAACTCTATGGAAGTTAAACTTCTTGCAGAGAAAACAATGCTCTGGCATCATAGACTTGGTCACATAGGTGAAAAAGGTTTAAAAACCTTAAAAAACAAAAACTTGGTAGATGGGCTGATTGATTGTAATCTGGAGTTCGATTTCTGCGAACATTGCATATATGGAAAATAGAACCGTGTTTCTTTTTACTTTAGTTCTCATAAATCTTTTGGTGTTCTGGACTATGTACATTCTGATGTTTTTGGTCCAGTTGATGTTCCTTCTCTGTCTAAATCAAGATACTATGTATCATTTATTAATGATTATTCAAGGAGGGCATTTGTATTATTTTTAAAAAATAAATCAGAAGTGTTCAATTGGTTTAAAGAATTTAAAAATCTTGTGGAAAATCAGACTGGTAGAAAAATAAAATGTTTGAGAACAGATAACGGTGGTGAATATTGCAATGCAAATTTTGATAAATATTGTATTGATCATGGAATAAAAGGCATAAGACTACACCTTATACTCCACGGCAAAATGGAGTTGCTGAAAGGTTGAATCGATCATTGATGGAGAAAGTAAGAAGTATGTTGAGTTATGTTGGTCTTGAACAAAGGTTCTGGGCTAAGGTAGTTGCTATAGCTTGTTACTTGCTGAATTGTTCTCCTACTTCGGCATTGGTTGATAAGACGCCTATGGAAGCATGGTCTGGAAAGAAGCCCTCTCTAAGACATCTTCGTGTCTTTGGCTATGAGGCATATGCTCATATTCCTGAGGTAAAAAGATCTAAGCTGGATTACAAGGCAGTCAAATGTATCTTTATTGGCTATGGAGTCGGTGTTAAAGGGTACAAGCTTTGGAATCCTGAAACTGAAAAAGTAATTTACAGCAGGAATGTAATTTTTAGAGAGCTGAAACCTTTGGTTATTGATCCTCAGCCAGAGAAGACAGAAGAGAAGAAAGAAAAAAGTGTTGTTAATATTCCTCTGACCCTTGTAAAAGAGGAACAACAAGCACCAAGTGTAGATGATTCAGAAGTGAGTTCAAGTAGCTCTGAAGATTCGGATCCAGAGCAAGAACCTGAACCTGCACCTCAGCCGTGGAGGAGGTTTACACGTGAAAGAAGACAACCAGATAGATATGGATTTTTAGTACTTGATTCAAGTTGTGCCTATGCTTTGCTTACTAATACTGATGAACCTACGACTGTGAAAGAAGCTATTAGTTTACCTGATTCAGATTCTTGGTTGGAAGCCACGGATAATGAAATGTCATCGTTGGATAAAAATGGAACCTGGGATCTGGTGCCCTTGCCTGAAGGTAGAAAACCTGTGGGTTGTAAGTGGGTATTTAAAAAGAAATATCATCTAGATGGTAGTATTGAAAAGTACAAGGCAAGACTGATTACTAAGGGGTATTCTCAAAAGGAAGGTATAGATTATGGAGAAATCTTTTCTCCTGTAGCTAAGCTGACATCCATTAGATTTCTGTTGTCACTTGTAGTAGCGTATGACTTTGAAATTGAGCAGATGGATGTGACGACAACATTTCTTCATGGGGACCTTGAAGAAGAAATTTATATGTCCCAGCCAAAGCATGTTGTGGTAAAAGGTAAAGAACATCTGGTATGTAAACTTAAAAAGTCTCTTTATGGCTTGAAGCAATCTCCCAAAATGTGGTATCAGAAATTTGATACGTATGTTTTATCTTTGGGATTTGTAAGATCTAAATCTGATCATTGTGTCTATTATAAAACTGATGGTGATCAGATTCTTATAATTGCACTGTATGTGGATGACATGTTATTCATTGGCAATGGTAAGGGGATGATCTCAGATTTAAAATCTTAGTTGTCCTTGAAATTTGAAATGAAGAATCTGGGGGCAATGAAGTACATTTTGGGAATGGAAATAAAAAGGGATAGATCTAGTAGAAAGCTTTGGCTTAGCCAGAGCAAGTATATTACCAATGTTCTTAATAAATTTAATATGTCTAATTGCAAACAGTTAGTTGTTCCAGTTTTGCAGGGAATGAAACTATCTGTTAAAGATTGTCCAGAATCTTCGAATGAAATTGATGACATGAAAAAAGTACCTTATGCAAGTGTTGTTGGCAGTTTAATGTACGCAATGGTCTATACCAGACTAGACATTACCTAGGCAGTGGGAGTTTTGAGCCGATTTATGGAAAATCTAGGCAGATCACATTGGGATGTTGTGAAGAGAGTTATGAGGTATTTGAAGGGAACTTCTGACTATGCTATTTTCTATCATGGAAACTTAGTTGGATCTCAGAAATCTATCAGCATTCAGGGATATGTTGATTCTGATTGGGCAGGGGACATTGACAGTAGAAGATCCACCAATGGATATGTATTCACGTTAAATGGTGGTGCTATCAGTTGGATGAGCAAGCGGCAGGCTATAGTCACTTTGTCCACAACAGAGGCAGAGTACATGGAAGCTACTCGTGCATGCCAAGAAGTCGTTTGGTTGAAGAGGTTGTGTTCTGATGTCAGTTTTGATGTAGGGAAGATACAAATTCATTGTGACAGTCAAAGTGCTATCTGTTTGGTGAAAAATCCTACTTTTCATGCTAGGACAAAACATATTGATGTCCAATATCACTTTGTTCGTGATATGGTGGAAGACAAAAAGGTAAAGCTGGAAAAGGTTGATACTTTGGATAATGTTGCAGATGCCTTGACTAAACCAGTGAGCACGGCCAAGTTTAAATGGTGTTCAGATGAAATGGGTCTTCGGGCCCATAATTCTTAGTAATCGTATGAGGATTAAGAGGTAGAGGTAATCTCTTTGACAAGTGGGAGATTGAAGAGACCTAATGTCTCAAGTTACTGCTTGGAACCTCATTCATTCGTTGGTTTTGTTCATAGCAAGTACATGTTCATCGTTCATCGGCAAGGTTTGAACTATTGGCGAACTCTTGACTTGTTCTACCGATGGATAGTGTCTCTTCGATAGTTGCTTGGTCATGGGACACACTGGAGCTTCGACAGACTTTGTTAATGCTACACCGATCGCTTTTCTCTCACCGATGGTAGTGAGCTATCGGGTAGACTTTCTGTATCGGCGGGAGTAAGGAGTCTTTGGGTGATCTGTAAGGTTTCACCGATGAAGGGCTAGCTATCAGGTTGACATGCTCTATCAGTTTGGATTGGTTTCGCTTCTCCGATCGATATGTGTTATACCAATGTGATATGTCTATCAGCATAAGGTTGGCCATCGACTGATCCCGTGGTAGGTACTCCGACGGTCTCCTGTTACTTCGATGAAGGATGAATGCTTGGGCATCGGTGGGACAAGGAACCATCGGTGTGGATGGTGGAGTGGTCTCCGATGGCTTGGGCTATTCTGATGAGGCTTAGATTGGCATCGTCGACAACAAAATTACCGATGATAGTCTTACTGAGTGTTCGTGTATGTAAACTAGGATATCAAAATTGAACTAGTGAATGTGGGACTAAAGGTCTCACATGAATACGAACAGTTATGCGACGGTTGGAAGATAGCAATGCTGGGTCAGTTGGAACGAACAGTTAGGGTAGAAGTTCAAAACAATTTTGCTCTTGAAGACTGTGATATATACAGATTTGGTGAGGTCATCTGGTGTTGATGATGAGATTCGATCAAATTGTTCATTATGTAGATGTACAGAGGAAGTGAATTGTGTGTATGATTTGAGAATCGATACCTAAGCAAGAAGGCTGGGATCTTTATTATAACCTTTCTAAGCTTACTGTAAATAAAGATTGTCTCTCTTGTGGTGGTGGTTTTTTTTTACCTGAAAGGGTTTTCCCACGTACATCTGGTGTTGTTCTCTGTTATCTTGTATGTTTATTATGTATTTTCTAGTGTGTTCATCTTTGTATTTGAATTAAATGTTACTTGTCTGCATTATCCCCTTTGAATTGACATTAGGGAAGCTGTATTTCGCACCTGTGCTTTCCTTTCAGAAAGAGTGTTTTGTAACTCAACTTTTGCATATTAATACATTACAACAGGTTACAGGTTTTATTCTTTGTCAATTTTATGCAAGTCTTCCTTTATTTTTCAGAAAAGCAAGTGTATCTTCTCATGTATGTTGTCTTTATGAATGATTTGATGAGATTTATTGTAGACATGAAAAAGAAAAACACAGTTTTATCCAAAAGCTCTACACTCTGAGATTTTATTGTGTTTAAAATTAGAACCTTTAAAATCATTATCTCATTTGTACTTACATGTATTGAGTAGTAGTAAAAATCATAGGTCTTAGGTTGTGCAATTGGAAAAGTTTTTCTTTCATGTTGTGATAATCCTATTTTCCTCCAAGAAGAAAGTTATTTCCAGCCTTCCTTAGAAACATTTTTGTGATCTTTTTGCCAAAGTGAGTTGTGTGGATAATTTTTTTTTAGATTTATTGTGAGTTAGAGTTGCAGTTTTCCATGAAATTAGGTGCATCACCACACTTTAAATTATAGTTTTAGTGCTTTTAGTAGATCCTTTTAACCCTTTTCTTTCCAAGTTATTCACCCATTTGAAAAAATTACAAGGGAACCAACCCATAATCTGGAGGTTCAAGCTCACCATAGGTCGCCCGCAGCCTGAGTTTGATCCCATGTTACACAGGATTGCTGAGCTTCACAGCTTTGCATAATGGGTGCAATCCTGCATGTTAATAGTTATAAAACAATGATACTCATCTATGAGATCATATCTTTAACAGTATAATGATTCTATACAAGATAGTTTCTATTAGAATGGGTTGGTTCATAGGCTAACATGGCTCTTTGCTAGTATTGAGCCTTAAAAACAATCTTTTCATTAATAGGAGAGTATGGATAATAGCTACCCATGGTCTTACTATATACACAGACACCCTTCGGGCACATGAATATTAACAGAGACGTCGGCTAATGCCATAGTCTCAAGCATAATAACTTGCTAAGACAAAAACATCTTTAAGACACCGGCCTTAATACATAGGCCTGGTTCATATTTCATAGATACATTCAAAGAATAATGGCTTTGAAGCTTTAATAGAGTTATTATTGTTGCACATATGGTTGTCACTGATGTAGTTGTGTGGTTTTCATTGATGTCAACACTAATGAGCATTGCACATATGTTACCTAAATTTGTCACTGATGTGGTTGTGTGGTTGTCTTTGATTTCAACACTATGCTTGGATGGTCATGATGATGATATACTATGTTGATAGTGTGCTAGCATTGGTTGCTGATTGGTTACTGATGTTCATGGTTGGATGTCATGCCTTGATTAATGTCAAGTAAAGTTGTATTGAGCATGTTTGTGGTCAACAGAGATGATTTCATGATGATATATTAAGATGGGAATTAGAACCTATGAGAAGATGTTGTTGATGACCTAAAGCATGTTGTATGATCCTTCCCGTTGTTCCTAAGGAAGTATGTGTTGATACAAGAAGACTCTGGTCTCCAGATGTTGGTAAAGGTTGTTGTTGCAAGAAGTTGCCCAGAAGATTGCTTGGTAAAATGCTTTGCATTCCTTTGCATTTGAAGATAAGATCATGCAGTTTAGAAGTTGAGTTATGTATGTTCTGAAGGTGTTATATCCAAGAGTTCAAGTCATTATACCTTTAGCAGTGAAAGTTACAAGTGATAGAGTTCCAATCTGTGCTCTGGCAAAATGAGGTAATGATGAAGGATTGTTGGAATGCTCCGCATTCCTCCATAGTGATAGATATGGTTGTGTAGTTTTGAGGATATGTTTAGAGTAGTTCATGAATGTACCCATATGAGTTTCAGATGTTTTGGTGGTTCACAAGTTCAGTTTTTCAAGTGATAGTGAGCTACAGATAGTTCTGAAAGCCTAATTATTCTCAGAATACATGTTGGTGACCACAAAGTTCTTGTTGTGCGGAGTTCAAGGAGTGTTTGGAGATGTTGCATGGGTCATGTCGACTCATCTAGAAGAAGAATAAGTAATGTTTAATAATTCATGAGTACCGCCAAGATTATAAAGGCCAATGTGCTACAAGTTTCATGTTTTCTTGCTTAAGGGCGGCCAATTTCAAATATGTGTAACATGTGGATGTTATTCCTTGAAGGATGATGTTGTGAAGGATGTTTAGAACCAGGTTAAGCAAGTGTTGGAATATGCAAGGCATATTCCTCTTCCTAGTGTTGCTTGGAGTTCATGTTAAGGCTTTCCCTCTACAAGTTTCATGATGTTTGATATTTGGCTGACTTGTAAATTGTAATATTGTTGTTGTATTGGCCAACTTGTAATGCAATCAATGTAATATCATGTATATATTGTAAACCTAGTTGATCTAGGTGAGGTAGGTGATGAGGTATAAACAACCCCATTCTTATGATGAGCTAAATACCCCTCTTTGTTCTTGCTAACCACCCCAGCCATGCCAATTTGTTTATTTTTAAAAGCAATAATTGTCTACTTTTGATAAAATGATGTATAAATCTTTATTTCTCAAGTTGATTGGAATTAGCTAGTTCTAGTGTTGATATAATGGTATAGACTTTGAGTAATTATGCAGGACTTATGCATGGCCTATGAAAGGAGTGGACTTCAAGTAGTTGAAGTTAGAGCACCGGAAGTTGGGGCACCAAAAATTTAGGCATGCATAGTGGAAGACTTCTTTTAAAGCATTCTGTTATTTTCTGTTAAGACTATTTGAGACTTTACGGCTCCACTTAGAGCCTTTATTATGTCTTATGTCATGAACACCAGTTAGTTGTAATTCTGTTTAAGACTTTTTCAATGGCATTTACTCTCCATTTGCAAATTAGGATTTTGTAGTAGTGCAATATATATATGTAGTTGCTTAAAACAAGGATATGCTATTATGATATATTCTGAATACTGTTCAGTTATGTTCTCGGTACTGTTACACTTTTATGATATGAATGAATGAATATCGCCAGTATTGTTCTAAGTAATTTGTTTGGAGTAATATGATTCTAAGTAATGGAAGTATTGTGAATGGAATTTACTTTGAAGCTGCTAAAGTACCACATGTGATTTGAACTGATAGTAGGAACGCCCAAGAGCTGGCCACTCGAGGGATCATAGAGTAGATAAGTATTTTTATCGTTAATGTTGTTATTTATGTTATGTGCATGTTATGTTTAGATAAATGTTACTTTGTGTTTAGCTTTGTTGTTTGTCCCTGTAGGTCATGTTTTTAAGTTAATGATCTCTAAATTTTATTTACTTGAAATTTTCGGAGCATCCACTCTATTCATAAAATTGTTGTTAGCTATTGATTAAGATATGTTATGTGTACTTTTAGTTAGTAGTTAGTTGCCTTTGTTTTAATTTCATAGTTAAACTGCAAGTGTTGATTCTTAGATAGTTTACATGCTTTCTAGAATAGGAATTTGAATGCTTTCTAGCTTAATCAATTTCATGCTTTCTATTTTAAGTTTTGTTTTCAAACTTTTCAAAAATTTAAAAAATCTACACTAAGTGAGATGTCCAAAAATATCCCCTATTGCATACAACCTTTGGACACTACCCGATTGACATAATTGATATATTTTTCAACTAAAGTGTTAGGACCTCACAACAACCTATCAGTATGATTGCGAAGATGAATATGTGAAGAGCAGAATATTAATATGATATGCATTATGATGTATGAATGAAGGAGAAAGAGTAGAAGTGTTAGAGCCTATCCTGATTCATCTTGAAGACATTTTTTAGACATGAGGGAATTAAAGAGTGTGCCTAACTAATTCAATCATCAAAAGAGGAGTGAAGAGGCAGAAGTGCAATCATCAAAAGGAGTGAGCTTCAATGTTAGTTTTTAGACAGTAGAAGGACTATCATGTTGTAATCTTTTCTGAGTTTGTTCTTAGTTCATGGAGTAGTTGCTTCCTTGGGAGTGACCCTAAAACAAAGTCTGAGGGGAGTTGTAGCTTCCTTAGGAGTGACCCTAAAATAAAGTCAACATGGAGTAGTAGCTTCCTTGGGTTATAGCCCTAAAATAAAGTTGTAATTCTTATAGCAGTGAGCTTCATATATTGTGAGTTAATCCTCACCATGGTTTTTCCCCTTTTGGGGTTTTCCATGTATATCTGATGTTATGTAGTGTTGTGCATTGTGTTGATCTTTCATGCTTTTGTTATTGCTGTAAAGTTTAAGTTTTAATCTACTCCAAAGGATTTGAGAATTGTTTGTATATTGATTCACCCCCCTTCTCAGTATCCAAGTGTGTCCAACAATTATAGCATCTCAATACAAATAGCCTTATAGAGGTGCCAACCCAAATATTTCAAGCTTACAAATGCCATTAGAAGGTATACCATAAGCAAGATACAATTGATTGTATTATAACAATTCAAGCTTACCTGAATTCGTCAAGTCAACGACTCCAAAAGTGGTTTTCTGTGTGGAGTACCTCCTCATTTCTTATGGTCTCCTATTCTATTTTTGAAGGTTGTATGCTTTATTTCTCTTCCTTCTTTCTCCGCTCTTCCTAAGTGTTTTCTCCTTTTCCTTTCGAGTGATGTAAAAGCATAACATCCCCCTCTCCCTACTCACAGGGATAACTATGACTAAACTAACTTCCATCGAATCTCCAACTAATCGGTGCATGATCGATCATGGAGCCTTTAGATAACAAGGCTCACGTCCATCATAAGCTGCACTTCTCTATTTTCTCCATAATTCGTGGAGAGTGGAGTCATGTCTATTTACTAGAAAGAAATACTCTCGACAAGAGAGACTTATCAAAGCATGATAAGGATTTTAAACTTTAGCATATGATTATTACTTATATATCATATAAGTAATAATATGTAAATATAATTATAAGTTAAGTTATTATAACACCATGAAATTATTACCACAAGTATGGTGCTAACAATAATCATGCAATAGAATGCGAGTATGGGGTTGAGGCTTTCTTCCTCCCCCTTTGCAATCTAGAGTTGACGTTAGTAAAATCAAGTCTATATATATATATCAGAAATGTTAGAAATGAAAACACAACTATTCAATGGAAATCTGATTTCAAATATGTGTTTAATGATCTTTAACAATGTATTATCAATGGAGATTGCATTAAAACAGAAAACCCACTACAGATAAAATATCAAGCATGAAGAACTAAACACAAGACACAGTGTTTACATGGTGAAAACCCTTGCGGGTAGAAAACTCCACCAAGAAAGAGGCACAAATTTTTATTAATCTGTAAAAGATTGTACAATACATCAACTACACAACTCTTTCCACCAGTCGTCAATCCAACAACATTCTTGCAGCACCTGAGTATCTAAAACCTGTATTTCAGCAACAAGTACAATGGAAAATACTTATGGAAGTGTTTTCCCTCCATTCTAGGTGTCCACTTTCACTCTCCTAAGATTCCCCACATGCAAACATTAAATGTCATCATACATGCAACCTCCATGTGTCAAATGATGCCCATGCAAATTTGGACACCCATGGTCAAGAATAACATCTTACAGCATCTTATGACGCATCATAACCATCATAGATACTACCAAAGTGTATATTTCCAAGATGGGTGCCTGGGGCTAAACATAGCAATCTTACAACTAATGAATATCCGTCATATGCGTCATAGTGTCATAGAATCTTATGACAACTTATAGTTGTGATAGATTATTTACATGCACCCACCAAACATTATGATGTGTGTCATATATGCTAAAAATAGTAGATTTTCCCAAGGTGGCACCTTCACTCATTTACTCATGAGTTTTACAATTGCCAATAGTAAATATCACTCCTTAATTACCTTCGGTGACTCTAGAATTACCACTGCCAGTGAAACTATCTCATTCCCTTATGGGTAATTACAAATTACAAATAATAAATAGAGTAAATACAATATTAGAATTTACAAGGTTAATGGCACCTTATTCCAACATTCTCCCACTTGACATTATACCTTGTAAATCAACCCATAAGAAATCAAATGAAATAATTAGGTACTAGAAATAAGGCCCATGGCCTCTCTACACCACATGAACTTCTCTGTGCTCATAGGTTTGGTCAATGAATCTGCAACATTCTCCTGAGTGTCTCTTTTTTAGCTCAATCTGTCCATTTGCAACCAACTTTCGAACAAAGTGATACTAAACATCAACATGCTTAGTCTGAGCATGATACCTAGGATTCTTGGCCAAACAGATAACACTGGTTATCACAACCAATCTGAATGATTCTGTAATCAAATCCAATACATGTACACAATCTCCCCAACCAAACTACCTCCTTAGAGACATGAGTAGCAGCCATATACTCTGCTTCTGTGGTGGACAAAGCAATTGTGGGCTACCTCTTACTCATCCAACTCACTGCTCCTCCAAAAAGAGTAAACACATAGTAGACCTTTGACTATCCAAGTCACCTGCCCAATCTGAATCAACAAATCCTTGTATTTCCAAATATTTAACAGCACTGTTAGTACTAGAATAAACCAAACAACGATCACGAGTACCTACAAGATATTTAAACACCCTCTTCACATAATTCCAATGCTGTCTACTAGGGTTAGAAATAAATCTGCTCAAAACTCCTATTGCTTGGGCAATATCTGGCCTAGTGCAAACCATTGCATACACCAAACTCCCTATAGCACTAGCATATGGCACATTAGACATATCCTCAAAATCATCCTCATTCTTAGGACACATATTTAATGAAAGCTTAGTATCAACGGGTAAAGGAACTCTAACTGGGTTATAGTACTGCAAACTAAATCTCTGCAAAATAGTATTCACATTCTTACTCTATGACAACCAAATCTTTCTGTTACCTCTATCCCTCCCGATCTCTATTCCCAGAATATACCTGGCAGTTCCAAGATCCTTCATATCAAATGCACCTGAAAGTTGAGCTTTCAACTCACTGATCATACCCTTAGTGTTGCTAAAAAATAACATGTCATCAACATACAAAGCAATGATCAGTATAGAATCACCAATACAATGAATGTAATTACAGTGATCCTCCTCACTCCTAACAAAACCCAATTTCAATACAAATGAATCAAACTTTTGATACCACATTCTGTGAGACTTTTTCAAACCATAGAGAGACCTCTTTAACCAAAACATGTAGGTTGTTGCATATAAATTTCTTCCTCAAGATCTCCATGCAAGAATGCAGTCTTAACATCCATTTGCTCAATCTCCCAATCAAAGGTTGCAACAATGGATAAAAGAAATCTAATAGAAGTTAATTTAGCAACAAGAGAGAAAATCTCACCAAAATTAACTCCCTCTCTCTGGGAGTAGCCCTTGGCTACCAGTCTAGCCTTGTACTGAACTCCAATGACCCGTCTGCTCTGAACTTCTTCTTGAAGACCCACTTACAACCTATGGCCTTTCTTCCTTTGGGCAAACGAACAAGATCCCAAGTGTTACAAGAGTCTAAAGCCATCATCTCCTCCTACACAGCTAATTGCCAAGACTCACTATCATTTGCAAGAATAGCTTCCCTATAGGATCTAGGCTCATCGTCAGTATTCAATAAAGAAAATATACAACAAAAATTTGGTGGGCTATACCTACCAATTGGATTCTGTTGTCTTGTGGATCTCCTCAAGGGTGGAGTAAGAGTCTCAACTTGTTCTTCTACATGATCATCTGTACCAACTTCTGTAAAGACAAATTCATCTTCATCAGAACTATTTGAATCTTCTTTTGCTTCTTCACCCCCAATCCATCATTCTGTTCTTCTTGAGGTGCATCTTACTGCTCTAAATCAAAGTGCACTCTCTTTACCTTTTCTTCTTTTTCTTTTGGCTGCTCAAGTTTAGAAATAGCTCTAAGTTCTCTGAAAATAACATCTCTAGAATAGATAATCTTATGGGTTAGTGGATTCCAAAGCTTATAACCTTTGACATTATCACCATGTCCAATGAATGTACACTTTTTAGCTTTTGGATCCAACTTAGATTGCTTTTCCTTTGGCACATGAACAAAGCCTCACAACCAAAAACCCTTAAATGTGAAATAGAAGGCTTCTTACCTGTCCACACTTCATAAGGTGCCGAAGCAAGAGCCTTACAAGGAGATCTATTAATCAAGTAGCAAGCAGTGCACACAGCCTCTGCCTAAAAACATTTATCCAATTGTGCATCACTCAACATACTTCTGGCTCTTTCCATAATTGTTTGGTTCATCCTTTCTGCAACACCATTCTGTTGTGGTGTATACGGAGTTGTCTTTTGTCTGATTATACCTGCATGCTTGCAAAACTCATCAAATTCCTTAGAGCAATATTCCCCTCCATTGTCAAATCTTAATATTTTTATCCTTAATCCTGATTGGTTTTCAACTAGGACTTTAAAATCCTTAAACTTAGTGAAAACTTCATATTTGTGTTTCATAAAATAAATCCATGTGAATCTGGATACTTCATCAATGAAGGTGACAAAATAATGAGATCTTCCAATAGAGTCACTATCTACAAGTCCAAACACATCTGTATGAATAATCTCTAACTTCTCTTTTTCCCTATTGCTTCCTAATGGAAATGATTTTCTGTTTTGTTTACCAAACACACAATGCTCACATAAATTAAAGTGCTCATAAGAATAAGAGAAACTGTCCAACAAATCTTTATTCTTAATAGTTTTCAAAACACTATTACTTGTGTGGCCAAATCTACGGTGCCACAACATACATGTATTTTCAGTACTAGCCTCAGATACATAAGAGACATTACAAATTTTAGTGGCTTCGAGCTTAAACAAGTTTCCCAATCTCTTTCCCTTCGCTACCACCAAGTTCCCTCTCACCAATCTGTAGCCATGCTTGTCAAATATTACATGCATTCCCAAATCATTCAACTTTGAAATTGAAATCAAATTTCTAGCTAATCCAGGAACATGCAAAACACCAGGGAGGCTTTTAATCCTCCCATCACTGAAACACAACAATACCTTGCCTTTCCCAACTATCGGATATGTAGAGTTGTCTCCAAGGTAGACATTACCTCCATCATACTCTTCGTATGTGGAAAACCATTCCTTATGTGGGGTCATATGAAACGAGCATCCTAAGTCAACCAACCAGTGATCATTAATAAAAACATTACAAGTAGAAAGTAAAACATCTTCACCTGCATTTGAGGACTTATTAGAAGCATTCTCCCACTGTTTCATTGTGTTTCTGCACTCCTTCACATGTCCCCTTTTACCGCAGTTCCAACACTTAACTCTGTTCTTTTTTCCATGAGTCTTAGATCGGCCCTTAGATTTGTCCTTAGCCCCTTTCTGATCTCCTTTCAGTCCTCTTTCTTTATACCTTCCCCTGACACTGAGAGCATCCCCTGAACTATCCGAACTCTTCTTCCTCAATTCTTGTGACAGTAAAACTGAAACAAGTGCTTCCAACTTCAGATCTATGAGGTTAGCAGTGATAGCCAGTATGACATTCTCCCAAGATTTAGGTAAAGAACAAAGAAGTAAGATACATTTATCTTCCTTGTTAACATCAACATCTATGGATGCAAGTTGACTCAACAACAAATTAAATGAATTTAAATGCTCTGAAACTAAATCACCATCTCTCATTTTCATGGAAATCAGTTTTTGTTTTAAATAAAGTTTATTTACCATACTCTTGGCTTCGTAGAGCTCACCCAACCATTTCCACAAACTATGTGTAGTCTCTTCCTTTGTGACATTCAACAAGACATAATCTACAAGACACAAACGAATGGTTTCCGTGCCTTTTTATCCAACCTTGCCTATTCATCTAGAGAGACATCATCGGGTTTCTTCTCATTTTGAACAACCAGCCACTAATTTCTTTCTTCCAACAAGTCTTCCATTTTCAGCTACCACAAACCATACCCCGTTCTGTTGAGCTTCTCAATGTCCAAGAGGTTGATGCAACAGTGGATGCAACCATAATATCAACTCAAGATCTGCAAAACAAATGCAACCAAATCTCCTACTATAGCTATAGATTCCACACTACCACCCAAGAGTTAAAGTTAGCTAGGCTCTAATACCAAATGTTAGAAATGAAAGCACAACTACTCAATGGAAATCTGATTTCAAATATGTGTTTAATGATCTTTAACAGTGTATTATCAATGGAGATTGCATTAAAACAGAAAACCCACTACATAGAAAATATCGAGCATGAAGAACTAAACACAAGACACAATGTTTATGTGGAGAAAACCCTTGCGGGTAAAAAACTCCACTAGGAAAGAGGCACAAGTTTGTATTAAGTTGTAAAAGATTATACAATACAACAACTACACAACTCTCTCCACCAGTCTTCAATCCGACAACATTCCTGCAGCACCTGAGTATCTAAAACTTGTATTTCAGCAACAAGTACAATGGCAAATACTTATAGAAGTGTTTTTCCTCCATTCTAGGCATCCACTTTCTCTCTCCTAAGATTCCCCCACATGCAAACATTAAATGTTGTCATACATGCAACCTCCATGTGTGAAAAGATGCCCATGCAAAGTTGGGCGACCATGGTCAAGAATATCATCTTACAACATCTTATGACACGTCATAACTATCATAGATACCACCAAAGTGTATCTTCCCAAGATGGGTGCCTGGGGTTAAACATAGCAATCTTACAACTAATGAATATCCGTCATATGCATCATAGTGTCATATAATCTTAAGACAACTTACATCTGTCATAGATTCTTTACATGCACCCACCAAACATTATGACATGCATCATATATGCTAAAAATAGTAGATTCTCCCAAGGTGGTGCCTTCACTCATTTACTCATGATTTTTACAATTGCCAACAATAAATATCACTCCTTAATTACCTTCGGTGACTCTGAAATTACCACTGCCAGTGAAACTACCTCATTCCCTTATGGGTAATTACAAATTACAAATAATAAATGGAATAAATACAATAT
Organism: Cunninghamia lanceolata; assembly: GCA_027924645.1. Taxonomy (NCBI): domain Eukaryota; kingdom Viridiplantae; phylum Streptophyta; class Pinopsida; order Cupressales; family Cupressaceae; genus Cunninghamia; species Cunninghamia lanceolata. The sequence goes on along the minus strand of BSBN01001100.1, from coordinate 1,395,834 downwards.
TGAAATTTACAAGGTTAATGGCACCTTATTCCAATAGGAAATCTCTGACAAAAGACAATGATTAAACTTTAATCATTAAAAATGTTCCCTGAACATTCTTCAATCAAATTGACGTAGATAACATCGAAAAACCCTTAACAATAAATTGACAATAGTTGAATTAAGATCAACTAAACAAGGGGAAGTTAACTAGTACATACCGGCTGAAGGTTTGCATAATATACAACTTGGAACTTAAATGACAAACCTGACTTTCTCAAAATATTTATTCCCTTCTCTTCGGTGATACTCTCCTTCCATTCTTGGAGGTGGAAATCTTTTCCTGATTACACTCACAATCATACAACTATGACCAGTGTATCATCAATAAATCATTATACATCATGCTTAAATAATCTCAATAACATGTAATCTCATGTCTAATTCTATGCATTAATCTTAATTCATAAAATCAATGATTTATCTTTACATTTTCCTAAACGTCAAATCCTTAATCTATGATTAGTTATCCACTTAATCATCTGAAAGTAAAAGTAAAACATAGTCAAAGTTTTGGGGATGTAACACTTATTAGGAATAATTTTAGTAATTTTTGGCCTAAGAAGGCTCCTCTATGGAATAATTTGCATCCTCATGAATTTCTTTTTGGGAACTTTAAAGATAAAATCTTTGGGTCTGCAATGTTTGGGTCTATTTGGGGGGCATGTGAAATAGTTAAAAGTTTAATCTTGAATAGAGGTAGTCAATTGTAAGAAAAAATGGATGGGGGGTATAGATCATTGTGGTGGAATTTAAGGCACAAAAATAAACCATTGGCCCTGTTGCAGGGTTGCTCTACTCTTAAGTGGTGCAAAAAAGGTCTGGCTACCTTTGATAACTTGAGAAAAGATGAAGGTATAAAATCATGGGAAGATGTCAGGTTGGAGTTTGGTTTGCCTGAGTCTCAGAGAAGAACTTATTTTATCATTTATAATGCTTTTTCAAACAACCCAGGTCATGTTAAGAATTTGGGTGAACTGGATTGGATGGAAAAGCTAGCATGGGAAGATGGAACAATATTGCTAAGAGGTGAACCCAGGAAGTTTTACAAGATGCTTTCCGACTCCCCAGTGGTATATGAGCATAGTAGTAGGGTGTGGGATTTGAATGTCAACCATAAACTATTAGCCTCATCATTTAGTTTATTTTGGTCTAAATACATAGAACCTAAGAAGGGTAGTTTTAGATGGCTCTTGTTACTGAAGAAGCTTCCTATAGGGAACAATAGTTATGTGTGTCCTCTATGTAATATTGCTGAGTCTTGTGAACATATTTTTTGAGTGTCCCTTTGCTGAGAATGTATGGTCAATGTTTATGGGTAATATAAAAGGTTGGTCCTCCTTGAATAAAATGTATTGAAAATAAATTATGTGTGGGATCACTAGTGGAATGGCTCTTAAATCTAACATATTTGACTTTGTCTAACTACTAGAATTTTATGGGTTTTGTGGAAAAAAGAAATGAAGACCATTTTCAAGGCAAGAGGAGGTGGCTTACTGGGTCTACTTTTAGACTCATGTTGTCTGATGTTTATATACAGTTTGTATTGACTATGGAGCTCCCTGTGAAAGATTTATGAAGATTTTAGATGAGGGATAAGAAGTCATATACAGTGCAGATATACAGTATGTTGAGTTCTGGCCTCATGATCTAAGGAAGGTACACCAGAAGTTTGATGATGAATACATTGACGTTCAAAACATGTATTGTAAGCAACACAAGTTGGAAAGAATGAGAGATGAGGCACAAAGGGATCTAGAAGTGACATTCCAAAACTTTAATGTTGATAGTAGTTAGTTCAGGGCATCTCCTCCAATAGGCACTTTCAAGGGTATAGACTCATTTGTTGCAAGTGATAACATGTTACATTTGGAAGAGTTGAATAGGAATTTAGACCAGGTGGCAAGGGGAAACAGGCAAGATGATGATGTAGACCTTCAGGGCAACGAACATAACAGGTTCTCCTTATTCTCTCAAGATGAACAACATCAGACAGACACAGTCAGAGTTAGAGTAGCAGAGGAACAGGCTGTTGGAGACCATTAGATCCAGGAGCAGAGAAAAACAAGCATAAGGGAAGGAATTGGCATCAAAAAGTAGTATTTTGATAGTAGAGTACAAATGGATATAGGAATGGAATTACATAATGTTGTAAAAACTTAAGTAGTATAGTATGTAATGTTTTATATTACTCTGCATAAATTGTCCTCTTTTGAATTGCAAGTGATGATATATATATATATATATATATATTGTGGCTCCCTAGGCCACAAAACATGTACTTAACTATTTATTTTTGATATATATATATATGGTGCTCTATCTTCAAAATGTAATTTATTATTTCTAATAAAGATTGGATTGAATTTTTAATTAAATCATGGCATGCAAAATTATAAGTCACAATTTAATTAAAAATTATTTTTAATTTTCATAAATAATCAATTACACATTTTCTTCTAGTATAATAATGAAATTATGTAAAATAGCTAAATTATCAAGTTTGAAATTTAGAGACACATCTTTTGCACTCCAATATCTCACATTTTTTGTATATTTAATTCAAATTTATTTTCTATAGGGTATGATCAATGGGTTTTATTTCATTTATTCCTTTTGTTCCCATTGTTTTGGTCTAAAAATAAAATTCTAATTTTGGTGTAATTACAAATGAGGCAACACTTTTCCTTTTATAGAATTACACTAGGGGTTTGATTGAAGCATCTTCAATCACTAGCAAGTTCGATTGAAGCCCCTTAGATTAAAGATGCTTCAATTAAACTTGCTTATACGACACCCTCCTAGTAGCCTTTTTCTTCTCCTATCCACATGTTGCAATTTTAGAGGCCAGAACAATCAACTTTGTGTTGTGTGCAAGGGGGTCAAATGCAATCACCTAGAAACAAGATTTTATGTGTATATAGCCCTTTTAATTAACTTTTTGAAAAGTATAATATATAAAAAAAATTAATATTATCTTTTTTATTTTATAAGCCAGATAAGTCCATTAAAAAACAAAGACCTCTATTATAGACACTAGGAAAATAGCAAACTAGGTCATTTAAAAATAATAATTACACTACACTCAACATAGATGTCCTTGTTTTAACAAAAAAAACAATTTGAATAAATAAAAAGAGAGAGACGCGTTATGGTAAAATCTAGGTCTAAATTATGATTAGTACCAATTAAAAAATTAATAATAAATTCACTATTCAATAAAAAACCAAAAAATACTTGTGCACTAGATATTGGAGTTACTGGTATAATTATGAGAAATTATGGAAATGTCTTATTTGTAGTAAAAGTTATATGTTATGGTAAAATGTCACACTATAAAATAATAGAAAAATAATAAATTTTTATTGAAAACTAACAAAAATAATAGAAATAATTTTAATTTTTTTAAAAAAATTATAAATTGAATCTACAAAGAAATGAGACAAATCACTAGTTTACATCATTTTTAAATTCTTGATAGTTTGTTTAGCATAATTGATAGAATGTGTTGATCGTTAAAAAATATTGATTTTGACTGCCCAATAATGTTAAAAAGTAGGACACATGATTGTGCTTTCACCCCAATACAAACTTTACCTGAGGAGGCACTATGATAAAGAGTTGTAGATAGAAAACTAGAACTAGATTATTGATCAAAAAGTTGTGACATCTAAATCTTTAGAATTTGAGTGTTGGGGACAAAATTGCATGAATAATCTTGTCTTTCTAGTGGTGCTATCATGTCCAATTTCTATGATTATGTCTAGAGTATGATATGATCTTTGGTAGATGTAGAAAGGGCTTACCTACTAATATTTGAGGTGAGGAAAATAGTGATGGTGCTAAAGTGCATTGTAGGGCTTGCTATGCAAGGATTGAAGCTTAGGACTTCCTTGCACTTTAGTCAAGTTTGAAGACCAAGTTAGAAGAAAGAACAAGAGAGATAAGTGGGTGACAATGGATGGGGATGTGTTGTGGTAGTGAAGATCATTGAGTCGATTCTTGAATTGCTGATTGTCAATGTGAGTTGAGTAAGTGAATTATGTCAAAGTTGCCTTGGAGCATGCTTTGACAAAGAATGTTGCTTGACTGATTTATAGAGAGATAAATTGTTGCGAATACTTATAGAGGCCAACTTATGTATTGATGTACAACAAAAGGGGAAGAGATTGTATGCTCTTACAAAATATGCATTTTTGGATCATTTGATGATTCCTCTTTGATGTTAGAGTGTCCTAAGATGATGTCTTTGAATATATAACCCTAGATGCATAATTTTATTTTTTTGGCATCCAACCAAATACATATTGGTTAGATCTCATGATTGTCGACTTCAGAATGCAAGAATTAAAAATTTAAAAGTTAAGAGTACAATTACAATTACGATCTTATTGAGAGACATGATTATCAACAAAATCACAATTGGGATCTTATCTACAATTAATAAACTGCTAAGAATTAGGTTAAGAAAACTAGAACTAGATTATTGATCAAAAAGTTGCAACAACTAAATCTTTAGAATCTGAGTGTTGGGGACAAAATTGCATAAATAATCTTGTCTTTCTAGTGGTGCTATCATGTCCAATTTCTATGATTATGTCTAGAGTATGATATGATCTTTGGTAGATGTAGAAAGGGCTTACCTACTAATGTTTGAGGTGAGGAAAATAGTGATGGTGCTAAAGTGCATTGTAGGGCTTGTTATGCAAGGATTGAAGCTTAGGACTTCCTTGCACTTTAGTCAAGTTTGAAGATTGAGTTCGAAGTAAAAACAAGAGAGATAAGTGGGTGGCAATGGATGGTGATGTGTTGTGGTAGTGAAGATCATTGAGTTGATTATCGAATTACTGATTGTTAATGTGAGTCAAGTAAGTGAATTATAAGAAACATCAGATTTCCACAATTCATAATTGATTTGAAGAATGGCTTCTAGTTTAAACTGTGCGCAGATTTATTAGATCAAATAAATCTGCACACAGTTTAAACAAGAAGCCATTCTTCATAAGTGAATTATGTCAAAGTTGCCTTGGAGTGTGCTTTAACAAAGAATGTTGCTTGATTGATTTATAGAGAGATAAATTGTTGTGAATACTTATAGAGGGCGACTTATGTATTGATGTACAACAAAAGGGGAAGAGATTGTATGTTCTTACAAAATACACGTTTTTTGATCTTTTGATGATTCCTCTATAGTGTTAGAGTGTCCTAAGATGATGTCTTTGAATATATAACCCTAGACGCATAACTTTATTTTTTTGGCACCCACCTAAATAAATATTGGTTAGTTTTTTTGATTATTTGATGATTCCTCTATGATGTTAGAGTGTCCTAAGATGATGTCTTTGAATATATAACCCTAGACGCATAACTTCATTTTTTTGGCACCCACCTAAATAAATATTGGTTAGATCTCAAGATTGTCGACGTTAGAATGCAAGAATTCAAAATTTAAAAGTTAAGAATACAATTAGAATTGTGATCTTCTTGAGAGATATGATCGTCAACAAAATCACAATTGGAATCTTGTCTACAATTAATAAACTACAAAGAATTAAGTTAAAAAGTTTTTTTTTTTTTTTTTAATATTAAAAATTTAAAAAGATTCTCAATAAAACAACGTGACATATTTAAATTTTGGAATAAATTTTACATAACCAAAATAATTCAATTATACATTAAAAAATTAAACCAAAAAATTACATTTAAAAAAGATAGTGTTAGAATATGCATTTTTCTACTTTATTTGACAAAGAATGTTGCTTGATTGATTTATAGAGAGATAAATTGTTGCAAATACTTATAGAGGCCGACTTATGTATTGATGTACAACAAAAGGGGAAGAGATTGTATGCTCTTACAAAATATGCATTTTTGGATCATTTGATGATTCCTCTTTGATGTTAGAGTGTCCTAAGATGATGTCTTTGAATATATAACCCTAGATGCTTGAAATTTTATTTTTTGGCATCCAACCAAATAAATATTGGTTAGATCTCATGATTTCGACTTTAGAATGCAAGAATTCAAAATTTAAAAGTTAAGAATACAATTAAAATTGTGATCTTATTAAAAATATGATCGTTAACAAAATCACAATTAGGATCTTGTCTACAATTAATAAACTGCTAAGAATTAAGTTAAAAAGTTTTTCTTTTTTTAAATATTAAAAATTTATAAAGATTCTCAATAAAACAACTTGACATATTTAAATTTTGGAATAAATTTTACCCAACCAAAATAATTAAACTATACATTAAAAAATCAAACCAAAAAAATCACATTTAAAAAAGATAGATAGTGTTAGAATATGCACTTTTCTACTTTATTTAAAAATTCAAAATTTGTTTGCCCTTTATTAGAAATCCCACTAGGATGTAACCTAAAATTTAAAGGTAAAGTGCCCATGGCATCTTAGACCCTCTGAAATAATTAAGGCGATTCGATTTGCTCCCTCGAAGTGTCCTAGAAAGATGCAGTGCCCCCACTTATATACCCTAAGCCCACTAGTCCCCTACAAAAATATATACTGCCTACTGGCATCTCTCTGTATAAAATTTGGAGTTGGCGCGCATTTCTACCTAATTGCTATTTCTTTAAAGCTTTGACCTTCACAGCAAAACTTTGGCTTATTAGCCTGCGTTTCGGCCGCGGCACGTTGAGGGAAAAAAAAAACAACAAAAGCGCAGCACAGAACAAATAAATTCATACTTAAAATAGTTGGAACACAGAGGACATATTATACCTCCATTTCCATTCCCGCTTTTTGCCGATTTGGCTCTGCCACAGCACTTTGCACGCACTCCAACAAAGACAGCGTTAAAACTCAAACCCTAAGTCTGAACCTGAGTTAAAACTTTTTTTTTAAAGCTTTATCCGGACCAGCATTTATGAACAGTAGTAAATGCGAACAGGCGAGACAGCACATTATAAGGAATTTATAAAAGCAAAAGCTGCAGGACGGATTCTTTAATTCCCAAACCATCTTTTTGCTTTTTCTTTATTCCGAGCGGGCTAAAATAATAAGGCTCTTGGGATGCTCCCCCACTCAGCGGTCCGAGTGTCCACGCGTCCGGCTCCTATTCGCCCTACGTTACGGCCGTTACTTTAGGAAAAGTCAGTCTCTCTCCAAATATATTCGTTTCGGAGTGACATGGTACAGTCAGGGTTTAAATTTGACAGTTGTATAGTTGTATTTAAAGATTTTAATTGCAAAATACAATAAATTGTATTAGCATACATGTAATTTATTTTAGAAATTGTAGAAAAGACAATTAATATGAAAATTTAAATTTTTTAATAGCAATTTCTATTGTTAAAAAAAAAAATCCCAAATTTTTAGATTTTTAAAAATACTTCATATACATGTATATATTCTTTTAATAGAAACTTTTATTATTTTAAAAAAATCCCAAATTTTTAGATTTTTTAAAGTACATCAAACAATTAAATTTTGATATGGTAGTTATAGAAAAAACTAGAATGGATACATTATTTGAAATACATTATTAAAACTATTTGTAATTTTTTTTTAATATTTCTTATATAAAATTTGACTTCCATTAAAAAAGTTAATTGTGATGTGAAAGGCAATAATGAAGACTAAACTATAGCAAAAAAATTTCTTAACAGTCAAGGTGGACTGTCAAATTTAAGCCCCATATGGCAGGGATATGATGACGTGGAATCCTACGTGTAAAACATGTCCGTCGGTCCGTTCGAATAGGTTAAGTCGGGGCTTAAAGTAAGTCTCTCTCCAAATATATTCGTTTCGGAGTAACATGGCATGAATATGATGACGTGGAATCCGACGTGGAAAACATTTTCTTCGGTCCGTTCGAACAGGTTAAAGTTGGGGGCTTTCTCAAGAATGGCGACGGAAGGAAAGATAAAAGGAGATCTCGGGTCCGGCCAATTTTTAGCTGAGCTGATGGATGGATGGATTCGAGTTTAGCAGTCCAGTTCAGTCAAAAATAAATCACATATTCCTCCGCTTTGGCTTGTACTTGTATGGATTGAGACATAAGTTCTCTACAGCAACATCAGTCATCATACTTCTGCTCAAAATCGTGCTGTGCACTTCTCGTTTCTTTAGCGAATTTCATCATTTCGAGTTCGCGTTAGGTACCCAGTGGGCTTAAAATGCGATTCCTGCAGTTGTAGCAGCCATTGTTTTCTTGGGCAACAATGGGGTGCTTGTATTTGGGGGCTGTGATAGTGACAGTGTATGTTCTTTCTGTGGGTTGCTGCTGTAGTGAGGCTGTTGATCTGAACGATGATGTGCTGGGATTGATAGTCTTCAAAGCGGATTTACGCGACCCAAATTCGTTTCTGAGATCGTGGAATGAAGAGGAAGACAGTCCTTGCAGCTGGGCAGGAGTGAAATGCAATCCCAGAGCGGGGAGAGTAACAGAACTGGTGCTGGACAATCTTTCTCTGTCTGGAAAGATTGGGAGAGGTCTCACCAGGCTGCAGTTTCTTCGCACATTGTCTCTCGCAAGCAACAATTTTTCTGGCGAAATCAGTCCAGATCTGGTGCAGATTGAAAGCCTCAGGATTCTGAATTTGAACCACAATGCTCTCTCTGGCACTATTCCTGCTCGCCTCTTTCAACAATGTACTACTTCTCTCAGAGTCCTCTCCCTCGCCTACAATGCATTGCAAGGTACTCTTCCTGATACCGTAAGCTCATGTGCTAGTTTAACAGCATTGAACTTATCTGGCAACCATTTCTCTGGGCCTCTGCCTTCCAAAATATTTTCTTTGAAGAATCTGAGATCACTGGACTTGTCCCATAATTCCTTCGCTGGGAGTGTTCCCAAGGGCATTGGAGGGCTTACTAGTCTCAGAGAGATACATCTGAATGCAAATAATTTGTCTGGTCCTATACCACCTGATATAGGAGACTGTGTCCTTCTGAAAAATGTAGATTTGAGCTTCAATATGCTATCGGGCTATCTTCCTGATTCGCTTAGACAGTTGAATTTTGTTTCTTCTATGAGCTTCAGTAATAATATCCTGGTGGGTGCCATCCCTTCTTGGTTAGGAAGCTTGGGAAACCTAGAGTCTGTAGACTTGTCTGGTAATGGTTTCAGTGGAAGCCTTCCTGCCTCGGTGGGTATGCTGCGGAATGTTAGGTCCATCAATGTGTCAAATAACAAACTCTCAGGAACCATTCCCGAGTCTTTAATGGGTTGCGCTACCTTGTTCTCACTTGATATCAGTAAAAACAACCTTAGTGGAAGCATTCCTGGGGAACTGTTTGAATTGGGCTTACAAAACATACGTTTGTCAGGGAACAGTCTCAGTGGTACTATTCCTCATGCTGCTTCTTCAAACTTGTATAGGTTTCTGGCAGTGTTGGATTTGGCACATAATCTTTTGAGTGGAGAAATTCCGCCGGTGATCAGTCAATGCACAAACTTGAAGTACTTGAACTTATCAGAGAACCTTCTTGCTTCCAACATTCCTTCAGAGTTCGGTAATCTTCATTCTTTGAAAACTTTGGATTTAAGTTATAATCGTCTATTTGGGGACATTCCCAGCGCACTTGGGAATGCCACTGCTATCTCGGTGCTGCAACTTGATGGTAATTTTTTAAGTGGGCACATTCCTGGAGAGATCGGAAAGTGTTCATCTCTGTCATTGTTGTAAGCGATCTATCTGCCTGTTTCTTTAGTTAAGCAATTGCTTCTTTACTTTCAGAGTTTTGGTTAAATAATAAATCTACTGATTGGATGCCTTGTTTGTTCTCAAGGCCTCATTAGAATTCGTGCTTTTGTTTTCTTCGTTTTGAATGGTTGAAGACAAGTATTTGTTCTTGGGAGTTTTTTGAAGTGGTGTCAGGATCAAGTTCGGGGGGGAATTTTACATCTGAACATGTAGATTAAAGCATTGTTTGAAGGTTTGGTTTTTAATTCTAAAATCACTGCTAATAAATTATCTATATATTAATGATTAAACAGTTCTGTAATTGTCTGGCTTTGTAAATTGTTATCCGTTGTTCTCTTAATATTTTGCTTTCCCCAACAACTTAACGACATTCACTTGTCAAAAACTTATATTCCAAGTGCTCTTGAAGGAGTGAACAATAGGTGTGTGATTTGACGAGCTCTCTGCTTAGGTTTTTTCAAAACTGGAAATTCTCAATTTCTTTATTGAACTGTATCTTCAGAAAAAAGGAATTTAATATAAAATCGCAGAAAATATTATACTCTAGAAACTATCAACAGAGTTTTTAGCAGTTGCACTATTGCAGAGTCATTGGTAAATTGCCTTTCACTGAAAGTGGTAGAAAATTTACAGGTTCTCAATGCTAAAGAACCTTCTGTCAACTTGCCTATATATCTTGTTTTTGGTGGAAGGAGCAAAATATGGTTGCTTATTGCAGATGCTGTTTCAAGAATAGGAACCATTTCTTTATTTGTTGAAGGTTTGCGGAGTCCTGTCTTTCATTATATTAAATCAAAGAAATAGGATTTATCTCTGTAAGTGTCATGTGGCCTAGTTTGTTTACATTATTGAAGTGAAGAAAACAACAATTAGTTTTTGTTTGGATTTTGCGATGGTTTCAGCTGTGTGTTCTCTGCACTGTGTGAGATAAATTATTATTCTAGGCAGAGTATTTTAGACTATTGAATGTGACTTCTTGGTAGATTTTATGGCGGTTATTATTGTGTCTTTTCATTTTTGTGTAGATGGTTTTCTATCATCCATGGGAGGGTTAAGTTGGGAGTTTCTTTGATCTGTATAAAATAATTTTCAATTCTTCTTCAGTGCAATTATAATTTATTATGCATATGGTTGGCACAACTTGTATGTTTGTATGTGGCGTGCAGAAAATAATCGTTATAAATTTTTACTTCACAATGCAGGAGTTTATCGCACAACAGTTTGACTGGACATGTACCCAAGGAACTTGCCAAGCTGCATTCTCTGAGAATTCTTAATTTGGCAGTGAACAATCTAACTGGAGAGCTTCCACAGCAACTCGGGAACTTGGGTAATTTGTTATCTGTTAATGTTTCTCACAACAGACTTAAAGGGAAGATTCCGACAGGTGGCATATTCAACACATTGAACAAGACTGCTCTTGAAGGAAATGCAGGGCTATGTGGAGCCGGTGTGAATGTTTCTTGCCCTATGGTTATGCCTAAGCCAATAGTTCTCAATCCAAATTCAAGTGGGAGTGCAAAAGGAGGGACTGGATTAATTAAAACTAGACACAGCAGGATTGTTCTGAGTGTTTCTGCAATAATAGCAATATCTGCAGCAGCAGTGATTGCATTTGGTGTTGTTGCTGTGACTGTTCTGAATATAAGAGCCCAGTCTACTTCAAGATCTTTGAATCATATGCTTGATAGCTTTTCCCAGTCTCCCTCTACTGATATGGGTCTAGGAAAGCTTGTTATGTTTACACCCCATTCAGATCATACATCTGAAGATTGGGTAACTAGTGCTCATGCATTGCTTAACAAAGACTGTGAACTTGGAAGGGGAGGTTTTGGGACTGTTTACAAAGCAGTTCTAGGGGATGGGAGGATAGTTGCTATAAAGAAGTTGATGGTTTCAAGTTTGGTTAAGTCACAAGAAGACTTTGAGAAGGAGGTACAGCTTCTGGGCAAAATTAAACACCCAAATCTTGTGAGCTTGCAAGGTTACTACTGGACACCACAGCTACAGCTTCTCATATATGAGTATATCCAAAGTGGAAGCTTGTATAGCCGACTTCATGAGATTTCCCAGTCGGATGCCCCTTTAAATTGGTCAACTCGGTTCAACATAGCCTTGGGGACTGCAAGGGGGCTTGCACATCTTCACCATTCTTGCAGGCCACCAGTTATACACTATAACATAAAATCCAGCAATGTTTTGCTTGATGAGGATTGCAATCCCAAAATTGCTGATTATGGCCTTGCAAAGTTGCTGCCTATGCTTGATAGATACATACTCAGTAGCAAGATACAGAGTGCATTAGGATATATGGCTCCTGAATTTGCTTGTCAAAGCCTCAAGATAAATGAGAGATGTGATGTGTATGGCTTTGGGGTTTTGCTTCTAGAACTTGTTACAGGTAGAAGGCCGGTTGAATACATGGAGGATGATGTTGTGATCCTTTGTGATAATGTGCGATCTTTACTTAATGAAGGAAAGCCTTTGAATTGTGTAGACCCAACTTTGTCTGAATATCCTGAAGACGAGGTTATTCCTGTGATTAAACTTGGGTTGATTTGCACATCCCAAGTACCTTCAAATAGGCCGCCTGTGGCAGAGGTGGTACACATACTTGAGCTGATCAGAGCACCAACAGAAAGTAGAGAATTGCTTTGAAGAAGCTTGGCTTCAGACATAACATATATGAAATGGGCAGTGTGAGTGACACTGCTTAAGAGGAGTTCGTTGCACCAGCCCTCAATCTTGAAGTGCCCTATCTATCTTGTGAACCTATAAATATCTAGAGCGATTGAAATTTGCAACCCTGTTTTTGTTTTTGTGTAGACAAAATATACATTAGGGCCAATTTTATATTTGATTGAGGGAGAATGTCCTTTTTATCAGTGTCAAGTTTCATTGTCCAAACTGGAAATTCTTTTGAGAGTGGCTTTTGCCATTTATTTGATTTTTATCTATGGCAGGTTTATGTGCTTTCTGCCAGATGATATATTATCATTATATAAATTTTTACATATTGTTTTCATTAGAATTCTGTTATCCACAGAGAGCCGTTTTAAGAAGTCTTTGCCCGAATGTGTGTCAAATCTCGATTACTCTAGATGTTCTTATTCAGTGTTAGTGAATTGCTCTTTAAGACATGACATTTTTTTTCTCCTGGTCTTCAACATTGTTGGAAGACAAAATTAAAGTTTTGTTATCATTAGTGTGAAAATACATGTGGACCTGGTTTAAGCACTTTGCTTCACGGTTTTCTATGATATAATTCTCAATCTCGGCACTATAGTGGGTTTTATGATATCTTCCAATCAATGTCACCGTGCGTATTTTGTAAGAAATGATTGCGATTTGTGGACAAATTTAGGTCGAAGTAAAGATAATTTTTATGCGTCACACTGTTTGGTAATTGGTATGATGTATCTTTCCATGTTGGTATTGAACTTCAAATTCAGGGTAGTTGATTTGTCATTGCATCAAAATATGTGAAGGCATTTGTTTAGCTTTTGCTTTTTCAAGCTATCCGATCCGTCTTAGTTGTCTTAGTTGTTTGTGCAGCGGATTTGTTTGGGGCTTTTGTGCTTAGCAGTGTGGTTGGATATCAGGTGGCCCCATAGGCTGTGCCTTATTAAATCATTCATTCATGCAAGTTCCCACCCAAAAGCACTCAAGTTCTACAAAGGCGGAAGCAAACAAACATTAAAAACCTTCATTCATTCATGCAAGTTCCCACCCAAAAGCACTCAATTTCCACCAAGGCGTAAGCAAACAAACATTAAAAACCTTCATTCATCCATGCAAAGTTCCACCCAAAAGCACTTAATTTCTACCAAGGCTTAAGCAAACAAAATTAAAAACCTTAATTCATTCATGCTAGTTCCCACCCAAAAGCACTCAATTTCCACCAAGGCCTAAGCAAACAAACTGGTAGGCTGGTTGTGGGTCATTCGAGCAAGACGGTAATAATGATCTGCATTCTGATAAATGCATTCAATCAATACGCACGGCTCCACTATACTAATTGGTTTGCCATTCAGGCATATGATGCTTCAATAGTTTTCATCATTCTACCACATGATTACGTGGGGCAAGGAGATGGGCCTCGAAACAAACCAAAGTTTTTAAATATCCTTTTTAATGAAAACAGGACTTGTTATATTCTGGAATAAATCGGGGTTGGTTTTTGTTTTAGCCAAAGGAACTGTGAATGTCTCATTGGAATTAGTGTATTGAATGAATTTTGACTTAAATGTCTGCATTTCTCATTCATTGGAATGTGTGGTTAGAAATTAAGGAATTGCCTGTCCGACAGAGATGGTTGTTGGTAACATCTGTATAAGAGATTATGACATGACAAGCAGCAGGAGCAGCAGGCAGTTGCAGTTGCAGTTTTCTCCCTTGCCTGCATTAACTATAGGCATTTGCCATTAATGCTTTGTGGTCCCAAGTCCAATGTACTCTGGTTATGTTGACGGGAGTGTATGGTGTACTACATCACTGACGGATTTAGAAACATGCACATATTTAATGCAGGGCCTAGATTTGTCGCGGTACCCTACCCTTTTCACTGTTCACCACTGCTTTTTAAACCTACACATCAATTTTAGCCATTTTGAAATGTAATTTTAACTGTAAACGCCTGCAGTTTTAAACCACAATTTAATGGTGAAATGATTTCAAATTAATGTTTGAAGATCTCCAATGTCAGGCAGTCAAGATATGAGAAGAGGGTTATCAATTTTATAATGGACAGCAACTGTTTTCTATCAATTTTTTGGTATCATAATTGCCAGTTTGGCCAGGCTCGATATATGAGAAACCTTTGAATGCTAACAAATCAAAGTTATTCATTTATTTCTTGAATGACAGATAGGAGACAGATGACAGATCGGCGACAGTAAACAACCAAACCATCTTGAAATAGTAGATTAGAATGGAGGGCAGACGGGAACGCGTGTTTATAGGTCTAACGGTTTGGCCCTGCACATTAATTTGTTCTGTATAGCTAGGCTGACAGGCCTATAAATACCCTGTCCATTTGGACTCTTCATGTGCACCTATAAATGCTGTTGCTTATCTCATGGGTTTTGGGGAAATATTACTCGTTAAAAGTTTTTACGCTATACTCCTCGACGAGGGAATCAATATTAAATCAATCAACGTGAATATATATTTTTAACTATAATATAGGAATCAATATTAAATCAAACAATGCGAATATATTTTTTTTAATGATAATATAGGAATCAATATTAAATTAATCAATGTGAATATATTTTTTTAACGTTAATTATGTAAAATTATTAATTGAGATTTTATTGTAGATTTTATGTGAATTGTAATTCTTAATAAAGGAATATATTTTTTAACGTTAATAATGTAAAATTATTAATTGAGATTTTATTGTAGATTTTATGTGAATTGTAATTCTTGAGATTTTATTGTAGATTGTGTGTGAATTGAGGATTACAATTTCATATATTTATTGAGGGATATTATTCAGATTTCATTTTTGAGGTGTATATTCACTTATGTCACAAACTAATTATGCCGAGAGGCGTAGGGTGGAGTTGGAGAGTTGAAAGATTCCAAGATTCCGTGTAATTTTATAAGATTCTAATATAATTTTTTTTTAAAAAAAAATTATATGCATGAGATTATTTAGATAGAGGATCATAATGAAACGTCACAATAAATATGCCACTAAATGTGACACCACTCTCAAAGATGCTTTTTCTATTTTAAGCCAAAATGCAAATATTCTAGATGCGAGTAATTTATAAGATGCTTGTGCTATTTTAAACCAAAATGTAAATATTCTAGATGCAAGTAATTTATAAATGCGAAGAATAAGAAATACATTTAAATGGGAAGTGAAACAGAGACATCTTCCAATTTTTATTTTTTATATGCAAAAGCATCTTTGAAGGAGGAGGCAGTATAAATAGATTGAATGTGCATTTTTTCATGTCATTCCGTAACGTTTCTTTCTTTCATCTTAGTGCGTAGTGATGGCTTCTTTGAAATTGCCATCCACCTTTCTTTCCATCCAACATGTATTTTAAAAAAAATAAAATTCCTTTCACTCTTTTTTTTGGTTTTTTAATTTGTGGAGTGACTATTTGGTTTTTTTTAATAAAGATTCTAGATTGGAATCTTATAAGTTTACATAGAAATTCCAGAATCTTTGAGCTCCCATCCGTGCTGTGAATGTAGGTACGCCTCTCGGTGTAACTCTCGGCGTAATAAAAAAAATAGAAAATCAAAATAAAAAACCAAAACAAAAAAAATTGAAAGATATCTCTCGGCGTATTGTAGATATATTTTTTTAAATGTAAATATACTAGTTAGTTGATAGGCTTTTATATGCGAGCATTATAGTGCTCGGAATTGTCTAACTCTGTAAATCGGTTGTTCCTATCGGCGTATTCCTTGAACCTCCTATGGGTGCAAGTGCTAGTATAGATATCTTAAATACATTTATCTACTAGTATATTTATATTTAAAAAAATATATCTAAAGTACGCTGAGAGATATCTTCTCCAGGCGCCTATTTTTTATCAAGTTACCGCACTCCCTTTCAGCTCACCTCAAATCCTACAATTTGATATGTTTGTTCTACATGTGGAAAAAAATTAAGGAGGCAATATAAATAGATTGAATGTATGTCTTTTCATATGCCATTCCGTAACGTTTCTTGCTTTCATCTTAGTGCATGGTGATGACTTCTTTGAAACTGCCATCCACCTTTCTTTACATGCAGCATGTATTTTCTTTTTTTCTTTTTTAATTCCTTTCACCTTTTTTTTTTGGTTTTCTTAATTTGTGGAGTGACTATTTGGTTTTTTAATAAAGATTCTAGATTGGAATCTTATAAGTTTACATAGAAATTCCAGAATCTTTCAGCTCCCATTCGTGCCATGAATGTAGGAAATGTAGGAACGCCTCTCCACGTAAAGAGGGTCCACTATTTTATTTACATAAGAGTTGTGTTCTTTTAGTTTAGAACTATTTTATTTACTTAAGAGTTATTATGTAGTTTAAGTTTACAAAAAATAAATGTTAGTTTAAATAATTAAAAAAAAAAAAACTGTCACCACATGATGACCTTTAAATGATGTTTACTTCATAGTTTATTGAATAGCTATTTTATTAGTAAATGACATCACTAGTAATATAGATGACTATCAAATTTAAGATAGATATATATATTTAGGATTTTTTTTTAAAAAGAGAACTATTTTTTAATCACTAAACTAGGCTTAAGGGAGTCATATCTCGATATATTAACAGTTAGAAACCATGTACAATATTCTGGCTACTCCATAGGAGGGTTGCAAAAATACTTATCTACTTGTTACAGATTGTGCCAAAATTCTGTAAACTGTTTTATACATTATATAATATATGAGCTTATCTACTCTTGAACATGCATGCTCAATTCCCCTTAGCTCGCGCCACCATCCTGGCTTGTATAGGAGCTATCCATCTCCAAGGCAAATGGCCAGTTGACCTCTGCAGCATCTAAAACTCCAACAATCACCTTGAGGAACTCAATTCCCCACTTCGCACATGCATGCTCAATTCCCCTTCGCTCGCGCCACAATCCTTGCTTGTATAGGAGCTATCCATCTCCAAGGCAAATGGCCAGTTAACCTCCGCAGCATCTAAAACTCCAACAATCACCTTGAGGAACTCAATTCCCCACTTCGCACAATGCTTTCGAGTGTTGTCATCTTCTCCTACAACCCTCACTATGAATGGCACCCAAGGTCTTGTGTAATGTGGGTTGATGAGTGGCAAGAGACCTTGGTCGGGAAGAAACCCCAAACCTAAGACTGCATCGTCCACAACCTTTTTCGGACCACATTGCCACCGTGGTTTATGAGCGTCTCAGCAAGCGCTCGGATAGTCTCTTTGGATTCTCCCAATTTCAAAAGCACTCCAATGAACATTGTGGACACATACGTGTTTACTCGTTAGCGATGGGTCACATAAATAAAGGAGTCCAACAAAACCATTCTCATTGCGTGAAGCACCACCGCCACTTTGGACTTGAAAATTTTCTTCAGATGCAGCTCCATCGCCTCTCCCCAAAATGCAATTTGGCGTTTTTTGCCTTAAGGCAAACTGTTGTGTCCATAATCCCACAAAGTATTGCCCATTCGATAGAGCTAGAGGGTTTAAAAAACGTTCCTGGCTATCCAAATGACGTTTCCCTTATTACACACACGAGCCAAGATTAATGGTGCAATACTTTCTTTTGACACAACATACACTGTTACGATCCCAAGCATTTATATCAGTCATGATATGAAGGACAAGAGATCGGGAGCGAAATCCTGCCATATGTAGAGAGTTGTCAAAGTAATATTCCTGCATTAGCTCAAACATGCCACATTAGCCATTTTGTAGTTGCCTTGTTGGCTTCGCGAAAAACATGCTCCACCTTGAATTCTGCAAACACACTTAGCAATTCCCAACACCTATGGAGCATGTTGTTTAATTTCCAATTAGGGTCTCGCCTATTACGAATTGCATTGATAGTAATTAGAGAATCCCCCTCAAGGTGTGTTTTTTGAATTCCAAGATTTTTACATATTTGGAGCCCAAATATAATATGGGCATGATGATACTCTTTGCTACCTCAAACAGATAAATGAGCGGAAGAATCTTGTTCAGAAACTCAGTGTTAGTTCTCCTTCAACTTTGATTTCTAGTTCATCGTCTCCTACTCCTTCATCACAATAGTTAGGATCTATTGAGATAGGACATGCAAGTATTGCTAATGGAGTTGTAAAATACAAAGGTTTTGTGCAACTACATCTCATGGATCAGTTAAATGACTTATTGATTCAAGAGCCTCTCATCACATGGCTTCCTCATTGTCTATGTTTTCTACTTTTAAGCCTTGTGATATGCCACCAATCCTGATGGGTAATAATACTTACATGAAGGTGATAGGAAAGGGATCTATTGATATTGGAGGGGTACTTTTCATGATGTATTATGTGTGCCTTTCTTATCACATAATTTACTTTTCGTATATCAAATTACTCATAGTGGTGTAGGGAAAACAATAGAATTCACACGTGATCTAGTTATCATTAGAGATTTGGAGACCACGAGGATTCTTGCTATTGGGGTGGTTGATCATGCATCTCGGTTATACACCTTTTCTGATTCAGCTCCAGATGATGGTTTAGATCCTTTGACTGTTGATCACACTTCTTATGTGAATATTACTTCTGAAAAAATGTTTGAGTATTTGGATCTTGGTGTTCTTACTACTGATTTAGTTTTACATCATGGTGCCCTTCATTCTTCTCCTCCACATCATGTTTCTGTTGAAATTGATGCTTCCTTGGTTGAGTAGGATGATGATACTCTTGAGGGATTCAACAGGTTGTTCCTGATTTTGTTGTGGCATCTTCAAATTTTGAAATGTGGACATCTATCTAGTCTTTAGAGACATTCATTTTGAGGCCACCTACTTCACAGGTTATTCAGTATTCACAGGTTGAGCTATTTCTTTCTAAGGGAAGAAATGTGATTTGCGATAAGTGGATTGGCTTTTGCATTCGTGTTCGAGCATCCTCTTTTGGTTCTAGAGATTCTACTGTGTTGGAGGATTTTATTGCCTCTACCTTTCCCTCTTATGGGGGGCTCATGATTGTATACTTGTGATGGATTTAGTTCTGGGGGGTCTTAGTTGGAGCCCTTCTTCCATCACTTGTACATATTTATTTTCATGTTATTTCTCTCTTTTGGAGAGGGGGTTTTTCCCACAGGGTTTTTCTCTTTTTCTCCACCTTATGAGAGATTCTTGTTGTTCATGGGTACCTAACATGGCCTTGTAGCAGGGACCCATTCTTTCATTAGTTGCATGTTTTTCATTTCTCCCTAAGTTGCACTTAAGGGGGGGTGTTGGTATAATTAAATATTTAATTACACTTTATTAAGTTGACTTAGGGCTAATTTTAGTCTTAGGTTATTCTTAAGTCATATTAGGGTTTTCTAACTTGCAAATGTAAAAGTAAGTTCTCTAATGTAATTCTTTAATCCAATTTCATTAATTGCATCCATATTTTGCAAATTGCTCTCCTCTTTGCTTTTTTTCTCTTGTAGAAGGTATTCCTAGGTTTTGCAGGTGATCCTGGTGGCTTTCAAGAGTCAATCAGTGTCTCACAATTATTTGTTCCAATCCCTAATTTCTTTATTGTCTCTCCAATCAAGGCTCCATCGTGATCTCTGATAATGTATCCAACACCAGATTGTCCTAAGTTGCCCCTAGACACCTCATCAAAATTCAGTTTATGCCATCCTTCTTCAAGAGAAACCCGTCTCGCTTCATCCTTGTGTTTAGTGGATTGAGCGCATACTTCTCCATGAATAAGAGAAAAATAACTACTTTTTATTCACTAAAAAGTTACTTTACTTTACTTTAAAATTATTTTATTTACTATATATATTTAAAAAATTTAGTGTTTTTATTTTATTTTATTGTAGAGCTATTTTATTTATTACATATTTAAATGTTCTTGTCTTTAATTTATTTTACTACAAAATTATTTTATTACTTTAAAACTAAGAACTTTATATTAAAAAAATAAATATTACTTCTAAATCATTTTTCTTACAACTATTATTTCACTCTTATACCTCTGGAAATAATAAATATTTTTTTAGTGAAGTGTTAATTGCCAAAGAATGTGTGGTGTTAATATTTTTCAAAGCCATCAATTTCTTTTGCGTGCTAATTCAGATTTCACTCCTTAACATGAGAATAGATAGCAACTGTCGGGGCAAGCACGATTGATGACAATGGGTTGACCTATAGTAGCATTTCTTTATACCCAAAGTGGCAGGGGCTATGGATTTACAAGTAGTTATGCGGTTGATCTGCTCGCAATAAAACAAAAAAATCTCACGAGCTTCTTTAGAGATATTAATGTAATCCTTGCATCCTTTGATCAAGTGAGTCACTCCTAACTATTGCATTGGCTCTCTTTGAATTGTTTTCTTAGTCTTATGATATAAATGCTTTTTTCTTGATCTACAAAAATAAGAAGAGGACTTGGATGAAGACGTTGACAACCTTGCATCATAATTCTTTGGTGAACACTTAAAAGATAAAAACAAGAAAAAAGTACGGAAGGATATTGTTCGTATGGTGTCCTTTGTTATTGGAGACCTTTAGAAACTGAGCTTCGACGGTTAGGGTATGTTCTGATGTTGCTGCTTAGCTTATTTTGGTTAGCTGCTTAATTTTTTAGGAGATATTTGTGGAGCTAGTGACCCCATGAATATTTTATTTTTCTGCTTATCGTAAACAATTATTTAATTTGTAGTTTTACTATATAAAGAAATAAAAAACAAATTATCTTAATTTAGAAGAAAATAAAAAAAAGAGGAAGGAAATATATTTAGCCACATGGCATATATTTCATTATGTAGTGGCTGCTTATTTCCAGCCCCCCTTTTTTTCCACAGCTTATTTGCAATTCCTAAACAGTAGCCGCTCCACAAAAATAGGGAAAGATTCTATATTATTCTTTTACCATAATTGTAAATTTCCATGGGGCGACTCCAACTACTTAAATTTAAGCAGAAAAATGACTTAAGCAACTGCATGGGGACATGGGGTTAGTTTAATTTGGTTTTGAAGCTTCCCAAGATTGTTGTGCAATTAGAAAGGTTTAGCTCCCTTACTAGAAACATTCCCATTGTTTAATCTCATGTTTTTGTTTCTATTTTATAAATTCTAGAAGTTGGATTTTTAAAGCATGATCTTGACTATTATCCAAGATTTGAATGTTATAAAATTTGGCATTGCTATTTAAAAAAGTTTATGAAAAAGGACTTTATTAAGAGTAATTGCAAGCAAATCACAAGGCTTCAACTTGTCTAACTAAGCGTGAAAGGTTCGCTAGTGTAATTCATACATTGTAGGGAGAGTAGAAAATCTAGATATGTATTCTTCATTTATGAACCACCTTTGTAGCTTTGTAGAGGAAGACAAGGGGTTTGTAGGTAAGGAACAACACAACTACTAAACAATTGCATTGTATAGAAGTTCTCTTTTTATATAGTTACTAAAGCTAATTTTTGCTTGAATTGTAGATGCTTTGATCAAGGTTGTAGAGAAGGGGAACACAAGAGCAGGTGATTGTGTTGAGTATGTGTTCAAGGGTTGTTTTGTGGATGAAGGGAGGAGTGGTAGTGTATTTGAGCACCAGTACCAAGTGAAGAGTGAAGAACTAAAGTCTATGTCCATCTCACAATGTTTGAGTTTGTTTAAGAAATATACTACTTCACGATGGTGAATGACACATCTCTACTTATTGCCCAACTTGGACCAAGGTTAAATTTCTTAGTACGAATGTCATTCTATAAACCTCTATGACTTTATAAGATTATAGAATCTAGAATTTTGAAACAATATGAACAACTAAGGATGATCTTGGTATAATATTGATGCATGAGCATCCTTGGTTCAAGAGCCATTTTGCATCAACCAAAAACATTTGCATTTCAATTTTTTTTCTTTCATTTTTCAGTTCAGTTCAGTCAGTAGCAGTTTTAGTATTTTGGTCCGCATTCTGCCACAGTTTCATTTTAGATCTTGCGGAGCTGGACTTAGCATCTAGACACCTTATGCACATCATATCCAAAATTTAGATCATTTGGATCAGGTACTGGAAAGATATCGCTATCAGAAGATCGACTGTTTTCTCATAGCAGAGCATCCTGACAGTCTTAGATAATCAACTAAAGGAGAAGAATTGTAGAGCATTTCACGACTTGTGGAGCTAAATAACACATCATTCAAGGAACTTTGGATCATGGCCAACCTTTCCTAAGATCCGCACGCTATTCCATTCACTTGCGGAGGATTCCCGTTTGTTTAGGTCCAACCTATCCGTGTACACACGTTACATCTCTTTCATCGGAGTTTGTAATCAGCCTTGGCCGACGCAGAGGAATCTTGTGTTCCAGAGAAGATATATATTCATGTAATAGATGCATAGGAAAGTAGTCATTAATAGTGAATCACATAGGGATAGTTTGATAGTTTGAATTCTTTGTGAAGCTACTTCAAAGCCATATCTTGTGCATATTCTGTAATTGAGAAATCAGGCCTGTGAGTCCTAATTGTAAGCCAGCATGTTGCCGGCTAGTTTGTATTTTGAATCTATGATATACTAAATGACTGAATCTGCATTTGCATTCTATCCTTGAGTTGTTTTTGTTGTGTTTACTCTTGCTACACGGTCTAGACTGTTCACTTTGTGGACCCTCATAGCCGTGACTACACTAAATATGTTGAAGTATGAGTTTTAATTAAAAGATTAATTCCTACACCAGTGTAGTGAAATGATCACATTGTGAAGGCTAGTTTTAGAAGATTGATTTAGGAATAGGAGGCCTTGTTTTATGTGCTTTCTTTGCTTGTAGAGATACTAATGGTGAATGTGTGGGATGACTTTGACTCCTATGTGATTAGTGGTTTGAGTCCCTAAGGTGGCGTGGAAGGTGAGGTAACATTGTTGTTAGTGGATGCAACCCCTCTAGTAGGTAGAAGCACTTTAGGGAGTTTGTAGAACTTTGGTCTGCTTGGTGATGCGATCAACAACCACAACAACGATGTAGAGCATGGCTTTACATGATCTAAAATGTACATCAAGCCTCTAGTGGGATTTGTGTAGGTCTATACCATGTGTTTCTCTGCTACATGAACCTTGAGAGTTGGCCTCCTTAGGTGGAGGCAATTGAATTTGATTGCCTTCCTAGGCTTCTTACTACTGCTCTTAAAACTCACAAGAATGAGATTCAATTTTTAATGTTGAGAAAGCTTAAGTTTCTAGCTATTTTAAGATGGATTGCTATTACAATTGAAGGAATAACTCTAATGTTGAGAAAATTTTGATATTTTGGTTTTATTTTCTCTTCTACTCTTTGAGCTCAACAGAATGGGATTGTTGAAACATTATTTAAAATCTTTGAAAGATTTGGAATGTTAGCTTTACTATTGAGAACAATCTAAAGTTCTTGCATTTTAGGGGAGATTACCATTATAGTTGAAGATTCTTGTTATTCTACTCTTAAAGCTCTAAGAGTGGGATCCTCCTAACAAATACTCATATTTTCAATTTAAAAGATTGGCTTTTCAGTTGAACAAAATTTAAAGTTATATGCCAATTAAAGTTGGATTACTATTCTAATTGAAGGATCAACTTTATTGCTACTAACTTTTTTTAAAGTTCTTGCCAAGTTAGGGGGAGCAGGGCTTAAATTTGATAGTTGTATAGCTGTATTTAGACATTTGAGCTGTAAAATACAACTAAAATTTTGAAAAGACAGTATCATATGAAAGGAGAGATTTTGGACAAACTGTCAAAATTTATATAGGATTATGATGATATATATATATATGTGTGTGTGTGTGTGTGTGTTTTTTATATAATTTACTTATACTAAAGTATGTCATGGTATTTTAAAGGCACTATTGAATAGATAATTGTAATAAAAAAATTGCTTGACAGTTAAGGTCGACTATCAAATTTAAGCCCTGAGGAGGGCGGGGGGGGGGGGGGGGGGGGGGGTACTTCCGTAGTTGAAGGGTGAGCTTTTTTGGTAACAAATTTAAAAAAGTTCTTGCTATTTTAAGATGGATTACTATTATTAGTGGAAAGATTAGCTTTATTGCTAAGAATCTTTTGAAAATATAAGAGACATCAAGGTGGATCGTTAATATAATTCAAGAGTTAGCCTTTACTATTTAGAAAAAAAACAATTATTAATATATGATGATAGATTTCAATTATAGTAGGAAATTAGAAAGAATTATACTCATTCAAATATTTAAAAAGTAAAAGACAAGTTTTAATCTAAAATTTAGTAATATACTTATATTAAAATATAATTAATAATTTGAATAAAACTTTTACAAATAAAATTTAATGATTTATCCCATTAGTAAGTAAATATATACTTGTTGAGAAACTTATTTGACCTACTTTAGTGAACGCCCCAATTAAATGGTCAAACGAAATCAGGTGGACCATACGCCCGGATAAAACCACATTAACGGTTCTCTAGAGAGCCTCAAATAATTTGTCGGAGACGGTGTACGACGTACGTGCATTCCAAGCTCTCTGTATAGAGAAAACGGCCTCAAAGTCGACGTTACTTGACGGAAACACATCATCTATGAATTGTACTCCATTATAAAAAGAGCTTTACTTCAATAATTAAAGATCGTGTCTTTCCTTCGCTTTCACGCAATCTTTATTTTTCTTAATTTGTTTTTTTCGTCGGCCTTTACTTTTGTGAAGTTGATTGAAATAAACAATTGTCCATAATGCACAGGTCCATATGTCAAGAGAGGTTAAACCGAATATGTCTTTTTATCCTGTGTTTTTTTTTCATATGAAAAGGAATGATATAAATACCAACACTTCCAACTTCAACATGTGTAAAAGATGTAAAAGATGCGTTGATAGGAAATTGAAGGGAATGTTAAGAAGATTAAGAGGAATTGAAGGAACAAGGAATCAGTGTGATGAATATATGGAATACCTAATCTAACAAAAGATTTGAATTCATATCTTTCTCACCTAAAACATCAAGAAAGTCGATGAAATATACATTTGGAACGAAGGTTATGTTTTCCATAATCAAATTGCTTAAAATGGCTTAAATAACACTTGTACAGGACAATGGCATAGGAAATAGATAGTGAGTTGTGGTAATGATAGCAATTGGCATGGCCACCTTTGAAAATAAGGGCACTAGAAGAGTCTACTAATCCTTTTTCATACTTATCTATGCTGAAAAGTATACTTGCTGGGAACCTTATTTGAATGGGTGACAAGTATTTTTAGTCCTCTGTTATACTAACTGAGCTATCTTGGTTGTTCCCCTGTGCATCATAGTAACATAGTAACCAAACTCTTGTCAACTAAAAACAAAAAGGTAAAAGACACCGCTTGAAAGAGTATAATCAACAATACAAATAAAAACATAAATATATGTTATATACATACACATTTACAAAGATGTATATATATGAAAGCATACACAAGTTGATCATACAATTCAAACTTCTTATGTGATACAGTGTTCTTACACTTATGTGATATAGTGTTCTTACACTTATGAAGACAATTACAACATATCTTTGTTGAACGGATACAAAACACTCATGCTTTAGTACCTAGTTTGACAACTTTTGATGCAACAAGCACAAACTTAACCTAAGGAGGTACATTAGGAAAAAGGTGTGTTGTACACCTTGCATAAAATGAAGTATTTAATTATGTAAAATAAACATTTATCTGTGGTGCATGCTAGGTAGTGTGTTCAGCCACATTAAATATTTATTTGGGGCTACTTGTAAAGTTGTATGTAACATTGGGTTAGTTATTTTATGTGTGAGAGACATAGAATAATTAATTAATTAATTGGAGCATAAAATGAAAAATTAGTTGCAAGAATTAAAATAGGGGTCAATGGTTTTGTGTTCTCATGGTTTTCCTAATACCACAAGTTGTATTTGTGTGAGCTTGAGTCTATAAAAGCATGCACATGGTTAGTGGTTTGGGTTGGCTGGTTGAGTGGGCTGTCATTGTATTGAGTTTCTCTTGTGAGTGCATATGTGAAGCATGACATGGGATGTGTGGATTCATGCTTGGGCACATGGAGAATGCATTGGAGAAGCTTGATGTTTCAGAAGTATTCATAAGACTTTGTAAGTGTATTGTAATGTTTTATTGTTAAATAATACATCGAGGGTGGATGCTTTTGGAGGCTGAGTTTTTCCCTCTTGAGGGTTTTCCCAGGATATATCTTGTGTTATCTTGTGGCTTGTCTATTTGATCTTTGCATTATGGTTATTTTGTAAGCTTGTATGCATAATTATCTCTCACAGGGTTATGTAGGAATTGGTCTGATCAACCTAGTAAATTCCTAACAAGTGGTATCAGAACTATATTCATGGTTGAGGGAGGTGTGAGCTCCTTGGTTTTGTATAACCCTTGTTTGTGTAGATCTTGTTCAAAGTTGATGCCATGGCAATATAGGAAAGATTTGAGACATTTCAAGATATGAGAGTTTTGTGCAAGTTGTTGTTTTGCAAATTTGGGGTATTAAGATTTGTAGATTTGTTGGATTTATTGCAGATCTAGGGTTTGAAAAATCTTGAAAAAAATAGGTTTCTTAGATGTGTTTCATTGAGGGTTTTATGGAGGAAGTTTCACAGATTCAACCTCCTAGGATAAAACAAATCTCACTATTAGATCCAAGAGGCATGAGAGGAGAATAAAAACATATAACACGACCTATTTTGGCAACCAGGTCTTCGAGGAAAAATTAGCCCCCTTCTCTATTCAGTCGTACGATTGACGGTACTATAGAGTGAAAAAAATAAAAGATTAAAAAATTCTTGCACTAGGCAAAATAAAAAATTTCTATAGTTGAGAATATTTATTTAAAAAATATTTTAGTTTTAAGACTATAGAGGAACGAAAAAAAAGTAATTGGGTTGTATAGGGGTCCACAGACCCTTGCACGCCCTGACAGACAAGGTACTATCAGATTGTCGGTAGGGTATCGGTAGGGTACCCCTGTCGGATAGCAGTCGACCCTTGACTAGCGGTAATTGGGCCAGCATGGCTTGTGGCCCCTGATCCTGACCCCTGGTTGGGCAGGCTTAGCAGCTAGCGCCAGCCCCCAAGGGCATACAAAAACAAAACGTACTTCAAATTTCTTTAAAAACCCTATTGAAATCCAACGTCGAGTTCGTGAATATTTGGTGTTTAAAAATTGGAAATTAAAACAAAATTTTAAATCCGTTCAAGTCTGTCGTACAGTGCCTCACCCAACGCCATGTTAACAGACCCGCCATGTCAGCGCCTGCACCACTTGGCACCACCTGCCCAATCATCCATTGACATCATTCATATAAATGATATCAGCTGTACGGACAAGGTCCCCTTAGGGCCCCTTCTAGCCCTTGGAGGGCATTTTCTTCCAGGGGTATAACTTTCACCCATTGTATTAGATTTTTGACTTCTTATAGGCGTCAGAAAGGTCTCTCTAAGCACTATACAATGGTATAGGTTTGGGCATCAGATTTTGCTATTTGTGTTAGAATTTGGTTCCTAAATTCAGGCATTGCTCTGAGATAGTTATTTGTTCATAATTTTTGTATACGAAATCAGATTTTTGATTTCAAATAGGCATTGGAGAGCCCTTGTAGTGTACTATAGTTTGGATCATTTAGATTTTCATTTTGGTGTGTAGAGAGAGGTTTGTACTTGTTTGAGCACTTGTGGGAGCTTGAGATTCAAAGTGTGATTGTGAGAGCATTTAGATGAATATTTTGGGAACAAACTTGTGGGAGTGCATGTTGTTATGAGACCATAATCATGATATAGAAATTTTTCAGATTTGGTACTTCTAAATATAAGTTTACAGGTGTTTTCAAAGTTTAGAATTTGATGGAGACAAGTACACAAGTTATCTTCTAGTTTGAGGACATGATTGATACACGTGTGAGACTAGGGGTCTTGATTTAGTGGGAGTTGAGTACAAGTACAATAATGACGATAATTATGGTGTCATGGATATGTAGGTACATTTTAAGCATTAGAACGATGTAACATCCACGTTTTAAAGACATAGTAAAATCAAAAAATATACCATGAAGTAAATTAACAAGGTAAAATAAGATAGAGAAATTTTTTCTTTTATTCAACATATAATCAAGTAACTACAATTACAAGATTTCTTAATATAAAATACAATAAACTATATTGTTGATCTTAAGTACAATTGTTTACAAAACTAAATCAATTACAATATATAAACTTTAGAATATTTACTGCCTTTGAATATCCGACATCTTTATCTCAAGTCCTGGCATGTTTCCTGCTTGGAGAGAGAGCATCTTTCTAGTGATTTACCTCCAACCACAGACCGACGCTCTCTCACACATCCTCCACATAGGAAGTGGCCCTACCCTTCATGAGGAATATAAACCATAGGTGACCATTGGTGATTTGCCTTTTCCGAGTACGTAGTGTTGTATTCTACTCATCTCTATCAACCATACAACCCTAGATACCCTCTAGCTAAGTATGATTTCTGATAGGTTGAGCAATCCGAATACAGTGAACCGACAATGCATGCATAAAACATATGCATTACTTTGGCCAAAGTTTTTAATTTATAAATAACATTCATACGAATGTAGTTGTTGTGTTCACCCACCCCTACTCGACTTGGATAATGTCATATTCATGCAGTTATTCACTCTGACTATCTTTACATAATTGGTTTAATTATCATATCCTGATAATAGTCTACTTAGACTTAGTTAAGTCTAAATGACATTAACCTTCATTTGGTTCTAATTGACTCTAGGGTTTTAAACAACCATTGAGTACTACAATACTTCTACATCATCTTATCTCATTAAATATTATAATAGACCTTTGGTTTAACCCAACCATAACTAGGTTTACAATAAATCTTGCTAAGGTATTATCCTTTATTCAACAAGAATATAAATACCTATTCAATTCAACCATACGTGATGCCATTGCTCATCACTACATAAATGTACCCATATATGCTTTATGCAAGGTTATTTCTATATGGACATGGTCTATTTCTGCAAATTGGTTTACTATAGACTGAACTCATCATGGTTCTAGTTTAGATAGGAGAAGATCTTTGACTCTTTATCCTGTTCAACTAACTATCAATAGTTATTCTATGATTTCAAAGGATACCTCTTAGTTACCATAGTTCACCAAGAATCTAGGTTTCTCAGATAAGATACCATTTAGACAATGCACAGAAAAGAAAACAAGATTGGTTTCAATACAATCGACTTCACTAAATACTCTATTCTGTATTTCTCTTGTTTGGAGAGTTTACTAATAAAAACCCTTTACACTATTCTCATAAGAGTTTAATACATATTTCACCTATGATAAGAATAGTCAACTTATTTATGAAGATTGCTCTTCTCACTGTGCGACTAGTTTTCTAATCGATAGAAGACTATAACAGTTTCTAAGAAAGTTCATTTATATAAAACCTGAACAATAGAAGAGTCTACCTATCGGTTAAAGATAGATGTAATATCGAGTCACTGTGATTATTCAAAACTAAATACATTGCCAGAACGTGCATTGGCCCATATCAGGCTAAACAACGCTTCTTAGATATACTATAACTCACATTCACTGTCGACTCAGACAAATAAGTCACCATGATAGTATTAAGGTTGACACAAACAACTTATCACATAGCATAGCTTACATATAACACTGACAAGGTATCCAACACATAGCATAGCTTACATATAACACTGACAAGGTATCCAAACTTAGTTAACGATTGCTCATAACAACTATACATTATGATTATCTTTGTCTTATAAAATAAACATTCAGGAATATCTACCTGACAACATCGGCTTACTGAGGTATATGGACCGGTGATAAGCTACTGTGTTCGTCCCTGATGACCACGTTCTTACTTAACTTTACCAGCTTCCTCATTGCCCACCGCGAACTCCCTTCTATCTCACAACCAGACCTACCTAAAAACAAAACATGAGCACTTACCCGATATGCCATTGACCATCTACGCCGTGGCTTTAAGAGCTCATTTGAGACTCATAAAGGAGTCATCCTGATTGTTCACTCCCACTCCAAAACAGTTCTCAAAACTCATTAAAATCAAACGGTATTGACCAATGGTTTGACTTCAACTTAGCTAAAAATGTGTAGACATTGACAAATGTTAATGATGGATACATCATTTGAGGAGATCAGCAATGGTGGTGGAGTTATCTGCCACTCCTCCTATACAAGGTCACCAACTCTAAAAACTAACTTAAGTAATCGGTTACTCTTAATGAGTAAGTTCGATCCATCATGCTTTTATCATTTAAAGCATTCCTCAAAAGATGCCTATGGCTGCTCAACTTAAACCATACTATTATATCATGAGGTATTTCCTCATTCGACTCATTTATATATATTTTGATTAAATCAAATATTATTTATATAACATTATCTCTATTTGATTTCATGATTTTATCAATAAGAGAATAATACTAAAACAAAAATTACGAATGATGTGATTGAGTTGAGCTAGTCTCCTCATCACGATCCGTCGACAAAACATGTCATCTTAACTCGATGATAAAGTCTTAATGTTAAGAATGGGTTTAAACACTTCAAAAGACTTACCAATAAAATGACAACCTCGTTACGACAATTATGTCGCAGTATTTACATTAAATGTAAATAGTTGTAAATCAAACTTAACGACGTCGTTAACGTTATTAACGACTAAGACGACTTAATACGACTAAGATTGATTGTAAAACAATATCGACTACTTGTCGATTAGGTTGAAAAGTGAACTGACAAGACAAAACTTACCTCATACGACACATTAGTTCACATTTTCGTTAAACACTTTTAACTCAGTTTGGCAAATAAACCATTCGTATCCCAAGGTCTATATCCCTCTCCCAGAAAGATACTCTCTTTCTTCTCCGAGAGTCATCTGGTAACTTGAAATCCTGTTTCACTTGTCACCAAACAATATATGATCAGTGCATCATTATTCATTTAATTTAACTAATAAATCAAATCTCATAATACAGATATTAAACCAATAACATCATAATCATTCCCATGATTTCAATAAATGACATTCAATATAAAACCATGTTTTTCCCTTGTCATTAATCTAAACATAACAACAAATTTACTTATGTGCAAGTAAAAAGTAAAAGTAAAGCAAGATAAAAATTAGGGATGCAACATACCCTTCCCCTAAAGATTCATCATCCTCGATGATATAAGGTATCCAAAAAGTACTAAAAAGCAAATTCATTGCTTCAACTAGGAACATTCTCAAATAAATGAGGAAATTTTTGATAAAATTCATGGTAATCCTCCCATGTAGCATTTTCCTTAGCATATTGGTCACATTGGACCTTGCATTGCAAAACCTCTCTATTACGCAAGCAGAGCTTGCGCATTCCTAACACCTTGAGTGGCTCGATCATGACCACCCCTGGGTCTTGCATCTGTAAAGAATTCCAAGTCAAAATATAATTATTACCTACAATATATTTCTTCAAATAAGACACATGAAAAACATTATGCATTCTAGATAAGACTGGTGGTAGAGCAATTCTGTAGGCAACCAGATTGACTACTTCAAGCACTTCAAAGGGTCCCACATATTGAGGGGCCAACTTAGAAGATTTCCCAAACTTAATAGAACTTTTCTGAGGTTTAACCCTCAAAAGAACTTTTTCTCCACCAACAAATTGCCTTGGAACACATTTTCCGTCCGCATAGCTCTTTTGCCTATCATTGGCTTCTGTCAATCTTTTTCTGATCAACTTAACTTTCGCTTCCATTTCAACTAGCATTTCTGGTCTGATGCTAATACTGTCTTCTAGCTTATCCCAGCTTATAGGAGTTCGGCATCTTCTTCCATACAATGCTTCGAATGGCACCATCTTAATAGCGGAATGATAGGAATTGTTGTAAGCAAATTCCACAAATGGTAAGTATTCTTCCCACTTATATTGCTGATCCATACAATATATACACAACAAATCTTCCAAGACTTGGTTAACTCTCTCTGTTTTCCCATCGGTTTCAGGATGGTAAGCTGTACTCACGTTGAGTTTGGTTCCCAGTGCAGAAGACAAAGTTTGCCAAAACCTTGACATTACACATGCATCTCTATCCGAGATAATCTTTTCAGGGAATCCATGCAACTTAAACACTTCTTGCACAAAATTACAAGCTAAAACAAGTGCTCCATTAGTCAGATTTCCTGGTATAAAATGTGTTACTTTTGTAAGTTTAACAACCACTACCAAAATGACATCATGTCTATTCCTTGACATAGGAAGTCTGTTGGGTGAATATTTTGTCGTTAACTTGCTAACGGCAAAATGGGTATATCAGCCACAGCTATGATGAGACAAAGTCTCTCCTCTCAGCAAGGGGAGGTTCCCTCTAATTACTTAACTTTTGCAAATCAAACAACTTATCAAATTTATGTACACTAAAAACTATGTTGGTGGTGGTTCCATCTCATCTCATTCTCTTTTTTCAGAATAGATGTTTATATTTCAAACTCTTGATATAAAACTTATAAATTATCACAAAATCACAGAAATGCAAAGTTTTCTGTTACCTCACTGATTACTTGTAAACAGAACTATTTGAAGTAGAATGCAGCCCAAAGTCTTCACTCCTCTTCAAGATGATAAAAGTAAATCAAATATAACAACTTGCAGCACAAAGTCTCCAAACTATTGTATTCTCACAAACATGAACATATAACCCACAACTGATTTGATAACACAAAGTTTATCAGAATCAAATTAAGAGCGCTCTCCAATCACTTGAAACAAACTCCACACTTCAATTATTATCAAATAAGATTATGATAGCAAGACGTAGGAACAAAACTATCACAACACAAATAATCCCAAGACAAAGATTGGAATTGAACTTGCTTTCTTGTATTGATAAATATTTGAATATTGATTTTCACAAAAAGCACAAAGTCTTGATTTGCTTCTCAATTCGCCAGAGTTTTCATGCAATAGACAAAAGATAATATTTACAAAAGAGGCCCCCTTTATTTATAGGGAAAGACCTTGAGAAAATCTAGGAAATCTACAACTAATTTGACTTATTCAACAAGAGAGTCCTATTTGACTTATGACTTCTCTTGTTTCACATGTAATTACATTTTGGAAAATTACATGTGTAGATGTCCAAAACAAAATTCCATTTACATAATATTTAAGAAAAATAAGCTAAGGCACTAGCTTCCTCCATCCTTTTTCCTTAGGAAGCTCTGATACATGGTTTGAACAACTGACATCTCGCATGCATCTGGTTTTGCTGTGTTTTCAGAGATGGTGCGAGCTCGGAGGATTGAATCTTTCACTGCCTTTACTGCCTTTTCATGCTTTTCTAAATTATCCTTCAGGTTCTCCAGAGTCGAATGTTGATCATACAGGTTGTCCATTGAGAGCACAGAGGGAGCTTCCTCTTCAAATTTCTTCTGTACCATTTCTTCAAAAGAACTTATCATTTCCTGTGCCGTGAGGAAGCTATGATCTTCCCTTGTCAAGGTGCAAGGAAGTTCTTCCAGCCGATGTAGGAGTGTGACATCACTGTCTTCGCTGGCTTCTCGAGCTTGGCACAGATCTTCAAGTAGACCCTTTATTATGAAAATACGACGAGCTAGAGTCTCCTTGGTCTTGAGATATGATTCCCTGTTGGTGATGACCCCAATGGTGATTAGATTCTTTATCTTGATCTTCTTCATATCTATCCACTCTTCTAGGCTCTCTTCTTGATCTTGTAACTCTTGTGAAAGTAGATCTACCAGATTGTCCAGCTCCGCTTTAGCTTTGTCCATTTTCTCCTTTCTTTCCACAGTGGTTTTCAACAGAACTCGTCCTTGTGCCAACAACCACTCCACCACATCCCCCACAATCTTGCCTCTAGCTTGGGCTTTTTCAACCTTTTGTATTAGGGGATCTTCCACTGTCACTGCCATTGGTTCCACTATCTCTGATGACTTTACTATTTTCTGAAGGACAGCAGCCAGTTGTTCTGCTTTTGCTTTGTATTGCTCTTTTTCCCTCTTGGCTTCATCATACTTTTCAAGTAGGGTGGTGGCAGTGGTCTGGAAATCTGCTTTGACACCTTCATGAGTCACTTTACCAAGTTCAACCCTTGAGATGACATAACTGCTCATGTCAAAAGTATCAACTGTGGCATCTTCAGGAGGTTTGGCAATTTCGGCATATCTGATTCCCTTTTTAGTGACCAGCCTAGAAACAATCTTAGGCTTCTTCTTTTGGTTCTTAGCTTTCACGGGCAACAGCTTTTCAATGTCAATCTCATCAGGTGAGATAGCTTGTTTCTTCCTCTTTGGAGTATAGGCAGATAGCCATGGAGGAAGTATAGATGCATCAACAGCTGCAGGAGGATCCACTACTTGCTTGGTTGGCTCCGTGTTTATACCCGTGATGGTTACAATTGGACTTGTGTTGGTAAACACGACACCAGTATCAACAACCTTTTGTGAAGCATCAAGAAGGTTCTCCAAAACAGTCTGTTCCCCGATATCAAAAGAAGGGGAAGATAAGCTTGGAATGGAACCAGAAGAATAAAAAATGGTTCCAAGACTAGCCCTCATGGACTAAGGAGTATTGTCAGAAGAAACAACAAAAATGGGAGAAAGAGAAACATTTGAAATTACTGGCAAACCATCAGAAAACGGAACATGAGGAGGAGGTGTAAGAACTTGTGTATTAGAAGGAAGGTCTTTCACAGGAGTCTGCGGGGAACCATCAAGTCGCTCTACCTCTGTATCTTCATCTTCACCTTGTTCAGCTTCATCAGATACCTTAGTTTTAGACCTTTGAACATTTTGTTCTTCAGTCTCAACATCCTCAATTTCCATATGATCATCATTGATGTCTTCAACATCTGACTTAGTGGCGTCAGAAGCCTCTGTGGTTTCTTTCTTCTTTCCTCCCTTGGATACAAATTTGATCTTTGGTTTGTGTACCTTGGAGGAGGAAGGAATGTCACTCTTATTCTTAGTTCGGTTTTCCACCTTTTTACCTGTTTGCTCTTGTGTTCCTTCTTCGGACCCTGTCAGGAACTCTTTCAACTTGATCCCTT
This sequence comes from Cunninghamia lanceolata, assembly GCA_027924645.1. Classification (NCBI taxonomy): domain Eukaryota; kingdom Viridiplantae; phylum Streptophyta; class Pinopsida; order Cupressales; family Cupressaceae; genus Cunninghamia; species Cunninghamia lanceolata. The sequence continues at coordinate 1,360,357 of BSBN01001100.1, read as the reverse complement.
TACTTTCCAACCACAAGTTGGTGTTTGCCAATATAGGTTGGAATCTTTTTCTGATGGATGTCTCCTCCTTGATTGACCATTTCACCTCTGGGAGAGGTGAAGCTTCAACATTCTTTGCCTCATATTCATGATCTAGGACATCTCCATCATCCTCCATTCCATCTGGAATATCAGCTAGTCCTAGTTCTTCAATTTGGCTCAGATGAAGCCTACAGAAATCCAGTTTTCTAATCTCATTTTGGGTCCTGAGATCTGCCCATATGTCTTCGACCATTGGCTTCTGAAGTCGAAATGATTTCTCTTCTTGTAGGTCTTCATGGTGACTAACTGCAACTCGGAGTCAATTATTTTAGCTTTGTTGGTAGACCGAACTGAATACCTCCCAATTTCAATGGGAAACTTTATTCCTGACTTCTTAAGCTCCATCTGTTTGTTATGAACCACAATCAGTTGTCTGCAAAGCTCCATAAGAACAATGCGATCACTGGGATACCGTGGCAGCATGTAAGGGTAACCAGGATAGTATCCTACCTGAAGATAAGTGAAGGTGGGGAATTGTAGGAACAAATAACCAAAAGAATTTACAACCTGCCATGCTTCATCAGAAACTCTTCTCTGAACCAGTTCACCATTCCACAAGCACATGAAAACTGAGAAGAAAGCATCATTGACTCTTCTGAAATGATGAATCGACCCCTTCAGAGTGATTTGGGGGTAGTATTCATATACTGGGACCAATCTCCTGTCCCCTACTTGGGTCAAACCTAGAAAGTTCCTCATACTTGCAGCAACGTAGACAAGGTAAGAGGTCATGTAAAATTTGAAGGTAGTATTGACCCTTACCAATTGCTCGTGCAAAGCATTACTGATCTGTTCACCCCAGAATATCTTCTGATTACCCCGTAGAATCACCTTGATGTAGTGTACATCCAGTCCTGGAATTTGGAAGCAGAAGGGAGTCCTTTGATGCGACTCAAAAGTGTAATCAAGTCACACACTTCCTCCACAAAATCACTCCTGTGAAGGTCTTTTGGCCACCTGGTCAAAGTTGCCCTGGGAATTTTCAACCATTTGTTGTTCATGTGTCTTCTAGCAGATTCCAAGTCATTGTCGTAGTCTTGTTGACCCTGAGCAAAATCAATCTGCCTGACATTTTCAATTGGTGGACACATGAAGATTTTGTCCATGAATTCTGCATCCAATCTCATGATAACATTTCCCTGTGAGTCCGTCACAGCTCTAGTGTCCCTATTGTAGTGGTTGGCAACTTGTAGAACAAATTCAAGATTATGTGCACTGACAGGAAATGATGCAACCAAATGAATATTGCTGTCAATGATTTTCTGCATATGCCGGGAGGGATTTGCTTGTTTAGTTCTATCTATGAATTCAGCCATATCTACGTGTCCAATTTTAGTGTCTCTGATTTCATCAACATTCGACTGAACTGCTGTTACCGAAAAGACACCCTGGTACTTGTACTTCATGGCTCTAGACTTTGAAGGAGATGATTCTGACATGAGCCCTGGAGAAAACTGTGAATTCGAACACCACCACGAACGCTGACTGAGAACTGCAAAAGGCTGTGATCTCGCAGTTAGGGGAAAATTGGATAAACTGGGTCAACTGCGTTTTGACGATCATGGATGGGAAAGCATGCATTAAAAGGGCTTGAGCGCGCAAATTGAGGCGAGGGTGAAAGCGGGTTTTTGGCTTTGAAAAGTGAATTTTCCAGTGTTAGGGAAAAATTAGGGAAATGTGCTTGGGCAGGTTAATTGGCCGCTCTCGCAAGTTAGAAGGACCTCTAGATGTAAAAGCGGTGAATTTAGCCGTTTCTACATGTTCTTTGGAAGATTTGATTTGTCATGTTCGAGCGGTCAAAATCACCGCTTTTACATATGATGTGTAAAAACTTCGAGTGTTCGGGCGGAGAATTTGGACGCTCTTGCAAGTTGGAAGCGATTTTGGGTTTCGGTGTAAGGGCGGATGAAAACACCGCTCATGCATTCGAGAGATCCATCGGTCAGTATGTTTGAGCGGTAAAAAATGCCGCTCATGCAGGTAAGTAACTTCAAGGGTTTTTTATGCAGGGGCGGCGGAAACAACCGCTCTTACAGGTGGAAAGTTTACCAAACTGCGTGGGCGGCAGAAATTTCCGTCGAAGCACATGATTCTAGGTTTAGTTTGAAGTGTTTCCTCACGGGTATAGGCACGTTGGTAGTTTTGGGAGGATCTAGCGGCGAATTTGGATGCTTCTACATACAACGGGAGGGTTGGTAGTGAAGGTTTCTGGTATGAAAGACACATCGTTTATAAAATGATAAACCCTAATGGCATTCTAAAACCATCCGAACAGGACTCACAAACAATAGAAAAAAACCTAAAAAACTTGATAAACTAACAACACAAACAATCAACGAGCAAAAACGGGGAAGAGAAACACAATAAACTTACCCGTAAAACTTGAAACCCTAGGTTCAATCTTCAACGCGAGATCCATCACAACTCGGGAGCATACGATCAAGCGGTCAAATGTTGAACGTTGGTGAATCAACTAAAAGGCTTTAGCATAAGAAATGACAACAATGGGAGTGATAACACATTTAAAAGGTTGAGATTGGAGTTTTAAATGCCTGGCATGAGTGGCCATTAATGGCACTCGACATCAAAATCCCGAAGATCTCGCTCGAGCGGCGATTTCGGCCGCTACGACACTACAATCAACAAATGTGTAACGTCGGCGAAAAATGCCGTTCGAACATATGTGACGGAAAACACATGCGATGACGGTGAATTTAGCCGCCCTTGCGCGTTAAACTTAAAAATGATGCAATAGCGGCGAAAAAGGCCGCTTCTACATCAAACAAAAACAAGTCTAAAAATAATATGTAGGAGCGGCATTTTTCGCCGCTCTTGCATATTAAGAGTCGAAAAAATTACTAACTCTTAAAGATAACCAAAATGACATTTTTACTAGTTTACGACTTTAAATGATCCTTGCAAAAATCAAGAGATCAATTCAAGGGAATGTTGCAAACGAGTTTTAAAATGTCAAATGACCTCACACGAGAACAAGAAAATCTTTTCTCGATTTGCGATCTTAGAGTGTAGATTCACGAAACGGACAAGTTTCGTGGGGGTTGTCTACAAAAATAAGCGTAGCTGATTTTGAGAACAACAAAGTCATTAAACAAAGTCCATGCTAATAACTTGCCATTTCCAATTTGGTACATCATGTGAATATAACAATCCTGCGGGGTGATGATGCTCCGTTTTTACTCTTTGGCATTATAAACAACTTGCTACAAATTTTGTAGCATAATTCTTTATTCCCTTTGAGAAATAAAGAGGTTTAACATCTACTAGAAGTTTAGTCACTACTGGATGTCCTAAATATGGTGTAGTATGAACTTCTTTCCATACTAAATCCCTCAATCCAGCTGAATGAGGTACATAAATTCTATCTTTATATCTCAATAGTCCATCTGACTCGAATAGAAAACCATCATATCTTGGATCTTTAGGATTATCTTCCAGAGCCTGCTTAATCTACTCATAAAACTTGTCACTAGACAAATCTTGCAATACCAAATCCTTGAAATTTCTGTAAATAGAAATAATAGAAGCTAAATGTCTTCTACGACTTAAAGCATCAGCTACTCTATTATCTTTTCCTTTGATATAGTTTATCTCAAAGTCATAGTCAGATATCAATTCTAACCATCTCCTTTGTCGAGCATTCAAATATAGTTGAGAGAAAATATACTTAAGACTTTGATGATCTGATTTAAGTACAAAAGTCTTTCCCGACAAATAATGTCTCCACATTTGTAAGGCATGAATTACTGCTGCCATTTCTAGATCATGCGGTGCATAATTTTTCTCATAAGATTTCAATTTCCTTGACTCATATGCTATGACTCTTCCTTCTTGCATAAGTACTCCTCCTAATCCTTCTCTCGAGGCATTTATGATTACCTTAAATTGTCCTTCGAGGTGAGGAACTTTCAAGATTGTAGTTGTAGTTAACTTTTCTTTTAAGAGATCGAATGCTTCCTGACATTTGTCTGTCCATTCAAATCTCTTTCCTTTCCTCTGCATGGAAGTGATTGGACTAGCAATACTAGAAAAATTTAGAACAAACCTCATGTACATTTGTTGGTATAGGCTAATCCAGAATAGCTATGATTTTTGCAGGATCAACAGATATTCCATTAGCTGATATGATATGCCCTAGATATTAAATCTCCTTCTAGAAGAATGTGCACTTAGATAGTTTCCCATATAACTTATGTTCTCTTAACCTTTGTAGAACTATTTGTAAGTGCCGATGATGTTCTTCCTCATTCCTAGAATAAATGAGTATATCATCCAGAAAGACTAAAACAAACTTATCCAAACAATCCCTGAATATACTATTCATGAGATTCATAAATACGGTAGGAGCATTTGTCAAACCAAATGGTAACACTGTGAACTCATAGTGTCCATATCTGGTTCTAAAAGCTGTCTTATGAATGTCTTCATCCTTCAGTCTTAACTGATGATATCTTGATTGCAAATCAATCTTTGAAAACATGATAGCTTCCTGCATCTGATCAAAAAGATCATCAATACATGGCAAAGAATATTTATTCTTTACCATTGCTTTGTTAAGCATACGATAATCTATACACAAATGAAGGGTTCCATCCTTTTTCTTAACAAAAATAACCGGGCCACCCCAAGCTGAAACACTAGGTCTGATTAAACCTTTTGCCAACAATTCTTGTAATTGTACTTTCAATTCCATTAACTCAGTTGTCACCATACGATAGGGTGCTTTTGATATAGGTTCAGATCCTAGTTTAATATCAATAGCAAAATCAAACACCCTTTTGGGAAGTAATCCCGGAAGTTCTTTTGGAAACACATCCTGAAATTACCGAAGAAAAGGATACTTTTCCCCAAAAGATAAACTGGGATTTTCTACCCCTTCCTCCACTTGTTCCATCTTAACATCAAACAACTGACAACCTTTCCTTCTAGCCCTTTTTAATTTCTTAGCAGAGATAGTCCTGATTTTAACTTCTCTTTGAGTCCCTTGGAATTGGGTCAGATTTCCCAAGTCATCTAAGCATTCAACTATTTTTGAAAATTAGTCAACCTTAGCTCTATGTTTCCATAGCCAATTCATTCCAAGGATCACATCATAAGAACCTAAGGGGGCTACATACAAATTTACTTTAGTTGAGAAACTTGGAAGGTCAACTTTGGCTTCAAACAAACATTGCTCTACCTGAGCCTTAGATTGGTTAGCATATTCTACTGACCAAGGTTTGGACATATAACCTGCTTTTCTAGAAAATTTACTTAAAATTCTAGGAGAAACAAAGTTTTCTGTGGCTCTCGTATCAATCAAAATAGATATAGGGACTTCAAACAAAGTACCTATCATCTCAATGGGTGTGATTTGATACTCTGCTTGATGGTTGTCGAAAGATGCATGAATCCTTTGCTGGAATGCTTCTTGCTGAGTAGGTAATGCAGTACCTCTTTGTTGACCATTTTGATTCTTGTTAGGGCAACGATTTGCATAGTGGTCACCCCCACAAGTAAAGCATCCTCCAATGGGTCCTTTCTTATCTGAAGTCTTCCCATAATTATCCTCACTTCTATTAAAGTTGCCATTGTTCTTCCCTTTACTAGATCCACCTTTGCTCTTTTGAGATCCCTTATCTTTCCTCTTATTATCGTAGCTCTTTTCATATCTTTTCTTGTAGGGTTGATTGTTAGGAGTTCCATTAAACCTCTTGCGACTTCTATCATGATAAGTTGAGATGGATTTCAACTTTTGCTCTTGCTTGATCACCTTCTCGTACACTTGATCCATTGTTGTAGGACCATGTACATCCACTTCACCACCAATTTGAGCATTTAGGCCCATGATGAATTTTCTGATCCTAAATCTCTCATCCTTTTGATATTGTGGAACATATTTTAGGAGTCGAATGAATTTCTCTCCATACTCTACTACTGTCATATCTCCTTGTCGAAGATTCTAAAAATCAGTCAGTTTCTGATCAAAATAGAGTTGTGGTAACCATCTTTTTTGAAAGAGTTCCATGAACTCATCCCAAGTTACCCTTAGAGAGCTCAAATTCAATTCCATCTTTTTATTCATCCACCAAGTGGATGCTTCTCCTACTAGTTGGAATGCTCCCCATACTGCCTTGGTCACCTTCGAGTAATTTCTTATCTTGAAGTACTTTTCCATCTCTGTTAACCAAGCTTCTGCAACATCTCCAGTTTTTGTCCCATCAAATTTTGATGGAACAACCTTTTTTATATCCTTTGAAAGCTCCAAGCTCAATCTATCCCTTGCCTCTTTATGAGGTTCGGTACTCTTAATTTGATCTTCATGGTTTTCTTCGCTCTCATCATGAGAGTTTTCACCTCCCCCTTTAGTATTCTCTTTATCATCCACCTTCTTTTCCAAATCACCCAATCTTTTCTTGGTTTCCTCAATCATGGTTATGATTTGGTTCAACTTATCATTTGGCAGGTGGTTTTCCTCTTCACTTTCTCCTTGGTTAGTTCTTGTCCGCACCATGTTTATTGATTTCTCACACCTGAGAATATTGAGTTGTCCATTAGTTCAAGATTATAATGTAACCCATTAAATCTAAACATAAAACTCAATTTAAACAATAGTTTGGCACAAAAACAACTCTTTTATTTATAATTTCTTCTCTTTTTTAAAAAAAGTAAAGAGTTTCCTTTCTTTTACAAGAAATGACTTCAAAAGTCATGATCCAGAGGAGTATATCCCTCATACTCATTTTTCAGATACATAACCATGAGGTAAATAACCCTCTAACTCACTATCGAACCTAACTTCTATGATATCAATAGTTGAGGGTATGAGGGGGTCTCGCCTAACCAAAGTTATTTCCTCATCTTTAACCCTTTCCAAGTACTCCTTTCTCACTCGCTTGATTTGAGTTAACACATCCACTAGAGTTTCAGTATCGCTCAACCAAATGTCACTCTCATCATTGGTTCCCTCAAAGGTTTTGATAATGGCCTCACGTTCTCTTTTAGCTTTAAGGAAACGTTGGCTTGAATTAATAGACTTTCTTGCTGTCTTCTTAAAACGCACCATCCTGGCACAGAAATTTTCAAACATTAGCTAATCATATAATGTTGACTATAGGCAAGCATAATGGTCTCATAAGCCCTAGTGCTGAACCTGGCTTTGATACCATATATAACATCCACATTCTAAAGACATAGTAAAATCAAAAAATATACCATGAAGTAAATTAACAAGGTAAAATGAGATAGAGAAATTTTTTCTTTTATTCAACATATAATCAAGTAACTACAATTACAAGATTTCTCAATATAAAATACAATAAACTATATTGTCAATCTCAAGTACAATTGTTTACAAAAGTAAATCAATTACAATATATAAACTTTGGAATATTTACTGCCTCTGAATATTTGACATCTTTATCTCAAGTCTTGGCATGTTTCCTGCTTGGAGAGAGAGCATCTTTCCAGCGATTTACCTCCAACCACAGACTGATGGTCTCCCACACATCCTCCACATAGGAAGTGGCCCTACCCTTGACGAGGAATATAGACCATAGGTGACCGGTGGTTATTTGCCTTTTCCGAGTACATAGTGTTGTATTCTACTCATCTCTATCAACCATACAACCCTAGATACCCTCTAGCTAAGTATGATTTCTGATATGTTGAGCAATCCAAATACAGTGAACCAACAATGCATGTAGAAAACATATGCATTACTTTGGCCAAAGTTTTTAATTTATAAATAATGTTCATATGAACATAGTTGTTGTGTTCACCCACACCTACTCGACTTGGATAATGTCATATTCATGCAGTTATTCACTCTGACTATCTTTACATAATTGGTTTAATTATCATATCCTAATAATAGTCTACTTAGACTTAGTTAAGTCTAAATGACATTAACCTTCATTTGGTCCTAATCGACTCTAGGGTTTTAAACAACCATTGAGTACTACAATACTTCTACATTATGTTATCTCATTAAAGATTATAATAGACCTTTGGTTTAACCCAACCATAACTAGGTTTACAATAAATCTTGCTAAGGTCTTATCCTTTATTCAACAAGAATATGAATACCTATTCAATTCAACCATACATGATGCCATTGCTCATCACTACATAAATGTACCCATATATGCTTTATGCAAGGTTATTTCTATAGACATGGTCTATTTCTACAAATTAGTTTACTATAGACCGAACTCATCATGGTTCTAGTTTAGATAGGAGAAGATCTTTGACTCTTTATCCTGTTCAACTAACTATCAATAGTTATTCTATGATTTCAAAGGATACCTCTTAGTTACCATAGTTCACCAAGAATCTAGGTTTCTCAGATAAGATACCATTTAGACAATGCACAGAAAAGAAAACAAGATTGGTTTCAATACGATTGACTTCACTAAATACTCTATTCTGTATTTCTCTTGTTTGGAGAGTTTACTAATGAAAACCCTTTACACTATTCTCGTAAGAGTTTAATACATATTTCACCTATGATAAGAATAGTTGAATTATTTCTAAAGATTGCTCTTCTCATTGTGCAACTGGTTTTCTAATCGATAGAAGACTATAATAGTTTCTAAGAAAGTTCATTTATATAAAACCCGAACAATAGAAGAGTCTACCTATCGGTTAAAGATAGATGTAATATCGACTCACTGTGATTATTCAAAACTGAATACATTGCTAGAACTTGCATTGGCCCATATCAGGCTAAACGATGCTTCTCAGATATACTATAACTCACATTCACCGTCGACTCAGACAAATAAGTCACCACGATAGTGTTAAGGTCGACACAAACAACTTATCACATAGCATAGCTTACATATAACACTAATAAGGTATCCAAACTTAGTTAACGTTTGCTCATAACAACTATACATTATGATTATCTCTATCTTATAAAACAAACATTCAGGAATATCTACCTGACAACGTCGGCTTACTGAGGTATAAGGATTGGTGATAAGCTACCGTGTTCGTCCCTGATGACCACATTCTTACTTAAGTTTACCAGCTTCCTCACTACCCACCGCAAACGCCCTTCTATCTCATAACCAGACCTACCCAAAAACAAAACATGAGCATTTACCCGATATGCCATCGACCATCTACGCCGTGGCTTTAATAGCTCAAAATAGACTCATAAAGGAGTCGTCCTGACTGTTCACTCCCACTCCAAAATAGTTCTCAAAACTCATTAAAATCAAACGATATTAACTTCAGCTTAGCTAAAAATGTGTAGACATTGACAAATGTTAATGATGGATACATCATTTGAGGAGATCAATGATGGTGGTGGAGTTATCCGCCACTCGTCCTATACAGGGCCGCCAACTCTAAAAACTAACTTAAGCAATTGGTTACTCTTAATGAGTAAGTTCGATCCATCATGCTTTTATCATTTAAAGCATTCGTCAAAAGATGCCTATGGATGCTCAACTTAAAACATACTATTATATCATGAGGTATTTCCTCAATTTATATATATATTTTGATTAAATCAAATATTATTTATATAACATTATCTCTATTTGATTTCATGATTTGATCAATAAGTGAATGATACTAAAACAAAAATTACGGATGACGTGATTGAGTTGAGCTAGTCTCCTAATCACGATATGTCAACAAAACATGTCATCTTAACTCAACGATAAAGTCTTAACGTTAAGAATGGGTTTAAACACTTCAAAAGACTTAGCAATAAATGACAACCTCTTTAGGACAATTACATCGCAATATTTACGTTAAACGTAAATAGTTGTAAATCAAACTTAACGACGTCGTTAACATTATTAACGACTTAGATGACTTAATACGACTAAGATTGATTATAAAACAATATCGACTACTTGTCGATTAGGTTCAAAATTGAACTGACAAGACAAAGCTTACCTCATACGACACATTGGTTCACATTTTTGTTAAACACTTTTAACTCAGTTTGGCAAATAAACCATTCGTATCCCAAGATCTATATCCCTCTCCTAGAAAGATACTCTCTCTCTTCTCCGAAAGTCATCTGGTAACTTGAAATCTTGTTTCACTTGTCACCAAACAATATATGATCAGTGCATCATTATTCATTTAATTTAACTAATAAATCAAATCTCATAATACAGATATTAAACCAATAACATCATAATCATTCCCATGATTTCAATAAATGACATTCAATATAAAAACCATGTTTTTCCCTTGTCATTAATCTAAACATCACAACAAATTTACTTATGTCCAATTAAAAAGTAAAAGTAAAGCAAGACAAAAATTGGGGATGTAACAAACGACATTATCATGTATGCAGTTGATAGGTATCGGTTATGATGTTTGATTCATGATTACATATAGTGGTGTGGTTTACTTTTAGGAGGTTGTTCTTATCTTTTGGATGCTTGATTGGTTCCTTGACTATGGTTACTAATTTATGGACTTGTTTGGCAAATCAAATCTAGTGTTGATTTGGTGTTTGAGTCTTGAAGTCTACATGTTATCTTCTTTGATATCTTAGTTTGCAAGTTACTGATGTGATGATGAGTTTGCATGTTTCATTGGCTTGTGATCTTCGAGTCATGCAGTTTTGTGGGTTGGCCACCCTTTTGGTTGTAGTTGGATGAATCCGATGTGGACTATCTATAGCCATGAGATCGATTCAGTGTTGATGCATACTTTGTTAGTTGGCCTTGTATGTGGTCATTTGTGCATTGATATGTTATATTGGGATGAGAGGATGGATGATTAGAGTGCCTGGATAGTTCATTATTGGGACTTGTAGCATGTTTATCATGATGTCATGGAAGCTTGGTTACACGGTTTAATGTGATCTTGTGACAATGATGGTTTATCTCCTTGGCTTGGAGATCTTGGTTCTACTTTGGATTTATTGGTATTACAAGTGTGTGTGTGTGGACCATGGTGATCTTCATTTAGGATATGGTTATGATGATACCATGAATAGCTCGTATCATAGTTCAGTGAGAGCTTTGGTAGTGATGTGGATTCGTCACCTAGTGATGGATGATCTTCTATAGTGGTTAGGTGTCATGCACAAACTCTTGGATATGATTCTTATGCAGTATGAGTGTTTTTGTTACATCTCCAAACTTTGACTATGTTTTACTTTTACTTCCATGTGATTAAGTGGATAAGTTATCATAGATTAATGATTTGACTTTTAGGGAAAATGTCAAGATAAATCATTGATTTTATGAATTATGATTAATGCATAGAATTTGACATGAGATCTAAAGATGTTGAAATTATTTAATTATGATGTATACAGATTTGTTGATGATACACTAATCATATTTTGTATGACTGTGAGTGAAATAGGAAATAGTTTTCCACCTCCAAGAAAGGAAGGAGAGCATCATCAGAGAGAATGGAATAGATGGTTGGGAAGAGACATGTTTGTGTATATCTTGTGAACCTTCTTGAGATGGGGTATGTAATGGTTAACTCTCCTTGTTGAATCAATCTCTATTCAACCATTGTCGATTTGTCGTTAGGAAAGGTTCTCGACGTCGAACTTTGTTTGATTTGATTGATAAATGTTTAGGGAACATTATTGATATGTAGAGTTTAATTATCTTCTTTTGTCATGAATTATATATATATATATATATATATATATATATATATATATATATATATAATTCCTCGTGAGTATCAATTTAATTATATTATGTTTGTGCAAGGTTGCGAGGGGGAGCAAATCTCAACCCCATGCTCGCATTTGATTGTATGATCATTCTTTTTCCTCAGCGATATTTTGTTAGGAAAAAGGTGTTGTTCACCTTGCATAACATTAATTAATTTAATTATATAAAATAAATATTCTTTTGTGGTGCATCTTAATTGATGTGTTTAGCCACAACAAATATTTATTTGGTATCACTTGTAAAAGTTGTATTTAACATTGGGAGACATAAGACAAATATTTATTATTTGTGCAAAATAATTAATTTTGGGATCAATGGTTTTGTGCTCATGGTTTTGAGTCACATTGGTTTTATCCAATACCACAAGTTGTATTTGTGTGAGATTGAGTCTATAAAAGCAAGCACATGGTTAGTGGTTTGGGTTGGCTCTTATTTTGTAGGTTGTGTGAGAGGTTATCATTGTATTGAGTTTCCTCTGGTGAGTGCATATTGTAAAGCATGGCATGGGATGTGTGGATTCATGCTTGGATACATGGAGGATGCATTAAATGAGCTTGATGTTTTAGAGGTGTTCATGTAGACTCTATAAGTGTATTGTAATATCTTATTGCCACATAATACATTGAGTATGGATGCTTTTAGAGGCTAGGTTTTTTCCCTCAATGGGTGTTTTCCTAGGGTATATCTTGTGTGTTTAGTATGAAAAGAGGAGGCTTTTGATTTTGTTATTGTATGGGGGTTTTAGTTTGAATCCTCTTTTCCACTAAACATTCCAAGGGATTTTCAACCGAGTTGCCTCTCCACTCGAGAGGAGAGTCCACTCGAGAGGAGAGTCACCTATCAGGTTGGGTTGCCACAAGGGAAGCTGGGAAATTCAGAAGTTATCACACAATGTCTCAAATTAATACTTTAATTCTCTTGAAACCCTAATTTAAGCAAAAAAATAAGTAAATCTGCAAATTACAACAAATGCTATTGAAATGAGACAAAGGGCAGAGAACCTTAACTCACTATTTTTCATAGTTTGGAGAACAGAAATGTCGCAGACAACGGTGATGGCACCCAAGTCCAAGATATAGGTTTTTCTGTATAATCCTGATCTCCTTCCATTACTAATTTCCACTATATCTTTAGTTTTTGGCAATTCAGATGCGGAGGACACTGTTGATGGCGCCCTAGTCGACTGAGGAATCTTCTACCAGATGTTGGAAGCTCTGCAAACCCTGATTATCACTGTCCAGTCTATTTCTATAGCTTTAGATGCAGAGGATAATGTTGATAGTGCCCGTGTCCTGAAATCTCGTACAGTGTCCACTTCTTTTCAGATCCCAAATCTTCAATGTCCTCCAATCTTCCCTGCAACTCCACTTTCTCCAGATGCAATAGCTGTAACTTGCAATCATAAGGAGTGTGGGAGGGGGTTGTGGTGTTTAGAGGCTTGCCTCGATCAAGCCCCGAAGAGATATTCAAGTCTTCTGAACACCATTGTCAGATGAGAGTGTGTATCCCATGGGATAGAGGTAAAAATCCAAATGATAATGATGATAAAACACAATAGATGTCAACTTGATGATAAAGCTCTCATGGAAGGAAGATGCTCTTCAATGCTATGAGGAGAAGATGTAATCCAACCTCCAAAAACAAACACAATAATAATGCTCTACTCTACAACATAATTAAAATCACAAGTATGCCAATAGCTCATAGTCATAAACATCCTCTAGTTTCTAACTGATAACCTACATATGCTTATATATGCAACTACAAAGATTCCCGCCAAGAATTTCATAATTAAAACTTGTGATGTCAGCCTGGGACCCAAATAACGGTCACAAACCCAACATTTGAATTTAGGGTAGACCCAAAATAGGACTGGACTAGGGTGCTAGAGCCCAAGTTCACCCCCTGTCTTTGTTTTGGGATCATCAAAATAGTCCCCCTTAGGTCCCATTTATCACAAGGCCCAAGGGTTTTCTCATCGGGAGTCTGAATTATCATGCAAGATGCTCTAAATGCAATCTAAAGACCCAAGAGCTAAACCTTAAGAGGAAAAAGCCCCCAAGGGTGCATTTTTCTGACATAACATTGTGTTATCTTGTTGATTGTCTATTGATCTTTGCATTATGGTAAATCTGTAAGATTGTATGCATCATTATCTCCTTTGGGTTATGTTGTATTAGTATAGATTATAATTTTTTATTATTTTCAGTAATAATATATAAGTGAGTTATGTGGTTGTATATTTTAAGTTTTGAGACCTTATCATATCGTGATAGGGTCGTCTGTTGCCATTCATTCCACTCATAAGGTGGAAATGACTCCATACTCCACAAAATGTGGAGAAAATGGAGAGTTGGTTGTTAAGTTCGATGTGGGCTCGATGTAGTGGAGAGCTCGACCTACTTTGCATGCTCCTCATGGGAGATTTGATAGGAAGTAAGGTAGTTATTTCTATGGGTGGCAGTCAGATAAGGAGGATATTCTTATCCTCGTAAGACAGTAGTTTGAACGGGAGCCAAGAGAAATATTAGAGAAAAGAAGAGAGGGCGACAAGCTTCGCAGAAAGAAAGACATCATAACAGTTTTCTAGCTCAGCAAAACTACGAAGGAGCTTACACAAGTATCGTTGATGCTTATATATATATATATACACACACAATACAACCTAACTGAATAAGTTTTGATGCATGTATCTATTATAGTTTTCATCCTATCCGTTTATACTATGTCATTTACTTGAAAGCTATCAAAGGCTTATAGCCTGGGAAATGCATTGTATCTCTACTATGATAAAACAGTGATGATAGTAAGCTTGTGGCATGCCCATACAACTCTCTTGTTGTTAAACTTATAATAACAATGTTTAGGTTTATAAACTGACCATAAAAAAATTCTCTTAATGAGAATAGATAGATTGATAATAGAATTTATGGGATTAAAACACTAGTACAAAAAGAGCAATATATTACTAAAAAAACTACTAAAAACTGCTTATAAATGACCAAACATGGTCATGTGACCATTAGTAGTTTATTGCCAGTCATTTATAACGTGACCAAATTGATGACTAAACCATTTTTAGTCATTTATTGGTTGTTTTGATTGATCGATTTGGTAGTATATTTCGTCGTTGATTTAGTCATTGATTGCTGTAATTTGGTCACTTATTCACTCATTTTTTATTCACTGATATATTTAGTCATTAATTTAGTCATTGATTGTTGTTAACTGGTCACTTATTTAGTCATTTTTTTATTCACCAATTTCTGTCCATTGGTAGTGTATTTAGTCATTAATTTTAATCATCATTTTCATCAATTTGGTAGTATATTTAGTCATTTTTATTCACTGATTTAAAATTGGTCATATATTTAGTCATATTTATTCACTGCTCACTGATTTCTGTCAATTGGTAGTATATTTAGTCAATTTAATTATTAATTGACATCAATTAGTAGTATATTTAGTCATTTTGAAGCTTGCATTTAGTCATTAGTATATTTAGTAGTATATTTTGAAGCTTGCATAATGAAACAACTTTGAGAAGGTAAAAACAACTTGTTTTATTGATAAAAAATGCTTACAAACAACATACATATCTGAAAATAAGTTACAATGCTTTCTCTTTTCTAAAAAACCTTCATGGTTACAATACATAGCTCAAAGAATGAGCAATAAACTAATTTTTTGAGTATCACTGAGCATAGAAGCACAAAGACATTTATAGATGTCTTCTTCACAAATCCATGATTGTCCCATGAAGCTCACTATCCTAGTTCAAGATCACACTGTCATCTCTGTAGAGATCTTGTCTCATGCACCCAACTTGCTCTAGTTCGTAAGATGCCACTGTGAATTGTTACTTGTAGCAGTAAACTATCCTTATCTTTGATGATTATGCCTCTGATGACTGCCATCTTTGGTAGGATGCCTCAATTGTCATGGATTGTTATTCAACAATATTGCCTTATGACTAGGCTATGCATTGTCCTAATCAAACTTGTAGCTTCTTGAAATGCATTGTCCAATCACTTGTCAACCTACTGTCATGCATTTTCCCTTTATAAAATAAAATGCCTCATGACTACCACTACCTAGCTCATTATTCTAGCATGCTTTCACTTGTAATCTGCCTCCCATCAACGTAGAACACTGCCCCTCTATTGAATGCCTTGACTACCTCTAACATCACTGTATCTTTTTCAAATTCCTTGAAAACAGTTCATCACTACTACTATTACCTAGGTATGCACTCTATGTCATCTGCCAGACTGTTACAAGTTCACACAGTCCATCATTGGTCCTGTCACTTATCACATCACTATCATGAACAACTATCATATCATATCATCACCTCTAATATAGAAATCAACATCCCATTATGATACTGATGTTGCAAAATATCTGTGTCTTGGCAGATAGCTCATGATAACCCTCAACCTTGTTGCTACTCACTTGTACCAACTCTATGGTACTGTCCTAGTTGTTCATGCATCTAACATGAAGACTCTTGACTATCATGAGATTTGGCACTGTCAAATGCATACTAGAAGGCTGTCTCCTTACCCCTTTAAATGCCTCTTGAGACACTGACAAGATTGTAACCTTTTCATAGTTCTTCTCATTGACTCTAAGATTATCTTTTAATGTTTGCATTATCACTGTCTTTTGCATGAATCTATGCCCCTTGACAGTCACTTGTAGGTTTTTTTCATGCATAGTTGGAAGCTCTTTCATAGACTGTCCTTTCAAACAACAAAGAGAGGACTTGCAAAGCAAAAATATAATTTTCAGTACTCGATCAATGATTTTTTTTTAAGTTTTTCCAATTGGACCATAATGAAAAATCTATAGAACATTATCAATGAAAAACTAACAACCTTTGCCAACATTTGTAAAGCCAGACTCCACAACCTTTGCCAGCATCCTCCCTGCTTGTGCCAAAATGGGAACATTGGAACATGGTATGGACCTTTATCAAAGCATAATGAAATGGGGATTTTTGTCCAATATTGTAATTGGAAATACTTTGGTAGACATGTATGCAAAATGTGGAAGCATAGAAAAAACTCGTGAACTATTTGATAGAATGCCTCAAAGAGATGTAATCTCATGGAATGCAATAATTTTAGGATATTCAAAAAATAGATTTGTTGAAAGCGCTTTCAAAACTTTCAAGCAAATGCAATTGGCAGTTCTAAAGCCAAATTCTACAACCTTTGCCAGCATCCTCCCAACCTGTGACAAAATGGGAGGTTTGTAACAGGGTATAGAAATCCATTAAAGCATAAAGGATAGATAAATTTTGTCAGATGTTGTAGTGGTAACTACCCTAGTAGACATTGTAGACACTAAAATTTGTCCATGTCTTGTCCACACCTAGCGACATGATCTTGTAATGTTTTACCCTAGGTCTTAGGTCATCCCACTTAATCACATTCATAATTAATTAAATAAATCCATTTATTTAATTAATTCCCCCTTGTCACATGTCTCACATAATTCAAATTAAAAATTTGAATTAAATTCCTCACCTTTCATCTCATTCAAACAAGTGTCACATGCTACATCTTCCACTTAATCCCTTCACATGTCAAACTAATTTAAATAATCTTTTATTTAAATTAGGTCTCATTTATCCTCCATCGCACACTTGTCACATGACTACAATACCTCTTGAAGTGGGAAACTCTAATCAACCCTAATCAATCTCAACCGTTCATATCATTCAACATAACTTGCAATCTCAACCGTTCATTCAAATTTGCCTTTTCTATAAAGGTAGCTCTCACAAGTCATTTTCATACTATCAAGCCCTTGCATACCATTATGCTGTTGAAATCCTGAGCAACCAACAATCCCCCATTATCAACCCTTCAAAATCTTGCATGCTTATGTGAGATTGAGAAGAGCCATGGAGGTCAATCAACACTAGTTTGAATATCAGTTTGCATTTGATTTCTATTTTGCATTTTCATTCTAGTTTGTACTTCATGGTGCTAGTTAGGGTTTGATTTTCTACAATTTTGATTTCTGCCCTAGATTTTGCCCTAACACATTTTGGTGAACCCGACGTGATCATGCAAAAATCTAACATTTTTGGTTGAGTTTTTGTGATCAACTCTTGCAGGTGACCTCCGGAGCTCAAACAGACCTCGCCGTTGAGTCCAAGAGGCCTGAGAAATGAAAAATGACATAAAATTTGCCATGTTTCACTTCTAATTTTTTTTAGGGGTAGCAATCCATATAGTATAGATCCGTACGAATCCGTACCATACGAATCGCTGCCCCCTCTACGCTGACTATCTCCGGTTGGATGTTGCAAGTTTTTGTTTTGGTTGATTTAGTGGGTTTTTCTTTCATTGTGTATTGCAGGTTTAAAGTCTATGGTTTATATTCTATTTGTAGGTTTTGGAAACAAAACCCTAGTTGATTCTCTTTGTTATGGAAAGTTGAAACCCTAGTTACCTGGTGGTGCCACCCATTCTCCATTCTTCTACCGCTGTCGAAATACCCACTTCTATCGACACCCCTTGAATAGGTTGTAGCCATTAAACCCCTTATCTGCTACTTTGTGATTTCAATTTTGGTTTGTAGCTTTGGTGGCTTTGTCACCACCGAGAAATCCTTGACACCTTTCCTCTACCTAGCCTAGTCATTGCCATCATGGTGGCCTTAGATTCTGTTGCCACCTTTAAGTTTGTCAACCCCCAATCAGCCTCATTCAACCTCTTAGTCCTCTGATCCCATTGCCCCTGGTTCAACAGCTTTGTGCCTTGGTTCGTCGCTTCCTTACCTCTGCCCTTCAACTTCTCAGTCATAGTCTGCTAACCCTTGGTTGCTTCCTTGGTCACCCTCAACATTTGACATAGTTGCCTCCTCATTACCCTTTGAGCTCTAGGGTTTCATTGATTTTAGACTGCTCACATTGGTGGCTTGGACGACAGTTTAGATGGCCTTAGCATTTATCGTTTAAGATTTATTCTTGACCTCTGTTTTGGCCCACGGTCACTAGTTATCTGCAGATCCACTACTGTGTCAGGCAGTGTGACTATAGACTAAGCCCTTGGTTTAGCTCTGGGCTTAACCTTTAGCCCTCAGTGCATAATGAGCACCTGGTCACCATTGTGACCAAGGGGCGAGGCCTAAAGCCCCCCTATTTTCATTTTTTTAAAAATTTTAAGCCCCTGGTCATATCAACGACCAGGGGCCTATTTCATTCTAACCGCCAGGCTTAATTGAGGATTTTAATCGCCAACATATGACTAGATCTCTCTTTAACCGCTGGTAGTCTATTCTAATAGTCAATTGCTCCTTGTGTTCTTCTACACGCCCTAATAGGGCCTTTTTTCTTTTTCTCATAACTTTCGCATACGGAGGCAAAATCGTGCAAATGAGGACTTGTTGGAAAGAGGACTTAGTGAACTTTGTAATGGTGTAGATTTTATTAGGTGACTACCATTTTGATTCCTTTTTTCGCAGTCAAAGTCAAAGTTTATTGCAAACTTCAGACGAACATAACTTAAATTGCATTTTTGATCAATTTTTTGTGAATTTTTTTAGAAAAATGTATAAAATTTTGTCTAGGATATGTTCATGCAATTCATTTTCCTGTATCTATTCATTTGCATAAGATTTCATCAGATTCTTGATTTTTCACATAACGGTCTCCTATGCACATTTACTTGTTTCTTTTTCAATTTTGTGGCTTGTAGGTGACCTCATGAGGTTGGAACAACAATTCTATCAGAATACACAATAGCTTGGACAATGAATTAATTAGGTGCCTTCATTCAAATATTTCATCTCTTTCATTCAATCAATCAATCTTGTTTGTAAGCACTTCAATTTTGGGCTTAAAAAAAAGAACACCTTGCTTGTCTCACATTTTGATTTGGGCTCCTAAAATGAACATTTGTCTTCATCACACATCAAAATTGGGCATAAAAAAATTGAGTGTCTTCATTCACATTTTGACTTGGGCATAAAAAGAACTAGTGCTTGAATTGCTTGGTGAATTTGATTGCGATTAAGGGTGTGTATGCTCTTCTCATGTGCTTCATGTGATCTTGAGAATAAAAAACACCTCATCCATTCATATTCACACCACACATTTCAATTTTCTTAAAGGAAATTTACAAGTGCGAGTATGGATCAAGTGACAACTCACTTGGTTCGCTTTTGTATACCCTATCTTAGGAGGCCTGCTTGGAGACACACCACTCCAAGGGACGACCTCAACCGAGGCTGAATCGAAAGACACCCTCATTGGGAGTTGAAATCTTGTCACTCTTGGCTAAGCCCCAAAGAACTTTATACCTTTGGGAAGTGAAGGTGAAGGGTGGGTTACCCCTTTCTCCCGGCTATGTGGCAAGATTTCACTTTCAATTCATTTCCCTAGTCAACCTTGTGCGACCTAGCTTAAGACCTAATTGGCCATACTCCACTTGACTAATTCTAGGGCTTGTTGATGTGTCTTCCATGTGTGCTTGTTTAATCATCATCATATTCTTCAATTTCAAATTCAAAATTGCTTATGTGTCTTGCATGAGTGATTCATGTTTGTACATGTGTGATCATTCATTTAAACATTGCCAAATCAAGCTAAACACCAAACACATAAACAAATCATCCTACACATTCCTCCCAACACATTTAAATCCAATCACTTTCATTCTAATCACCCTTCTTAGCCACTTCATATCCTAATCATATCCAAGTCACCATAATTCAAACCCTAATCATTCCCTGTCACCTTCTTCCTAATCAAATTCAAATCATTCCTAAACATTACACATCATCATCATTATCTTCATTCTAATCAAATCAACTTCATTCTAATCATCATCCTAATCACATTTCCTAATCATCATTACACCTTGTCATAATCGTATCCTCCTCATCATTCCTCATCATTACACATCATCCAATCATATCTTGATCAATCCTAATCATTCCTAATCACATTCTAATCATAACTACATCACTCAACCTTCATCCCTTTCATTACCCTAATCACCCATTCATAATCATTCCACATCATCCTCTTCATTCAAATCCAATCACTTTCATTCTAATCACCCTTCTTAGCCACTTGATATCCTAATCATCTCCAAGTCACCATAATTCAAACCCTAATCTTTCCTTGTCACCTTCTTCCTACTCAAATTCAAATCATTCTTAAACATTACACATCATCATCATTATCTTCATTCTAATAATCATCCTAATCACATTTCCTAATCATTATTACACCTCCTCTAGTCATATCCTACTCATCATTCCTCATCATTACACATCATCCAATCATATCTTGATCAATCGTAATCATTCCTAATCAAATTCTAATCATATCTACATCATTCAACCTTCATCCTTGTTATTACCCTAATCACTCATTCATAATCATTCCACGTCATCCTCTTCATTCTAATCCAATCACTTTCATCCTAATCGATCCTAATCATTCCTAAACTCCAATCACTTCATTTCACATCATTCCACATCAACCCAGTCCTAAGTAATCAACACTTGTCAAAATGGCCCTAGTTATAAACAAGTCCAATCATAATCCTAAACCCAAGATCATAGTTCAAGGGGGTCATCCCTCTACTACAAATAATGAGATAAATCATAAGCCCAAGATCATAATTCAAGGGTTCTATCCCTCTAATCATGAGACAAAACCTAAGCCCAAGATCATAAATCAAGGAGGCCCTCTCCTTAATTCAAATAATAAAACAAAACCAAGACCAAAAATCATACTTCAAGGGGTCCCTCCTGCCACTTTCAATAATGACATGAACTATGTTGCATACCTTGAGGAACAAATCGACACGAACAAGATTAAACACATGTGTGACACCATGCCAACATTTGAAAACAAGGTCCTAGTACCTCAACTACAAGACCTCATCCAATCACTCCACCAAATGCCCCAACCCTTTGATCAACAAACCTTACAACGACTTCAAGCCCTCTTCCAAAAATTCCAACACATCCAATCACCTCAAATCCAATGCCTCCTAGTCCAAGCCAAACAATTCATCGCCACTTGTCAAGTTCAACCAACACAACAACAACCCCACCAAATTCCATCTCAATCCTATGTGTCAACCCCTTCCAATTCATATCAACCCAATCAATCCACCTATCAAGTCAATGCGACATCACCCAATCCAAGTTCTTTCCAAGACAACACCACATCAACCTATATATTCATACACCAACACGCACATGAGATCCTTTCAATCCTAATGCCACCTTTGACAAGGGAGACATCAACCTAGTCCATGCAATCCATTCACTAACTCCACATCCTAAGTTTCAACATTACAAAAGTAAACATGTGGAGTCATCCAAATCCACCACTTCATCCAATCCATTTGACACTCCATCCAACCAAAGTCCAAACCCTAAGCAACACCTTCCATCCCTCTTATTTCGCCACCATAGGAACTTTCAACTCCTCATCTAAATCACAAGTTTGCATCATATACCCTCATTGTCCATCCCCTATATTGTCATTCCACGCATGCCCTTACAAAGGATGTGATCCATTGGCTACTAGCATGGAATAGACCATCCCCATGTCAAACACCCATTCATGAGCCTATCAAGAACCTTCAAATACCATGTCCATCCCTTCAACCCCATCATGTGGTCCACAACATACCAACCCTATTGAGGAGCCTTCCACTTCCACTCAAAGTCAAGAGCATAATCCTAAGCATGAGGAAACATTACCCCCTCATCCACATCAAGATCAAACCCCTTCCATTGCACCCATTCATAACACACTTCATCCTATCTAGGATCAAGCTCCTATCTTTGATCAAGACCCCTTGTATGATCAAGAAGACCATGATGATCCACTTAGCCAATTCTATGCATTCCATGGTCAAGAGCTTGCCACCTCACCCATCCCCAATGTGCATACATCCACTCGTCATGATGAGACACATGCCTCCCAAGCAATCATAGAAGATCAAACAAATAACTTGGATCCTAATAAACATAATAAATATCCTTATGATCCCTCCACATCCACTATTGATCCTCTTCAAGTCCACCATCATATCCCCTTGGCCTATCCGCTTTCATTCATGAATGTTCTTCCTTGGGACAACAACAACCTCTATCCACTTCCCCTTCTCCATCAAATGATGAACTCGTGTCTAGTTCCCAAACTACATATAGTCCTATTGTCCAACGCATGCTCCAAAACATGAACTATCATGCCAAAGGCTTAGGCCTTCATGAAC
Organism: Cunninghamia lanceolata; assembly: GCA_027924645.1. Lineage (NCBI taxonomy): Eukaryota > Viridiplantae > Streptophyta > Pinopsida > Cupressales > Cupressaceae > Cunninghamia > Cunninghamia lanceolata. Next base: position 1,337,334 of record BSBN01001100.1, on the reverse strand, counting down.
AAGGAATTTTGGAGCCCATACATGTCAAAGTTCCTCCACTCTCATTTGGCCTTGGATACACACCCCAAGGTAAACAATCTAATGATGTTGGTACTTCCTCTATTCTCCCTAAGTCATCCACTTTCCACTGCTCATTCTATTATATTCCCAAAACCTATGTTTCCATTCCACCTCCCTCATCCTACAAATGTCAAAAGCATGTGACCATACACCTTCCACCATCTACTTTACCTCCACTTCTTCCAACTCCTAATTTCCCTCCATCCACTTTGCCACCATTGCTTCCAACACCTAGCTGTTGGATCCAAAGCATGCAACTAAGAGGGGGGGGTGAATCAGTTGTATAAAAACTTCCTTTCTACTTCTAACACTTGATTCTTCTTTGTTAGTTAATAGCATATCAATTAATCATCCATGAAAGTATAATGCACAAATACAAGAGTAGATAAACATCAACACATTGAACACCAAGATTTTGACGTGGAAAACCCGGTTAAGGGAAAAACCATGGGGTGATTAACCCAAGGATTATTCTCTGTTAGAAGAATAAGAAAAGAATGGCACTTGCCAATTAGGGCTCACTGCTTGAGCACATTGCTCACAAAGAGGCCCACTGCCTACAAGGAGACACACTGTCTACAAAGTGATAAGAATCACAGTCTTGAACTGGAGAACGACATCTCTACCATGTCCGGATCAGTTCCATTTAAGCCCAAAACCCCTGCTCTACCTTTCACACTTTTCTTCGCTATACCACTCTCATCCACACAGTCCAAACCATGAAATGAACTCACAAACCTTTATTTATACAAGACATCGACTTAGGAACAATCATCTAAGTCGGCAATCAACCATAAGAATATCCGCAAGATGAATAACACATCCGGTCGGCCACCACAAGAACATTCGCAGGATGAACAACTCATCCGGTCGGCTAGTCAGAATAAGAACTTCATCCGGAAGAATATCTTCAATTCTGGGCTCTACCATCAATGCGGACCAACAACACGACCTTGACATGATCCAAGAATCTTCACAAGCCTGCCTGAATGACCAGGTACATCTGCACTTCCTCTACTTACTAGAATCTCTTCTCTTCCTTATCTGGAACTTCAAGAACACAGTCTGTCGCCACTGTCATAATGCAAAAGGTACTTTAGGACATCCAAATCATACACAACTCAAGATGACACATCACAAGGTCATCACAAACACTCCTTCCAATCCGCAGATTAAGATTATACAATTCCGAACCTCACTGGACCTTTCTATGATCCTCTGTCACCTCTGAACACTTGCCGGAACTGGTTCCACACCGACAGCCACAACTCCTTTAGATCTTCATGTGGACCTCTGAAATCTTAACTGAAGCATCTCAAGACTCATATCTACAAACCCTTTAATTTGTATCCTCCGGTTCTCATCCTATACAGTACATTTGCCTTCTTCTCATCACTGTTCTTCACTGTTCCTGACTGAGGCTAATTTTCTCAATATCCTCAGCACACTGCTCATCCAATCCTTCTTGTCAATGCAATATGAGTATGTTGACATCAATGACAACACTGGTTCACCTCATACTTGCAACAATCTCCCCCTTTGTCATTGATGGCAACATATGATGTGAAAAACTATCAAGACAAGAACTTCTCCTTTCTGTCACAGCTCCCCCTATCAGCAACATGTCTTCTCCTCATTTACTACTCCTCCTTTGATCATCAGCCACTTGTTTTTCACATGTCTTCTCTCCCCCTTTGACATCAATGGCAAAGGGCTCATACTTGCAATTCTAACAAATCAGAATCATTCCAACTGCTCCCCCTTAGTAGCAGCTCCCCATCATCAATCTGGATCACAAGATATGACTGTGATATCCACTGGACTGATGCACATTAGTGCATCCTAGTTCATCACCGGAGGGGGCATGACCCCTAACTTCTCCTGGAGATATTCAAAAGAGTCCTTGGGAAGAGGTTTAGTAAAGATATCTGCAATCTGATCCTTGGAGGGAATATACTCCAACCTGACTTCTTCCTTGTTCACTTGTTCTCTCAAAAAGTGAAACTTGATAGATATGTGCTTAGTCTTAGAATGCAATACCAGATTCTTAGAATTATTAATTGCACTTGAATTATCATAGAAAATTGTGATAGGCTCCTCATATTCAATTTTAATGTCTCTTAGCATCTGCTTCATTCATAAAATTTGAGTGCAACTACCTTTTGCTGCAATGTATTCTGCTTCAGTTGTAGACAGAGATATTGCATCTTGTTTCTTGCTTAGCCAAGAAACCAATCTCTTCCCCAAAAAGAATGCTCCATCACTGGTGCTTTTCCAGTCATCCACATCTCCTGCCCAATCTGCATCTGTGTAAGCATGAAGAGAGAAATCCAGATCTCTAGGGTACCATAGACCATACTCAGCTGTTCCTTTCAAGTACCTAAAAATTCTTTTGATTGCCATAACATGAGATTCTTTAGGATCAGCCTGGAATCTTGCTACAAGACCAACAACCTGCATTATATCTGGTCTAGTCTGAGTGAGATACAGCAATCCACCAATCATTGATCTATACTTTGTCTGATCTGCCTTTGGGGAGTCATCATCTTTGCTCAACTTGCATCCGGTTGCCAGGGGAGTGTTCATTGGCTTTGAATCTTCCATACCAAATTTCCTCAACAATTCTTTCACATATTTGGTCTGAGAAATGAAGATCCCTTTCTTTGTTTAAGTAATTTGCAGACCCAAGAAGAAATTCATTTTTCCAAGCATAGACATTTCAAACTCACTTTTCATCTGATTTGCAGAAGTTTTGCACATACTATCTCTTCCTCCAAAAATGATATCATCCACAAACACTTCAAAAATCAAAATATTTTCATGATCAATTTTGAAATATAAGTTACTGTTAGCAGTACCTTTGTTGAATCCAATCTGTACAAGATGCTTATCCAACCTTTCATACCATGCTCTTGGGGCTTGCTTTAATCCATACAATGCTTTCTTCAACTTGCAGACCATATCATCATTATCAGACAATTGAAATCCATCCGGTTGCTCAATGTAAACTTCTTCTTCCAGATCACCATTTAGGAAGGCAGACTTGACATCCATCTGATATACCTTGAAGTCTTTGAAGGCAGCAAATGCAAGAAATAATCTAACTGCTTCAATTCTTGCCACCAGAGCAAAGGTCTCTTCAAAATCAATTCCTTCTATTTGAGAGTAGCCTTTATAGACCAATCTAGCTTTGTTTCTGATTACTTCACCAGCTTCATTCAGTTTGTTCCGGAAGACCCATTTGGTTCCAATTACATTCCTGTCTCTAGGTCTGGGAACAAGATCCCAAGTATGATTTTTCTCAATCTGCATCAATTCATCTTCCATTGCTTTGGTCCAGTTTTCATCATTGCAAGCTTCATTTATTGTTTTAGGTTCAATCTTTGAAATTAGACAACATTCATCCTGATTTTGAGCAACATTCCTTCTAGTTTGTACACCTTTGCTTCTATCACCTATGATCTGATCTTCAGAGTGGTTCAGTCTTATATACCTTGGAATTTTGGGAGTATCCTGCATTGCTGCTTCTTGATCAGGCTCATTCAGACCTATCTCTTCTTCCTGATTTACGAAATCAGGCTGACTCTGACTTACCGGAGAGGATTGAGTTCCTTGAACCTGAACACCATCTTGGTCATCTTCATCAAACTCATAAAATCTTGAGGGCTTCTCAATTCCTTCATCAACTTTCACATTAGTGCTTTCTACCATCTTCCTCAGTCTCTTATTGTAACACCGGTATGCTTTGCTTTTAGTGGAGTAACCCAAGAAAATTCCTTCATCACTTCTAGCATCAAATTTTCCTAGATCTTCATCTCTTTTAATATAACACTTGCTACCAAATACTCTGAAATATTTCATAGTAGGAGTGATGCCAAACCAGAGTTCATAGGGGGTCTTACCGGTATTGTTTCTGATTTGAACTCGATTGAGAGTGTAGACTGCAGTGCTAATAGCTTCTTTCCAGAACACTGAGGAACATTAGCTTCCAACATCATTGTCCTGGCAGCTTCCTGGATGGTCCGGTTCTTTCTCTCAACTACTCCATTCTGCTGTGGAGTCCTAGGAGCAGACAACTGTCTCCTTATACCCTGCTTCTCACAAAAGTCAATGAACTCACCAGATGTAAATTCACCACCTCTATCAGACCTTAGACACTTCAGTTTCAATCCGGTTTGATTCTCTACCATAGCTTTAAAGATTTTGAACTTCTCAAAGGCTTCTGATTTCTCTTTTAGGAAGGTAACCCACATCATCCGGGAGTGGTCATCAATTAGCAACATGAAATATCTATCACCTTGCAGACTCTTAATTCTTGTCGGACCACAGGGATCAGTATGTACTAATTCCAACAATCCGGTAGAGGACTGATCTTTGCTTTTGAAAGAGACTCTGCTCTGTTTACCTAGCTGACATTCTTTGCACAAACTATTTGTAGGTTTCATCAATTTTGGAAGATCTCTTACAGCCTGATTATTGCTTATCTTGATGATGTTATCAAAATTTACATGACACATTCTTCTATGCCATAACCAACTCTGATCAATTTGAACAAACAGACAACTTTTATTTGAACCAACCAGATGAAAGATGTTACCTTTTGTCTCAGTACCGAATGTAATTTTAGTTCCGAAGCTTGTAAAGATTCTGCATTTTTCATTTTTGAACCGGAGATCATAGCCTTTGTCCACTAACTGACCAACACTAAGAAGATTGTGCTTCAATCCTTTAACATATAGTACATTACCTGTTTTGCTCTTTCCATCAAAGGAAATAGTTCCCCTACCTCTGATTCTGCCGGCAGAATTGTCACCAAACTTTACCATTCCTCCTTCATACCTTTCCAAATCCAAGAACTTATTCTTGTCACCAATCATATGGTGAGAACATCCACTGTCAATAACCCAATCATCCTTTTCTTCCACTTGAGCAGCCAAAGCTCTTTCCACAACCTTGTGATTGACAGATTCAGAGGATATTGAATCTTCTTCCTTGATGGCAATAAACACCCATTCATTTCCGGATTTGCTTCCTAGTTCTGATTCATCATCTGTTACTCCTTCATTGTCATCTTCTTCATGAACATAATAGCAGTTCTTTTGAAACCTTTATCTGTTAGTATTAGACCTTGCAGATCTTTCCAGACATCTTGAAGCAAAATGACCAATCTTATTGCAGTTGAAGCAATTAAAGGGTAGTTTTCCTTCATACTTATCGGATCCTCTTGGTAGTCTCTTTGCCATGAGGGCTTCAAGTTGAGCTGTTTCTGCTTCTTCTTCTTCCATGTCTCTTCTTGCTTGATCATACCATGACATCTTCCTTGAAGAGTTTTCACCCGGATCAAATCTCTGTTTGCCTTTCACATAGGCACTGGCTTTGAAAGCAGATTCAGTCTTGAGAGGATCATCTCCAAACTCGGTCATTTCAAATGCAGCTAGTTTGCCAGCCAATTGTTCTCTTGTGACAGTTGTGTGAGCTTTGAATTCATCAATGGCAGCAACCTTGATTTTGTAGGCAGCAGGAAGGGATCTGAGGATTTTGCAAACAATCTCATTTTCATCCAGAGTTCCACCAGCATTTCTAATTCCACACACCAGCTCATTCACTCGTGGCATAAAAGTAGTGATGTTTTCATCATCTCTCATCTTCAATCTTTCAAATTTCCCTTTCAGACTTTGCAACCTTGCACTCTTGACAAACTCATCTCCTTCATACAGAAGTTCCAGTTTAGTCAGGATCTCATATGCAGTTGGTAGGTCAATAACATTTGAGAGATCTAAGTCATTCAGTGCGCTTAGAAGAGCTTCTTTGGTCCGCAGATTGTTTTCAGCATCTGTGATTTCATTCAGAGTTGTCGGACCACCTTGTGGAGGTACATATGGTTTTGAGACCATGGCCAAGTATGCTTTTCCCATACATTCCAAGTGACATTTCATGCGACCTTTCCAGAGAGTGAAGTTGGTTCCATCAAACTTCAAACTATCCTTCTTGTATGACGACATCCTGGATCGCCTCAAGCAGTTAAGCTCCTTTCAGAGGAACTTGGCTCTGATACCAATTGTTGGATCTAGGGCATACAACTGAGAGGGGGGGTGAATCAGTTGTATAAAAACTTCCTTTCTACTTCTAACACTTGATTCTTCTTTGTTAGTTAACAGCATATCAATTAATCATCCATGAAAGCATAATGCACAAATAGAAGAGCAGATAAACATCAACACATTGAACACCAAGATTTTGACGGGAAAACCCGGTTAAGGGAAAAACCACGGGGTGATTAACCCAAGGATTATTCTCTGTTAGAAGAATAAGAAAAGAATGGCACACTGCCTACAAGGAGACACACTGTCTACAAAGTGATAAGAATCACAGTCTTGAACTAGAGAATGACATCTCTACCATGTCCGGATCAGTTCCATTTAAGCCCAAAACCCCTGCTCTACCTTTCGCACTTTTCTTTGCTATACCACTCTCATCCACACATTCCACACCACGAAATGAACTCACAAACCTTTATTTATACAAGACATCGACTTAGGAACAATCATCTAAGTCAACAATCAACCATAAGAATATCCGCAAGATGAATAACACATCCGGTCGGCCACCACAAGAACATTCGCAGGATGAACAACTCATCCGGTCGGCTAGTCAGAATAAGAACTTCATTCGGAAGAATATCTTCAATTCTAGGCTCTACCATCAGTGTGGACCAACAACATGACCTCGACATGATCCAAGAATCTTCACAAGCCTGCCTGAATGACCAGGTACATCTGCACTTCCTCTACTTACTAGAATCTCTTCTCTTCCTTATCCGGAACTTCAAGAACACAGTCTGTCGCCACTGTCATAATGCAAAAGGTACTTTAGGACATCCAAATCATACACAACTCAAGATGACACATCACAAGGTCATCACAAACACTCCTTCCAATCCGCAAATTAAGACTATACAATTCCGGACCTCATCGGACCTTTCTGTGATCCTCTGTCACCTCTGAACACTTGCCAGAACTGGTTCCACACCGACAGCCACAACTCCTTCAGATCTTCATGCAGACCTCTGAAATCTTAACTGAAGCATCTCAAGACTCATATCTACAAACCCTTTAATCCGCATCCTCCGGTTCTCATCCTATACAGTACATTTGCCTTCTTCTCATCACTGTTCTTCACTGTTCCTGACTGAGGCTAATTTTCTCAATATCCTCAGCACACTGCTCATCCAATCCTTCTTGTCAATGCAATATGAGTATGTTGACATCAATGACAACACTGGTTCACCTCATACTTGCAACACTAACATTCCTATCATCCATAAATTCCCTAAATATCCTAATCATGACCAATCAATGCACGCATCATCTAAACATAAAGCTTCCACCAACCCTGCTTTCACCATGTCTATGGGATTCAAAAATAAACATTTGGATGCCTCTACCTATAAAGATAAAAATCCTAAGGGTCCTAATGCCTTAGGAAATCAATTCAAAAGTTCAAAGCCAAATCTATCTAAAAGGATACCTAAGCCAAAAGTAAAGTCACAAACTAAAATGGTATGGGTCTTAAACAAAAAATCAAGTCAACAGAGGCATCCACCTCTCAAAAATCCCAACCATCCTCTTCCATCCATTCCATTCCAAAGTATCAAATCCCTCCATCCCACAAGTCAAGAAAAAATACTAAAAATGCTAAGTCTATGTGGGTCCCTAAGTCACTCAATCAACCATCTCCTAAGCAAACATCATCATTGCCTCCTACACCTCCATCCAGCCACAAGCTTCAATGTTTATCACGGTGTGTGCAACCGTTGATCATGATTCCTTTCTATACGTTCATCACCCCATCATTCAACCATTATCCTACATATCTACCTTATCACCTTCCTATGGTCCATGTTTTTTCATAAGGCCTTCCATCCATCTTCCATGCATAAGTTCTACATTATCCGCTATCATCCCTACACAATCCACTATCTTTTCCTTCATAATCCACACCATAATCCACTTTTGTTCCCTACATAATCCACCATCTACCTCAATCATGCTACCAACATTGATGAGCATAATGACACTTGACATGGTCCATGCGATTAAATCCATCTCTAATGGGACTATCACATTCATGGCACTAGACACTTGAGTCCCTCCCATCCATATTTCCCTTCTCCCATTCAAAAGTCAAAAATAACATAAAAGAAAAAAAAGGTAAAGAGAAATCCCTTTGTCCAATGGTGAAAACCTAGTATACATGCGCCTTGGATAAGTACCATGATGAAAACCTAGCAAACAATTGTCATGTGTAGATTGATCTTCTATGTCACCTACACTTGGGGGCACCTTTTCTCATCCACACTATCATTTTCATCCTACCATTTCATATCCTATCATTTCCATAGCATCCTATCCATTCACATACATATACGTATACTATCAAATACATTCATTCTCCCTTCCTCTTTTGATCTTGATAAAGATTGGGGGCAAAAATGTTGAAACATACTTTTAGTTATCTCTTGATATACCTCCTCCTTTCCAAAGCAATACTACCATCATCCTTGTGTCATAGGCTTTGTCATGAAAAATCCTATGTATTACACCAATAATGGGGCATGTTGTTCCTATGCGACATAGCCTTTGGAGATCACATCCTTGCCCTCTTACACATATATCCATTTCATCCATTATCACACACCCATTGAACCAATCCCATTCATTCCCTTGCACCTAGACTTGGTTTCTCCCTTGTCATTGGTATCTAGCATAAAGGCTACCCAAATGTTCATCCAATGCCATTTCTCAAACCATTTCCAAAAAACACAAAAAAATCAAAACATTTCAAAAATCCAAAAAAATAAAATATTCCCAAAATAAAAAAAATCAAGATATTCCCCAAAAGTCCAAAAAAATCACAACATGCCAAAAATAAAAATAAAATAAAAATATTCCTAAAAGACAAAAAAATCAAACATCCAACAAAATGCAAGCAACAAAATCAATCCAAATCACTTCAATCAAATCATTCCAAATCAATTCTCCTGATCAACCCAATCATCACATCAATTCTTCCAAATCATCAAATCACGCCAATCCAATTCATCAATTCTTAAAATCCTTCCAATCAATTCGTTCTATAAATTCATCAATCATGCAAATTAATTCAAATCCAATCAATTCTTCTAAGTCATCAAATCAAATCAATTAAATCATTTCTATTCTTCAAATCAATCAATCCATCAACCTCAATCAATTCTTCAAATCAATCCAACTCATCAATTCAATCATTCAAATCAATCACATTCAATCTCAATCATTCCAACCAAGTCACTCACATCGTTCAATTCCTCAACCAAATCAATTCTTCTATCACATCATCCATTCAAATCATTCCAAGCAATAACTCAAATGCAAGTAATCTTCAATCCATACCAATCAATATCAATCAATTAATCTTGTCAAATTATCCAATCACATTCAATGATCTTGATCCTAATCTTAACGTAAACCAAATCAATCAATCAATCATAATCAAACCTTGGTGTTGCTCGCATGGCCAACAACACTAGTGTCAATCAATCAATCTATCAATCAATGGTTTACAACTTGATAGGGGCAATACCTTGCTTGTTTTTGTGTCATTTGTGCATGCATGCTTGCTTGCTTGTGTGTGTTGTCATTTTCAACTTGCATTTGTTTCACATTAGAATCATACCCAGCTAATATTCATATCTTGTATCTAGACAAGGTTGTATTACGCTGGGGTACAAGACACATCATCACCTTGGTCCTTATACATTGGTGCATAACGTCTAGTGCTATATCAAACACCATGGTTGCTCACCTTCATTGCAGCATAACACATCCTTTCATTTCTTCTTTCCATTCATTTATATTTCTTCTTAACCAATCCCTTTTCATTTCGAGAGCCTACCCACGTTTGTCCAACCCGCCTATCCTCTCGAGGGGGCATCATTGACATATTCTTTCATCATCATCCTATTCTTTCATTGTCATCCCATTTCCTTAGCTTCTTTGAAATGATGTTACTCGACATAAATTGCATCATCTCGAACATCATCTCAAAGAGGGGCAAAATGTAGACATTAAAATTTGTCCATGTCTTGTCCACACCTAGTTGACATGATCTTGTAATGTTTTGCCATAGGTCCTAGGTCATCCCACTTAATCACATTCATAATTAATTAAATAAATCCATTTATTTAATTAATTCCCCCTTGTCACATGTCTTACATAATTCAAATTAAAAATTTGAATTAAATCCCTCACCTTTCGTCTCATTCAAACAAGTGTCACATGCTACATCTTCCACTTAACCCCTTTGCATGTCAAACTAATTTAAATAATCTTTTATTTAAATTAGGTCTCATTTATCCTCCATCGCACACTTGTCACATGACTACAATCCCTCTTGAAGTGGGAAACCCTAATCAACCCTAATCAATCTCAACCGTTCATATCATTCAACATAACTTGCAATCTCAACTGTTCATTTGAATTTGCCTTTTCTATAAAGGTAGCCTCTCACAAGTCATTTTCATACTATCAAGCGCTTGCGTATTGTTATGCTGTTAAAATCTTGAGAAACCAACAATACCCCATTATCAACCCTTCAAAATCTTGCATGCTTATGTGACATTGAGAAGAGCCATGGAACTCAATCAACACTAGTTTGAATATCGGTTTGCATTTGATTTATGTTTTGCATTTTCATTATAGTTTGTACTTCATGGTGCTAGTTAGAATTTGATTTTCTGCAATTTTGATTTCTGTCTTAGATTTTTCCTTAAGCCCCAAAGAACTTTAGACCTTTGGGAAGTGAAGGTGAAGGGTGGGCTACCCCTTTCTCCCAGCCGTGTGGCAAGATTTCACTTTCAATTCATTTTCATAGTCAACCTTGTGCGACCTAGCTTAAGACCTAATTGGCCATACCCCACTTGACTAATTCTAGGGCTTGTTGATGTGTCTTCTATGTGTGCTTGTTTAATCATCATCATATTCTTCAATTTGAAATTCAAAATTGCTTATGTGTCTTGTGTGAGTGATTCATGTTTGTACATGTGTGATCATTCATTTGAACATTGCCAAATCAAGCTAAACACCAAACACATAAACAAGTCATCCTACGCATTCCTCCCAACACATTCAAATCCAATCACTTTCATTATCATCACCCTTCTTAGCCACTTCATATCCTAAACATCTCCAAGTCACCATAATTCAAACCCTAATAATTCCTTGTCACCTTCTTCCTAATCAAATTCAAATCATTCCTAAACATTACACATCATCATCATTATCTTCATTCTAATCAAATCAACTTCATTCTAATCATCATCCTAATCACATTTCCTAGTCATCATTACACCTCTTCATAATCATATCCTCCTCATCATTCCCCATCATTACACATCATCCAATCATATCTTGATCAATACTAATAATTCCTAATCACATTCTAATCATATCTACATCGCTCAACCTTCATCCCTATCATTCCCCTAATCACCCATTCATAATCATTCCACATCATCCTCTTCATTCAAATCTAATCACTTTCATTCTAATCACCCTTCTTAGTCACTTCATATCCTAATCATCTCCAAGTCACCATAATTCAAACCCTAATCATTCCTTGTCACCTTCTTCCCACTCAAATTCAAATCATTCTTAAACGTTACACATCATCATCATTATCGTCATTCTAATCAAATCAACTTCATTCTAATCATCATCCTAATCACATTTACTAATCATTATTACATATCACCATAATCATATCCTCCTCACCATTCCTCATCATTACACATCATCCAATCATATCTTGATCAATCCTAATCATTCCTAGTCACATTCTAATCATATCTACATCATTCAACCTTCATCCTTGTCATTACCCGAATCACTCATTCATAATCATTCCACATCATCCTCTTCATTCTAATCCAATCATTTTCATCCTAATCGATCCTAATCATTCCTAAACTCCAATCACTTTATTTCACATCATTCCACATCAACCCAGCCCTATTCAATCAACACTTGTCAAAATGGCCCTAGTCATAAACAAGTCCAATCATAATCCTAAGCCCAAGATCATAGTTCAAGTGGGTCATCTCTCTAGTGCAAACAATGAGATAAATCATAAGCCCAAGATCATAATTCAAGGAATTTCTCTCCCTAATTCAAATAATAATACAAAACCAAGACCAAAAATCATACTTCAAGGGGTCCCTCCTACCACTTCCAACAATGACATGAAGTATGTCGCATACGTTGAGGAACAAATCGACATGCACAAGATTAAACACATGTGTGACACCATGCCGATATTTGAAAATAAGGTCCTAGCACCTCAAATCCAAGACCTCATCCAATCACTCCACCAAATTCCCCAACCCTTTGATCAACAAACCCTACAACGAATTCAATCCCTCTTCCAAAAATTCCAACACATCCAATCACCTCAAATCCAATGCCTCCTAGTCCAAGACCAACAATTCATCACCACTTGTCAAATTTGACCAACACAACAACAACCCCACCAAATTCCATCTCAATCCTATGTGTCAACCCCTTCCACTTCATATCAACCCAATCCATCCACCTATCAATTCAATGCGACACCATCCAATCCAACTTCTTTCCAAGACAACACCACATCAACCTATCTATTCATACACCAACATGCACATGAGTGCCTAACTCCACCTTTGCATTAAAATAAAGTGCCTTTGAATCCTAATGCCACCTTTGACAAGGGAGACATCAACCTAGTGCATGCAAGCCATTCACTAACTCCATGTCCTAAGTTTAAACATTACAAATGTAAACATGTGGAGTCATCCAAATCCACCACTTCATCCAATCCAATTGACACTCCATACAACCAAAGTCCAAACCCTAAGACAAAACCTTCCATCCCTCTTATTCTACCACCATGGGAACTTTCAACTCTTCATCCTAATCACAAGTCTGCATCATATACCCTCATTGTCCATCCCCTATATTGTCCTTCCACACATGCCCTTACAAAGGATGTGATCCATTGGATACTAGCATGGAATAGACCATCCCCATGTCAAACACCCATTCATGAGCCTATCAAAGAAGCTTCAAATACCATGTCCATCCTTTCAAACCCATCATGTGGTCCACAACATACCGACCCTATTGAGGAGCCTTCCACTTCCACTCAAAGTCAAGAGTTATGTCAAGAGCATAATCCTAAGCATGAAGAAACATTGCCCCGTTACCCACATCAAGATCAAACCCCTTCCATTGCACCCATTCATAACACACTTGATCCTATCCATGATCAAGCTCCGATCTTTGATCAAGATCCCTTTTATGATCAAGAAGACCATGATGATCCACTCAGCCAATTCTATGCATTCCATAGTCAAGAGATTTCCACCTCACCCATCCCCAATGTGCAAACATCCACTTGTCATGATGAGACACATGCCTCCCAAGAAAGCATAGAAGATCAAATAAATAACTTGGGTCCTAATAAACATAATAAAGATCCTAATGATCCATCCACATCCACTATTGATCCCACTTCAAGTCCACCATCATATTCACTTGGCCTATCCACCTTCATTCATGAATGTTCCTCCTTGGGACAACAACAACCTTTATCCACTTCCCCTTCTCCATCAAATAATGAATTCATGTCTAGTTTCCAAACTACACATAGTCCTATTGTCCATTGCATGCTCCAAAACATGAACTATCATGGGAAAGACTTAGGCCTTCATGAACAAAGAATTTTGGAGCCCATACATGTCAAAGTTCCTCCACGCTCATTTGGCCTTAGATACACCCCAAGGTAAACAATCTAACGATGTTGGTACTTCCTCCATTCCTCCTAAGTCATCCACTTTCCATCGTTCATCCTATAATATTCCCAAAACCTATGTTGCCATTCCACCTCCCTCATCCTACAAATGTCAAAAGCATTTGACCATACACCTTCCACCATCTACTTTACCTCCACTTCTTCCAACTCCTAATTTCCCTCCATCCACTTTGCCACCATTGCTTCCGACACCTAACATTCCTATCATCCATAAATTCCCTAAATATCCTAATCATGACCAATCAATGCACACATAGTCTAAACATAAAGCTTCCACCAACCTCGTTTTCACCATGTCTATGAGATTCAAAAATAAACATTTGGATGCCTCTACCTATAAAGCTAAAAATCCTAAGGGTCCTAATGCCTTAGGAAATCAATTCAAAAGGTCAAAGCCAAATCCATCGAAAAGGCTACCTAAGCCAAAAGCAAAGTCACAAACTAAAATGGTATGGGTCCCTACATAAAAAAGCAAGTCAAATGAGGCATCGACCTCTCAAAAATCCAAACCATCATCTTCCATCCATTCCATTCCAAAATATCAAATCCCTCCATCCTACAAGTCAAGAAAAAATCATAAACAACCTTAAGTCTATGTGGGTCCCTAAGTCACTCAATCAACCATCTCCTATGCAAACATCATCATTGCTTCTTACACCTCCATCCAATCACAAGCTTCAATGTTTATCGCAGTGTGTGCAACCGTTCATCATGATTCCTTTCTATATGTCCATCACCCCATCATTCAACCATTATCCTACATATCTAACTTATCACCTTCCTATGGTCCATGCTTTTGCATAAAGCCTTCCATCGATCTTCCATGCATAAGTCCTACATAATCCACATCATAATCCACTATATTTTCCGTCATAATCCACTATCATCCCTACATAATCAACATCATAATCCACTATCTTTTCCTTTATAATCCACTTTCATTCCTTACATAATCCACCATCTACCTCAATCACCCTACCAACATTGATGAGCAGAATGACACTTGACATGTTCCATGCGATGAAATCCATCTCTAATGGGATTATCACATTCATGGCACTAGACACTTGAGTCCCTCCCATCCATATTCCCCTTCTCCCATTCAAAAGTCAAAAATAACAAAAAAAAAAACATAAACGAAAAAAAAAATGTAAAGAGAAATCCCTTTGTCCAATGGTGAAAACCTAGTAAATAGGCGCCTTGGATAAGTACCATGATGAAAACCTGGCAAACAGGTGTCATGTGTAGATTGATCTTCTATGTCACCTAGACTTGGGGACACCTTGTCTCATCCACACTATCATTTTCATCCTACCATTTCATATCCTATCATTTCCATATCATCCTATCCATCCACATACATATACCTATCCTATCAAATCCATTCATTCTCCCTTCTTCTTTTGATCTTGATAAAGATTGGGGGTAAAAATGTTGAAACATACTTTTAGTTATCTCTTGATAGACCTTCGCCTTTCCAAAGCAATACAACTATCATCCTTGTGTCATAGGCTTTGGCATGAAAAATCCTAAGTATTACACCAATAATGGGGCATGTTGTTCCTATGCGACATAGCCTTTGGAGATCACATAATTGCCCTTTTACACATATATCCATTTCATCCATTATCACACACCCATTCAACCAATCCTATTCATTCCCGTGCACCTAGACTTGTTTTTTCCCTTGTCATTGGTATCTGTCATAAAGGCTACCCAAATGTTCATCCAATGCCATTTCTCAAAACATTTCCATAAACACAAAAAAAATCAAAACATTTCAAAAATCCAAAAAATCAAATTTTCCCAATATACAAAAAAATCAAGATATTCCCCAAAAGTCCAAAAAATCAAAACATGCCAAAAATCCAAAAAAATCAAAATATTCCTAAAAGACAAAAAAATCAAACATCCAACAAAATCCAAGCAACAAAATCAATCCAAACCACTTCAATCAAATCATTCCAATTCAATTCTCCTAATCAATCCAATCATCACATCATTTCTTCCAAATCATCAAATCATGCCAGTCTAATTCATCAATTCTTCAAATCATTCTAATCAGTTCATTCTAAATTCATCAATCATGTAAATTAATTCAAATCCAATCAATTCTTCTAATCAATTCTTCTAAGTCATCAAATCAAATCAATTAAATCAATTCCATTCTTCAAATCAATCAATTCAATCAATTCATCAAATTCA
Source organism: Cunninghamia lanceolata (assembly GCA_027924645.1). Classification (NCBI taxonomy): domain Eukaryota; kingdom Viridiplantae; phylum Streptophyta; class Pinopsida; order Cupressales; family Cupressaceae; genus Cunninghamia; species Cunninghamia lanceolata. The sequence continues at coordinate 1,321,185 of BSBN01001100.1, read as the reverse complement.
ATCAATTCTTCAAGTCAATCCAACTCATCAATTCAATCATTCAAATCAATCACATTCAATCTCAATCATTCCAACCAAGTCACTCATATCGTTCAATTTCTCAATCAAATCAATTCTTCTATCACATCATCCATTCAAATCATTCCAAGAAATAACTCAAATACAAGTAATCTTCAATCCATACCAATCAATTCAATCAATCAATCTTGTCGAATTATCCAATCACATTCAATGGTCTTGATCCTAATCTTGACGTAAACCAAATCAATCAATCAATCATAATCAAACCCCGGTGTTGCACGCATGGCCAACAACACTAGTGTCAATCAATCAATCATCATCAATCAATCAATTAATCAATGGTTTATAGCTTGACAAGTTCAATACCTTTCTTTTCTTTGTGTCATTTGTGCATGCATGCTTGCTTGCTTTTGTGTGTTATCATTTTCAACTTGCATTTGTTTCACATCCGAATCATACCAAACTAATATTCATATCTTGTATCTAGACAAGGTTGTATTACGCTAAGGCACGAGACACATCATCATCTTGGTCCTTATACCCCGGTGCATAACGTCTAGTGCTATATCAAACACCATGGTTACTCACCCTCATTGCAGCATAACACATCCTTTCAATTCTTCTATCTATTTGTTTATATTTCTTCTTAACCAATCCCTTTTTATTTCGAGAGCCTACCGACATTTGTCCAACTCACCTATCCTCTCGAGGGGGCATCATCAACCTATTCTTTCATCATCATCCTATTCTTTCATTGTCATCCCATTTCCTTAGCTTCTTTGAAATGATGTTACTCGACATAAATCGCATCATCTTGAACATCATCTCAAAGAGGTGCAAAATGTAGACACTAAAATTTGTCCATGTCTTGTCCACACCTAGTCGACATGATCTCATAATGTTTTGCCCTAGGTCCTAGGTCATCCCACTTAATCACATTCATAATTAATTAAATAAATCCATTTATTTAATTAATTCACCCTTGTCACATATCTCACATAATTCAAATTAAAAATTTGAATTAAATCCCTCACCTTTCATCTCATTCAAACAAGTGTCACATGCTACATCTTCCACTTAATCCCTTCGCATGTCAAACTAATTTAAATAATCTTTTATTTAAATTAGGTCTCATTTATCCTCCATCCCACACTTGTCACATGACTACAACCCCTCTTGAAGTGGGAACCCTAATCAACCCTAATCAAACTCAACCGTTCATATCATTCAACATAACTTGCAATCTCAACCGTTCATTCAAATTTTCCTTTTCTATAAAGGTAGCCTCTCACAAGTCATTTTCATACTATCATGCCCTTGCATACCATTATGCTACTGAAATCCTGAGCAAGCAACAATCCCCAATTATCAACCCTTCAAAATCTTGCATCCTTATGTGAGATTGAGAAGAGCCATGGAGGTCAATCAACACTAGTTTTAATATCAGTTTGCAGTTGATTTATGTTTTGCATTTTCATTCTAGTTTGTACTTCATGGTTCTAGTTAGGGTTTGATTTTCTACAATTTTGATTTCTACCCTAAGCCCCAAATAACTTTATACCTTTGGGAAGTGATGGTGAAGGGTAGGTTACCCCTTTCTCCCAGCTGTGTGGCAGGATTTCGCATTCAATTTATTTCCCTAATTAACCTTGTACAACCTACCTTAAGACCTAATTGGCCATACCCCATTTGACTAATTCTAGGGCTTGTTGATGTGTCTTCCACATGTGCTTGTTTAATCATCATCATATTATTCAATTTTAAATTCAAAATTGCTTGTGTCTTACATGAGTGATTCATTTTTGTACATGTGTGATCATTCATTTGAACATTGCCAAATAAAGCTAAACACCAAACACATAAACAAGTCATCCTACATGATCCTACCAACACAATCAAATCCAATCACTTTCATTCTAATCACCCTTCTTAGCCACTTCATATCCTAATCATATCCAAGTCACCATAATTCAAACCCTAATTATTCCTTGTCACCTTATTCCTAACCAAATTCAAATACTTCCTAAACATTACACATCGTCATTATCTTCATTATAACCAAATCAACTTCATTCTAATCATCATCCTAATCACATTTCCTAATCATCATTACACATCATCATAATCATATCCTCATCATCATTCCTCATCATTACACATCATCCAATCATATCTTGATCAATCCTAATCATTCCTAATCACATTCTAATCATATCTACATCACTCAACCTTCATCCCTGTCATTACCCTAATCACCCATTCATAATCATTCCACATCATCCTCTTCATTCAAATCTAATCACTTTCATTGTAATCACCCTTCTTAGCCACTTCCTATCCTAATCATCTCCAAGTCACCATAATTCAAACCCTAATCATTCCTTGTCACCTTCTTCCTACTCAAATTCAAATCATTCTTAAACATTACACATCATCATCATTATCTTCATTCTAATCAAATCAAGTTCATTCTAATCATCATCCTAATCACATTTCCTAATCATTATTACACCACACCATAATCGTATCCTCCTCATCATTCCTCATCATTACACATCATCGAATCATATCTTGATCAATCCTAATCATTCCTAATAACATTCTAATCATATCTACATCATTCAACATTCATCCTTGTCATTACCCTAATCACTCATTCATAATCATTCCACATCATCCTCTTCATTCTAATCCAATTACTTTCATCCTAATCGATCCTAATCATTCCTAAATTCCAATCACTTCATTTCACTTCATTCCACATCAACCCAACCCTAGTCAATCAACACTTGTCAAAAAGACCCTAGTCATAAACAAGTCCAATCATAATCCTAAGCCCAAGATCATAGTTCAAGGGGGTCATCCCTCTAGTGCAAACAATGAGATAAATCATAATCCCAAGATCATAATTCAAGGGGGATATCCCTCTAATCATGAGACACAACCTAAGCCCAAGATCATAATTCAAGGAGGCCCTCTCCCTAATTCAAACAATGAAATAAAACCAAGACCAAAAATCATACTTCAAGGGGTCCCTCCTACCACTTCCAACAATGACATGAACTATGTTGCATACCTTGAGGAACAAATCGACATACAAGATTAAACACATGTGTGACACCATGCCGACATTTGAAAACAAGGTCCTAGTACCTCAACTCCAAGACCTCATCCAATTACTCCACCAAATTCCCCAACCATTTGATCAACAAACCCTACAATGACTTCAATTCCTCTTCCAAAAATTCCAACACATCCAATCACCTCAAATCCAATGCCTCCTAGTCCAAGACCAACAATTCATTGGTACTTGTGAAATTCAACCAACATAACAATAACCCCACCAAATTCCATCTCAATCCTATGTGTCAACCCCTTCTACTTCATATCAACCCAATCTATCCACCTATCAATTCAATGTGACATCATCCAATCCAACTTCTTTCCAAGACAACACCACATCAACCTATCTATTCATACACCAACATGCACATTAGAGCCTAACTCCACCTTTGCAAAAAAATAAAGTGCCTTTCAATCCTAATGCCACCTTTGACAAGGGAGACATCAACCTAGTCCATGCAAGCCATTCACTAACTCCACCTCCTAAGTTTAAACATTACAAAAGTAAACATGTGGAGTCATCCAAATCCACCACTTCATCCAATCCATTTGACGCTCCATCCAACCAAAGTCCAAACCCTAAGACAACACCTTCCATCCCTCTTATTCCACCACCATGGGAACTTTCAACTCCTCATCCTAATCACAAGTCTGCGTCATATACCCTCATTGTCCACCCCCTATATTGTCTTTCCACGCATGCCCTTACAAAGGATGTGATCCATTGGCTACTAGCACGGATTAGACCATCCCCATGTCAAACACCCATTCATGAGCCTATCAAAGAAACTTCAAATACCATGTCCATCCCTTCAACCCCATCATGTGGTCCACAACATACCGACCCTATTGAGGAGCCTTCTACTTCCACTCAAAGTCAAGAGCATAATCCTAAGCATGAGGAAACATTACCCCCTCATCCACATCAAGATCAAACCACTTCCATTGCACCCATTCATAACACACTTGATCCTATCTATGATCAAGCTCCCATCTTTGATCAAGACCCCTTTTATGATCAAGAAGACCATGATGATCCACTTAGACAATTCTATGCATTCCATGGTCAAGAGCTTGCCACCTCACCCATCCCCAACGTGCAAACATCCACTTGTCATGATGAGACGCATGCCTCTAAAGCAAGCATAGAAGATCATAAAAATAACTTGGATCCTAATAAACATAATAAAGATCCTAATGATCCTTCCATGTCCACTATTAATCCCACTTCAAGTCCACCATCATATCCCCTTGGCCTATCTGCCTTCTCTCAGGAATGTTCCTCCTTGGGACAACAACAACCTTTATCCACTTCCCCTTCTCCATCAAATAATGAACTCGTGTCTAGTTCCAAAACTACACATAGTCCTATTGTCCATTGCATGCTCCAAAACATAAACTATCATGGAAAAGGCTTAGGTCTTCATGAACAAGGAATTTTGGAGCCCATACATGTTAAAGTTCCTCCACGCTCATTTGGCCTTGGATACACACCCCAAGGTAAACAATCTAATGATGTTGGTCCTTCCTCCATTCCCCCTAAGTCATCTACTTTCCATTGCTCATCCTATCATATTCCCAAAACCTATGTTGCCATTCCACCTTCCTCATCCTACAAATGTCAAAAGCATGTGACCATACACCTTCCACCATCTACTTTACCTCAACTTCTTCCAACTCCTAATTTACCTCCATCCACTTTGCCACCATTGCTTCCAACACCTAACATTCCTATCATCCATGAATTCCCTAAATATCCTAGTCATGACCAATCAATGCACGCATAGTCTAAACATTAAGCTTCTACTAACTTTGCTTTCACCATGTTTATGGGATTCAAAAATAAACATTTGGATGCCTCTACCTATAAAGCTAAAAATCCTAAGAGTCTCAATGCCTTAGGAAATCAATTCAAAAGGTCAAAGCCAAATCCATCTAAAAGGCTACCTAAGCCAAAAGCAAAGTCACAAACTAAATTGGTATGGGTCCCTAAACAAAAAAGCAAGTCAAATGAGCCATCCACCTCTCAAAAATCCCAACCATCCTCTTCCATCCATTCCATTCCAAATTATCAAATCCCTCCATCCCACAAGTCAAGAAAAAATCATAAAAATCCTAAGTCTATGTGGGTCCCTAAGTCACTCAATCAACCATCTCCTAAGCAAACATCATCATTGCTTCCTATACCTCCATCCAATCACAAGCGTCAATGTTTATCACAGTGTGTGCAACCGTTGTTCATGATTCCTTTCTATACCTCCATCACCCCATCATTTAACCATTATCCTACAAATCTACCTCTCACCTTCCTATGGTCCATGCTTTTGTATAAAGCCTTCCATCCATCTTCAATGCATAAGTTCTACACAATCAACATCATATCCACTATCTTTTCCTTCATAATCCCCTATCATCCCTACATAATCCACTATCTTTTCCTTCATAATCCACTTTCGTTCCCTACATAATCCACCATCTACCTTAATCACCCTACCAACATTGATGAGCATAATGACACTTGACATGGTCCATGTGATGAAATCCATCTCTAATAGGACTATCACATTCATGGAACTAGACACTTGAGTCCCTCCCATCCATATTCCCCTTCTCCCATTCAAAAGTCCAAAATAACAAAAAAATAACATAAAAAAAAAAAAATGTAAAGAGAAATCCCTTCGTCCAATGGTGAAAACCTGGTAAACAGGTGCCTTGGTTAAGTCCCATGATGAAAACCTAGCAAACGGGCATCATGCGTAGATTGATCTTCTATGTCACCTATACTTGGGGGAACCTTGTCTCATCCACACTATCATTTTCATCCTACCATTTCATATCCTATCATTTCTATATCATCCTATCCATCCACATACATATACCTATCCTATCAAATCCATTCATTCTCCCTTCCTCTTTTGATCTTGATAAAGATTAGGGGCAAAAATGTTGAAACATGCTTTTAGTTATCTCTTGATATACCTTTGCCTTTCCAAAGCAATACTACCATCATCCTTGTGTCATAGGCTTTGTCATGAAAAATCCTGGGTATTACACCAATAATGGGGCATGTTGTTCCTATGCGACATAGCCTTTGGAGATCACATCCTTACCCTCTTACACATATATCCATTTCATCCATTATCACACATCCATTCATTCCCTTGCACCTAGGATTGGTTTCTCCCTTGTCATTGGTATCTATCATAAAGGCTACCCAAATGTTCATCCAATGCCATTTCTCAAAACATTTCCAAAAACACAAAAAAATCAAAATATTTCAAAAATCCAAAAAAATCAAATATTCCCAAAATACAAAAAAATCAAGATATTCCCCAAAAGTCCAAAAAATTCACAACATGCCAAAAATCCAAAAAAATCAAAATATTCCTAAAAGACAAAAAAATCAAACATCCAATAAAATGCAAGCAACAAAATCAATCCAAATCACTTCAATCAAATCATTCCAAATCAATTCTCCTAATCAATCCAATCATCATATGAATTCTTCCAAATCATCAAATCACGCTAATCCAATTCATCAATTCTTCAAATCTTTCCAATCAATTCATTATATCAATTCATCAATCATGCAAATTAATTCAATCTAATCAATTCTTCTAATCAATTTTTCTAAGTCATCAAATCAAATCAATTAAATCAATTCCATTCTTCAAATCAATCAATTCAATCAATCCATCAAACTCAACTGATTCTTCAAATCAATCACCCAATCAAATCAATTCTTCAAATCAATCCAACTCATCAATTCAATCATTCAAATCAATCACATTCAATCTCAATCATTCCAATGAGTCACTCACATCAGTCATTCTTCAACCAAATCAATTCTTCTATCACATCATCCATTCAAATCATTCTAAGCAATAACTCAAATGCAAGTAATCTTCAATCCATACCAATCAATTCAATCATTCAATCTTGTCAAATTATCCAATCACATTCAATGGTCTTGATCCTAATCCTGACGTAAACCAAATCAATCAATCAATCATAATCAAACCCTAGTGCTGCTCACATGGCCAACAACACTAGTGTCAATCAATCAATCATCATTAATCAATCAATCAATCAATGGTTTATAACTTGATAGGTGCAATACCTTTCTTGTTTTTGTGTCATTTGTGCATGCATGCATGCTTGTGTGTGTTGTCATTTTCAACTTGCATTTGTTTCACATCCGAATCATACCCAGCTAATATTCATATCTTGTATCTAGATTAGGTTGTATTACGCTGGGGCATGAGACACATCGTCACCTTGGTCCTTATAACTTGGTGCATAATGTCTAGTGCTATATCAAACACCATGTTTGCTCACCTTCATTGTAGCATAATGCATCCTTTTATTTCTTCTATATATTTATTTATATTTCTTCTTAACCAATCCCTTTTTATTTTGAGAGCCTACCCACGTTTGTCCAACCCGCCTATCCTCTCGAGGGGGCATCATCAGCCTATTCTTTCATCATCATCCTATTCTTTCATTATCATCCCATTTCCTTAGCTTCTTTGAAATCATGTCACTCGACATAAATCACATCATCTCGAACATCATCTCAAAGAGGGGCAAGATGTAGACACTAAAATTTGTCCATGTCTTGTCCACACCTAGTCGACATGATCTTGTAATGTTTTACCCTACGTCCTAGGTCATCCCACTTAGTAACATTCATAATAATTAAATAAATCCATTTATTTAATTAATTCTCCCTTGTCACATGTCTCACATAATTCAAATTAAAAATTTGAATTAAATCCCTCACCTTTCATCTCATTCAAACAAGTGTCACATGCTACATCTTCCACTTAATCCCTTCACATGTCAAACTAATTTAAGTAATCTTTTATTTAAATTATTTATCCTCCATTGTACACTTGTCACATGACTACAGTCCATCTTGAAGTGGAAAACCCTAATCAACCCTAATCGATCTCAAGCATTTATATCATTCAACATAACTTGCAATCTCAACCATTCATTCGAATTTGCCTTTTCTATAAAGGTAGCCTCTCACAAGTCATTTTCATACTATCAAGCCCTTGCATACCATTATGCTGCTGAAATTCTAAGCAACCAACAATCCCCCATTATCAACCCTTCAAAATCTTGCATGCTTATGTGAGATTGAGAAGAGCCATGGAGGTCAATCAAGACTAGTTTGAATATCAGTTTGCATTTGATTTCTGCTTTGCATTTTCATTCTAGTTTGTACTTCATGGTGCTAGTTAGGGTTTGATTTTCTTCAATTTTGATTTCTGCCCTAGATTTTTCCCTAACACAGACATGTATACAAAATGTGGAAACATAGACAAAGCACGTGAACTGTTTGACAAAGTGCCTCAAAGAAATGTGGTCTCATGGACTGCAATGATTGCAGGATATGCACAAATTAAACTTTTTGAGAAGACTTTAGAAACTTTCAATCAAATGCAATTGGCAGGTGTAAAGCCAGACTTTTGCCAGCATCCTCCTTGCCTGTGCCAAAGTGGGAGCTTTGGAACAGGGTATGGACATTCATCAAAGCATGAAGGATAGAGGAATTTTGTTGTAGTTTCAACTGCCCTGGTAGACATGTATACAAAATTTGGAACCATGGACAAGGCTTATGAACTGTTTGATAGTGAAAGGAAGCTAGGTGTGCGGAAATCACTTCCTACACTAATCTAATGAGGAGAGATGAGTGCAAATTCTTTTTAATCCTTACAATTACAGATTATGTTAACCCACTAACATAGATATTGTAGCAAACACATACACAAGAATGTAAGACAGAAGAAGAGAGACACAAGATATACGTGGGGAAAACCCTTATGGGTGAAAAACCCCACTCCAAAACATAGTTCAAATGTATTTCGTAAACAATGAAGGTTACAATACAGTCACAGAGCAAAAATGGCTCCACATTGAGATGGGCGTCCAACATGGCCTCATGGACCAAAACCCATGGCTATGGACACTTGTCCAACACTGTAGGATGTTCCTGACACTTGTCAAGTCACCCCATCCCAAAGTGGTCACCTATTTCTAAAATGGGCTATGACAAATGCTCTTACGACTCTTACAATCATCATAGAATCTGTCATAGCTGTCATAACTTATAGTTGTAAGAGAATATGTCATACACAGGCTATAAATAGTATATTCTCTTACAACATGTCATAGTCCACCTTGGGGCGCCCAAAGATGTCTTTTTCAAATGTACTTCTCGACACATGTCCATACCTGTCATAGGATCTTCTATTTCTGACTCTTACATGTCATAACTTTGTCATAGGAATCTGTCATAACTATTTCGGTCAAAATTTCCTTACACACATTCCAAGATACCGACACATGGAAAAATATTCCTACCACTAAGTGGGATGCCTATCTCCTCATGTGAGGACAAATTTACATGTGGTCATATGCCATGTAGGATGACACATCATCGTGCCAACTCCCACAAGATGACAACATAGGATTTGCATCCTAATTATACAATAGGCAATAAATAAATAAATACAATGAAATAATACAAGGAATTACCAAGGTTGAGACACCTTAATTCCTAACATTCTCCCACTTGTCGAACACCTTGTAAGAGCCAATAGAAATAAGAAGATTTAACAACTATAGGCCGAGAGGCCTATAGAGTCCAAACACCATCTAAACTTCTCTATGCCCACTGGCTTCGTCAATGCATCTGTAACATTCTTCAAAGTATCTACCTTCTCCAAATTTACCTTCCCATCCTCTACCATGTCTCGCACGAAGTGAAATTGTACATCAATATGCTTTGTTCTAGCATGGAAAGTTGGATTCTTCGCAAGGCAAATTGCACTCTGACTGTCACAACAAATTGTAATATGTCTTGCATCAACACCAATATTTGAACACAATCTCTTAAACCAAATGGATTCCTTACAAACATGAGTTGCTTCCATGTACCTAGCTTCTGTCATGGACAAAGCAACCACAGGTTGTCCCTTACTCATCCAACTAATTGCACCACCAAACATAGTGAACACATAGGCACTGGTGGATCTTCTATTGTCAATGTGTCCTGCCTAATCAGAATCCAAAAATCCATGAATACAAATTGAATGCGGAGGTCCTGTAACATTACCATGATAGCATATGGAATAATCAGAAGTACCCCTCAAATATCTAAACACTCGCTTAACTACATCCCAATGTACCCATCCAAGATTAGCCATAAATCAACTAAGGACTCCCATTGCTTGGGTAATGTCTAGTCTTGTGCAGACCATAGCATACATCAAACTACCAACAACACTACATAAGGTACTTTGCTCATGTCCTCCACCTCACTAGGAGATTTTGGACAATCATTAACAGACAACTTTGTTCCTAATGAAACATGAACACACAATGGTCTACAATCTGCCATGCTAAACCTATCCAACATGGTCTTCACATACTGACTCTGGCTTAACCAAAGTTTTCTATTAGCTCTGTCTCTTCTGATTTCCATTCCCATAATGTACCCAGCTTCCGCAAGATTTTTCATCTCAAACTGTACTGACAATTGAGACTTCAAATCAAAAATCATATTCTTACCATTCCCAATCAACAACATATCATTAGCATATAATGCAATAATGAGAATGTGATCATTGTCAAATTTGTAATACACACAATAATCTGATTTCGATCTCAGATATCCAATCGACAACACAAAGGCATCAAACTTCAAGTACCACATCCTAGGAGATTGCTTTAAACCATACAAAGACTTCTTTAACTTGCAAACCAAATTTTCTTTACCTTTCTCTATGTAATGCTCTGGCTGTGACATGTAAATTTCTTCCTCCAAATCACCATGAAGGAATGTTGTCTTCACATCCATCTGTTCTACCTCTAAGTCATAAGAAGCTGCAAGAGATAATAAGAACTGAATGCATGTCATCTTTGCAATAGGAGAGAAAATTTCACCATAATCAATTCCCTCCACTTGTGAATACCCCTTTGCAACCAATCTAGCCTTGTACTTTTCAACATTGCCATCTGCACCAAATTTCGTCTTGAACACCCATTTGCATCCAACGGGTTTTTGTCCTTTAGACAAAGGCACCAAGTCCAATGTTTTATTCTTCTCCAAAGAATCCATCTTATCTTCCATGGCCTCCTTCCAGGAACCTGCATCTTTCATGCCCATAGCCTCTTTCACAGTTCTAAGCTCATCAGTGTTAGTAAGTAAAGAAAAAGCATAACTAGAATCAAGTAATGAATAACCAAACCTATCAGGTTGCTTTCTCATTCATGTAGACCTCCTCAATGGCTGAGGTTGAGGTTCTGCTTCTTCTTCTGAGCTTTTAGATTTGCTAGAGCTGTCCTCATCATCAGGTCTCACAAGGTCTACCTATTTAATCTTCTTAGGGGTAGAAGGAAACTGAACTGCATCCTCTTTCTTTGCTGTCTATTCTAGCTGTAGAACAATAGAAGGTGTTAGCTCTCTGAAGATAACACTTCTGCTATACAACACTTTTTTAGCCACATGATCCCAAAGATTGTATCCTTTCAAACTGACACCATAGCCAATGAAAATACATTTAACAACCTTGTTCTCCAATTTAGACCATTTCTCCCTAGGCACATGTGCATATGCCTCACAACTAAAAATACGAAGATGTCTAACTGAAGGCTTCTTACCAGACCACACCTCCATATGTGTCTTACCAATAAGAGCTGATGTAGGAGACCTATTTACTAGGTAGCAAGCAGTGGCAACAGCTTCAGCCCAAAACTTTTGTTCGAGGCTTGCTCCATTAAGCATACTATTAGCCTTCTCCATCAGTGTCCTGTTCATCCTCTCTGCAACTCCATTTTACTATGGGGTGTATGGAGATGTCTTATGTCTTTTAATCCCTTGCTCTTTACAGAACTTATCAAACTCTTCCAAACAAAACTCACCACTGTTGTCAATTCTCAAACACTTAATCTTTTAACTAGTCTAATTTTTAGAAAAGGCTTTAAACTCTTTAAACTGACTAAAGACTTCAGTCTTGCTTCTGATAAAATAAATTCATGTCCTTCTACTATAATCATCTATGAAAGATATAAAATATATAGATTTGGAAATTGAAGGAACATTAACAGGACCAAACACATTAGAATGAATAAGATCCAATACACCAAAAGACTTGTGAGAACTAGAGTAAAACTAAACATGGTTTTGCTTTCCATATACACAATGTTCACAAAAGTTGAACTCAAGATTACAATCATTTATCCCCTCAATGAGGTTTTTATTTTTTAGGGTTCTAAGACCCTTCTCACCAATGTGGCCATATCTCAAATGCCATAACATAGTCTTTTTAGTAGGAAGCTTAACTTCCAAAGCATGTGCACTACCATCAGAACTAGTTACAACATATTTCTTCACTGCTCGTTCATATGGTGGGGATGAAGTGACTACAACTCTTTTCTTCGAGTTAGAAAAACTATTGCACTGTGAAGTGTATGCCTCCAATTGAAATAGAGTACCTCTCCAAGTACCCTTTGCAAGCACCATAGATCCTCTAGTCGTCTTGCATCCATCCTTCGAAAAGACAACCTACACACCTGCATCATTCAACATACTTACAGAAAGCAGGTTCCATGCTAGGCCTGGGATGTGCATAACCCCATTGATCCCCTTCACTCATCCACTAGGGAATCAGATTGAGACTCTTCCATGACCAACAATCTTCAGATAAGAGTCATCACCTAGGTGCACTCTTCCACCATCGGACTCTTCATACTTTGTGAACCAGCTTCAATGCGAGGTCATGTGGAATGATGCACCAGAATCAATCAACTACACATCATCAGATGCATGGGTGGCTAGGGCTGCAATGAAGGCATCACCATCATATTGTGACTTGTCAGAATATGAATCTAGGGCTGTCTTCTTTTTCTTTTTCTTTTCTTGTTTGCATTCCTTTCAGAAATGCCCCATTTTCCTACAGTTCCAACAGAGAGCCTTGGAAATTCCAAGAGATTTGGATCTCCCATGGGATTTGGATCTTCACTTTTCACCTTTCTTGTCCTTCTTCCCTTTCTCTTTGGGTCTTCCACGAACTGCAAGAGCCTCTTTTCCTAACTCAGATGTCTTTCTCCGCATTTCTTTAGATAACAATGAAGACACCACATCTTCCATCTTGAAGGTGGTAGTGGTGCTTATGATGGCCATGACAAGATGATCCCATGAATCTGGCGAAGAACAAAGCATGGTCATACACCGATCCTCCTCCATTTTCACACCCACAGATGTCAACTGTGCAACAATCATGTTGAAAGCATTCATATGGTCCACAATAGATCCTCCATCTTCCATCTTCAGAGAAAATAACTTCTTTTTTAGAAAAAGCTTGTTCACCAAGGACTTGGCCTGATAAACATCACCCAGCTTCTTCAAAAGGTCTTTCATGCTCTTCTCCTCATGGACATTCAACAGGACAAAGTCTTATGAGACCCTTAGCCTTCCAGTCTTTGAGGTCCCAATCAGCTTGTGACATTGCTATAGGTTTTACACCGGATACAGTTTCCCAAAAGTCATGATCAACAAGTAGGTCTTCCATCTTGAGTTTCCACAACTCAAAATTAGTGCCATTAAATTTCTCCACCTCTAATCTTCCAGATGTGGTTGCCATCTCCTTCCTGCAACAAGATATAGAATACTCTGCACAAACTCCCACTCAACCTAAGATTAGCTCAAAAAACCCCTACCTAGCAGCTAGAACCAAAACTGGCCAGGCTCTGATACCAACTGAAAGGAAGCTAGGTGTGTGGAAATTGCTTCCTACACTAATCTAATGAGGAGAGATGAGTGCAAATTATTTTTAATCCTTACAATTACAAATTATGTTAACCGACTAATAGAGATATTGCAGCAAACACATACACAAGAATGTAAGATAGAAGAAGAGAGACACAAGATATACGTGGGGAAAACCCTTACGGGTGAAAAACCCCACACTCCAAAACACAGCTCAAATGTATTCCGTAAACAATGAAGGTTACAATACATTCATAGTGCCAATGCTCTTGCAGGAATCTTCGACACTTGTATCTGGAGATGATCCGGTAGCATAACAGTACCTGTCAATCACATAATGCATCACCTCTCCAAAACACCTGTTTATAAAGAAAATACAAGGCAAAAATGGCTCCACATTGAGATGGGCGACCAACATGGCCTCATGGCCCAAAACCCATGCCTATGGACACTTGTCTAACACTGTAGGATGTTCCTAACACTTGTCAAGTCACCCCATCCCAAAGAGGTCACCTATTTCCAAAATGGGCTATAACAGATGTGTTGATAACTAAGAGGGGGGGTGAATCAGTTATCTTAATTATTTCAGCTTTCTGAACTTTCTTATTAATTAATGCAACATCAATTCAAATAAGCAAACATAACCATGAAATGGAAATACACATGACACAATATTTTTGACGTGGAAACCCTGTTAAGGGAGAAAACCATGGGGTGATTAACCCAAGATTATATTCTCTGTTAGAAGAATAGAAATACAAAATGGCACTTGCCAATTAGGGCTCACTGCCTGAGCACACTGCTCACAAGAGGCTCACTGCCTACAAGAGACTCACTGTTTACAAGATGTAAGAAGAATAACAAGATCCTTGAACTGATGAGAAGCATCCACATATGTTGAGGTTCAGTTCCGGTTAGGCTCAATACACTGATCTGCTGCACTTCATCTTTCCTCTTCTTTTGTGCTATTGTCCTTTCACATACCGGACCTTCCTTATTGCTTTCACTCTGCTCTTCTACTTTTCTTTTCACTACACACCATACAACACCATCACCTCATCAAAATCCATCTGATATATATATCCGCACAAAGGATTTTATCCCTTTTCTAGTCGGCATCTGGAATAGTCAATATTTCCCAAACTCTAGTCTGTCGGCTGAATCCTTGCTTCCCAAGTGATGCAGATCAAAAAGAAACTTATAGAAGTTATCTAACAAGTTGGCCAATCATGAATGATACCTTAGGAATCTTTATCACCATCAACATCTCATCTGGAATAACTTCTGATGCTCTACCTGTCAGTTCTTCCTCTGTCTATTCTACAAAACCGGAGCCCAATACTTGAATGCTTATATCTCTTTACTCTTTCATCACCGAAGGCTCAATTCCTGGAATCTATCAGTCAAGGTACTCCTCTTGACTTCCCCAATCTGCACTTTCCAAGGATACTTCCTCTGAGAGATCCAGACTTGACTGTCGGACCTTGCCACATACTCTGTTCTTTCTTACCAGACCACAACACTCTTCAATCTGACTTCCGGTAAAGGCACACCATGTCCTGTGGATGTGTGGGATGAACTTTGTTGCCATCAATGACAACAATCATGAAGCTCCAATGTGTCTCTTGCCAACAATCTCCCCCTTTGGCATTGATGGCAACACTTAGTGAAAAATGACTAAGTGTTATACTATACTCCCCCTTGGTTGATGCTCTCTTCTACTGTACATTTTACCGGAGCTCCCCCTTAGCTGGATTCCACATTTTTCACTATTCCTCACTCCCCCTTTGACATCAATGGCAAAGGGTAGGGTCCACACACCAAAATTTCTCAAAAATTCAACTATAATTAGTCGCATAAGTATATAAATAGGTTATACTTACATATACTGTAATATGTCTGCAAAGGTTGTCTTCAACTGTACAACTTGTGTCGCCCAACTCTGCTTCATCCTGTCCAAAATTGAGATGTGACCACTCAACAGGAATGCAAAAGCTTCTACCCTCTTGAGATCTGTTAGATCACTGGTCCGGGCTGAGGTCTGAGCATTTGTTAGGGCCTCATGCATGGCCTCTAATTTGGGGATAATCATCCCTTTAAGCTCACCCATCCTGTTTATTATGTTCTTCCTCTCCTTTTCAAGTTTCTTAATCTCATTCATGACTACAATAGTTTGACATTCCTGATTTACTATAGAAGAGGAGAGAGGATCAAAATTTTGAGATAGACTTGTCAGTTTATCCTCTTGCTCTTTTACTTTCTTCTCAATATCCTTGGTCACTTTAGGCTAGGATAAACAAAATTTATAGATATCTCCGCCATCTTTGAGAGCATTTTCTCTAATACACCAGATGCAGCTTCTATGAGCTCACAGTCTACCAAGTGAGACTTTAGAATTTTTTCTTTTGCCTTTGCTTGGGTGAAGGATGCTAGCTTCATGGTTTGCATCGAAGAGAGGGAATCAAAATTGAATGGACCTTGAAGCAACTCTGGTTCATCAAATTCCAACAACTCCTTGGTCAAGAAATCTTTGACTGCATCTACTGTGTCTCTTGCCGGTGATAGGGTTTTCTTCTCTTCTGCAGCCTTAGCACTGTCATTTGTGGTCTTTTCTGTTTGACCTTCTTTTTCCTTCACTTCTTCTACTTTCTCCTCTATTCTTACTTCTCCTTTAGATCCGGAGATTGCTGGGGAATCCGGGTTTACTTCTCCTTGAACTTCCTCTTCCAGAACAGAGGAATCCTTTTCCTTTACCTCTTCTGCTACCGTCTCAGTAGATTCTTCTTTGTTATCTATTCCCTAGGGATTATTACCTAAATCCTCTATAACAGGAATATTGAATCTTTTATAGGCATTCCGCAGGATTTCTTCTATTTCTTTTGCACTTTATCAGTTTCTCCAAGCATGAGCTAATTCATTCTAGTCTTACTCCGGAACTCATCCTTGTAATCTTTGAAGATCATATCCATTTGTTTTGGAGTAATTGAAGGGTAGAGCTGAATAGCTATCTATTCTCTAATCTCTAAGTCCTTAGCCTTAGCATTTTCTTTTCTCATTTCAAGTTCCTTTTCTAAACTTTTAGGAATTAGAGAAATTATTTCAATCAAAGCTTTATTGTATATGTTCAAGTACTTAACTGTGGCTTCCTCCAAGATTTTTCTATCTGCATCATTATATGCATCATAGAATTCTATTATTGGTTGCAGGTTCCCATCCATAGTAATAGCTTTGACTACATCATCTAGGGACAGAGTGGGCCTTTCAACAAACTCTTCTGCCTTTGCCTCCTTATCTTCACCGGATACTTTCTTCTTCTTCTTCATCTTCTTGATCTCTTCATCAAATTTTGTCTCTTCTTCATCTTTCTGACTGATGTAAGACCTTGTGGCCTTTGTCTTAGTTCTTTTCTCTACTTTACCGGATGATTTTGCTTCCGTTTTTGATGTCTTTGAGCTCTTGTCAGTGGTAGGAGCAGACCTCTTAGAGGATCTTGTCTGGGTGGGGGCTTCTACCGGACCACTTTCCTTTTCAGCACCTTCCTTCTCTTTCTCCGCTCTTTCCCTCTTCTCCCTGTTAGCATCAAGTGCTTCTTTTGATATGCCAAATCTCTTGGCAACATTCTCTACTTCTTTTCTCACTTTTCTCTTTATCTCCAGTTGTCTTAGCTCCACATGGATCTTCACATTTAATTCTTCAAAGGTTCCAAACCTTTCTGCTTTGGGATCCTTGGGCTGACTTAGCATGTGCTGAACATGCAGTTCCACAATTTTCTCATCCACTTCATACCCCATAGGCATGATCTATACTGTTCTTGGTTCCACTACCTCCATTAGGCACTGATCAGTTTCTACCATAAAGCATATTGTATCTTTATATTTTTCAACTACAGATTAGGGAATTCTCTCTTGCTTGCATCATGCTCTAAAAATTCTTGAATTATCCCCAGAGAGCTATATTTTGTGCCTTGGCATCACCAAGCCCATGTATATAATCTCTGATTTGAATGGCTACTGGTCTATCATTCTGCCATACCCAACCACTGGATCCAGGAAGCTCATTCATGTAATAAAAGAAAAGACAGAGTATCAAACCACCGTATTTGAAGGAGTTCTTCTTATCCTTCTTTATCTTCTATAGATTCTCCAAGAGTTGGTTCACAAAGATCATAGTCTACATTCTTCCTCAACATTTCATAAGCAGTATATATAGTAGTTCCGAAAACTAAATTCTCCCTGTTGGAGTGATATATCTTATATCCAATTATCATTGATGCAAACTTGATATCCGGATCTGTGATATCCTCAATAGTCATAGCTCTTTTATCAAACTTTGATCTGGTAGCCTCACTAACAATTTGGTTTTTGATAGATTTGAGTGTAGGCATTTCACCGGTTGAGTGTAATCCGGTTACTACCCTAATGGCATCCTTAGTGATCTTAAACGGCCTGTTCAACCACATGAAGTTGTCATGCATTCTGCTCAAGATATATTAGACCCATTCATCTTCTGAAAAATAGGGGAAATGAATGCACTGTGCAAAATGTTTGTCCCAGATAGCTTTATACTAAGTTTTGAGTTCAAAGGAGTCATCTATCAAATGCTTGTGATAGATATCAACCAACTTAGATTCCCCAAATTCTTCAATATTCGCATGAATATATGCCCTAACATCTTCTACATGTAGAACTCCATGCGGAATACTTGAAAAGGCGCCTAGGGGATCAACTTCTAGGGATTTATATGGATGTTTCTTGAACTTAGGGCGTGGCCTCTCAGTGATCTTTACAACATTCGGTGTAGCCATCTTCAAAAAGACTTATAGAGAAATATTCAATAACGGAAAGTACCTTTTGTGCATCTAGGGTTCGTGAAAAGATCCGGATTGATTCGCAAGATGAATTGACTTCTGTAGAAGACCTTTGATGGGTTTCAGGAGATTTGATGCAGAGCTCTTTTTCACTTCTTCTCGAATGCAGAATGAACAAGTGTTTGATGGGAAAACCCTTATATTATTCTGCAAACCCTAATACCAAATTGTAATAAATGCTCAACTTAAGTCATTCCGGTTTTCCTTGTTTTCCTTATTCGAATGACTTGATGAACCAGATCAATCTTGTTCTAAACATCTTGCGGATCTTCCATATTTTAACCATAGTTTATTTAGATGTTTCTCTTACGAACCCTTTGATCCGCAACTCTCCTTGTGCCAGTTCCGGCACCAATTAACTAGCTGGGGGAAAAAGTTTTTCCTCGTGTCTCCTCCTGAGCCAGAGCTCACTTTTTAATTTTCAGAAGGAATATCAGCACCAGATTCTGGTGCGGATCGATCCCCTACATTTTCTGTACTTCTCTTCACCCAAATCTTGTTCATCTCACTTTTAACTTCATCCGCATTCACTTTTCCTTTTCCCTTGTCTTGATTCTGATTATGATGTACCAGACCTCTTTTGTCCTAATTCTTGCTTCTACAGAATTTGGCAATATGACCGGATCTATTGCAATTGTGGCAAACAACATTTCTTTGCATATTTGATTGATGTCCTCTCGATCTACATTGATTAGCCATATGACCCATTCTATTGCATGCAAAGCATCTACCATTGAATGAATTGTTCATTTGCATATTTTTGCATTCATGAGATTTGTGACCATACCTTTTGCAGTTGAAACATTGTCCAGAGAAGGATATATTAGTCTGATTCATTCTATTTCTACACTGATTAGCTTTATGACCAAAGTTATTGCAGTTGTGGCAGTATCCATTGAAGTATGGATATCTTTGAGCATTAGGCTGCCTTACTGGAGGTCTTCTAGGCCTGTTCCTTGGATTTTCTGATCCAAAATTCTTCTGACCAGATTCAGAGCTTTCACCTTTCTCATATCCCAAGCCACACTTGTCATCTACCCTCTTTTGGCTTTCAAGAAGAACTTCAAGTTGAGCAGAACTTATCTTGAATTTCTCTTTGTATTCATTTGTTGTTTGAAGATCCCTTTTAAGAGAGACAGTTTGATCCTCAAGCTTTTCTTCATTATCTTTAGCATCTTCAAGATCAGATTCAAGATGTCTGATTATTCTATCCATCTTGTGGCAGTCTTATGATTTCTCCTTGAGAGATTGTCTTAGATCATCTCCAGTTTTTCTTTTTTCTTCAATTTCTTGGGTATACTTCATAACTCCTAATTCCATTTCATGTCTTACCATAATGACCTCTTTTGATAACTTTTCACATAACTTGGTTTTCTCCTTCAGATCTCCATTTGTATCATTTGTTTCACCTTGACTTGCCAGTTGCTGAAGTAGCTCCTTTCTCTTTTAGTTCATTTATGAAATCATCAGCCTGTTTGAGTATTTCCTTCAATTCATTGACTTCAGAATTTGACTGCTCAAGATCATCTAGGGTAGACTTAAGTTGCTCCCTCATACCATACACATCCATTTGAATTCCCAGATCTTTCTCAAGTTGTTAGGCTCTATTGGGAGGAACTTGGCTCTGATACCAATTGTTGATAACTGAGAGGTGGGTGAATTAGTTATCTTAATTATTTCAGTTTTCTGAACTTTCTTATTAATTAATGCAACATCAATTCAAATAAGTAAACATAACCATGAAATGGAAATACACATGACACAATATTTTTGACGTGGAAACCCTGTTAAGGGAGAAAACCATAGGGTGATTAACGGGGTGATTAACCCAAGATTATATTCTCTGTTAGAAGAATAGAAATATAAAATGGCACTTGCCAATTAGGGCTCACTGCCTAAGCACACTGCTCACAAGAGGCTCACTGCCTACAAGAGACTCACTGTCTACAAGATGTAGAAGAATAACAAGATCCTTGAACTGATGAGAAGCATCCACATATGCTGAGGTTTAGTTCCGGTTAGGCTCAATACACTGATCTGCTGCACTTCATCTTCCTCTTCTTTTGTGATGTTGTCCTTTCACATACCAAACCTTCCTTACTGCTTTCACTCTGCTCTTCTACTTTTCTTCACACTACACACCATACAACACCATCACCTCATCAAAATCTATCTGATATATATATCCGCACAAAGGATTTTATCGTCTTTCTAGTCGACATCCAAAATAGTCAATATTTCCCAAACTCTAGTCTGTCGGCTGAATCCTTACTTCCCAAGTGATGCGGATCAAAAAGAAACTTATAGAAGTTATCTAACAAGTCAGCCAATCATGAATGATACCTTAGGAATCTTTATCACCATCAACATCTCATTCGGAATAACTTCTGATGCTCTACCTGTCAATTCTTCCTCTGTCTGTTCTACCAAACCGGACCCCAATACTTGAATGCTTATATCTCTTTACTCTTTCATCACCGGAGGCTCAATTCCTAGAATCCATCAGTCAAGGTACTCCTCTTGACTTCCCCAAGTCTGCACTTTCTAAGGATACTTCCTCTGAGAGATCCAGACCTAACTGTCAAACCTTGCCACATACTATGTTCTTGCTTACCAGACCACAACACTCTTCAATCTAACTTCCAGTAAAGAGACACCATGTCCTATGGATGTGTGGGATGAACTTTGTTGCCATCAATGACAACAATCATGAAGCTCTAATGTGTCTCTTGCCAACAAGATGCTCTTACGACTCTTACAATCATCATAGAATCTATCATAGCTGTCATAACTTATAGCTGCAAGAGAATCTATCATACACAAGCTATAAATAGTATATTCTCTTACAACATGTCATAATCCACCTTGGGGCACCAAAAGATGCCTTTTTCAAAGATGCTTCTTGACACATGTCCATACCTGTCATAGGATCTTCTATTTCTGACTCTTATTTGTCACACACATTCCAAGATGCCAACACATGGCAAAATATTCCTACCACTAAGTGGGATGCCTATCTCCTCTTGTGAGGACACATTTACATGTGGTCATATGCCATGTAGGATGACACATCACCATGCCAACTCCCACAAGATGACAACATAGGATTTGCATACTAATTATACAATAGGTAATAAATAAATAAATACAATGAAATAATACAAGGAATTACCAAGGTCGAGACACCTTAATTCCCAACAAATAGAATGCCTAAAAAAAATGTGGTCTCATGGACTGCATAGAGAGAGCTTAGAGAGAGCCTCCTGATCGACTACAATATAAAGGAGGAAAGAAGAATGAAGAGAGGTGTAAGTAATGCAGCCGTGCAGGATGAACCTACTTAGAAATTCAGGGAAGACATCTGTTGGTGGGTATTTCATTTGGCATGATTGCTGCCTCACCTACTTATCTCTATGTAGTCTAGGCTCCCCCACAGCCTTTCAAGGATTAGGGCATGAGGGCGCGAGATGGCGGGCTCTCCCTACATCCCCGCGAAGGAACTTTTGTGTATGTGTGGGGATTCTAGAAGAGCAAAAATGTGGTCTCATGGACTGCATAGAGAGATCTTAGAGAGAGCTCATATGATTGAGAATGTGGCATGAAACTTTCATGGTATGTACAATGATTTGAATGGTAGTGTGTTCATATTGTTAGCCTCCTGATCGACTACAATATAAAGGAGGAAAGAAGAATGAAGAGAGGTGTAAGTAATACAGCCGTACAGGATGAACCTACTTAGAAATTCAGGGAAGACATTTGTTAGGTATTTCATTTGGTGTGATTGATGCCTCACCAAATTATCTCTATGCAATCTAGGCTCCCTCGTAACCTCACAAGGACCAGGGCATGAGGGCGCGGGATGGTGGGCTCTCTCCGCATCCCTGCAAAGAAACTTTTGTATGTGCGTGGGGATGCGAGAAGAGCAAAAATGTGGTCTCATGGACTGCATAGAGAGAGCTTAGAGAGAGCTCATATGATTGAGAAGGCGACATGAAACTTTCATGGTATGTATAATGATTTGAATGGTAGTGTGTTCATATTGTTAGCCTCCTGATCAACTGCAATATAAAGGACGAAAGAAGAATGAAAAGAGGTGTAAGTAATGTAGCCGTATAGGATGAATCCTCTTAGAAAATTAGGGAAGACATTTGTTTGGTATTTCATTTGGCGTGATTGTTGCCTCACCTACTTATCTCTATGTAGTCCAGGCTCCCCCGCAACCTCGCAAGGACCAGGGTATAAGGGCGTGGGATGGCGGGCACTCCCTGCATCCATGTGAAGGAAATTTTGTGTGTGCATGAGGATATGGGGAGAGCAATTATTGCTAGATATGCACAAAATGGATTTGTTGGAAACACTTTAAAAACTTTCAAGCAAATGCAATTGGTAGGTGTAAAGCCAAATTCCACAACCTTTGCTAGCCTCCTTCCTTCCTGCACCAAAATGGGAGCATTGGAACAAGGTATGGACATCCATCAAAAAGTAATGGATAGAGGAATTTTGTCAGATGTTGTAGTTTCAACTGCCCTGGTAGACATGTATACAAAATGTGGAAGCATTGACAAGGCATGTGAACTGTTTGGCAGAATGCCTCAAAGAGGTATCATCTCATGGAATGTAATGATTGCGGGATATGCACAAAATGGATTTTTGAAAAGGATTTAGAAACTTTCAAGAAAATGCAATTAGCAGGTGTAAAGCCAAATTTGACAACCTTTTCTAGCATCCTCCTTGCCTGTGCCAAAATGGGAGCCTTGGAACAGGGTATGGACATCCATCATAACATAATGGAAGGGGGATTTTGTCAGATATTATAGTTGGAAATGCTTTGGCAGACATGTATGTAAAATGTGGAAGTATAGATAAGGCACTTGAACTATTTGATGGAATGGCTCAAAGAGATGTCATCTCTTCAAATGCAATGATTGCAGGATATGCACAAAATGGATTTTTTGAAAAGGATTTAGAAACTTTCAAGAAAATGCAATTAGTAGGTGTAAATCCAAATTCAACAACCTTTGCCACCATCTTGCCAGTGATATCATGGATACTTGCTCTCCTGCAAGCACTTCAAGTCATGCCTACGGTGATGCGGGGCTTTCCCGTATCACCACAGGCATGACTTGAAGTGATTGTGGGAGAGCGGGTGATGCAGGGGTGTCTAGTTCCTGAGATAAATGAAGAAGCAAGACAAATTTCCATAATAAATTTGTGCAAAGCCATATTTTTGGGAAAGCCTCGCATCACCCACTCTCCTGCAAGCACTTCAAGTCATGCCTACGGTGATGCAGGAAAGCCCCGCATCACCGCATGCATGAGTTGAAGTGCTTGCAGGAGAGTGTTTATCCATGATATCACATTTCTTTGAGGCATTTTTTGAAACAGTTTGCTTGCCTTGTCTATGCTTCTACATTTTCATGTATGTCTAGCAGGGCACTTGTAACTACAACATATGAGAAAAAACAAGGATCGTCGAGTCTGATACACTTACTTGGGACTGTGCATTCTTAGTGTATCTTATTCTTGTGTCTGTGAGGTGGAAGTTTTGACTGTCCAAGTGATGGGTTCAAAATTTTCACAATCATGATATGGTGGTCATTGTGAGAGGACTATCATAGTACAGTAAAATGCCAAATAAAGATGATGAAAGGATAGTGACCAATTTGATTAAGGCAGTGACTTCACAAATGTTGAAGGGACAATCCTAGTATCTTTGTTTTAAAGGTCAGTGATTTCAATGTTGGAAGATAGTGCTACAGATTCTTCCATGCCATCAACTTCAAGAAACAACACAATTAGCTGAAGGAGCTTCTCATTTTACACAATGCAATTCGCCAAGCTCATTAGAAGCTACATATAAATATAAAAAATTGAAATATGAACCTGAGAATGAATGCATATGAGATTATTCTTTACCTCCAAGTGGGACCCTTAGTCCTCAAGACATTATCAATACAGTGGTATGTTTTCAAGGGCAATACTTTCAACCTACAGGGACCTTGCATTGTGACATGAATGGAGGAAGTTGTCTAACAGTATAGGGTGGTGATCTTTAGGAGTTTTGTGTCAACAATGATTTCAATAAGCTATGTTTCATATGCCCTATATGGTTGTTAAATGCTAAGGCATGAATGGAAATTTCTTCAAGTGCTATGCAAGGCCATTGAAATCAAAGATCTGTCCTCTAAGTCATTTGCACATGGTGATTAAGAACACAATGAGCAAAAAGTAAAAGAGCACTGGATCATAGAACTGTAAAATGGTCATCAATTATGCAATGAACTTCACTATTCTTTTGATCACAAAGTAGATCAAGATAATAACCAACATATTGATGTGCACAGAGAATGTTCATGGAGGAGTGCAAACTTCCTTACAAAGTAATTACCACAACAGAGTTTGAGGTGAATTGCACCTACTATTTTATGCTGATATGGATATCTTCTAACCTGTAGTTAATTGTTGTAGCATAACAGATAGGCTAAATAGTTGCTCATATACCATTGTTTCTAATTCAAAATTGCTATTTCTTATTCTAGGAGGAAATCAAAGGGGGAGTCTATACATAAGACACCATTGTTTCAAATTCAAAATTGTTGGCTCTTTCACAATTGTTTGCTTTATTTATTTGATCTAAGATAGCCTATTGTATAGAAGATGCTCTCAAAATCACAGTAAAATCCTTTATTCTAGGAAGACTATTTAGAATCTTCCCATCATAACAATGAACAAAAGCATCAGTCATTAACCTAAACTTTGCAAGAGTTTCATCAAATTCTACTTTTCCACTCTCTTTTCCATTCTAAATTTTATTCCCAATTTCATCCATTAAGAACTTCCTCAGCCTATAGATCTTGTTGTTAGCCATAACTTTACCAGGTGTCGAGGATAACTTTGAGTTTTTACCCAAGCAACAATTGACAATATTCAGTCTTACTAGATACAATGTGT
This sequence comes from Cunninghamia lanceolata, assembly GCA_027924645.1. Lineage (NCBI taxonomy): Eukaryota > Viridiplantae > Streptophyta > Pinopsida > Cupressales > Cupressaceae > Cunninghamia > Cunninghamia lanceolata. Next base: position 1,295,443 of record BSBN01001100.1, on the reverse strand, counting down.
TGAAAATCTCTTTGAAGTTATTCTAGAAAAGAGTTCTTGAGAGTATAATGTGTAGTTTTGAATTAACCTTTTTGCATGAATTCCATTGTATCTGGTAAGGCCCAATTTTGTCAATTGCTATTTTTTGTCAAAATTTGGCCTTACCAGATACAATGGAATTCATGCAAAAAGGTTAATTCAAAACTGCACATTATACTCCCAGGAACTCTTTTCTAGAATAACTTCAAAGAGATTTTCAACACATTGTATCTGGTAAGGCTGAATTTTGTCAATTGCTGCTTGGGTAAAAACTCAAAGCTATCCTTGACACCTGGTAAAATTATGGCTAACAGCAGGATCTACAGGCTGAGGAAGTTCTTCATGGATGAAATTGGGAATAAAATTTAGAATGGAAAAGAGAGTGGAAAAGTAGAATTTGATTAAACTCTTGCAAAGTTTAGTTAATGACTGATGCTTTTGTTCATTGTTATGATGGGAAGATTTTGAATAGTCTTCCTAGAATAAAGGATTTTACTATGATTTTGAGAGCATCTTCTATACAATAGGCTGTCTTAGATCAAATAAATGAAGCAAACAATTGTGAAAGAGCCAACAATTTTGAATTTGAAACAATGGTGTCTTATGTATAGACTCCCCGTGTGATTTGCTCCTAGAATAAGATATAGCAATTTTGAGTTAGAAACAATGGTATATGAACGACTATTTAGCCTATCTATTATTCTACAAAAAATGACTATAGGTTAGAACATATCCATATCAGCATAAAATAGCAAGTGCAATTCACCTCAAACTTTGCTGTGGTAATTGCTTTGTAAGGAAGTTTGCACTCCATGAACATTCTCTGTGCACATAGCCAAATATTTAAAGTTCTTAACCAAAGCTCCAAAAATGAGTATCTTGTCATTGCATGACTCCTAATTTTGCTCTGAGTATGACAGTACCTGAGCTTCTAGTGTTTCTAGATGAAACCTATAGCAGAAAAGTGTAGTCTCCATCTGAAGGAACCATCTTCAGAGCTCTTCCCTAAAATGAGGGTTGAAAACATTAGAAGAAAAGCAATACCATAATTCTAAAGTAACAATTTGTATCAAGACAAATGTCAAAAAGTACAATTAAAAAGACAAATCCTTACAATTGGACCTCAAATTGGACCAAATAGATTTATGATTTTATCTTTAGAATGTAGGAACTTTCTCTGTCGGAGCTTCATGAACTTAAATTGGATCTCAAATTGGACCAACAGATTTATGATTTTATCTTTAGAATGTAGGAACTTTCTCTATTTGATATTCACGACCTCAAATTAGATCTAAAATTGGACCAACAGATTTATGATTTTCTCCATCCACCGAAGTTTGTATTCCTATACTCAGGTTCTGCTTCTGAGAGAAAACACTTGGAAGTGTTTCAAACTAGCTCAAGGTACTCTCCAACCTGGTTATGTCACTGATAGCAATCCAAGTTTGCCTAAATTGTCCATACCTAAATGTTGCATCACAATCTATTATTCCTGCACATAAAAATTCCACATATTAACCCCTTCTAAATAAAATGTTTGATCATCATAAAACCATAATTAATAAATCATTTCAATTTCAAAAAGAATTTGATGTCATTTACTATCAAAACAAAATCTATATAAATCACAAAAAATCCATGAAACCTCCTAAATGTATCTTAAATCAAGTTTATAGGATGGGTTTCAGCATAAGAAGCTTTCTACTATAGCTCTCAATGAATGTATTATAAGCAGAAAACAAAATTCTTCACACTTGAAGTAATGCAGTCAAATATTTATTCCAAAAGTATGTTAGCAGGAGTTAACTAGAAACAAAATGATTTTTTGCTTGGTTTCTTTTATCAATATGCCACGTGAAAATGGAATAATCACTAAGAAACCCTAACAATAAAAAATGAAGTAAAGGTTCAAGAAAGGAAATTCTAATGTACTATTGTGTAATGGTGACGAAGGCACTTATATGAGCATGACTTGCATACAAATCCCTGCCATTGAATTGCCATCCATCCAAAGATAAAATAAGCAATGTAAGGATTTGAGCAATATAAGTCCAAAGGGTTATACTATAACGATAATGGAATCACCATAAGAACACAAACAAGGAACAAATTCTTGTGACTGTAATTATGTAATCCATAACTCTATTGGTCACGTGGCATAGTTGTGCTATAACAAATATAGGATGCATTCATGTGTGACCCACATTTAATGTAGCTATGTTGTGATAGAAATGGAGGCACTCATATGAGCACAATTCATGTACAAATTAATCACTATCATCACAATTAGGTGTCAATCATCATTGGGTACATTAAGGTTGACTCAAGTTTAATAGGTTACAATGTAATGATAGCATGATCCAAGAGCAATTACCTCTTGCTGCAATAAAGAGCCTATAACTCTGGTTGATATGCAGAGTGATTGTGTTATATCAATTATGTAGTGCATTCAAGCACAACCCATGTTTAATGGGCTATTCTAGAGAGTGATCAAGATTTTCTAAACCTTATGAATGTTACTTAAAAGTGTACAACTTAAACTACCGACCGAGTTTGTTACATACTTGAATGCAATCTTGGGTTACCACAAACTATAATAATGTGATCTGCTAATAACCATTATGGGAAGTATTAAAACAAGACCCATGCTATATAGGATACATTTCCCTGATCAGGTTTACATACCTTAATGATCAAACACAAGCTTCCCACACACTCTAGGATACAATCCAAGATCATACCACACCCTGTCAAGACAACTAATTTTCTGACCCAAGATTTAAGGTTGTTTTTAATACCAACAAAAGCATAGGGAAGATCATGACTAGGGTACAAACCCTAGGCCTTTGTAGAAACATAAACCATAACTCTAGTGGATTAGTGAGGTTGAAATACCAGAAAGATTGAGACATTGTAGCCAATAACAAAATCTTTTAATCTAAAGATTGTAGCCAATAGCAAGCACACTATGTAGCTCAGTGACATTTGTAAATGCAATCTATGGTAAGAAGAATGACAGTCACTTGAGGTGTGACAGTCAAAAAGAGGTTGAGCAGTGACAAGATAATAAAGCTCAAACCTTGCATAGTAAAGTGGAGATTTTAACAGTGAGTTTTGTTACCCCCTTGCTGACCTTAAGGGTTTTTCAAATGTTATTGACAATGTTTGACAAGGAAAATGCAATCAGGGAATGACTATCCAAATGAAGTAACAGTGGTAATCACAGGTTCAATGTTTCTTCTTAGCCATTGTATAATGGAGGTAGTGGATTGCATGTTTGAGTAGTGTTTTGAGACTCATCAAAGATGAGAGAATAGTTAATAATACCTTGTGGACTGTGAAGTAGTGACAATAAGGTTGAAGGATCTTAAGACCCACAATACCATGAAACAATGTGTCCCCTGTAGTAAGCAAGTAGGTAGTCTATAGGGCATGGTTTGATTTTATAGAAGGATGCTCATGAAAGGAATCTTCAAGTGACAGTGAGTGGACTGTTTGATATTGCAACTGAGGGTGCAATATCTAGTCTTAAAGGTAGTTGGCAAAGTAGTAAATATGCAAGAAAATCAAACCCTACACAACAAACAATTCACAATGTTATCTTGCATAATGCCTTGAGTTTGAAGACAAAAATCTCATTGTATCTTGATGAAAGTAGTGACCTTAATGGTCAATCACTGGCAACCATGATTTTAAAACATGCTATTGTGCTTATGGATGCAACATTTTAAGCAAGGCAGTGAGTGGTGGTTCGGAACAATGGTAGGTATGAAGGACTTGCTTTATATGCATACTATGCAGTCTAGCTTAAGACAACGTTCTTAGAAGAGATTGAAGGTGGATTATGGAACCCAAGGGTTACCATGATAAAGATTAAAGCAAAGACTAAGATCTATTTAAAAGCCACTTTCATGAAGATATTAAAGATGTCACATGCAAAACCCTAGCAGCTAGAGTAATGAATATAGTGCCAAAGAGGACAGTGAGCTAGGGAAGATTTAGGAGACCTCCACATTATCTAATCATAGGCAAATACATCATTTATTTATTTTTTTAAATTAAAAGAAATCATCCAAAACCCTATATAGGATACATTCTAAATCCTATATAGGATAAATTTATACTTCAAAAGCATTTGAATTAGGAATTTGAGATTATGCAAATAAATGTCAATTAAATACCTGGATTACAAACAATAGCGTGAACAATGTAACCCTTGTTGAGCAGAGTAGGAATGAGATAAGTAGCAATGAATCCTATGCCTCTTGTCATGCACATCTCCTTACCATTATCTATCATTCTTTACTGAAACACTTCTCCATTTTGGCGGGCTATGCCTGAAAATAAGGTTTGGGTGAAGGTTTTAGAGTATGTTTATTAGAATGAAAACTCCATTTTGGTAGGCTACGCCTAAAAATAAGATTTTGACGAGTATGTTTTAGAGTATTTTGGCGGGCTATTGATTTTTTATTCCTTAAATGATTTATTCAAATGGATTGTGATAAATAAATGACTAACTATTTAGTCATTTTTATTTGCGTGACTAAATATTTTTTTAGTCAACGACCAAATTAGTCATTTATTTACTCATTTATAGTTGAGTTACAAAAAATTAGTAGAATTTAGTCATTTTTAGTTGTTGTGACTAAAAGTTTTAGTCACTTAGTCATTTCTTTGCAAAAATTCTACTAGTGAAACCTTATCACAGTCTTGCATACATTATAAATGACTTCTTGTATTTTATCAAGGCTATCCTCTATCACAGAGGTGGTATTAGCCATGTCTTGTAAACTTGTGATTTAGTTCTGTTATCACCTGAAATTGCACCCTTTTGTTGGAGCTTTGACAATTGCAACAATTTCAGAGTAACATGGGATTGGTCTCAAATGTTGGACCTTTGCAGTTGAGATCAAACCTCCAAAGAAGGTTGGTTCCTCTTTCTGAACTTAAGGTTCAGAGTAATCAACTAAACCTATGCTAATGATCACTAGGGAAAAGGGAGAGGAGACTGAAAATTAAAAGGGAGGTGATGCACCAAAATTTAGTGTGTTTAGATGAAACTAACATAACACAACAATGACCTCAAATACTGAAAGGAACTCACATAGACTTACAACTTTAGCAAAGATTTGAATTAGAAATCTGTGACTACAGGAGGGACCATTTTATCCACAGAATAAGCTTATAGGTTTCAAGTAAACACAGAACAAAAGCATAAGAGAGGCAAAGTATCAGTGATTGTATTGATCATGAAGGCTAAATAGCCACTACAAAGGGAAGATAATTTGTTACAGAAGAGTAGACACAAAATAACCATCTACATTCATTGGTGAAAATTAACTAGAGACATCAAAGGCTCAGAAAAAGAGTATAATGTATCACATCCAGTTGGTTCTGTAGGTGCATTACAAGGTCTGAAAATAACAAATAATTTACCCAGCAGAACAACCCAAAATAATAGCTAATATAATTACATCTTTTTTACATGCATATATAGCTTTATAAATCACACTGTAGTAGCCATGGACGTGGAATGAGAAGTCAACAAGAAAGCACCATCACCCATGCTGCAATAACTTCATTTCAATGTCCTTGGAGCACACCCACATGGCTCTGCCCATGCAATCTGCTGAAATAGGAGGTCTGCCCATGCCATGAATACAAGAAATTCAATGCAAAGAGACTACAGTAGCATGGGGAAGCGATGAATCCATCCTCTATAAGAAATCAAGCTCTAGAGAAGCATTAATGGCGATCAGGAGGGTTACTGTGCATTCCCGTTGTGTTTTAAAAAATAGAAAATGCCTCTAGAAGGCAAAAAGATCAAGCTCTGACATATTAGACTTCCTCCGATCGACCTTCCATTGATCGGGCTTGGAAAGGTGAAAGAGGAAACCTCATCCTCCGAAGTCTAAAAGAAGAGAAAACATCAAGCTTCGGGGGTCAGGCCTTCACCATTGCATCATTCTTTGGAAAGAAGAAGAACCTAACCTCCACTTTCGCAACACTTAGTCAATTTTATGAAATCGACAGAGATCGGGCCTCGGGCTTTCCACCTTACACATTCCCAAACAAAGGAAGAAGAGAGAAATTTTGATCCTCCCAAGTTTGAAGACTTAGCTACTTTTCCAAAGGTTTGGTGCAGTTTGGGGTTCGGGCCTTCAACCTTCCTTCTTCCAAAGAAAGGAAGAGTGAAGAAGAAAAGACTAAAATCTGGTTCCTTGAAACACTTAGAAATATTTGAATGAAAAGAAGCAGAACTTGGGTCCCGAACCTTCCTTCCCAAGGATGAAGTCACTGTCACCTGGTAGCTTTCCATGGTTTTGCGGTCACCTTTTGCCTTAATAAAATAATCTATGTGGAATGGAAGAAATGAACCAGAATATGCCACATGGCTCGTCAAGAGTTGGTCATTGGGCCTTCCACCTTACGCCTTTTCTGAAGAAGATGGAAGGTGAGAAGCCTAAAATCCAACCTCTGACATAATATAAATTTTACTTGTCAAGCTACGACAAGTAGACCTCCAACCTTCGGCCTTCCAAAAGAGAACACGAAAGAGAGAAACCTCGAAGTCCGGCACCTGAAAAACTTAGTTGAATTGCAAGGGACAAAGCAGAGTTTGGAGCTGTTTAGGATGCCAAGGTGAAGGGAAGAACTTTGAACTCTAAAATTCTGAAAAGACCAAAAACACAAGGAAAACTTAGGATTTTTGGGACTTAGCCATTTTAGATGGTTTTCTCTTGCATTTCAAAGGGTGGGAATACTAGGATTTCATGGATCCTTAGGCTATTTGGCCAGAAGGCAAAATAGGATAAAATTTTGGTGACTATGAAGGGGTGTTTTCCTACTAAACACTGGGATCTAGAAGCCTTATCAATCCATTGGGCACAGAGTCAAAGGGCACAACAACAAGAACATGGGTTAGCTAGACCAACACAAAACTGAACACTGCCTTCGGGAAACAAGACAAGGTAAAACAAACAAGGTAAAAATTCTCCTAACGAGAATGTTACCTGTGTAAAAGCACTTATTGAAAGGAAACACCTGACATATTTACAAAAACCATGCTAAAAGCAAGGTTTGAGATGAATCCCATTGATTGTGATTGGCAGAACCTCTCCATTCAACTTGGAATGTTGAAATGCATTGGCCTATTTGCAGCTGGTAATAATATAAAGACCACTCCACATGGCATCAAATTTTGAATGTCTCCCAGCTTTAGCTTTGTCTGCATCCCATTTCAACACCAAATCTCCCTCACTGAATGTTCTGTCAGTTGATTTTCTATCAAAAGTTATTTTTACCTTATCTTGGTGAGCCTCAAGAATCTTCATAGTAGCATCTCTTTTTTCTTCAAGCTCCATTAACTTAGAAAACCTAACTGTCATGGCATCATTTTCTAGCAATTCCAGCTGCTGGGCTAGCTCAAGGGAAGGAAACTCTAATGATAATGGAACTTTTACATCCCTTCCATAAACAAGCATGAAAGGAGAATTGCCTATGGCCCTCTTGGAAATAATTCTATCAACCCAAAGAGTTGTCTTCAACTTAGAATGCCAAGTTCTTTGATTATCATCCACTATCTTCTTGATGATCTTGATCAGGCTTTTGTTTGTGGACTCAGCCAGACCATTCCCTTGGGGGTAGTAGTTGGATGATGTCTTTAAGTAAATACCATAGTTAAATGCCCATTCACTAATTTTTGTGCCTACAAAAGCTTTGGCATTGTTAGAAATAATGGTGAATGGAACACCAAACCTGGTAACTATCCCTCAAGGAAATCTAGAATGGAGGCCTCTATGGCATCCTTCAATGCAACTGCCTCTGTCCACCTTGTAAAATAATCTATGGCTGCTAAAATCCACTTGTGACAAACACTAGAAGGTGGATTAATCATCCCAATGAAGTCCAAATCCCATTGGGCAAATGGTTGATCAGTCTGAATTCAATACAGGGGAAGAGCATCCAACCTTTGTTTACCTACAAAGAATGCACATTCTTTGCAACTTCTTACCCATCTATGGGCATCTCTGAATAAATTGGGCCAGTAATAACCAGTCCTCATGATTTTGATGGTAGTTGTTCTTGGAGAATAATGGCCACCAATAGGGCCATTATGAAATTCTTCTAGCACCTTAGAAGTTTGATCTTGTGTTATACATCTAAGAAAAACTCCATTGATGTCTTTTCTAAAGAAGACATCATCAACAAGAATATAAGGCATGGATTGGAGTTGGAGATACCTTCTTTTGGCTTGATCCAATCCATCTGGGCATCTTCTTGTCTGAATAAATGTGACCATGTCATGGTACTAGTCAATTGGAGTGTGTGAATCAGCTGGTTGTGCCTGCCCTTGGACACATACAACTTCATTTATTACCTTAGGGCCCGTGGCCATCTGTTCACATAGGCCTTTGCCTCACACCAGCTTGGTGATGTTGATGCTCACATCATACTCCATTACTTTTGTGATCCACCTAGCCCTCTTCTTATTGATATCTCTACTTAACAGAAAATCTTTAATGCCAGGGTGGTTCACCATCAACTGTATTTTGCCATTTGAAAGCATATGCCTAAACTTTTTGAGTGCTTTCACCACAACAAACACTCGCTTCTCAAAAAAATCATAATTCAAGTCATATTCTTTGAGAGGCTGGATAAAGAAAGCAATTGGCTATTCCAATTTCTCTTCATTCTATTGCGTCAAGACTGCTAATATGCCCTCCTTGCCTCCAAAGGCATAAAGGATAAAATCCTTTTCATAGTTAGGATTTATCAGCATTGGAGCTTATGCAATGGCTTGCTTGATAGCTTCAAATCTATCCCTGCCTTCCTTTGACCATGTGAAGGCAACATGCTTTTTCATCATGGCTATGAGGGGCTCTACTATTGAAGAAAAAATGGGAATGAACCTCCTCACTTGATCTTTCCCAGAAAACTCTGCAAGCCCTTCTTGTGACTAGGAAGAGGAATAGCTAGAATGGCACTGTTCTTTCCAGATCAATGGTCAATCCTTCCATTAAGACCACATGTCCTAGCAATTACCTTCTGGGACAACAAACACACATTTCTTTGGATTCAATGATATCCCATATCCCCTGCATCTTTCAAACACCTTTCTTAAATGACCGAAGTGGTCAGCTGCATGCTTGGAATACACAGTTAACTCATCAATATACACTAAAATAATATCATTGATTAGGCCTTTAAAGGCCAAATCCATTGCTCTTTGGAAGGTTTCCCAGCATTGGTCAACCTAAATTGCATTTTTTGGTAAGCCAAAGTACCCCACTTGGTGGTAAAGGCTATTTTGTACTAATTTGGTTCTTTTACAAGAATTTGGTTATAGCCTGAGTATCCATCTAGGAGTGAAAATCTTTTAGCTCCTACTATCTGTAAAATTTGCTGCATGGAAGGGAATGGATAGTGGTCCTTAAGGGAGGCCTTATTCAGGTCTCTAAAGTCCACGCACAATTTGATTTTCCATTATTATTCCTAATTGGAACAAGGTTATCTATCCAAGAGGAATGCTTAATAGGATAAATAGTTTTAGCCTCTATGAATTTGGATAGCTCTTTTCTCATTAATGGTTCTATTTTGGGATTGACCAACCTTTGTTTCTAGTGGATGAGCTTTGCATTTGGGTCTAGATCAATGGTATGCTAGATTAAACTACGATCAAAGCATTTCATATCCCTATAATCCCAAGCTATTAAATCATCAAATTCATTACAAAGTTCAATAAAATGTCGCATCTCATCTTGATCACATACCTTGCCATGTTTTAGGAATCGACCCTGTGCAATCTCCACCTCTTCATAGTCCTCCATTTTTATTGTCATGTTCATTTTTCTTTCTTAGTTTGATCATCAACACTAATTATGTTCTCTAAAGTGATCAATCCTCTAGGCAACTTATTGGTCTTCAGCTAGATCACCCGGTCACCATATTGCTCTTGCAATATTGACCGATTCTTGGCAACAAACTCTACCTCATCTTCCAAGAAATTCACAATTTGCTAGTCACTTTCAAATACTTGCTAGCTTATCACATTGTCAGGAAGAGAAGGTTTGACAACAATCTTTACATGTTGATCTGAATTTTGTTTGACATTCTCGGTAATGTCAAATTGGGCACCAACTATAGCTAGCCTATCAGCATCTTTATTTCTCTATCTGGGCACTGCCTAAATATTGAAGGCATCAAAGTCTTCAATCAGGTCCAAGACTCTATGCTTATATGACTTGAGCAAGTCATTCTTTGAAGCACTTTGAGATCTGATTTGGTGGACAATAAGTTTGTTGTCACCAAATGCCTATAAAACTTTTATCCCTCTCTTTTGTGCCGATTGTATACCTTGAATTAAGGCTTCATACTCAGCCACGTTATTAGTACAACTGAACTGTAATCTAAAAGCAGAGAAATAATTTTCCTTTTGGGGTTCAAAATTAACACAACCTTGACACCTGCTCCATTTTTGTTTCTGAAGCCATCAAAATACATCTACCATATCCCTTCCGGATCTGATATTGCCTTTTCAAGATTAGGGATGGTGGCATTCTCTTCATGGATACAGTAAGTACCTAGCTCTGTTTCCTCTATATGGTCAAGAGTATCAAACTAAAATCAGTTTGCCCACTCATCAACCAATATATCAGGTATCTCCTTCAATGGTGTTGTAGCCTCATGCCTACTGTTGTTATATGAAGCCTAACCAAACTCAGAGGTTAAATTTTCCCCACTTTTATTAGCATGGTTTCCCCCCAAATTATTTAATGGGAGTTTGGGGGAAGTGCCCCCAAGACAGGGTTAAACGACTTTAATTATTTTATAAAGGCGTTGGGAGTTATTTTTCTATTGGCTGACATAAAAAAAAACCCTATTTTTTAACCGACGTAAGTCTTGATAAAAAAGGCTAAGGGTTAGGGTTTCTATTGATATTGTATTGTAGCATTTGTAGTGGTATTGAGTTGCAAGGATTGCTGATTGTAATCAGTTTGATTTGCTGGATAATAATATTGGACTCTCTTTTGGTGGATGTAGCCTGAGTTTGGGTGAACCACGTTAAAAATTGTCTGTCACTGTTAGTATTTCTATGTATTTTTCATTCCTTTGTTTAATCTTTATTTGCATTTAATTGATATCATCTGCATGCAATTCCTAACAATTGGCACATGATGTTTTGATAGTGTTGTTCATCTTGCTTATGTTTTTATTAAAATCGTAAATATAGGTTTTGAAGGGAACCTGGAATCCTATTATAGACAGCAAAACATCAACAAACCCAATGTTGGTCCATGATGAAATAGCAACAACACTGCAACAAGGAGCAACAACTTAAGAGAAAACATCTCAAAAATGCAAGACAACAATAGAGACAATAGCTTAAGAGAAAACAACTCAAACATGCAAGACAACTCGTTCTGACAGATTCAAGCTCATATGTTTCTTTTTGGATGGTCATCCACTAACACAAACAAAGGTCTCTTTCCTTGCCAAAGCGTCCTTTTTATGGATCAACCCTTCCAAAGGGAGGCTTAACAATTACTTTTCTAACACATCCAAAATGGCTTTCATTATTTTCACTAGGCACAACAAGCCTAGCCTCATCCTCCCACTCGATAGAACCTGATTCCTTATCAAACTAAACATTGTATTTTTTTTAGACCCATCTATCTTATTATTTGATCTTCTAGCCATGCAGCCATGGGAAGGGTGGCAACCCATTAGGCATAAATAACACAAGACTATAGAGTCCTTGTATTCAATGTGTTGATTCTACATACCAAATTTGAAGACATGGAGAAAGAAGATGAAAGATAATTACCCAAGTGAACAAGGAAACAAAATTTGGCATACAACAAGCACCTCCTAGATAGGGTAGCCTGATCTACACATATGAGTTGAATAATGCAAAATCTAGACATTTCAAAACCTCCTCCTCCCAATATTACAAGGGAAAGTTGTAAGCTTCACCCACATCAGAATATTACAAATACACTTATTTACACCAAAACTCAGTACCCACTTCCTAATAAAAAGCCCTTTTGCACATTAACCACATGCCACCTAAAAGGGTTTTGTCATGATCTCCAAGGTTTGAAAAGGAGTTTAGAAAGAAACCCTTTGACATAGTAGTGATTTCAAACTGATTGTAGGATGCCCATTTTCTTCTATCCCAAGATCTGAAGACATCAATGTTAGGCCTCATTTTGAGAAATTTACCAAATAGAGAATTTTCTAGCCTAGAAGCAGCTTTGTCCATAATGAAGTTCAGGACCCAAATGGTAATTTGTTCCTTCCCTAGAATCATAGATAGCTTGAGCAACTCTAAACCAGTTGTCGAGGCAACAACATGACGACTAGCTTCACCACACTCCATAGATATGGTTTGGATAATCTTTTCAAGACACACACCAGGCCCACATGGTGCCTTAGATGTGTTCCTTTTACCTCCTTGATGTTACTCTTCAACGCACAACATAGGTGTTGGATCCTCAACAAAATCCTCCATGATCAGAGATGCTTTCTTACCCATTCCTTCCTTGCCAAGACACCTTGCAGGCCCACATGGCATCTTAGATGCATCTCTTTTACGTCCTTTTTGATGCACTTCATCATGAAACATATTAGAAATAATTGTGGGATCCACAACAATAGTAGTAACCACAAGAATCACTTTGCTCTTCAAATAGGAAACCCCCAACAATGTCATTGTAAGATGCCCTAAGGCATCACTATGGTATAGAACCACATCCCTATAATCCCTAACCACCTAGATAGAAGAGCTCTTCACAACATCTACCTTCGCAAGAGATCCCATGACCTATGGCGTAACCTCCACATAGGAAACCAAAGATTTGGCAGGTGAGGGAGAAATAAACCCCCTCCTCAAAGCTTGACCAAGGTCTGCCTCCTCAACTCCCAATAATAATAGCTTCCCCGCCAACACCTTCTATGACTGCAACACAAATATTTGCACTTCTAGCCAAATCTTTAGGAGGCACTTGTCCTCATCCTCATCAAACGAAAGATCCCACTCATCTAAATATCCATCATCTAGACCATTATCCAAACCACCATCTTTGCCATCATCCTCCTCACCTTTGTCTAGTATGAACTCACTCCCAGCCTTAGCAAGATTCAAAAAAAATTCTCACTCACTATCTAATTCTATTTTAGTTAAGTTACACTTTTTTTAATACTTTAGCATGTAAACTCATTGATGTTTGTCGATGATTCATCTTGCTTATGTTTGTCAATGATTTCTTCTTTCTTTTTATAAAAGGGGTGCATTACAACTAGGTGAAGTATATAACTATTGACTATATTTTCTTTTAGGGTATTTTTATGACCACTTTGTGTCATTTGTATATATAACACTTAGGTTTTATTTAAAATAAATTTTGTTGAGTGACTAATTTTGTCCTTGTACATTCAGAATAACCTATGGAAACATGATCCTAGGAAGATACTTGACATGTTCCTCGTCTACTAGGCCCATCATAAGGAAAACAAAGACCAAGATTCACTTTATAAGGTATTAAATGGGAACTCTAAGCAAATAAACCACCTTTAAATAATATTAATACAATCACATGGATAGTAAATGTGTGAATATGGTGTGTTATAAAAACCATAGTTCTTAATAGAATAGATAACAAAGCCACTTTGACACCTATTGCAACCAAATCACCACCTCCTGTTAGGAATTACCAGGTTGATCAAACCAATTACTACATAAACCTATGAGAGATATGATGCATACAACCTTACAAAATAACCATAATGCAAAGATCAAATAGACAAGCCACAAGATAACACAAGATATATCCTAGGAAAACCCTCAAGAGGGAAAAAACCAGCCTCCAAAAGCATCTGCCTCGATGTATTATTCAACAATAAAGTATTACAATACACTTATAGAGTCTCATTAATACTTCTAAAAAATCAAGCTCCTCCAATGCATTCTCCATGTGTCCAAGCATGAATCCACACATCCCATGCCATGCTTCACATATGCACTCACAAGAGAAATCAATACAATGATAGTGCACTCAACCAGCCAACCCAAACCACTAACCATGTGCTTGCTTTTATAGACTCAAGCTCACACAAATACAACTTGTGGTATTGGGAAAACCATGTGTCTCAAAATCGTGAGAACACAAAACCATTGACCCCTCATTTAATTCTTACAGTTCTAAGTTTTCACTTTATGCTCCAATTAATTAATTAATTATTCTATGTCTCCCACACATAAAATAACTAACCCAATGTTACATAAAACTTTATAAGTGACCCAAAATAAATATTTAATATGGATAAACACACCACCTAGGATGCACCACAAATAAATATTATTTTACATAATTAAATATTTCATTTTATGCAAGGTGTACAACACACCTTTTTCCTAACATTCTCCCACTTGTTGTATACATTGCGTAAGGGTCAATCAATGGAATACATCATCATAGCCATACATGGAACCACATGAATCTCCAACATGCTCTCGTTCTCAATCAAGATACCTGCAATAAAACCAAGGTGACCATCTCAAGCAAGAACTCTCATCCTCCAACATGCTACCTATGGAAGAAAAGGAACATCTCAAGGTGAAGATGCACCAATCCAAAGAACATAAGAATAAAATCCAAGTGATAGAAAAGGATCCAAGCTATTGTCAAAGGTAAAAACCCACATGACTGGAAATAGCACCCACAACATATGCTAATACATCCAACCATCCATACCTCCTAGGTACCAACAACATCAGTAAACTCATGCCAAAAACATATCCAGCCCATATACCGCAGTCACAAGCTTCCTGTATAAAACATGTCAATGAAGAACATACATATTTAGGAATTCCCACTGCATGAGTAATGTCAAATCTGAAAATAGATCAAGGCATATGAAGTCTACCAATCAACACTCAAGTCAAGGTGTGGCTAATGATCAAACCATGTAGTACCAAGAACAATCACAATCATCCACATGTGCAACACAAATAGCTGCATACTCCCTCACAACATGTCACCATTACTCTCCTAAATGAACCTCCAGGAAGTAGCCATAGAACAAAGAAAACCTGTAAATCATATCATGTCCTTCTACAAACACCTCAAAGTTCTAAGTTGTGTCAAGTATGATCTCCTTTATAATCCCAAATGAAAAGTCTCAACAACATCCAAGCACTCAATCTCATAGATCAAATAAAACATATGTATCATGTAAAACCAACATGGATGTAAGCCTCTCTAACCAAAGAAGATCAAACTCATAACCATTCCCAAAACTAGTAATAAGCCCAATTACATCTCCCAAACTTCTCATAAATGACATCATAAATCAAACCCATATGAACAAGGAGATAGCCATGTTAAACATCCCTCAAATGAACCCTCCAAAACCAATAACCATAGCTCAAGATCCATAACCATGAGAAGATAAAGCATAAATAAAATGCATCTAAAAAGATGGGCAATACTTCTTAGATGATAAACCATTGAGTAGACCAAGAGTAAGGAATGAGAATGCTCCTCTAGGATACACCAAGTCACAAAGTCTCTCTCCAAGAACAATCTCCTCTTAGATCCATAAATTCACATCCATATCTAGGTGAAAGGGTCCTCGATCTTCCTGCTGAAACCTCCAACGAGTAACCGTCTCAAAAAATGTCTCTAATCCCAAGAGAACTCTAACCTCACCTAAGTATCCAAGTATTCATGAGTAGCTACAACCAATCAATCCATGCTAAGCTCCAAATGCAACACCACACTATCATGAAGCTCTCCAAGAACATGACCAATGTACTCAATATGAAGAGAACCAAAAAGATCATTGTCAAAGCTCCAACCATAGAATAGGAACCCAATCATGACATCATGATCTAACATCTCCTCCTAGGAGATCACATGCATCAATGCATATATCCTAGTCTCAAGAGAACATGTATCATGCCAACACTCTAATCTAGAATCAAGAGTCCATCAAGACACAATACCAACCATACTCTAAACCAAGAATCTAAATCTCCCACCATATGAAGATAAACATCTTCTAACAATAGTACCCAAGATGTCAAAATTGTAACATGTCTTCTCATATTACCTGAATTTACACACCGAATTTACTAGAAAGTAAATGATCATAATTATCATAAGCATTTGTTTGCTAATATATTAATCATTTCCAATGACAATATTAATCAGATAAATTAAAAGCATATATTTTCTAAATATTTTCAAAACTAAAAATTACGACATATTCAAAGATAACATCTTTAGTGAAATCTTTCACTTTACAATGACAATATTTTGCTCATGGCAATTAGAATAGTTTACATAAATTTTACTGTCAAGTCATCGAAATAAATATACTGCATCTAGAGTTTTGACATCTGTCTTCATAAGTCTTGGCTTGTCATCTGCTTGGGAAGGAGAGCATCACCCGAGTGCTTTTCCTCCAACCACAGATCGGCAGTCCCCCGCACACCTTCCTTCCTGGAAGTGGGCCTACCCTTCACAAAGGGAATAGATATAAAGAACCAACATGTTTTTCCATTTCAGTTTATAGTGTTGTGTCCTACATAACCAGCACGGTCATACAACTATAGATCCCTTCTAACTAAGTATGATACTGCTAGATGGTTATGCAAGTCTGGAGCATAGTGAACTGACTAATGCATGCAGAGACAGATGCATTATTTTGTCCAAAGTTTTAATATAAATAGACATTTTGCAACGAATGTAGTCAATTGTTCATACACTTCTAACTCGACTTAGAAACTATCTCATCCTACAATGAATTTAGTTTGACCAATTCTAGTCATGGGGCGTCTTAAATAAATTTCACCCATAGTCCTCCTGACTTAGGTTATTAACTCCAATTTCTAGAGTGCAATACCAAGATGGTTTAGATCAAGGTTTTAATCTTTTGAAGAAGTTTCTTGTTGCATCTACAACATGGAATATATGACTCCCTGTCACTCTTTTCCTTGTTTCAAAAGTTTATATATTCTTGGCTTTAATGTCTCATCTCGACATAAGAATGGTTTTGTCTATAACTTCATAAATTTATCCAAGGCACTTCACTTGGTTCAAGGATTTTCATCTAATCCATATCAACAATAGAATGTCTATTATTAATCGACCACATACTTGTGAGAAGATTTATAAGTTTATTATGCATGTATGAGATATTCTTAGAAAACTACCTTTTCTAATCCCTTTATGCAAAATGACAATTAAAACCCTTGTCACAAATAAGAGAATATCTTGACATAAATAATAATATAAACTCCAATACACAACTTTCATTTAGATTACTTACCAAATCGTGGCTAAGTAGATGTCATTGTGTGACATGTGGTTTTATCGACCACCAGTCTTCTCTAGACTATCATAAAGTTGGTCATTTTAGTACCATAATAGGACACAAAAGATGCTATTAACTACAATGATGCATTTCCATGATAATAATTTTTCTTCTTTCAAAATAGTCATAATGTATTGTAATCAAGGGACTCAAGAATCTATCAACTTGTAATATGGTTCAAGAGTCCTTCATTCTATAAAATAGGGCTCAAGAGTCTAAGGCTTAACTCTTTCATTCTTCCCATAAACATGTAAGATTCTTTCAAAATCAAAAGAATGCAAGTCTTAAACATTTAGTTAGCAGACTAAGAAGACTGGTTTATATAATCAATGGCTTTATTCTTTGCCATGCATACATTCTTTCAAGGAACTTGTTATCCTATTTTGCCTTTTGGCCAAATAGCCTAAGGATCCACGAAATCCTAGTATTCCCACCCTTTGAAATGCAAGAGAAAACAATCGAAAATGGCTAAGTCCCAAAAATCCTAAGTTTTCCTTGTGTTTTTTTTCCTTTTCAAAGTTTCAAAGTTCAGAGTTCTTCCCTTTGTCCTACCATCCTAAACGGCTCCAAACTTCACTTTGTCCCTTGCAATTTGCCTAAGTGTTTCGGGCATCAAACTTTGAGGTTTCTCTCTTCTGCGTTCTCTTTTGGAAGGCTAAAGGTTGGAGGTCTGCTTGTCGTGGCCTGACAAGGAAAAGCTCTATGTATGTCAGAGGTCAGAGTTTGGGATTCTCACCTTCCATCTTCTTCATAAAAGGCATAAAGTGGAAGGCCTAATGACTGACTCTCAATGGGCCATGTGGCATATTCTAGTTCATTTCTGCCATTCCATGAAGATTATTTTATTAAGGCAAAAGGTGACCGCAGAATCGTAGAAAGCTGTCAGGTGGCAGTGATGTCATCCTCAGGAGGGAAGGTTCAGGACCTGAGTTCTGCTTCTTTTCATTCAAATATTTCTAAGTGTTTCGGTGAGCTAGACTTCAGTCTTTTCTTCTTCCCTCTTCCTTTCTTTGGAAGGAGGAAGGCCGAAGGCGCAAACCCAGAACTCCATTGAGCCTTTGCAAAAGTGGTTAAGTCTTCAAACTTGTGGGGCTCGTACTTTTTCTCTTCTTCCTTCTCTGGGAAGGCATAAGGCGGAAGGACCGAGGCCTGATCTCTGCTAATTTCATAAAATTGACTAAGTGTTGTGGAAGCAGAGGTCAGGTTCTTCTTCTTTCTAAAGAACAATGCAATGGTGAAGGACCGACCCCTAAAGCTTGAAAGGAAGCTAGGTGTGCGAAAATCGCTTCCTACACTAATCTAATGAGGGGAGAGCTATACAAATTCAAATTAATTCTTACAATTATAGTAACATGAAACATATAATAGAGATATTGCAGCAATACACATACAACTAGAAAGAAGACAGAAGAAGAGAGACAAAGATACAACGTGGGGAAAACCCTTATCGGGTGAAAAACCCCACACTCAGAAACCTGCACAGTGTATTATCAAAACTGAATGTTGTTTACAATACACTTGCAATGCAAGCTTTAATAGTCTTTGACACTCATGTCTAGAGTCAATCTGGAAGCATAACAGCATCTATCAATCCTATAATACATCTCCTCCTCCAAGCACCTGTTTATATAGAATATACAAGGCAAAATCGGTCCTAACTTGGAATGGGAGTCCAACTTGGCCTCATGGGCCAAAACCCACGCCTAAGGACACTTGGTCAACATTGTAGAATGTATCTGACACTTGTCCACAACTCCCATCCCAAGGAGGTCACCTATTTCCAAAGTGGGCTATGATAGATGCTCTTACGACTCATACGACCGTCATAGAATCTGTCATAGCAGTTACAACTTACAACTGTAAGAGAATCTGTCATACACAGGCTAAAAATATCATATTCTCTTACAACATGTCATAGTCCACCTTGGGCTGCCCAAAGATGCCTTTTTCAAAGATGCTTCATGACACATGTCTTCACCTGTCTTACAAGCTTCTATTTCTGACTCTTACATGTCATAACTTCGTCATAGGAATCCGTCATAACCGTTTCGGTCAAACATTCCCTTACACAAGATCCAAGATGTTGACACATGGCAAAATGGGATGCCTATCTCCTCATGTGAGTACAAAATTAAAAGTTGTCATCTTTCATGTAGGATGACACATCATTGTGCCACATCCCACAATATGACAATATGGAATTTACAATTAATTTACAACATAGGCAATGAATTAATAAATACAATCATAAATAATGCAAGGAATTACCAAGGTTGAGACACCTTAATTCCCAACAAAGCTTGATGTTTTCTCTTCTTTCAGACTTCGGAGGTCAAGGTTTCCTCTTTCACCTTTCCAAGCCCGATTGGTCTAGAAGGCCAATCAAAGGAAGTCTGATATGTCGGAGCCTGACATTTTTGCCTTCCAGAGGCATTTTCTACTATTTAAAATGTGACAGGACTACTTAGTGACCCTCATGGTCATCATTAATGCTTCTTCAGAACCTGATTTCTTGTAGAAGATAGATCCCTCACTTCCCCATGCTATTGTAGTACCTTTGCATTAAATTTCTTGTACTCATGGCATGGGTGGACCTCCTATTTCAGTAGATTTTGTGGGCAGAGCCATGTGGGTGTGCTCCAAGGACACTAAAACAAGGTTATTGCAACATGGGTGATGATTCTTTCTTGTTTACTTCTCATTCAACATCCATGGCTACTACAGTGAGATTTGTAAAGCTATATATGCATGTAAAAAAGATGTAATTCTATTAGCTGTTCTTCTAGGTTGTGTTGATATGCACTGGACAACTAAGAGGGGGGGTGAATCAGTTGTCACAAAAACTTAAACACTTTCTGCAATTAAACATTCATCACTTATCCACAATTATTATGATTTAACAATGAGTGCATGAAATCAGAAACTTAACCACATATACAACATCAAACACAAGAGACACCAGATTTACGTGGAAAACTCCAAGATGGGGAAAAACTACAGAGAGGATTAACTCTCAATATATATTACAATCTTGAAATAATGATGTTCAGGCTTGGTCACTCCACGGGCCTAAACATACTGGATTACAACCATGAAGAACAACTAGGTCTAGCAGGCTTACTACCTCAACCCTAAACCTAGCAAGATTACAATAAGGGCTGTTAAACCCTACTCAATGTCAAGATCAACACTTTCTCTATTTGCAACTGAAGTATAACAATTTCCCTACTTTGTCTTTCCACTGCTCTGCTCTTCCTCTGTTCTTCTCTTACTCTTCTTTCCTCTGCCCCCTTCTCTGCTCTGCCTTTGGACCTTTCTTAATATATTCTCATTTTTTCTCAAGGACACCTTTTCCATGATTCAACTATAGGTATTTATACACTACATCAACCTTGGAATGATCATCAAGGTCGACATCACAATCATCAACCATTAGAACAATCTCCAAGGTCGGTATTACAAACATTTACAAAATAGGTCCTAACCTATTGCAACATCATGCAAAGGGAATGAAATGTGGATCACGCCATGCCTTAGCTGGGACTCAAACATGATCTTCCATGCCACAACACGCTTCCACAATCTCCTAGAGATCTTCGCAATCACTGGGATCAACCAGGTCGGCCAAGACTAGTTACATGCTACATTATCTGGGAACAATCTTCACACACCATCTCAATTTCTTAATGCGGACCAAAGTCCAAATAGGAACATGATTAGGAGACATCCACAAGCATGCTATAATCATCAGGAGAAACTGCACAAACCTTAACCACTTTATCCATAGGAATCTTCTCACCAGAACACATGAACTTCTCTGTCTTCAACTATCATAAAATAAAGATAGCTCACGGACCACCAAACCATGAACCATTACAACTGTAGGCACTTATCATCATCCCAGACTTCCCTCTAGAACCACAAAGCAAAATACTTTATTGTAGAGGAATGCGGAGCCAAATACTATCTTCCTCTCTCAACTGAACTTACAAAAAAAGCAGGTTTTACTCTGGTGAACAATACTCACTCAGATCTTCATGTGGATCACTCAGACCCGAAATGTAGCATCCTTAGACATACCTCTAACTTACTTCCAATCTGCAAACCATGGTCTTCAAGCAGAAATAAATGCGGAGCAGTTTACTAGACTGATCTTCAACATACAACTCACTGTCTATACTGCACTTCTCTATAACTCACTTGTTTCTTCTGGAGAGGCTGATTTTCTCAATATCCTCAACATACAAGTCTTCTAAACAAGTAATAGAATAAGATACAGTTGACACTAATGACAACAAGGATATGTTGACATCAATGACAACACCGATTAGGCACATACTTACAACAGGTTGTTCCACTAGGTAGATTATTTGTTATTTTCAGACCTTGTAATGCACCTACAGAACCAACTGGATCTGATACATTGTGCTCTTTTTCTAAGCCTTTGATGTCTATAGTTGATTGTTAACCAATGAATGTAGATGGTTATTCTGTGTCTACTCTTCTATAATAGATTATCTTCTCTTTGTAATGACTATTTAGCCTTCATGATCAATACAATCACTGATAGTTTTCCTCTCTTGTGCTTTTGTTTGTGTTTACTTGAAACCTGTAAGCTTATTCTATGGATAAAAAAGTCCCTCCTATAGTTATAGATTTCTAATTCGAACCTCTGCTAAAGTTGTAAGTCTGTGTGAGTTCCTTTTACTATTTGAGTTCGTTGTTGTGTTATGTCAGTTCTATCTAAACACACTAAATCTTGGTGCATCACCTCCCTTTTAATTTTTAGTCTCCTCTCCCTTTCACTAGTGAATATTAGCATAGGTTTAGTTGATTACTCTGAACCTTAAGTTTAGAAAGAGGAACCAACCTTCTCTAGAGGTTTGATCTTAACTGCAAAGGTCCCACACCTTGAGACCAATTGCATGTTACTTTGAAATTGTTGAATTGTCAAAGCTCCAACAAAAGGGTGCAATTTCAGGTGATAACAATTTTTGGGATGCTCGATGGGACCCTCTGCTCTAATTAGGAGCTAGACTAAGAAATTTTAGTGCTTTTCTTAGCTCATTCACTATTGTGGAAGTGCTTAACACCCACTTGGCGACTCTGCTAATCTAGTATCTATATTAACTCAACATTTCATGCCTGGAGCGCAGACTCGGTCTTCTTCTAGAGGTAATTCTCAATTCATAGAACTATCATTTAATGAATCAAGAAGAAGTAGACTATCTAGGTCCCCTGTGAGGGAAAATAGGAGTACAGTTTCATCTCCTTCAAGAGCCCAGTCCATTCCCCCTCCAACTAGATTCCAAGTTAGGTTTTAGTATTCAAGAAGAACCTTGCGTATACTTAGAATTAACCTGAATATCCATAATATGGCAAGGAATCTTCCTTTTGTCATATTTAATGGGGGTAGCCCTCTAGACCTAGTGCAATACGATGATATCCCTACCTCAACCTTAAAGGCTATCCCATTCTTCAATGGTGAAAAATTCACCACCCTTACTGATCACATTTAGGATATTGCCAACATCTGCTCTGTCCATAATGTAACTGCAGATAATGTGGCGGCGAGACCGCTAGCTTCTTCATTCAAAGGAAAATCCCTCTAGCGGTATAGAGGTCTCCCAGCCAATTCTATCCACAAATGGGATGAATTGGGGACAAAATTATGTTAACATTTTGAAGACAAGAGTGGACACTTGTCATTGATGGAGCAACTAGCTACAATCAAGAGAGCCCCCATGAATATATGGTGGAATTTAATTACAGATTCCAAAAGACATGGGACATGATCTCATTATTGGTGAAACCCTCCCCAAACACTGCATTCATTTATTATTTGAAATCTTTGAATCTTGACATTGCTGTCATGATTCAGTCCATGGGAGGGACTATGTTACTAGATGCATACGACGTAGCTATAAGGGCATAAAACTACCTAATTTAGGCTGGGAAAATTGATCCAAGGCCACCAATGCCTTTATTTATAGAGGCCCTTATTATTTAGCATGTTGTGGCTCTAATTCCTATGACAGTCTGCCTCGCTACTCCTCTAATTGCACCTGTAATTGAGAAAGATGCTCTGATAAGAAGATTAAGCAATGAATTGGTGTTGGCAAGAAGACATCTGACACAACCTAACAGGCCATATCAGCCCTCTAACTAGACATATCAACCATTCAATCAGAATTATTAGTAAGGTAGACCACCATATCAGGGGAATGTGTAGAGGCTAAATTAGCCCAGTTACATCAGACCATTGAATACTGTACACCCCAATGCTGCTAGTACATCTGGGCCTCTTGTGCCCATACAAAACAACTTGGCTCAGGATAATGATTGGTGCTATCCATTTAATCAACCCCATGATCAAAATTTGTGCCAAAACGAACTCAGTCAGGCTTTGACAGTGCAAAGCTAGCCAACGAATTCAAAGAAGCAAGTCAGCTCTAATCAAGAGATGGTGGGAGGGCAAGAACATATGCAAAATAATTCTACTTTGATGAATTAGAAATAGGATGACTTCTATGGTGTTAATCAAGGTGTAATCACAATAGCACAACACAAGGGCCAAAAGAAAAGCCACTGAGTATGTGTTAGTACTTGCAGTTGGTCAGACATCTTCTTCCCAGGCATCCCAAATGGCTACAAATGTAGGAGTAGTAGCCAAGACTCCTTCAAAACAAACAGATCAGACTATTGGTAAGGAAAATTTAGTGCCAAAATAGCAACTCCAGACCAATCAATGGTCAAAAGTTGACACTGTGGTCACAAAGGTATTCCAGAAGGTTAGTCAGATTCCCTTCAACATAAATGATCAAATGAAGAAGACTAACTTGAATGTCACTATGTGAGATGCCCTGTTAACCCCAGCTCAGAGAGATTTACTTCAGGAAGTCGTAACAAGCTTCAGTCAACCTACTATGGATATAACAAAGGAAAAGATAGCCACCTCGACAAGCCTATGCCAACCCAAGGAGGAAGCGAGCACAAGAAAAACTAGTAAGCCCCATCCATTCTATGTTTCCCTAATAATTGGTGATAAATTGTTACACAATTGTATGATAGATTCTAGGTTGAGTACCTTTGTTATGGGTAAAAACATAGCTAATAAATTAAGCATTGAATATGAGCCTGCGAGTAAGGGTGTAGTACAATTAGACAGTTGGTGCAGGAGCACCAAGACATCTAGGTTTTGTTTGATCTTCTAGTAGTTTGTTTTGTTTAATAAGGTCCTTAAGCCCATCTCCTTGTTGTAATAAGGCTTGCATTCCATAGTTGTAAGGGACTATGTCCAAGTGTCTAAAATCTATTCTCCTATTGTAAGTCCTAAGGAGGACAGTCATATTGTAAATGCAGTCATATAAGTTTGTAGCCCTCCTAATGTGTGTAGGAGGCAATCCTCATGTTTGGAAGTATGTCTAAGGTTAAAAGGTATGTTAAGAACCTTGTCAAAGGTTACCAAATGATGGAGAGCATTATTAAAACATAAAACAATCATTATAGTCCAAAAGAGGACAGTTACAATACAGTAATTTGTTGCTACAGTTAGAAACAAGAAGGAAGTTCAATGGTTGGGGCAGTTTCATCGACCCCAACCACTCCAAACAACTTCATGCTATTGTAGGAGGCTTATTTGAGGCCAATTAGGATTCATTTGTAATTAGATACCAGGTGGAATGAAAGAAAGAACAAAAAACTTCAGTTTTCTGCCCTTTCTGTGTATTGTCCTGAATTTCTTGTGCATTTGAACCGTACTACTGTACAGTACGACTTTGTTGTGGAATGTTGGATACTTGGGAGTGAAGGTTGATAGGCTGACTATCATTAAAGCAAGTTTGGATCCTTAATATTGGTTAGAAAGCATAGTATGACTGTGGAACTTCAAACTACCCTCTGAAATTGCTGTCTTCCATAGTAATTCACTATTTTCCTGTGCAATCCGTACCTGTACGGCCTGGAGGTGGTTGGTGTCCATGTTGGAAGACTAGAGGGGTGAGTTGACTCTACTTTGCAAGTTGTTTGAAGCCTTGACATTCTTTTATAGCACTGTTTTTCCTCTTGGACTGAAAGTGGTTTAATAACCCTAAATTAGGGTTCTGTCAACAAATTTATGATGTTTCACTCATTCCATTGATCTACCAAGCCTTGTAATCAATGGAATGAGTCAAGTAGGGTCTATTTCAATGTTTGTAAGATTGTTTTGGGCAGGAGACTATGTTTATTAGGTTTTTGTTGAATCCACTTAGCAAGTCCATGTGCTAAGTGACTGTCAAGGCCACCACAGTGGGTTCTTTTGGAACAGTTAGCCAAAACCATAAAGGGAAGGTGTATTCATTAGTTCTAGGGCATCATTGACATGTCCAAATGGTCAAGAGGGTTCCAAACCAACATCTGAGGGCACTTGCTTCATAGAATAGGCCTGTTTAGGGCTAGAAGACACTAGGAGGGTTATTGGTTGAGGCACATTTTCCAAAGTAACCTATACCCATCTTGGAGTATGTTGTAGGGAGGCATAATGGGTAACTTTTGCATGTCTTAGATTTGGATTTGAAGGTTCGTGTAAAACGATAAGGGGACTGTTCTCTTTTTCTAGGGCTATAAGCCATTCAGATGATTTGTGAAGCAAGTACATGTTCCGGGAGTAATCTGCCTTAACCAATGGGTGGTATGAGTCAGTTGGTACCCCAATCCAATCTTTGCATGATCAAACAGAGATTCCCTTTTGCTGTTCCCACTTTTCCATTAAGGACTTGGTTTTTAGACCTATAAGTTGTGGTTGAACCTAGTTGAAATTATTCCTCTTCCTTGCATCCCATATGCCTTTGCATCATATTGGTATCAGAGCCACTAGTAGATGCTTGAGGGAGTAGTAGGATCTTGTGGAACAGTAAGGGTTTGTGAGAGTTGTAAGGATGCCTCCTAAGAATCAGATGGCTAGGGAGAACAATGAACTAAGGGAAGCCTTAGAGGCTAGAGAAAAAGAGTTGAGGGAGAGAAGAGAACAGGATGCTGCAAGGGAAAGAGAGTTAAGACAAGTGAGAAGGGAGAATGCATCAATCTTGGCAAGATTGGAAGCATTGGAGAAGAATCCTAGAAGGGATGAGCAAGATGATCAAGAAGGAGATGAGGAGGTAGATGAGAATCCTCCTGAGGATGAGTTGGATGCTAAAGAGAAGAAATTTGTGAGATTGCTGAAGGCAGTCCAAGGTAGTGGAACAAAGGCAAACATAGAGTTACCTAGCTATCAGGGGAAGATGGATATTGAAGAGGTATTAGGGTGGATAGATGCCCTTGAAAATTTCTTTGAGTATGAGGAGATAAGTGATGAGAAGAAGATCAAATTTGCAAAAACAAAACTGAGAGGAACAACACTTACATGGTGGAGTAGTGTGCAAATAGAAAGAGTGGCTAGAGTTGGAACAAGAATCACTTCTTGGGGTAGGATGAAGGATATGATGAAGTATCAATTTCTTCCATCTGATTACTCCATTCAAACAAAGAGGATGAGGCAGAATTTGAAACAAAAGGACATGGATGTTATGTCCTATACTGAGCAATTTCATAAGCTTAGTATTAGAGGAGGATTGGAAGATGAAGAAGAGAAAGTGGCAAGATACCTTAATGGGCTTAGGTATAACTTGCAAGATGAGATTGGTTTGACAGTACCAAAATCACTTGGAGAATGTTTTCAGTTAGCCATTAGGGCTGAAGACAGGGTGAAGAGGAAGCAAGAAAGACAAGGAGGTAGTGGAAGAGGATATAGAGGTAGGAGCAGACCTAATAATGAAGTACAGAACATCAATGAGAAAGGTAAGGAGTTTTCTGCAGATCAGAGAGGTGGAGGTAGATTTGGATCAGGAAGAGGAGTATTTACAGGTAGATGCTATCATTGCAATGAAGTGGGACACACATCTTTCAAATGTCCTAAGAAGGATGATGCTGATAAGAGCAAGGATAGAAGAGTTCATTTGGCACAAGAAGAGGAGAAGCAAGAAGAACAGGAAATGTCATTAGCTTCTCCAGTAATGGTTGGAGAAATGCTCATGGTGGAAAAAGGCAAAATGCAGCAAACACCACAGGTATCCCTTTTTAAAACTAATTGTTTAAGCCATGGAAAAATATGCAAGTTGATTATAGATTCAGGTTCACATGATAATTTAGTCTCTTGGGAAATGGTGCACAATTTGGGATTGAAGACATTTGATCATCCTAGTCCTTATAATGCCACTTGGGTAAGTCAAGAACAACAAGTAATGGTTAATCAGAGGGCATATGTTGATTTTTCCATTGGTCCATATCATGATTCTATTTTATGTGATGTCATTTCAATGACATGTGGGCATGTAATTTTGGGTAGACCATGGCAACACCTGAGGAGGACAATTCATGATGGTTATACTAATAACTATTTGGTGCATAAAGATGGGAAAAAGTTTAAACTAGTACCTTTACCTTGTGAAGACAAGAAGGAACATGTTACTATCTATTTTGGAGAGAAATTGTAGTTGAATGTGCAGGTTAAGGATGATGGGAAATAGCCGGAACAGTTGCAGCAGAGGAAGGTGGAAGACAGTCCTAAAGAACAACAGGTTTGGGACTTGAGTTATGTCAAGATTGGGGACATTGACTGCCCTATAAGGAGGCAGAAGAAGGAAGGTAGATATCAAATAGTACAGGGGGGAACAAATTAGAACCTCAAGATAGGAAGAACAGAAGCATTGCAGTAGCAGGGTCCTAGGCCAGGACATCACAACATGTTTTATGGTCCTAACACTGTTTACAGGAGCCATGTAGGTTGGAGAAGGAGGAAGATGACTCTTGGAGAGTTCATGTTTTCTATCACAAGTCAAAGGAATAGTCCAACAAGATCGAAGAATGTCTGGAGCAGATCCCACAACTCTTGGGACAAGAGTTTTCCTGATGCTGGGGAGTATGGTGCAGGAGCACCAAGACATCTAGGTTTTTTTTGATCTTCTAGTAGTTTGTTTTGTTTAATAAGGTCCTTAAGACCATCTCCTTGTTGTAATAAGGCTTGCATGCCATAGTTGTAAGGGACTATGTCCAAGTGTCTAAAACCTATTCTCCTGTTGTAAGTCTTAAGGAGGACAGTCATATTGTAAAGGCAGTCATATAAGTTTGTAGCCCTCCTAATGCGTGTAGGAGGAAATCCTCATGTTTGGAAGTATGTCTAAGGTTAAAAGGTATGTTAAGAACCTTGTCAAATGTTACCAAATGATGGAGAGCATTATTAAAACATTAAAACAGTCATTATAGTCCAAAAGAGGACAATTACAATACAGTAATTTGTTGCTGCAGTTAGAAACAAGAAGGAAGTTCGATGGTTGGGGCAGTTTCATCGACCCCAACCACTCCAAACAACTTCATGCTATTGTAGGAGGCTTATTTGAGGCCAACTGGGATTCATTTGTAATCGGATACCCGGTGGAATGAAAGAAAGAACAAAAAATTTAGTTTTCTGCCCTTTCTGTGTATTGTCCTGAATTTCTTGTGCATTTGAATTGTACTACTATATAGTACAGCTTTGTTGTGGAATGTTGGATACTTGGGAGTGAAGGTTGATAGGCTGACTGTCATTAAAGTGAGTTTGGATCCTTAATATTGGTTAGAAAGCATAGTATGACTGTGGAACTTCAAACTACCCTCTGAAATTGTTGTCTTCCATAGTAATTCACTGTTTTCCTGTGCAATCTGTACCTGTACGGCCTGGAGGTGGTTGGTGTCCATGTTGGAAGACTAGAGGGGTGAGTTCACTCTACTTTGCAAGTTGTTTGAATCCTTGACATTCTTTTATAGCACTGTTTTTCCTCTTGGACTGAAAGTGGTTTAATAAACCTGAATTAGGGTTCTGTCAACAAATTTATGATGTTTCACTCATTCCACTGATCTACCAAGCCTTGTAATCAGTGCAATGAGTCAAGTAGAGTCTATTTCAATGTTTTGTAAGATTGTTTTGGGCATGGGACTGTGTTTATTAGGTTTTTGTTGAATCCACTTAGCAAGTCCATGTGCTAAGTGACTGTCAAGGCCACCACAGTGGGTTCTTTTGGAATAGTCAATCAAAACCATAAAGGGAAGGTGTATTCCTTGGTTCTATGACATCATTGACATGTCCAAATGGTCAAGAGGGTTCCAAACCAACATCTGAGGGCACTTGCTTCACAGAATAGGCCTATTTAGGGCTAGAAGACACTAGGAGGGTTATTGGTTGAGGCACATTTTCCAAAGTAACCTATACCCATCTTGGAGTATGTTGTAGGGAGGAATAATGGGTAACTTTTGCATGTCTTAGATTTGGATTTGAAGGTCTATGTAAAAAGATAAGGGGATTGTTCTCTTTTTCTAGGGCTATAAGCCATTCAGAGGATTTGTGAAGCAAGTACATGTTCCAGGAGTAATCTGCCTTAACCAATGGGTGGTATGAGTTAGTTGGTACCCTAATCCAATCTTTCCATGATCAAACAGAGATTCCCTTTTGCTGTTCCCACTTTTCCATTAGGGAATTGGTTTTTGGACCTATAGGTTGTGGTTCAACCTAGTTGAAACTATTCCTCTTCCTTGCATCCCATATGCCTCTGCATCAACAGCACTATTGTTAAGATAGTAAGTATTATTAAATATTTAAAGCCCACCCTATATGCATGCCATGGCTGCTTTGTTTCACAAGACATCTCAATCATTGACCTTCCTGCATACTTTGACATATGCCTGTCTAGGGACTTCACTGCCAAAATAGGTGGGTACCTATCTTTTGATTGGTCCCACATGTTGTTTAAAACTAGATATGGCACTAAGGTGACCATTAAGGCTAAGCCTATTTCTAATGATCATATAGAGCCTTATACACCCATCCCCTTGGACATGAACTGCACAATCCATGAGTTGGAGGAGGATGACAACAATAGGTGTTAGGAATTGCATGCAGAAGATATCAATTAAATGCAAATAAAGATTAAACAGAGGAATGAAAAATACATAGAAATAATAACAGCGAGAGATAATTTTTAATATGGTTCACCCAAACTCAGGCTACATCGACCAACAAAGAGTCCAATATTATTATCCAGCAAATCAAACCAATTACAAACAACAATCCTTGCAACTCAATACCGCTACAAATGCTACAATACAATATCAACAGAAACCCTAACCCTTAGCCATTTTTATCAAGACTTATGTCGGTTACAAAATAGGGTATTTTTATGTTGGCTAATAGAAAAATAACTCCTAATGCCTTTATAAAATAATAAAATTCATTTGAGGTTTCGAGGGTGTTGCCCCTCGACCTTGCCCTGTATCACGACAGGGAGTGTGCCAGGGGTGCTACCCCTAGACCCTGCAAGGGGCACTGCCCCTTGATCCTATCTTGGGGGCGCTGCCCCCAATCCCCCGTTAAATAATTTGGGGGGAAATCACGTCGATAAAAGTGGGGAAAATTTAACCTTTGAGTTTGATTAGGCTCCATATAACAACACCAGTAATATTTTGAGTAACAAAATAATAACAAGCATCTTGCATTGTAGAGAAAATAGTCCTTTTTTTCACAAGGGGATAAGCTACTCACTTTAGTAGTTTTAAGAAAACCATGGTTTTTATTTTTAACGCAGAGCAAAACTACTTTTTTTCAACCTTTCTCTTCCATCTTTCATCTCAATTTGGAAAATTGCCCTTTTGGCTTTGTTGTAAAGATTCATGGCACTTGATAGCCAACAAAAAACATTGTTAAATGCTAGTATTGTGATACAATGCTTGATTCTTTTGAAAACAGACAACATTTTAGTGATTGACGCCATGAAAAATGCATTTAGGATTAAGACAAGCAGTTTTGGAGCCACAAAAAATGAGGGAATGATGAATTTTAGCAGTTATGGAATGTGTTAAAAAGGAAAAGAGATCCAATCAATTATACACTAACTAGATCAATCTTTCCTATCCAACATTAGAACACAAGCTGACGAAGACTTTAGGCTTGGCTATAGTCCTCAAGGGAGAGCCAAGCTGTCTAGGCTCTGGACTTCTGTTGCAATAATGGATATTGGTTTTGATAATAGCAATATCTAGGGTTTTAAGTGACCTAATTGACAACACGGACAACCTACAAGTGTTATAAATCAATTGTACAGAAATATAAAGAAGATCAAGAATGAGTAGTACAGACGGAGCCTATAGCTGACAACAGGGGCAGATCTAGTAGGAATTGGGTGTTGGGTGCCCTAGTCCTAGTGTTTCTATGCTAACGAATCTTGTGTGTGATGATCTCTATTGTTCTCGTCTTCCTGTTGCCTGTTGGTGCCTAAAACTTTCGATTTAGATCTACACACATAAAAGAGGGAAAATGGTTGTACTGTATCAGGGTTTGCCACAATAAAACCCCGTGTTGGTGTTCCCACCTCCACAACAACAATGATAGATGATGAGAGAGAGTGCATGGTTGTGATGAGCAATGGTGAAACATATGATAAAGATTGCAGTAATCGAATCTAATGAAATAGAGTTACAATGAGCATGAAACCCTAGTTGAAGGGATGTTGCAATCCACAAGGAGTTGAAGGAGGAAGAATCTTCCTTGATGACCTGCAAGAAGGGTTAATGCATACAATAGTAATCTGCAGAAATAGAGATTTTGTAGAGAGGGTTGTAGAGAGAAGTTGCATTCATAAATCATTCATATATTTCATCATATCTTTTTCATGTGTATTCACATGTGTTAAATGAGGGAGAGAGAGTTCTTTATATATGAATCCCAAGGACCTAATTGGGTTTAGGCTGACAAGGTGCATCACTCAAGACAACAAGGAGAACATTTAAGTTTGAACTTTCAGAGCCAATGGGCAGGACACTAGTGTTGGGCACTCGTGTCTTGGCCTAATTTCCTCTTGAAATTCTAGTTTTCAAGGGACTTAATTCATATGCTAAAAATAGTGCCAAATCTAGTGTGAAATTGTAAGCGAATGCAATTTACTACACTACAGAAGGTCATTTTATATCACAAGTCCCATGTCACTATAGTCACATAAAAACGTGACATTTATACCATTGTTGACGATTGCCAAAAATACTCATTAAATTTGAAAATGTACTTATCAAATTTGAAGATGTTTACCAACATTCAATAATTCGTTTGATGGCATGAGACAAGTTTTTAGGCTATTTTTGGACCTGTTCTCACATTAAATAGCCTATCGACTAATTAATACATCTATGGAAAGATATTAGTCTTAAAGTTATATTATTTATTTATGATTTATTTTATTTTACTTTAAAATTATTTTATTTACTCTACACAAATTTTAATTTTAATTTAAGAATTATTTTATATTATCTACATTGTTTATTTTATTTATATTTGAAGAGATTTTTTGGGTAATATAATTGTTTTACTTTTGTAACTTTTAATTTTACTTTTAGAAAAGTTTAACATTTATTATTTTGGTAATTGCTTTGCTTTGTTTTTAATTTTTAAAGTATAGTAAATATTATATACTTATGTGTTACTTTTTAATAGTTTCATTTGTAGGCACTAATATACATTTTAAAATTTTGAAGTCTTTATATTTTAAAAATAAATGTTGACTTTAAATAGTTTTTCTTTCATGACCACACCATTATATGCTTCTCCCTAGTGTTGTAGGTTATGCCTCTTGACTTAAATAATATTTTCAATGACTTTTGCAAGAAATTATTCATGTGGGTTCTAATTTATTTCACTTTTGTCCAAGAGGCGATTATTAGTCTCTAAACATTTATTATATTAACATACCTATTTTTAAAAAATCTATGTAAAAGATGCCAAGAGATATATTTTTCAAGGTGCCTATTCTATTTAAATCACAAATCCAATAAAAAATAGGTGCCTTGAGAATGATATCTCTTGAAGTCTTTTATATAGATTTTTTAAAGATAGGTATGCTAATAGCATCTCCAGTTGCAACATGTAAGACGTTAATTTAAAATATTAGTTTAAGATAAGTAATGCTTATTTATTTACATAAGTAAAATTTAATTATTTTAAGATAAGTAAAATGTTACTTATGCTCTCCAATCTTCTTACACAAATCTACATCTTAATTGTTTAATTATTAAGCCTTTGACAAGCCACCATTCCATACATGGCTGCCCCTACACCTGCAAATAACCATTGCACCTACTCATATTAATGGGGCCACCACTTACAATATAAGCAATGAAGCAATAAAATATAGAAAATAATAGAATATTAGAGATTAGGGTTGAAACATACATTTGTTACAAATTGATCTTTAAAGTTAACTATTTATTTTATAACTTCAAGTATATGTCAATATTCTCTGAACTAATATAAAAGCATCATTTAATCTCATCCACTTTTCTTCATATAAATTGTCCACCTCTTATGTTATCAATTATAATAGATTTAACATTATAATATAGTATAGTATTATATAATAATATGACTTTATTTTGGTCACTTAAGAGTTAACTCTTAAAGTACATTTCTATATTCTCTTATAATATAGAAACATCCCTTAATCTCATCCACTATATGACTTATCCACCTCTTATATATTATTATATAATAATAATATAAATTTATTTTGAGTATACATAATGTGAGGTATTAGAATAATATGATTTTATTTTATTTACTTAAGAATTATTTCATTTTACTATAAAGTACATTTGTATATCCTTTATTAATATAGAAGCATTCCTTAATCTCATCCACCCTTTTTTCATATAACTTATCCACTTCCAATGTTATCACTTATAATATATAACATTATAATATACTATAATATTACACTATATAATAATATGAATTTATTTTATTTACTTGAACAATTATTTTATTTTACTTTAAATTATATTTCTATATTCTCTTCTAATATAGAAGCATCCCTTAATCCCATCAACCCTTTTTTCATATAGTTTATCCACCTCTTATTGTTGCAAATATGTGCCTAATTGGTGTTGTCATTGATGTCAACATATCCTTGTTGCCATTGGTGTCAACTGTATCCTATTGTGCTGCCTGTATAGAAGACTAGATTGGTGAGGATATTGAGAAAAATAATGAGGACCAATGTATGTGGACCATATGGATGAGTAGAATATTGTATGAAGAAGCTCCAAATAAGTTTTGAAGGGTTTGCATGAAGATTTGAAGAAGCTATGGACATCTGAGTAGAACTAGTTTTGCAGTGTTTAGAAGAGACAAAGTGATAGGAAAGAGGTCCAGATTGTACCAGCTATGTCAAATGATGATTTGCAGATCTAGAGGCATGTTTGGGAAGTCAATGTGTATCATCCATTCAATTTGTT
The DNA here is from genome assembly GCA_027924645.1 of Cunninghamia lanceolata. Taxonomy (NCBI): domain Eukaryota; kingdom Viridiplantae; phylum Streptophyta; class Pinopsida; order Cupressales; family Cupressaceae; genus Cunninghamia; species Cunninghamia lanceolata. The sequence continues at coordinate 1,260,718 of BSBN01001100.1, read as the reverse complement.
CGTGGTTTGGAGGTTCGCAAGCAATCTTTCTAATGTGATAGTCATGGCAGATAGTGTTCTTGAGGTTCTGGAAGAATATGCAAGTGATTTTGATGATTTCAAGGAGTGCGGATATTTTTGTTGAATTCAATGTGCTTGTGGAGGGCTCTGGATCATGTGACTGCTATATGGAGGTCCGCATTAAAGTTTGAGCTTGTCAAAGAAGATTTCCTTCTTGGTGTTGCTGTTCTTCCCAGTCTTGGCCGACCGAATGATTCAAGCATGTTGTAGACATTCTAAGAGCAATTCTATGAGGCATGGCATGTTGATCAAGAAAGATTTGAGTCGCAGTTATGTTTGGCTGACAACTTAGTGATTCGCATTAAGTCAGATGTTTGTTGTGCCAACCTTGATGTTCATTCCAAGGTTGATGAAGCGTATAAATATTTGTTGATAAGTTGTGGAAAATCATCCTTGTGCGAAAATAATTAAATCCAAAGAAAGGATCAAAGGGAAAGCAGAGCAGAGGAGAAGCAAAAGAACAAGAGATGTTTAGATGAAGAACTAGAGAAGAAGTATTTAGAACAGAGCATAAGTATTGTGAGCTTTCAAAGGAACTGAACCTGGCATAAAGATGATGCTATTTCACAGTTCATTCTTTCTGTATTAAACATAAATTTTGTAGGCAATGAGCCTCTCTTGAGCAATGAGCTCTGGGCAGTGAACCCGAAGGCATGTGCCTTCCCTTTTCTTCCAAGTACTTTTAACAGGGTACGAATCTTGTGGGTTAACCCCCACCATGGTTTTCCCTTAATTGGGTTTCTATTTAAAACTTCTGGTGTTATGTGTGCTCAATTTATTTCTACTCTTGTGTTATTGATTCATGCTTTAATGTTTATTTGATTGAAAGTTTTTAAAGAAGATTGAAAGAAGAAAAGATTAAATTATGGGACAACTGATTCACCCCCCACCCCTCTTAGTTGTCTGGACTAATTCCAACAATTGGTATCAAAGCTAAGTTCCTCTAAAAGAAGCTTAACTGCCTGAGGAAATCCAGGATGTCTACTTACAAGAAGGATAGTCCGAGATTCGATGGAACAAATTACTCTGTTTGGAAGAGTCGCATGGACTGTCGTTTGCAATGCATGGGTGACACTTATTGGGTGATAACCAATGATGAGTATAAACCTCTAGAGAAAGGTCCTTCAACCTCAGATCAAATCAAAGATGTTGAAAATAACTTTCAAGCTAAAGAAGCCTTGTTGAGTGCCCTGATGATTCAGAAATGACAAACGTCTTTGGACTAAAAACTGCTCATGAAATCTGGAAGAAGTTTGAGAATCTTTATGAAGGCAATGAACATGTCAAATGTGCCAAGCTACAAAGTCTAAGAGGAAAATTTGAAAATCTAAGGATGAGTGAAGATCAAAACATCACAATCTACATGCAAAAGATAAATGAACTTGTGTGTGGTATCAGGTGTGTCGGTGGAACTTTGGAAGAATCAGAGATTGTGGCAAAAGTGCTAAGATCTTTACCTAATTCATACAAACCTAAGGTTGCTTCTATAGAGGAGATCAGGACTGTCACAAAAGTTACAAGAGATCAGTTGGTTGGCAAAATTTCAGCTTTTGAATTAATTGAGTTTGGTGATTCTCTTCCTAAGTTTGAATCTGCTTTTAAGGCTAGTGTACATGGAAAACAAAAATATGATCCGGGTGAAAGCTCCTCTACAAGATCTAACAGATTTGCTAAGGCAAGGAAGGATCTTGAAAATGATGAAATTGAGTCTACAGAACTTGAAGCTCTTATTGCCAAAAGAATACCACGAGGATCCAGTACATATGAAGGAAAGTTGCCATTCAAATGTTTTGCTTGTAATAAAATTGGTCATTTTGCCTCAAGATGTCCAGATAAATTTTCAAAGTCAAACCCTAATAGATATAAAGGTCAGAACAAATGTTACTATGTCCAAGAAGCTAGAGAAGGAGTCATAGATGATGAATCCGATCATGGAGGTGCCACTGAAGATGATTGGATGTTCATTACTATCAAAGAAGAAGATCCAGTGTCTACTGAATTTGCTAGTTGTGCAAATGTGGAAAGTGCCTTGGTTGCTCAGGTTGTTGAAAAGGATGAATGGGTGATTGATAGTGGATGTTCTCATCATATGACTGGTGATAAAAGTAAGTTTATAAACTTTAAAAAATATGAAGGTGGAACTGTGAAATTTGGAGACAACTCAGCTGGTAGAATTCGTGGCAGAGGATCCATCTCTTTTGATGGTAAGAATAACACAAATGATGTTCTGTATGTGGAAGGACTGAAGCATAATCTTCTCAGCGTTGGATAGTTGGTTGACAAGGGTTATGATCACTGATTCAAGGATGGCAAATGCAGAATCTTGGAAAGCTCCAGAACTGAAATTGCATCTAGTACACAAAGTAGAGGTAACATCTTTCAATTAAGTAGCTCTGGTAAAAGTTGTTTGATTGCACAGATAGATCAGAGTTGGTTGTGGCATAGGAGAATGTGTCATGTGAATTTTGACAACATTATCAAGATAAGTTCTACTCAGGTTGTAGGAGATCTTCCAAGACTTGTGAAACCTAATAGCATGTGTAGAGAATGTCAATTGGGTAAACAAAACAAAACATCATTCAAAAGTAAAGAACAATTCTCAAGTGGGCGATTGGAACTTGTGCATACTGATCTATGTGGTCCTGCTAGAATTAGGAGTGTGCAAGGAGATAGATATTTTATGTTGCTGATTGATGATTACTCCCGGATGATGTGGGTAACTTTCTTAAAAGAAAAATCAGAAGCTCTTGACAAATTCAAAGTGTTCAAAGTTATGGTGGAAAATGAGATTGGTGTGAAGATAAAGTGTCTGAGATCCGATAGAGGTGGAGAGTTTACCTCCAGTGAGTTTGATACATTCTATGAAAGGCATGGAATAAAAAGATAGTTATCTACTCCTAGGACTCCACAACAAAATAGAGTTGTAGAAAGAAAGAACTGGACCATTCAAGAAGTTGCCAGGACCATGATGATGGAAACAAATGTTCCACAAGTTTATTGGAGAGAAGTTGTAAGTACTATTGTCTACACTCTTAACCAGGTGCAGATCAAAGGCAATTCTTGTAAGACTCCTTATGAACTTTGGTTTGGTCATCCTCCTACTGTAAGATATTTTAGAGTTTTTGGTAGTAAATGCTATATCAAAAGAGATGAGGATCTAGGAAAGTTTGAAGCAAGAAGTGATGAAGGAATTTTTCTGAGATACTCTACTCAAAGCAAAGCATACCGTGCTTTAACAAGAGGTTCAAAAAGATTGTTGAAAGTACTAATGTTAAAGTTGATGAGAGCAAAGAAGGAGATTCCAGGTCTTGTGGATACGATTCAGATGATCAAGATGAAAATTCAAATCAAGAGAGGCAAATGCAAACTCAAATTTAGATCCAGATTGATCCAAAAAATCTAGCAATTCAAGAGGATAGTGCAGAAGTTGAGGAACCAGCTCAAGAAATAGAAGCTCAAGCAATTCCCAAAACTCCCAGGTATGTAAGGATGAATCATCTGGAAGATCAAATCATTGGAGATAGAAATAAGGGTGTTCAAACTAGAAGAAGAATTGCTAAAGATCAAGAAGAGATTTGTTTGATTTCAAAGATTGAACCAAAATCAATAAGTGAAGCCTGCAATGATGAAAAGTAGGTAAAAGCAATGGAGGAAGAACTAATACAAATTGAGAAGAATCACACTTAGGATCTTGTTTCTAGACTTGAGGATAAAAATGTGATTGGAACTAAATAGGTCTTCCAGAATAAACTAAATGAAGATGGTGAAGTTGTAAGAAATAAAGTAAGGTTGGTATGCAAAGGATATTCTCAAGTGGAAGGAATTGATTTTGAAGAAACTTTTACTCTAGTGGCAAGAATAGAGTTAGTTAGATTATTTCTTGCTTTTGATGCTTATAAAGATTTCAAAGTCTATTAGATGGATGTCAAGTCAGCATTTCTAAATGGAGAGTTATAAGAAGAAGTCTACATTGTGTAACCAGAAGGATTTCA